>CAJGYO010000019.1:5209942-5922948 GCA_904845875.1 Miscanthus lutarioriparius | reverse complement strand
AGGCTTCAGAGCTAAAATCTCAACAAACAACCTTCGCCATGTCAAGCACCCTGGGGCCACTGCTTCATACACAATGTCCACAACACAAATAAGGAAGCATTTGCTCCACCAACAAACTTAAAGCTAACATAATAGCATAGACAGTTCCATGCACCCAAATTATAGCTGAGAACAATCCTGCATGAGAGGCCCAATTGGTTGAAAAAATAAGAAAGCTGAATTGTGAGAAAATATTCATTCTGAAAAAAAAAAAACCGAACAAGCCGGCTTTTAAAAGGTAACCGATCAGGGCCTCTAGCGAGAGAGAATGTTTGATTCCAAATAACATATCAAATTCTCACATAAACTGGAACCCTGCGCTGGTAACATTTAACAAGAGTTCTTCAGGAGTTCACAGGACAGCAAAATTAATTGACTGTAATAGGACCAAATCACCACCACTTATAGGAGCCAAATGACACAACTCTAATCCCAAGACAGGGGAGAATCCCATGTCGCCATAAGCTCTCTTCCTTCTCCTCTTCCTTTCTTCTCCTCCTTAGGAGCCTCAGTCACGAGCTTTACCTGATGCAGCTGCGTACTACCACCGACGCCAACCATCATTTGCACCACCACCGACAGCACCGGCGCATCACCTGCACAAGATAAAATATTGAACATCAGGATATGCTGAAGATGAACAAACCTGCAGATATGATTTACTTGCAGACCAACATTGAGAGACTACTAATAACTAATCATCATAAACATTGCCACAATCAACAGTTTCTTGATTCAACCAGATCATAAGTACCATTGACATCGGAAATTAACAGAGCCAGTTACAAATCAAAAAGCTTATACTGCTAGCAACTCCGGTGGGTGAATCCTACCGCTTGGTAAATACGGGTTTGGGTGAATCCTGCCAACTTGGCGTCGATTGATGCTTACAATCATACCAAAGCACATGGGCTTGAAGCAAAAGGTTTGTTACATTGAAACTCAAATGGTGGTTGCCGGTTTTAACGATAACAGCTAAAACTTAGTAACGTTGCAGCAGAAGAAGTATGGAACAGGTATAAGTACCAACCTGAAGTTACATATATAACGCTATATGAGGATGGACCGTAATTCACCATAGATCGGCGACAATGCAGAATTTAATGACCAAAGGAAACACTCCAGTATATAGTTCTATACCAATAGACAGACACCACTATAAGCTGCTATTGCTCAAATTCCTAATGACCAAAAAGAGAAACACTCCAATCTATGGTTCTAGATTAAGACAGCCCACCACCTAGACAACCTATTGTTCTACAGGCGCACGATCAGAAAGTGCGCGATCCATCCAAAACAAGTACAGTACAACTTTGGCTATACAACTATACTGTAGAAACGTTAGGATCCCGGCGGGGGGCGCGCAGAAGGGTGGCGTCGGTGAGCAGACCTGGAAGACGGCGGAGGTGGGGGTGACCATGGAGAAGGACGACTGGATCGCCGGAGGCTGAGTCGGCCGCGGATGCAGCAGCGACGAGGTGCGCTGCAGCGTGGGGGTGGCGGCGGAGTCCCTCGATCTCGCCGGAGTGCTGCTGCGGCAGTCCACTCCCCGCCGCCGGAGTTGCGGCATACGAAGGTATAGACGCCATGTCGCTGGTTCCTAGAGTGCGCGGGAGGGCGAGGGAGTAGGGGCGCGGAGCTTTGGGGATTTGGGAGGCTGCTGGGGCGCGAAACCCTAGCAGTGGGTGGGTTTATGGTGGTTTTTGGGCCCGTGCTGGCGCGGGAAGAGCCCGTGAAACTGTGTTGGATCGGGTCTCATGGGTTGGGCTGGACCAAGATTACATGGGCTTAGTTCGTTTAACACTTGGCCCAGCATTAAGAAACACACAAGGACACAAACATGAAACATGTGCAAAATTGTAGGAGGAAATTCATTTGACCCAGGGTCGTGCGATTTCTACCCTCATTTATACAAATCCAGATTAATCTCCTCTTAAAAAAACATAATGCAACAAGCGTTGACTGGACGCACTGTTGGTCAGTCACGCGACGCCAGTACAAGGCCCCTGTCTCCGTTTCTAAATAAAAAAAAATCAGCTTGTCCACGCGTGTTCCTATCCGCTCACTTGTTTCTATCCGCTCACCTGGGTGCCTCTGCGCTCGGTCACTGTTGTGAATGCAGTGGCATGCCTCGTGGCCTTCGAATGGAAGCCTGCACCAGGCCACTCTAAGCGGCATGCTATGCATCATCCCATTGCGCCTCAGGTCTCCAGGCTTCATGTCAGATCTCTGCTTTGCGCCCAAGGTCGCTGGCCTGAGCCACAGGCGGTGCTCGCGCACCTCATGTTGGCGCTCACCAGAGCCACCGAGCGGGGTCCTCACTAGGGACGCTGCGAGCTCCATGTGCCACTGCAGCGTTGAGCTCCGTGATTAGATCCAAAAGCGACAAAAGGTGACATTGCATCTCTGAAAGCGCATGTGCAAAGGTTTATTTCAAGTGTTCGGATGTTTTTATACGGATGTTTGCAAGCGTTCATGTGGATGTTGCAAAAGTGGTCGGGGCGTTGCAAGCGTTGCAATGGTTGTACACATGTGTTGCAAGCTTTTGTTCCCAATGTTTTGGTTGTTTTTCTCGACATCGTTGTAAGTGTATTTATTTGAATATTGCGCGTATTTCACACATATGTTGCATCTATTTTATCTAGATGTTTAGCATGTATTTTTGCAATGGTTTTTCAAAAGCGTTTTCGGGTGTGTTTTTACAAGTGTTTTGAACGTATATTTGCAAATGTTTCAACTATTTTCAGATAATATGTTGCAAAGGTTTATTTTGATGTTTTAAAAGTAGATCAGTGTTTGCATCTCTCTCCTTGCCATACGCTACCTTGCCTAGGTGTAGCTCACTTCTACGTTCTTGGTGATGTTGAGGACGGCGTGAGCCCAGCTGTATGGGCCGGGCTGGCGTGGTAGTAAAGCGAAAATCGTCACAGGCTACAGCGAGAATCGGCGTGAACGCGCCGGTCCTAAAATTTTTACTGGACCTAGAAGCGAAGCTAAAATTTTGAGCCTTTTGATATAACCATGATAATAGTACTAGTACTATCCATTGGTAGCATATATACACACATATACAAAATGTTACTAATAAGCAATTAAAAAAGAAATATTCATATAAAATAATTTATATACATATTAAATTACTTTAAAAATTCTTCTAACATTCTGTAATACGAAGTCATCAATGATGGTGTCAATATCAATCTTAACCAACAAGTAAACTTCTCAATGCACATGTAGAGAGTTGAAACAATTAGTAACTATATTTTATAAAGTAGGGATCGGAAACAATTAGTAACTAAATTTCAAATTCCTTACCCTACCTTGTTGGTTGCCACACTTTGGCGCTTGCCTCCTCAGTTGGGCTTCTTGGAATTGTTTGCCTGAGGAATCAGGGATCGGGATCACGTGAAGGTGAGATTAGGGTCCTTGTGAGAATTGTGATTTGCGGCCCTTTGGTATACATCATTATACAACTTCCCACATACTTTAGAGTGGAAGTGGCCGAAGGTTAGCGTCTCGCATGACATCTAGAGCTGCAATCTACATACTAAGTCGGGGATCGCTACAGCGTCGGTATAGCATACACGTGAGTTTAGGGCCCACGCCGCTGCATAAGTGAGTTTTGGGGCGTGCAAGCATCGGTTTTATTGGAAGCGAATCCATGGCGACTCGCGCCCAGGCCGAATCTGCAGTTGTTTTAAAAAAACCTTCCTCTCCCTACGGCGTAGCCATACCTCTCCTCTTCAGCTCCCCCTCGCCCGCCCTTCGCCGTGCCTCCCCTCCCCCCAACCCTGCCTACGACCACAGCGGCTCCACGGAGGTCAGATCAGTAGTGAGAAAAGCGGGGCAATGTCACGGAGAGCGGCCGGGCATGGCCCTCCACGGGAGAGATCTAGAAGGGGTGGGAGATGGGCGGCGAGGTTGCGGCAATGGGGATCCGCACCAGATCTCCGTTGTCGATGGTGCCCCTAAGCGTCCACCAGCGTCCCGATGGTGGCCAGGCGAGATCCAGGCAAGACTAGATCCGTCCAGGCTGCCTCCATGGCGGCCCTACAAGATCCCCTCGTGAGTCAAGGAGCCAGCTGGGATCTAACAGAGGTTCCATCTCTTCTCTCCCTCTTGTAATGGTGATTTATCCTGCTTGCTCTCTCCCTCGATTTCTTGATTTGATCCCTCCTCAGGTGCAGCGTGATGCTTGACTAGTCGAGGGTCGGCGTGATGATGCTTGATCCAATTAGAGAGAGTTGATCATTCTGCAGCCCCAAATCCAGGTTGTTCCCCTCCATCAATTGAGTTTCACTAAACTTGTGCACAAAAGATTTTCATCGTACTTGTCTATTGAATCTGTCTAATGAATGAAAGTATGTGCGTAATGACCTTGAATTGTGGATAAAATTTATATAATTGAACTGGGGTTACATATTTGCTATCGGCTAGGAAGTGCCAACAAGTAAATAATGTCATGATTGGTCTTCTCGGTAGAAACTATACTGTAGCGTGTGTGTTTGGAGTTACAGCTAGTTGAAAAATTTGGAAGAGTCTTCACTATCTGTAAAAAAAAAATCTGAGTTATTGCTAGTTTAAAAATGATGTGTCTGGTTGAATACAACATACATTAGAAAAAAATATTCTGATAATGGCATTTACAAGTGTGTGCAAGTGATCCAAGTATTGTCATTGATGCATTATAATGTTCTGCTGAAATGCCGAAGCACTGAACTGCAGATTATATCTATAAATAATTATTCATTGTATATATGTATTGTGGATGTTTTTTTTAGAAAATACTAACTGCCATAGCACCTCAATTATTATACTCTCTGTAATATTTGACACCAATAGGGTGCTCTCTAATTTGAAACATAGCTATCTTTAATGTCAGTTTTACTGGTTACAGATACATTTGATACAAATGACTCAAACAGCATAGGCTGTACTATTTGTATAAGGCGTAACCTTAGGTCTTGAGGGCTCTCGTTACATGTCTTTGGGTTTGGGAAAGGGTGTCGGTGGCAAGCCTTACCCTGCGCTTGATTACAATCTGAGAGGCCATGGCTTCGAACCAGGACCTTCACGGTCTGCAGGTGATGAACTCTACCAGCTTGCTTGCAGACCGCCAGGAGCTTTTTTATTTGTACATGCTCTAGAATTCTTATATCCTCCTGTAACAAGGTAACATAAATATCAGGATAACCAAGCTTGGAGTTTCTCTTTTTTTTTTATCCCAAAACTATCTTCTCTTTTTGTACAACCTGTCAGGAAGTTATGTGTCCTAAAAGCTCAAAACAGTAGGCTAAAGTTCCATTATTCAGCTTAGATAATTTAAAATCATCCCCATCTGTTGAATCATTGTGTTTATATGGATGATAATTAAGGACTGTGATGACAACCGTAGGCCAATGATATATAGAGCGGTATTATGTTACAATGCAGCTGGTTGACGATGCTGAATTGGTTTCAAGCTGTTATTTATAATCTGGTTTGAAGACCATTTGCTGTTGTGCTTTTCTTTTCTTTCTTATCCATAGTTACTTTATAGAAGGACAAATTATAAATTATTGTTGGCTAAGCCAATATGTCTTTGATTCAGACACAACACTACATCCTGATATTACTCCATCACCTTTAACACTACAGCGTACAATGATGAAATAAACATTATTCCCAAGTTAAGTATGATCCTAATGAAGCAATTACATTTTCCATTCCATACAGTAGTTATGCTTGAAGTTGACTGTTTGATAATCCTAGGAAATTGAACTTTGCCATGTGGGATTACGCTTCCATCAAATCTAGCTTCACTACCTGTTAGATTGTATCCATCTACTAACAAAAAAACTGCAAAGGGCTATCTGCTATTGGATCAATTTGTGGTTGTGAAGCCTCTCCGTGCGTTCGTACTATCAGCCTTCACTTTATTGCAGGTATTGTGTTTTTTTATTATATTTCTGTTCATTTGGTGTGCTATTGGAGCTGCTTTCACTGATTTGAAAATCCTGCTGGCTGGTACTGGGATTAATAGTAGCATGACAGTTAATGTTGATACCAGGATTAATAGTGATCGTTATCCTTGAACAAATAATGCATAAACATAGGATGGAAGGCAGATTCTATATTTAGTCTATTGCATAGAATATTTCTATGCTTGATTGCTCCTTATACAGATTCATAAGGTCTGCTATGTGTTGTCTGTGTTCTCCATCTCAGTTTGCAGCTTGTAGCTTTGTGAGTGTGGGTAGGCCACCTGTTTCAGACAACTGCTGAAGTGTGAGGCAACTGCTGAAGTGTGAGGTAAGCCACCTGTTTCAGACAACTGCTGGCTTACTATAATTGGGTCTTAATTTTTGTGCTCGTGAGAGGAGTTAATGCGGATCCTTCCTAAATCTGCATACCTGATCTCTGTCTTTTATGAGTCAGCATTATTCTTTTATCTCAGTTAATAGGTAAAAGTAGCATTATTCACTGTCCATTTTTTTTTTTTTACAGGTAAAGTACCATACTTCAGCACTGACAAGCACTACTGGAGTGTAAGCTCTCTGCTTGCTGGGTTTTCATTATCTATCATTCTATGTAAGTACCTATTCTATTTTCAAGCAAGAGTTGAGCAATTAGATCTATTTCACCATCTTTCATCTTCACAGTTCTTACTACGGTGCTAGATCGTAGACAAGTTTTAGCGTATTGGCGATTCGCGAACCAATGTTAGCCCATTTGGGCACCCCAAAACCTGCGCCCGCTTGTGCAGGAGCACAAGCGGGACTAACTCACCACTCTCTCTGTCAAGAGGGTCTAGGTCCCGTCCAAGCTTGGACTCCAAGCCCCCCACCCAGGAGGTCCACGGACTCAGTGTGGTGTAGACCTCCACCATCCTCGCCTCCAATCCCGTCCGAGTCGGAAAAAGCCCGGAACCCACGACAAGGAAACAGCGAGCCTTCCCTGCTCCTATAAACAAGTGTGTATTCGGGATAATAAATCCATGACTGACTAGAATCCAATGCAGCGGCAGGTCCTTAACCGAAACGCGAGACGGGAAAGCAGTGTAACAAGCTATTCCCCAGTTGGTGTATGGGACACAACCTCTTACACCACCAATATCCATTACCATATCCTGTCCGGTCTTTTATTTTTCACCATTTATCATCTGTAATATTAATAATCACCTATTGCGAAATGCTTTACGCAGATTACTAACTCTACTTAAAAACCTAAGCATAATGACTACTACTTTTTGATGCTAATTATGACTCATAGGATATATATATTTATGCAAGTGGTTTCCATAAAATGCTTGCGTAACGTAAATACATATCATATATATATATATATTAGGTGATTATTCAAAATAAGGGTTATGCATCGGGGCTTGCCTTGGGCGGCGTGTGATTGTCGGCTCGATCCGTCGGTGCAGCGGCTCGAGGATCTCCTCCTACATGAGGATCTCCTCCTCGTGCTCATTGATCACCTCCTCAGGCTCGTGATCTCTGATGAGTCCCACGATCTCAAAAGCCAACTCGTTCTCTGGATTGCATGCGATGATGATGCAACACTTAGTATTTTATTAGCAGCTCCTAAAATAAGAATACATATGGTAGAACTACTAAGTTAGCTCTAATGACTAAGATACTAATCTAACTATCATCTTCATCCAAGTAAAGTGTTGGGTTCAACTAACAAACACCTAGCTTTACAAATGAAGGATATATCTTTATTTCTACTAATTATTTAATGTATATTTGAAACAAAGAGCATTTAACTACATTTATGTTAAGTCTATTCTAAAGCTACAAAATTACAGTGAGCACATAATAATACCATGAAGCTCTTGTAAAATTTTCAAAGCTACAACTATCATCATATTGCCACAAAAATTTCTACAATATTTAACCTAATAATAAAGCACTCTTAAATGATTTAATAGTTCTTGGTATCAACAAATATATGAACTAAACACACCAGCAGATAGAGCACAATTTTAGGAACTAACAAAATTAGTTTCACAATTTTTTGGATACCTATATGATTTTATGGGCACATTCACTTGTCTACAGATGCAGGAGAATACGGATGGTTTGGAGGGAATCTTTGGAGAATTTGTGAGAGAAAATCTTATTCGGATGAAAAAATAAGCGGATCAAGCGGGTTTTAAGAGGGCTTGAATGGGGCCCTATATGATTTACCAAAGTTACATTTCGAATTAAAATGAAAAGCTATTTCTATTCTCCACGAAAAAGATAAACTCAATTACATTTAACCACATTACACGGCATAACAACTGTAGCCTTGACCATGACGACCACAGCAGGCCTTGACCTGTGGCTGACTACGACGAAAACCCTCAACGTCGTCGGCACTCTTGCAAAAATGCCCTAGACTATGAGCAAAACAACCCGCCGGTCTACATTACTATTTCTATAGACAGCGACTTTGTGAGAACCCTCGGATCTTTCTCCTCTTTAGCGGCAGCAGGGCCCCGGCCATCCCTGGCGCTTGGCAGCAGCCAGCGGTAACCTGGAGCTTGCCAAGGCCATAGGACCCCAGCTAACCTATCTGAGGCGGCGCTCACCTAGGGTTCCGACGAGGAGGCGATGTCTTGGCGGTTGCCTGGCCGGGGCGCCCGTGAAGGGACCTCTCTCGACAGCGGGCACCTACTGGCAATAACAGCGGTGTTGAGGCGAACCTTGGCTGACAACAAGGTGGTAGGGGTAGCAGATGATAACGACCACTCACCGGTGACCTTCTGAGAAAGTCGGCTCGGCGAGCGACCCGGCGAAGCTGAAACGCGTGCGGCGTTGCGAAGTGAGCAGCGGACCGCAAAAAACACGCGATCGCGGCGTCGATGGCGAGGCGGCACTAAAGCTGCGACTTAAGCGTGCGCCTGACGAAGAGGGAGCCAAGGCTGGCTAGTGGTGCGAGAGGTGGGCGCGAGATGAAGTGGTGGAGAGTGGCCCACGACACGGCGGCGATGCCTATGCTTGGCGCGGCGGCGGGCAAAAGCTCCAAAGCGGAGCTTCGACATGGCGTGAAGTCAGGCGAAATTAGAATTGACTAGAGAGGGCGTGAAAGCGAGGAACGAGCACGAGAATTGATGAGGTGCTGGCTCTACAGCTTCACCGCGGCGTGACCTAGCAACGGCGAAGCGAAGGAAGAAGGCAGGCGTGGCGATGGGTTGACTACCGTCCATGCCTGGCCGGAAGCGGGCGACGGCCGGACAAAGCGGCGTCTACGCACCGCTTCTACGACAACTTCTTGGCCAAACCACGTCTTGGCGAAGCGGTGGGGCGTAACATCTTGGCAACCGCGCTCGCCATTAAGCGGCGAGGGCAATGGCGAGGGTAGCCGCGTGCGAACTAGGACAAGGCAAGTGGCAACAACCACTGGTGTCGCGATGGCATCGGTAGCGGCGGCGTCGTGGCCTTGATTGATGGCGGCGGCGTGGCCGTCGATCCGGCGCGCGGAGGCGATGTGAATGCGACAACAACGTGGCGTGGGGCGAGGCGGTGGCATCGGCGGACGGCGCGGAGGGAGCCAAGGCGGCCGAGCCATGGCGAGCGGACCGCGGCCGCGACCAGCCGCAGCGCATCTTGCATCTTGCTGCCTTAGCGAGCAACAGCGGCGACGCCTAAGCGCCCGGCGCGGTGATGTGACCCTTAGCGACCAACCAGCCCGGCCGTGCCAACGCATACGAATTTTAAAAGCGCTTAACACGACCAAATGGTTGCTCCTAAACCTAAACCGTCTTCACCATGCTTAAGATGGCATATGTGACTACTAACTTTCGAGCTATAACACCACTCCTTAATCCAATCTCTCACAATAAATTGTCAAATATAGCGATGTCTAGCTGTTGGAAGACTTGAAAATTTCTAAGTTTTTGAGTTGAATTTGTTTTTCATTTGTGGTTTCTAAGCTAGTGGAAATATTAGCTTGTAATATCATTTTTAAATCATAAGTATTTCATTGTCATCTACAAAGTTGGTACTTCAAACTTTATTTAAGTATCACATATTCTATAGTATTTTTGCTTAATAAAAATTGGTTTTAAACCCTAAGTAATATAACATGACTATCGAATCAACTTTTGTTTACGCATTTTCTTTGATCGTTTTGAGTTATAGAAATTGATCTACACACTTTATCACTTGCATTAACACATAAATATGATGCTCATGACATATTTTAGTAAATGATTTATGGTGTAGCTGCGATTGAATTACTGAGGCTCCCAACACCCCTCACTTGCGGATAAAGGCCATAAATTGGCCGATGCAGCGTCTGATTAGGCGCTAAAGCGGCAATCTCGTCGTGACAATCACGAAGTCATCGCATAATACCACGATCGACCGAAAAATCATCTAATTCGTGGAATATTTATTGGATCAAGCAGCGTGAGAAGCGTTGGAGAGGAAGGGAGAGGAGCCTGGGCAATGGCGGTGGCGGAGAGGTTGCGTGGTGGCCGGTTTGTCTTGCGAGGCAGAGCGGGCGTCTGAGGAGTGGCTGGCGAGTCGTTGAATTAGTTTCAAGTCTATATGCATGTGAACCTAATTTGTAGCATCTATTGTTGTCCTCAAAATTGAGAACAATATAATCTCTATTTAAAAAGAAGTACCATATCTATGACCTCTAGAAAACTTACAATCTCTATTCTAAAATTATATTTCTCTCTTGGTGTGTATCCTTCTTACATTGGATTTATTATGGGCTGACCCATTTATAGATTTAATAAATCAATAACTCTATGGCTTTGTAATTGTGGGTATTACTATTTGTGCGGGATTGGAAGTTAAAAGGGCGTTGACTCAACTTAAATGATTGGAATTGATCAAGTCTAATTTGAGAAGTTGAGAAAGCGGACAAAGCGTGCCACAGCCGCGCCTTGCCGCCCATGCCGCCGCCGCCGGGCAACGCAGACACCTGTGAGCTCGAGGCAGGCGGGCGTGGCGTGGCGGCGCAAGCGAGCCGAGGCGGCGGAGCGAGGCGTGGCGTGTTATCTTTTTAATACCCACTAACCACGGGAGTTTCAACTTGAAGCGAGTCTGACTCCTGATCTCCCGGAGTCTCTCCACCTTCCCGTCCCGGCGCATTCCTCCGGGACCTCTCGGCTTTCTGTTAATCTTCCAACTCCAGTTAAAGAGAGTACTCATCCAGAGATACAGTTTAGTTCCTTGATGGCCTTCCTCATCTACCGTAACTTTCTGCGCGCCTGAGGAGAAGCGAGAGGCGGTGCCTCCGAAGCCCTTGTCGTTCGAGACCTTGCTCGGGGATCGGCAATTAGGTTTTTGGGGGGCGTCTACGGCGCACAAAAGTCTCCGTCTCCGTGCGCCCTCGTCGTCTTCTTCCCGATCGCCCGGCGTCACCATCTTCTTCTGGAGGAGAAACACCTTCTTCTTCTATGGCATGACAAGGGGCGTTCTTTGGAACTTGAGAATCGCGGATGGGAGGGGTATGATTGTTTCATCATCTTTACATTTTATGTTCTACATGTTTCCATCCAGTTTGATTCTTCGGTTTGCTTCATATCTTATATCATTTCATGCTAGAAATATACTTTCTGCATATGTGTTTCCTTCTTCAGATTACATTGTACCGTATATAGCTTTATGCTTGTTGCAGATATGAGATGTATATCATGCCATCATTTCTCTCATTATTATTCATGAATCAAGTTCTCATGCTTTTGATCTTTATAAGTTTCACATGATATATGATCTAGCATGTATTTTCACCATGGATATAATCGATATCATGATTACAATGATTAATAATTGTTTATATGTCATCATCATCTGTTGATTTATGGAATTAAAATGACATGAAATTGCCTATTATCCTAACAATCCAAAAACCTAATTTTAGGCATTTTTTACATCGGAGGTTTTCTTTGCCGTGTTAAAAACTGATCCTTTTGATGGTAAAAACTTCTTGGTTTGGAAAGCTAAGATGGAATTGTGGCTCCTTTGCAATGTCATGTTATCATGTCTTTGAGGAAAACACGCTAACTTGTCTCCACGAGGATGAGGCTAAGTTTAAGGCTGATGACAACCTCTTTCGAGGTGCAGTGATTAGCGCACTTGATCCAAAATTCCAGAAAAGCTATATCATCCTTCCCTACGAGGGAAAGAAACATGGGATGCACTTGTTGGAAAGTTTGGAGTTCTGAATCTTTGGTAGCGAGCTATATCTCATGGAAGCATTTGTATGACTATAAGATGGTTGAGAACCGATCTGTGGTGGAGCGAGGCTCATGAGATTGAGCACTAACTAAGGAACTTGAGCTCTTTCCATGTGTCTTACTGACAAGTTTGTGGGTGGCGGTATAATCGCCAAGTTACCACCTTCTTGGAAGGACTTTGCTACCTCACTCAAACATAAGAGCAGGAGTTCAATGTGGAAGAGCTCATTGGTACTCTTGATGTTGAGGAAGCGAGAGCAAAGACAATGGAAAGAGCGTTGAGACCTCTCTTGCTAATGTAGTGCGAGAGAGAAACTACAGATTCCATAAGTTTAACAAGAAGAAGAAAAACGAGAATAAGCAAGAGAGAACACAACTAAGCACATTTCAAAGCGGCTACAGTTTAAAAAGAAGAAGAACAACAAGAGAGATGGAGGTTTGCTTTGTTTGTGGCGTTGAACGACCTTTGGGCAAGTGAGTGCCACGGCGCAAAGTTCAAGCGAGAAAGAAATCAGCAAATGTTGTCTCTCAATCTTTGGAGAAAGGAGCATCGGGTATGGTAATTCTTTACCATTTGTTCTTCTTTTCGATGTAATTCACACAGTGGTGGATGGATAGTGGTGCAAATATACATGTGTGTCTTGATGTTTCTCTGTTTTCTTCCTACCGGTCGAGAGATGCAGCGCCTTGTTGATGGGAAATGGGTTACGGCGTGCTCATGTTCTTGGTGTTGAGTACGGTCACTCTAAAGTTTACTTGGAAAGCGGTGCCATTGAAGGCGTGCAGCATGTGCCCTCCATCAAGAAAGAATCTTGTTAGTGCATCTATGCTTATGTCGAGATGGCTACAAAATTGTTCTAGAGTCGAATAAATGTGTTGTGTCGAAACATGGTTCCTTTGTTGGTAAAGGATATGATTGCGGAGGCTTGTTCCGCTTATCCTTGCATGATGTGTGTAATAAAATGGTGAATTATGTTAATATTTACGATGAGTCGGTTTATGGCATTCACGTTTACATCATGCAAGTTTTTGGTACATGTCTTATCGTTTTAGCAAATCTAAATTTAATTCCTAAATTCAATTTGGTCAAAAGTCTAAGTGCCATGTATGTGTTGAATCAAAACAACCCATAAACCTCCCACAGAAATTTCTTTGAAATGAAATTTAGCACCTCTAGAACTTGTCCATTACGATTTGTCTGCGAAATGAATGGAATTTTTGACTAAAAGGCGGTAAAGATACTTCATCACTTTTATAGATGACTCCACCAGGTTTTGCTATGTGTATCTCTTAAAAACAAAAGATGAAGCGTTTAATTATTTTAAGACCTATAAAGCTGAAGTTGAGAATCAACTTGAGAGGAAAATAATGGTTAAGGTCCGATCGAGGTGGAGAATATTTCTCTAATGTTTTACGATGAGTTACAGTGTGGAACATGGTATTGTTCATGAGAGGACACCGCCATTCTCACCACAATCAATGGGATTCTTTGAAAGAAAAACCGCACTCTAACGAGTTAGTGAATTCCATGTTGAGTACTGTGAGGATTATCCAAGGAATGGTGGGGTGAGGCAATTTTGACAACATGTCATGTCTGAATAGAGTCCCAACAAAGAACAAAGAAATCACACCATTTGAGGAATGGGAAAAGAAGATTAAATCTCTCATATTTGCGCACTTGGGGTTGCTTGGCTAAAGTAAATGTGCCAATCAACAAAAAAGCGTAAACTTGGGCCTAAAAGCTGTTGATTGTATTTTCCTTGGCTATGCCTTTCACGGCATTGGTTATAGGTTCTTAATTATAAAATCTGAAGTTCACGATATGTATGTTGATACAATCATGGAATCAAGAGATGCTACTTTCTTTGAGAATGAATTTCAATGAAAAATACACCTAGTGAAACAAGTCATGAGACTATAATTCCCCATGAACCACATGAGCTGTCTATTCCAACGGATCATCTTTGAAGATTTTCATGTGCACATCCACGAGAAGGATGACACTATAGTCACTCGAAAGAGCAAGAGGCAGAAGGTTGCAAAATCCTTTGGTGATGACTATTTAGTGTACCTTGTGGAAGACATACCAACCACCATTAGAGGCATATTCTTCTCCACGATCTTGACTTGTGGAAGGAAAGCGATGAGGAGTGAGATGAATTCTATTATGTCTAATGGAACTTGGGAGGTCGTTGGCCAATCCTTATGGTTTGTCAACCTATAGGTTGCAAATGGATTTTCAAGAAAAAAAGCTTGGGCACGATGGTACAATTGAGAGGTACAAAGGCAAGGCTTGTGGCCAAGGATATACCAAAAAGAGGTGAAGATTTCTTTGACACCTATTCACGGTTAACTCGATTGACTACAATTCGCACCTTAATTGCGTGGGCGCCTCTTATGGTCTTATCATTCATCGGATGGATGTTAAGGCGACTTTCTGAATGGAGAGTTAGAAGAGGAGATCTATATGGATCAGCGGAAGGGTTCATTGCGGATGGTCAAAGAGAGCAAGCAAGTGTGCTGAGTTGTTAAAATCATTATATGGCCTAAAACAAGCACCTAAGCAATGGCATGAAAGGTTTGATAATACTCTCACATCTTCCGGTTTCTCTGTGAATGAAGGTGACACATGTGTGTATTGCTCGATATGGTGGGGGTGAAGGCTTGTTATCTTTGTGCCTATATGTTGATGACATCGATCTTTGGATCAAATCTCAATGTGATTGAGGAAGTAAAGAAACTTCATCGAGCAATTTTGAAATGAAAGATTTGGGAGAAGCTAATGTTATTTTAAACATCAAGCTTATTAGAGAAGGTGATGGTGGGATAACTACATTACAATCCCACTATGTGGAAAAAGGTACTAAATCGCTTTGGTTTTAGTATTTGTGATCCTGCTCCATATTATGATCCTAGCGTGCTATTGAGGAAAAATCGAAGAATAGCAAGGGATCAACTAACATACTCCCGGATCATTGGCTCACTCATGTACTGGCGAGTGCAACAAGGCGACATCTCATATCTTTGTGAAGTAAAATTGAGCGGTTTATGTCAAACCCGGAGATGATCAACTGGCATGCTCTTGAGAGAGTGTTGCGTTATCTGAAAGGTACTATGACTTATGGTATTCGTTATCTTTGGATATCCAAAAAATCTTGAAAGGCTATTGTGATGCCAAGCCGGATTTACGATCTTGATGAGCTTCATGCCACGGCGGATATGTGTTTACGCTTGGAGGTGGTATTTGTTTCTGGAAGTCTTGCAAAGCGAGACTATCTTAACGAAGTCTACAATGGAAGCGAGAACTTTGCATTATTGGACCTATCTTTGGAGCTGAAGCCGAGTGGCTTCGTGATTTCTGTTGGATTTACGGTAGTTGAAAAAGCCGATACCGGCTATCTCAATGAAGCTGTGACAACGGTTGTGATTACAAAGGTCAACGACTCCGAGAATAACATGAAGTCCACAAGGCATGTTAAAAAGAAGATTAAAGTAGTCGAGAAAAGTTGAAAACCTCCAGGAGTTATAACGTTGGACTATGTCCACCGTCGAATAATCTGGCAGATCAATTCACTAAGGGAATTTGTCACAAAATGTGATAGAAAGTGCATCGAGAGAGATGGGTATGAGACCCACATGAAATCTCTTAGTGGTAACTTTTGCTCTATGTGATCGGAGATCCCGTGAAGTAGAGTGGTGAAACAAACTATGAGTAGATTGAGAGGAAAGTTCCCTGAACCTATCTCGATGTATATCTTTTTCCTTTAAAGAAAGCGAGGATGGTATTTACCTTAATGTACTCCGAGAGTCTTATAAAGATGAGATGTTGTCCTCTGAGAACATCTTTTGAGAAATACACCTATATGAGTCAGATTCTTTGGTCACAGTCTATGGGACACAGGTTATCCTAAACACTCATGAAAGGCATAGAAGTGTGACTTATATGCTTCAAGCAATGAGGATGCTTGTTGCAACCTAAATACCCGCAAAGGACTTGAGTGAATCTCACCTCACAAAAGCTTTGTCAATTCAAGGCATAGTCCATTGTTTAGTTGTGGTTGAGTGAAATTCTTGTTCTAGGTGGATGTTCAACAACAGTCTCTCCATCGGAACACTCTTTGGTATATCAAAAGAATTATGATTACGGAACTATACGATTAAAAACCCTAGAGTTTGGTGGGGATTGTTGGATTTATTATGGGCTAGGCCCATTTATAAATTTAATAAATCAATAACTCTATAGTTTGTAATTGTGGGTATTACTATTTGTGCGGATTGGAAGTTAAAAGGGCGTTGACTCAACTTAAATGATTGGAATTGATCCGTCTAATTTGAGAAGTTGAAAGCGGACAAAGCGTGCCTCCTGCCAGCAGTACCACCGCCCGGGCGGGCGAACGCGAACCAGGCTCGGCACCGAGGCGTGGCGTGGCGTGGCGTGGCGTGGCGAGGCAGGCAGGCAGGCAGGCGGGCGTGGCGTGGCGTGTTATCTTTTTAATACCCACTAACCACGGGAGTTTCAACTTGAAGCCGGTCGACTCACGATCTCCCGAGTCTCTCCACCTTCTGTCCGGCGCATTCCTCAGGGACCTCTCGGCTTTTCCTGTTAATCTTCCAACTCCGGTTAAAGAGAGAGTACTCATCCGAGAGATCAGTTCGGTTGCTTGATGGCCTTCCTCATCTACGTAACTTCTGCAGCGCCGCGGAGAAGCGAGGCGGCAGTGCCTCGAAGCCCTTGTCGTTCGAGACCTTGCTCGGGGATCGGCAATTAGGTTTTTGGGGGGCGTCTACGCTGACTGCCCAGAAGAGTCTCCGTCTCCGTGCGCCCTACGTCGTCTTCTTCCCGATCGCTTGGCGTCACCATCTTCTTCTGGAGGAGAAACACCTTCTTCTTCTCTGGCATGACAAGGGGCGTTCTTGGAACTTCAATCATGGATGGGAGGGTATGATTGTTTCATCATCTTTACTGTTTTATGTTCTACATGTTTCAGCAGTTCTTCATTTGCTTCATATCTTATATCTGTTCATGCTAGAAATATGCTTATGTCTGTTCATGCTAGAAATATACTGCTGCATATGTGTTTCCTTCTTCTGATTACATTTGTACCGTATATAGCTTTATGCTTGTTGCGGATATGAGATGTATATCATGCCATCTGTTTTCTCTACATTATTCATGAATCAAGTTCTCATGCTTTTGATCTTTATAAGTTTCACATGATATATGATCTAGCATGTATTTTCACCATGGATATAATCGATATCATGATTACAATGATTAATAATTGTTTATATGTCATCATCATGCTGTTGATTTATGAAATTAAAATGACATGGAAATTGCCTATTATCCTAACATCTTCCAATCGCATTTCACTCTGAAATTTCATTCTTATCGTCCATGGAATCTTGAAGAATTTCAAGTTTGATCCCCGACCAATCACGGCATTTGCCTTTCATCATCGATCGTCACCAAATAAAGTTCACCTCCTGCGTCGCTGTCCGTGGAAGCCTTTGAGCCTCCCGTAGAGCATGAGGAGAACAAGGAGCAGCTTCCCCTGGTCGGTCCACCACCCGGAGAAGCTGTATGGCTTGTCATGGCAGGCGGCGGTCGCCTCCTCCGCTGCCGGCGGCAGCCTCGAGCAGCTGTAGCCAGTGGACAGCCCCACGTTCCCATAAGCACTGAAATGCATGCAGGAATCCATATGTCAGTTTCAGAAGCTCCTGATGAGTGACGGGGCAGATATATATGGTTTGTGAACTGTGATTGTGATGTTCGTCAATCGTGCATGTACACCTCACCTGATCACCTCGAAGATCACGTTGAACGTGGAGAAGTTGAGCGGGTCGCCGGAGATCGATCGCCTCTCAGTGATGCAGGCGAGCATTACCGCTGCGGCGTTGCAGGCCAGCGGCGACAGCAGCATGCTGTTCAGCGACAGTCTCCTCTTCTTCTCCGCTCCATCCCTGCTTTCGGGTTCTCCGGCGCCGCTCCTTTTCATTTCGCTTCCGTCGTCGTGCACCGATAACAATGTCGCCGACGCCGGGATGCACCTGAAAATCGTCGGTTGCCATGCAAAATCTGTTAATGATCGAACAACATGTTTGTCGCGTAGTATACTTCAATTTCGCGCGGAGGAGCGTGACTGACATCATGGCGAGGAATAGCACCAGCACCGCCGGCGCGACGAGGGAGCAGTCGACGGAGTTCTCCCCGGCCTGGCGCACGTTCACGGACATGAACACGGCGTTGGTGAGCTTCTCGCCGGCGGTGAGCCCCTGAACACCGCGGAGTTCCAGTTCAGGCAGCAGAGGAGCGTCGCGGCCGCGGCCGCGACGGCGACCACCGTGGCGGCGAGGGAGGCTGCCCGCGGGCCTCTTGGCAGCAGGTGGCCGAAGCCCGCCGCTGCGGCGCTCTTCTCCATGTCCATGGGCACGAGCTCCTCGACGGGTCCTCCTCGCCCGGTGAACAAGAACAACGCCCTCGCTAGCCCTCTCGTGGCGCTCACCGCCAGCCTGAGGAACACCGGGAGCAGCGTGCTGCCGGCGAGGATCTGTGCTGCCAGCGGTAGGAGCAGGCCACGGTTAGCGGCGAACACTGCCATGCTCTCGTTCGTCAGGAGCAGGCCGCCGTTGGTGAAGGACGACACGGTGGTGGACACCGAGAAGAGCGCGGCGCTGATGCGCTTCCTCGCCAGCACGTCGCGCGCGGTCGGGACAGTGGCGACGTACGCGAACACCAGCACGGAGCCGACGACGAGGATCGCGGCCATGTAGGCCGATACCACGAGCGCTAAGCTTCTGAAGGCGCGGCAGGTCTCCTTGCGATCGTCACCATCGCCGGACGAATCCGCAGACGGAGTTGGCGCCGGATTATTCGCCTGTTCGAGATCCGGCTCGTCGCAGACGGCGGCCGCCATGACCCTGCCGTCGTGATCTTGATGGTCGCGCTGCTGCTGTCGTCGCTTGCGCGACGACTCGAGGACAGGCCGAGCAAGGAGACGAACATCTCTCTGCCCAGGAGCATGAGGAGGTGAGGACGACGAGCTGGGCGCTGGAGAGGTCCTCCATCTCGACGGTGGCTAGTCCGGTGACCGTGACCGCGGACGTCGACATGAAGAACACGTCGACGTAGCGCGGATGGTACCCGGGGTTGCTTGGCTTGAGGAGGACCAAGGCGAGGAAGCCGAGCAGGTCGACGGCGAGGAAGTAGGACAGGTGGAGCAGCAGCGGGGTGAGGTAGACGGCGATGAGCCAGCTGACGAGCACCACCGAAGTGCTGACGGCGTGTCTCGCGGAGCTGGCCAAGACATGGAGCCGAATAGGCATTGGAGGTGGTGGTAGAGAAGGGCAATGAGCAGTGCCTGATGATCTAGCTCTTGTTTCAATAGAAAACTAGTTACTGGTACTACATATGAAATCTAGTACAAGTGATAACTGGTCTCAATGGGTGTAATGTGTATATATACAACTTATATTAGCTTTGACAGAGCAGTGGTCATATGGAAATGCAACTGTTTCAGGGCTGTTTTTTTTTTTTTGAAAGAACAACTGTTTCAGGGCTGTTAGTGGTGGTGAGGAGGACATGTGTGCAATGCAAGTGTGGTAGCATGGCTCATCGGGCAGCTTTCAGAACTTAATAATGGCATGCGCGCCTGCAGATGGAGCACGCCGTGAGTGAGATGAGATGAGATGCCTGAATACGCGCGAAACTACTACGTACGTACAAAAGGACTGGAGAAAATTCAGTTCAGACTTCAGAGCCTTCTGCACATGCGTACGTGGTGAGCCTTTCTTTGCCCAACCGTCTGCCATGGCGCCGAGGGCAACCACGGCCAGATCAGGCAAAGTGGAATGGCAGGATGGCAGTCGGCTGCTCCTAGAGGCTGGAGGCAGGCAGGCGAACCCCAGCCACTAGTAACTGAAAAGAATTCATGCCCCTGGTCACTTAAATGTGAGTGAAGATTAGCAGGCATCTCTGCTTTTCTTACACAAGCTGGAAGACTTCAACTCACAAATGCTGTGCGTCTGCCCTTCCAACCATCTACCTTTGCTCCCTCACCCTATCAGATTAAATCATAAGTCAAATAGATAAGTTTCGAAAGCATTGCCTTTGGAAAGGTGCAGATTTTATAATTCCAAAAAAAAAAACCCTCCAATGCTGCTTGGGAATTGGTGTGCATTCCAAAGGAACCAAACGAGGCCTAAGAGAATTCTATGAACTTGAACCTACCAGCAAAGCCTTCAACCTACCCCTTTCCACAGAGGCTTTCAACCAACTGAATGAAGTGCTTTTCATTATCCATTACCTGCCGCTAACCAACAATCAAGACAAATGGTATTATTCTTGGGGTCAAGATTTCTCACCCTCAAAAGCCTATGCTCTTTTAATCGCACATAGACAGGTTCACATTGGTATCAAATGGCTTTGGGAATGCTTCTGTCAGCCAAAACACAAAAGTTTTCTTTTGACTCCTTATTATGGACAGGCTCGGACCAAAAATATCTTAAGAAGAAGGAATATGCATTTGGACTCTTATCAGTGTGTCGTCTGACAAGACCAAATAGAAGAAACAGTTCAACACTTGTTCATTGGCTGCAGGTTCGCTAAAAATTGTTGGAACATGTTAAATATCACCTTCACTCCAAATTCTGCATTCCCAGAGGCCATCATGCAAATCAGAGATCAGTCCAACACCCAATTCTTTATGTTAATCTCGATCCCTAATGTGCAGGGCAATTTGGAAGCTTGTTAGGCATCTGGAATTTGTTCCCACTTTCAACAGATTCATCCAATTTGAGGTATCTGCTGCCAAGCACTCACCATATTCATCGAGCAAAACAATCTAAACACAAATTTAAAGAAATGACTATATTTTCAACAACCAACAGTCTCAGCAGTGGAAGACACGTTCAAAAGGAGATGAATCCTTTGTCCTTAGATCGAGCAACTCCAGAGACTCTCTATATTGTTCATAAATGCTAGGAATAGAGATTTTGGTGAAAAACTATCCTCCAACAGCTTGTCTAAATGGTTATCCAATATAGCCATCTTCTATTCCGGTTTTTTCGCTAGTCCAAAATAGAAGATGAGAATGACTCTCTAGAGTATGCACGAGATATAAAAAAACTGTTGGAGAATGAAAAGATATAGAAAACGATTTTTATATAAATGACTCTCAAATGATGATTTAGAGTGAGATATAGGAAGACTCTCGGAGATGCTTCTAAGAGCCTCCTGCAAAGACTCATTAGCTTTTGACTTATGGATCCAAATCTGTTGTAATCTTCATTTTGAGTTTCATTTTTCTTCTCCTTTTTGTGTCTTAAATTTGTATTCTGTATTCTGTACATTTCTTAGTTTCCCGTTAATAAAATCCTTGTAGGGGTGCAAACCGCTCCGGTCTTCAGGCCAGTGATACTGATATGATACGCCGGCGTCGATCGCCGGCAAATGAAACTGATGGCCTATAACTACTACGCTCCAGAGTCCAGAGGCGAGAGACCAAAGCTTGTAAAGCGAGGCTGCCGGAGAGACACAACTGCAGGACCATCATCGTCATCATGGTCGTCATCTCTCCATCTCCATGGACACGTTCGAAGAGCATGCTTAGCTAGGGGTTGTGGGGGGCAGCGATCGAGGAATAGAATTCAGTGCCTCCACTTGGTGCCATATGGCCGCCCGCGAGGCAAGTCCTCTGCATTTGGCGTAAGATCGCAAACGCCCTTGCTTGCCTTTGAACACTTGTTGCCTTGCGTCGATGGTGACCTGACGACAGCGATTGCTGCATGCTGCGGTGGGAGGTGATAGCTCAGCTAGCTCCGGAGAAGAGCTGCATGCGAGATCAGATTCATGGCCAGAAACTCGGGAAGAGTTGCGTAGCTGTGGTGGTGGTGGATGCCATGCTCCCAAGGGACGTGTGCAGGGCACCCGTGGACATCCTCGGTTCCTTGCCAGCAATGGTACACAAGACGACGCATAGTAATTGCGCGCGAGCGCCAACTTGAGGCCTAGTATTTGGCAAGCTCTAGCTCCATTAATTTCTTTGATTTGAGGTGGAGCTATGGATATATTAAGGCTGCTGGATTGAAAAGCTATTTTGTTAGTAGTACTAATATATCAACCGTGCTCTTTTGTGTAGACAAGAATCTTAAGAGATACTCCCCCACCCAAAAAAAAAGGAATCTTTTCTTAAGAGATACTACCTCCATTCCAAATATAAGACATTTTATCTTTTTTAATATAGCTTTTGACGTTGAATACACACTATGTCTAAATACATAGTAGGAACAATGTATTTAGAAAAGTCAAAATGTCTTATAGTTTAGATTGAGGGAGTATAAACATTACATATGTTCATGTTAAATACCTATGACTAATAAAAAAACTTATATTGCGTTCTCTTTCTTTGTTAATTATCTAACACAAATACACAATAGACACGTAGATACTTTGTAATGTTGCGGCTGCGGCTTTTGTTGCTTGCTTTTCAGTGATGCACTGGGCCGCCAGCAGCTGCAACGACTTAAATTCATCTCAAGCGAACTCCCCTCTATCTATTTATGATAAACTTATCAATTACTATATATATATATATATATATATATATATATATATATATATATATATTCCATCTTTCCACTTCACATGGCACATTATGTGTCTTTAATAAATTTAGTTAAGATCTGAGTTTATGATATGGTGAATTTTGTAGCGGATCATGCCTTGTGAAGTCATGAACATAGGTTTCTGACTTTCAAATTTCGATCTTATTACTTGCTATAAAGTTCTAACCTCAACAAAAGTTAAAACACTTTTTGCTTATTGTACATTTTATTTGCACCCTCATTTTATATTTTATTAAAAATAAAATTTTAGCTTATAGAGTGCACTCTTAATTATTGTCGGTAGGTAGCGTTTGAAATGAGATTGAGAGGAGCAAACTATGCTAACCTAAAGAGAAATTTAATACTAACTATTTACACCAAATGAATCTCAAAGTCCATCCAAGTAATTTGCACCTTTGCTTTGCATTAACCTCATCTATTACTCAAGATGTTAGATTTTTCTTATAAAAAATTATGTGTGGTCATATTTTTATAAAAAATGAGTGCTCACAATTATATTATCAATAATTAGATATGTCGTTATATTTTAGCTAAAAACTTACAAAAATATTTTCATGAATAATAATATAATTTAAAATAATTTGTTAGTGTCATTAGAATATGAGTCATTAAGGATTTAAGGAACATTTTTCCATGATCATTGAAACGTTGCTCATTTGTGCATGTATACTTGATCAGTATGACTATTTTTATATGTATGTTTACCTTAAGTTATTTTTAATAGTAATGGGTAATTTAGAAGCACATATGGACATAATTTACAGTCATCTAAGCATTTTACATAATAGCAAATGGCAATAATTTAACGGGATATTTAATTTACCTTTAGTAATGACAAAAGTGGTAATCTAGATGTGGATTTAAGAGTTTACTTAGATTATTTGCAATAATGATAGGATGGCTAGTTTAGATATAAATTAAGAGTTACTTTATATTATGGTTCATATAATGGCACGTGTGGCTAACTTAGTTATGAACTTAGGAGCATTACTTTAGGTTGTTTTCATAATGGGCAATTTAGATGCAGATTTAGGGGCGTTACTATCGTTATTTTCCATTCTACGGTGAGATGTGGGTAATCTTTTTGAAACAGAATAGAACCAGTTGACTATATTAGTATTAATGGTGGTGCTTAGACTACAACCTAATAGATCGCTAGATTTTCCTGATTTTTGTCACAATATGATTTTTTTAACACATATAATGAGAATTAACGTGAAGCCTCACTTCGTAAGCCTCTAACTTTTTATGAGAGGTTATAGGCCTCTAACTAACTAGTAGTAATAATAGTAAGATTTGAGATGACTGACACGCAGCCTTGAGAACTTGAAATGCCATGCGGCTTACTCCATGGACTCGATAACAAGTAGCCCAATAGGTCTTTTGGCTAGGCCGATGTTGGGCTTTCATATTTGGATAACTTTATATTTAGGAGAAAAAATATAATAACATCTAAGATAGGAAGCGACACGAACTCATGTGGCTGGGATGAGAAGTCAAACAGCGCCTCGACTCTGCTTCCTTTGCCAAGCGTCGACCTGCTGGAGGCAGCGACCGTTAGTTAGTATAAGTCTGGAGTTCGGGCCAAGAGGCGAGTTCGGCCCAATCCCAAAGGCGTTCGGGCCCGTGTGGCAGCCGTGAGGCTAGTACAAGTCCGGAGAAGGAGAGAGAGAGGTTCTGAATCCTGTAAACCTTAAACTCAATTCTGTTATTCAAGCACTCATCGTTATTGTATTTCTTCTTCCTCTCATCCAAGCATTAGTTTCCTAGTTCACCTTACAATTGGCATCGGACTATATGGTGTCGATCTGGACTCCGCTCATCCGCTGCCGCACGAGCACTTCACCAGGCTCCGCCGCGCCCACGGTGCTATGGATCCCAACTTGAAACTAGTCCTCGACGAACTCAACCGACGTTTCGACGAGCAAGATGAGAAGTGGGAGCGCCGCTTCTCCGACTAGGACCGCGACCGTGCCGCTCGGGATGCGGCACTCGACACCCGCATCACCTCCCTGGAGTCCGCCTGCTCCGATCTGGAGTCCCTTCATCTCGCCCACGCCAACGATGACCGCGACAGCCGAGTCACGGCGCTAGAGGTGGCGGCTACGGATCTCGGTACCTGGAGGCCAGAGGTGGAGGCGCTGGTGGACGACCTTAGGCTCGAGGTGAAGCGCATCTCCGCCAACTGGGACCAGCAGCTGGCCGACTCGTCTTCTCGACAGTTCGGGCCTCAGCTCTCCCCTTCGTCGGCGATCAAGCGCGACTTCTTTGTCGGATCTCACCGACCAGGCCCAATGGGCCTTCTTGTTGCATCGATTACATGGGGTACTAGTTCTGGGGTCGTCACGACCTGGAGCCATATCCTAGCCAACGGTATGACGTCTGCACCTCACCTTCCAATTTCATCTGGTGTTTGTGTTTCGATGTCAGATCGTCCTTCTCCTGTCATCGTTCCTCCTCCTCGTGCTCCGATTTGTCCAATGCCATCCAATTTCTACCCACCGTAGCCTCTTCCCACTCCCAATTTTCCTCCTCCGCCTACAACCCCATCTAATTTCCCCCCTCCATACCGCTCCACCCAATTTTCTCTTCCATACCCACAGCTCCACCGAATTTTCCCCTTCCAATAGCCAATAGCCCTTAATTTTTCCCTTCCGACATCATCAGCTCCACTTAAATTTTCCCTTCCAGCATCAGCTCCACCAAATTTTCATCAGCCATACCCTTCTCCATCGCATTACCCTCAGTTTTCTCAAACCCACATGATTCCTACCAATTTCTCATCCCCTCATCCAAACTTCACGACAATTTGCTCCTCCATCTTCTATGTCACGGATCATTCGCCCTTCTTCTTCTGCTCCACTGTTTTTTCATCCTCCGTACACTCTTCCGCCCAATTTTCCTCCCCACAAACCTCCCCGATTACATCCATAACCTATCGGCCTTTGGTGCGTCTCCCTAAGCTATCTTTTTCCAAAATTCGATGGCGATAATCCGCGACCGTGGTGTGTAAATCGTGAGAAGTACTTAGCGATGTACGGTGTCGAGGAATCCTTGTGGATTAGTGCTTCCGAGCATTATCTGGAGGGTCCTGCTGCTCGTTGGTTTCAGTCCGTTGAATCCCATCTTCGCAATTCCTCTTGGTCCACATTTTGTCAGCTGTTGCACGATCGCTTTGATCGTGACCAACATGAGCTCTTGATCCATCAATTTGTTTTCCATCCGATGGCGGACTCATCTCCGAGTATGTCAAGCGCTTCCTTTTGAGTTAGTCGATCGGTTATGCGCATATTCCAATTCCACCAACCTAGTGTATTATACCATGTGTTTCATCGATGGGCTCTTGCACGAAATTAAAAATTTGTAGTGTTAGTTCGGCGTCCACAAAACCTCGATCTTGCTTGTGTTACGCATTCTTCTGGAGGAAGAAGTGGGGCTTCCGTGCGATCAAGCATGGACGTGTTGGTGATTGGCATACTGCTTCCAAGTTTCAGCTGCCCCCCCAAGACGGCGTTGCCATTACCGTTGCCGCCACGTGCTGAGAAGCCATCCGCTAAACCGAGCATTGCCGCTTCTGCTCCGGCTACTTCTTCTTCCTCAACACCGACCCCAAGCTCTAGGCGGTCAAAGCTTATCGTCAGCATATTTGGGCCTCTGTTACAAGTGTGGCGCCAAGTGGAGTAAGGATCACACATGCCCGCCTGAGGTGCTGCTGCCTGGCAGTGGAGGCCTTGTGGGATTCCTTTGATGCTTAGGAAGATTGTCAGTCTGAACATGTTGAATAGCCTCCTGCAGAACAGTTGTGTTGTGTTGCAATATCAAAGCGGTACTGCTTGCCGGGTTCCAGTGCATCTCATACTATCGGGTTTTTACGGGACGGTGGTGGCATCCTTGCTTTGATACTTGTCGATTCAGGCAGTTCAACTTCTTTTGTCAGTGAGTCTTTGGCTTCCAAGCTATCGATAGCTCGGTGATTCCGTAGTAGGAACAAAGGTTCAAATTCTTTGGCGGTGGCTTGCTTGAGTTCGAGGTTCTAAGTCAAGTGCCATGGACAATTGATCGATGCACATTTTCATCTGATTTTAGGATTCTTCCACTGTTGGCTTCTGATGCTATTATGGGAATGGATTGGTTATCTGCCTTTACTCCCATGCAAGTCCACTGGCTCCAAAAGTGGTTGCTTATTCCTTATCATGGTAACTCCGTGTTATTGCAAGGAATCGATGAAGAGCCTCCATCTCAGTTACTGCTGCAACTATACCAACTGTCAGATTCATCCAGTGAGGCATCTTCCCAGCAGTCGTTTTAGGAAGAAATACAAGCCCTGATTGATGCATTCTCTGATTTGTTTACCCCACCAGTGGAGTTGCCACTGTCCCGGGCCTGCAATCATTCTATCCCTCTACTGTCCGGGGCCAGTCCGGTATTCATTCAGCCATACCGTTATCCACCTGGACTGAAGGACGCGATCGAGCGCCAAGTCAATGACATGCTGTCCCAAGGGATTATCTAGCCTAGCACTAGTGCATTTTCATCCCCGGTGCTCCTCGTCAAGAAGAAAGATGGATCATACCGGTTTTGCGTCGATTTCTGCCATCTTAATGCTCTCATGGCTAAATCTAAATTCCCTGTTCTAGTCTTCGATGAGCTTATGGATGAGCTAGCCCAGGCCAGTTGGTTTACAAATTTGGACCTCCATGCCAGATTTCATCAGATCTTGCTCGAAGCCGGTGAAGAGCACATGATTGCTTTTCAAACCCATCTGGGTCAGTACGAATGCAAGGTGATGGCGTTCGGCTTGACCGGTGCTCCAGGGACATTTCAGGGTGCCATGAATGCAACTTTGGCTCCAGGGCTCCGCCGCTTTGTGATTGTCTTTTTCGATGATATCTTGATATACAGTCGCACTTATGAAGAGCATGTGCAACATGTCGCGGTGGTATTCCAGTGGCTTGCAGCTGACCAATGGAAAATCAAACTCTCCAAGTGTAAGTTTGCTCAACGTTCAGTTTCGTACTTGGGCCATGTGATTAGCAGTGCTAGTTTGGTGACAGACCTGGCCAAAGTCCAGGCGATTTAGGATTGGCCAATACCAACCACAGTACGTGCTCTTCATGGATTTCTAGGGCTCACCGGGTACTACCGGAAATTTGTGTGCCATTTCGGTGTCATTGCCAAGCCCCTCAGTGAATTGCTAAAGAAAGATACTATGTTTGTCTGGACTTCTCTTCATGATTCAGCCTTCAACTCGCTAAAGGCTACTCTGTCTGTCGACTCCAGCTTAAGGCGCCCCCAATTTCTCCATTCCATTTGAGGTTGAGACAGATGCCTCTGGCTATGGAATTGGTGTTGTGCTGCAACAATGCGGACACCCCTTAGCCTATATTAGTAAGGCTTTGGGGCCTCACAATCAGGGCCTCTTCGTCTACGAGGAGTACTTAGCAATTCTTATGGCGGTGGACAGTTGGCGCCATTATCTGATGCAATCAGAGTTTGTGATCCACATAGACCAGAAAAGCCTTGTCCATCTCAATGAGCAGCGGCTCCACACTCCTTGGCAGCAAAAAGTATTCACATGTTTGCTGGGTCTCTGCTATCGCATCGTCTACCGCCGCGGTGAAGACAATACTGTCGCTGACGCTTTGTCCCGCCGGCCTCCTACTAAAACACTGTTAGCAGTGTCATCTCCCGTACATGATTGGAAATCTTCCTTGCAGGACTAGTACTAGCAACATACTAAGGCCTCTGGTCTGTTAACCCAATTCTCTTTGGATCCCACAGCTAGCCCTCCATTCAGCTTGTGCCAGGGGATTATCATGTACAAGGACAGGGTATGGTTGGGTTCGTACACTGATCTTTAGACCTGAGTGCTTTCAGCTCTTCATGACAGCGCAATCGGAGGGCATTCTGGTGCTCCTGCCACACTGGCCAAAATCCGTCAACTGTTCTATTGGCCAGGTATGCGTGCTGCAGTTCTAAAATATATGCAGTCTTGCTCTGTTTGTGCTCAGGCCAAACCGGATTGCAGCAGTTATCCCGGCCTCCTGCAACCATTGTCAGTGCCAAAATCTTCTTGGGAAGTAATCTCCATGGATTTCGTCGAAGGGTTGCCTCTCTCGGGATCTGTCAATGTTATAATGGTGGTCGTGGACAAATTTACCAGGTTTGCACACTTGTGGCTTTGCGCCACCTGATTTCTGCTGCCTCTGTTGCTCGTGCATTTCTGGATCATATTTACAAGCTGCATGGTTTGCCGTTGGCTATCATTTCTGATCGAGATTGGCTTTTCACTAGCAAGTTCTGGCAGTTGCTTTTCAAGCTGGCAGGGACTGACCTCCGCATGAGCTCTGCTTACCATCCATCCCGCAGACAGACAGGCCCGAGACGAGGCGTGTTAATCAATGTATGGAGCGTATCTTGATGCTTCATTCACCCCTACCCTACGCCAATGGTCGCGATGGCTCTCCCTCACCGAATATTGGTATAATCGTCTTCTCATTCGTACAGGGGCGCTCACCCTTTGAGGTGCTTTATGGATGTTAGCCACAACATTTGGGGTTGGACATATCATCTGCTGCTCCTATCCCTGAACTCCAACAATGGCTCTCTGATCGGGACCTGATGCAACGCCTTGTTCACCAACTCCTGGAGCGTGCTCAACTTCGAATGAAGAAACAGGCAGATAAGCATCGCTTAGAGCGCACTTTCAATGTAGGTGATTGGGTTTTCTTAAAGCTTCAGCCGTATGTGCAGTCGTCTGTGGCAACTCGATCGAACAACAAGCTGTCATTCAAGTTCTTTGGGCCCTTCCGCATTCTGAAGCGCATTGGTGCTGTGGCCTATCTCCTGGACCTTCCGGCAACGACGGCCGTGCACCCTGTCTTTCATCTGTCATTGCTCAAGAGCTCTCGAGTTTCGCATGATGTCGGTGCTTCCTTGCCATCTGAACTTATTGAATTTCAGGTCCCTCGGCGCTTCTCGCAATGGTATTTGGACAACTGAAATGATCACCACATTCATCAAGCTCTCGTCAAGTGGTCGCATATGCCAACCATCTGTCCACTTGGGAGGCTGGTCAAAACTTCGTCGCCAATTCCAGAGCTCCAGCGTGGGGACACGCCGGTTCACAAGAAGGGGGGATTGTCAGCAACGCCCCTGACTCTGCTTCCACTGTCCGCATCGACCCTGTTGGAGGCAGCGACCGCGGCAGCGCTCCTTCATCTCCAAGGCCCAAGAGGCGAGTTCGGCCCAATCCCAAGGTGTTCGGGCCCATGTGGCCCATGTGGCAGCCGTGAGGCTAGTATAAGTCTGGAGAAAGGGAGAGAGAGAGGGTTACTGAATCCTGTAAACCTTAAACTCAATTATGTTATTCAAGCACTCATCTTTACTGTATTTCTTCTTCCTCTTATCCAAGCATTAGTTTCCTAGTTCCTGCTTACATGAGAGGTGTACTCTACATTCCAACCACCTAGATTTAAGTCCTCTTCAATTTGAATTTGGGTGTCTTGTTTTTTTCTAAGGAAAAGTTCTAGTTCATCCAAGTTTGATCTCATTTTTTAAACATGTCTAAGTCAAATTAATAGAGACCTATTTCACGGAGAATTTAATAAAACTAACTTGATCTTGTAGATGATGTACTCTATAAATTTGGTCAAAACTAGAGAAGTTTGACTTACTAAAAAGAAAATAATTTTTTTCATTATTTTTGTGGAACGTTAAGGGAGCACTTCTTTTTTTGAAACATGTTGGCATGTTGCGACGTCAAACCTGAACTTTCACGGAGCACAGTAATGACGGATACAAATGTTCTCATATCCTTGCCTTTTTCAAGCTAGCGAGCTTGCTCATCGTCGCTATGTTTTAATTAATCCCATTCCAGGATTTACCTGTGCCGGGTGCCGCTGCCCATGCATGCTGAATGCTCTGACCTCTGATCGAGCCTTCATAAAGCAGCATGACCAAGGCTCGCATCGACTTCCCTTCATCACTCCACGACCCAGAGAAGCTGCAACCTGCATGGCTGCAACTGCAAAGCTGCTCTCCGGGTGAAGCTGTTCTTGCAGCCTTGAACAATTGTCACCAGTGGTCAATCCTACTGTAGTGTGATCTGCAGGTGTTAAAACCTGAGGTGCACTGCATGTACCGTATTCTGCGCAAGAGCCAAGAAGACACTAGCAATATGGAAGAACATTGAGCGCATGCGGAGAAAAAACACCTGTTTGTTGTCCTGTTGACCTCAGATTAACATCATATCATAGGTGTATTTGGTTGGTTGTATCCCCTCCATCTTGCTGACTTGTATAAGCGGATGCAAAAATACACCCTCTACGAAAATGACAAATTATGCAACCTAAGATCCTGGTTTTGGGGTCCTACTTTATCGTCCTTGGTTTCATCATCTCCGTTTGGTGTCGCAAACGTTGTTGTTTGATGGCAGAGAGGTGAACATTTAGAAACACTGTCTAGCTCTCTATAGAGAAACAAGCACTAGTTTGACAATAGTGGCAAGAACTAACTAACATAACAGCACGGCAAAACAGTACTGCGAGTAGTTTGATACTGTTTTTTAGTATTTATTATAACCTGGGAGACTACTAGTAGTATGATAAATCCATTTTGATTTAAAGCCTAGTGGACTACTCATGCACAGGTTTTGGTAAACATTTGCTAGAGCGAGCCTTGTTTGGATGTACATATATCAACCTCAATCTATATGTGTTAAAGTGGACTGAGATGGAACTTAGTTTAATTTTCACTTCAATCCGCTTCAACATATGTGGATCGAGCTAAATACATGGGCATCCAAACAAGCCCTTAATGGCCCTGTTCGCTTCGCTGAAAAAACAAGCCGAAACACTGTTCTGGCTGATTTGTTGTGAGAGAAAAACACTGTTACGGCTGAAAAAACAAGCTAACAAAGACGAATTATAAGAGAAGCGAACATGGCCAATGTCTACCGAAAACACGGCATTTTCTAGGGCTGAAAACGGTCGAAAACGATAGGAGGTCAAATCATTTTCAGTTTCATATTATTTTTTCCGAAAACGAAATCAATACAATATTGTTGGAAACGAGAACGACGTCGATATTCCGGTTAATTCGGAAACGAAACAATACGATCAAAAGTACATCGATAACGATCGAAAATTATGAAAGCGATATCTAAAATACAATAAACACACCGATATGCACAGCATGACAATAGCTATATAGATTAACCCAGGTCACATGAAAAATAATAGTGTATTAGTAATTATCCATGGCACGAGAGGCAGGACAGACATATTGTATAGCAATAAAATGACACGACACAAAGGCTGTGCACTGTGACGGAGTCTGAGGGTGAAGATGTGAGGTGCCCTCAAGGCCTCAAAGGCTGAGGGTGATTAGCGGGCTTGGCCAATGGGCCTGGGCGCCTCGGAGATGAGATCGTGTGTCTCTGCTGAGTTTGGTAATTATCAACGGTAGATTATTGACTAAATACGGTATTTTTTTAAAACGATGGGAAGAGAGCTAAATCACTTTCATTTTCATTATCGGATGTTTTTATCGTTCTCGTTTCCGTTTTATCGGTTACCGTTACCGTTACCGTTTCTTTTTAGGGGGGGATCGGTAATTTCTCAAAAACGATTTCCAGTAATCGATAATTATCGTTTTCATTTTCAGCCCTAGCATTTTCCCATAAACAAAAACTCCATTTCAGTCGACTAGTTTGCGTTTTGTTTACAGTAAAGCAAGTGCCATCCATGATATAAGCTCGGCAAATACGACGAACAAGGCGCATAGAAAGCACAGCTCCGCCCTGTTTCATCCCAAGACCAAATCGGCTTAGTAAATTTGGCAGCATATATAAGTCGCATAGCTAGACTGAGAAAACAAGTCGCTATTTTGTCATTTGTCACATACGTGACGCCGCATGAGAAACAGCTATTCCCATGCATTTTGCTCATCAATATATATAATAAGAGCTGCCTTGGAGCCTGCCTATACCAACATTTCGGTCTCTTGCCAGCATATATGTCAAGAACAAGACTTTTACCGACAGCAAACTGCTGCTAGAAATTTTTGCAATCGCTTGTTACCTTGTTCATCTTGGGACACACTGTACTGTACCTGTAGTTGTTGGTGGCGGCAGGAATTGAATCCATCCATTCAATTCAGCATGACGAAGAACAAGTCAGGGGCATCCAACTACCTGTGCGTTGCACCGATCTTTAGCTCCTGCGTCTCCTCCGGCAAGCAGCAGTCGGCAAGCGACGCCGCCAGGAGCCGCCTGAGCTTCTCCTTCCAGGAGCGCCGGCAGCAGCCGGCTGCGGCGGAGGAGCAGAGCAACTCGGAGAGCATCATCGACCCGGCGGCCTCGGTCATCGCCAGGAAGGAGAAGCAGAAGGACGGCGGCAAGCACTGCACCGTCATCGTGGGCACCATCTTCGGCCGCCGCGCGGGGCGCGTCACCTTCTGCGTGCAGCGCAACGCCGCGGTGCCGCCGCCGTTCCTCTTCGAGCTCTCCGTGCCCATGCAGTCGCTCGCCACCGAGATGGGCTCCGGCCTCCTCCGCATCGCGCTCGAGTGCCACCGCGGCACCGGCACCGGCACCGGCAGCGGCGGCGGCGAGAGCCGGAACGTGTGGAAGGCGTCCTGCAACGGGCGCGACGTGGGGCACGCCGTGCGGCGGCGGCCGACGGAGTGGGACCGCCGCGTGCTGGAGAGCATGCGCACCATGACGACCGGCGTTGGCGCGCTCCCGCCCGCGGTGGCGCTGGAAGCCGGGCCCAACGGTGATGGAAACACGGAGCAGGACGGCGCCGGCGCCGGAGCCGGGGAGGTGCTGTACATGCGGGCGACGTACGAGAGGGTCGTGGGCTCCAGGGACGCCGTGTCGTACCACCTCATCAGCCCCGGCGGCACCGGCGGCGGCAGCCCACCCAGGAGCTAAGCGTCTTCTTGCAGCGGACCAGGGGTGACTGAGATCACCAACTAGTACATGTCTATGTATCATGTATGCATCGCGAACGTTTATTACAGTCACACATGTATATATAATAATAAATTTTGAACGCGGTATATGTAATAATAATAATAAATATAGTTGGTGAAGCTGTTGATACCTGCTCTTAATAAATTCATAAATCAAAATCACCATGCAGTACATAGTTTTTAACTCATATATCTGCCTCTACTAGAATGTTAGCACTGGGCGAGTGCTGAGATTTGAGAGCATACTCTGATTACAAACACATGGTTTGATGGTTATGTACAGGCTATCTGCCAAGCTCTACCTACACTGCCATTGTGGCAGGCTACATATACTAACAGTCTGCTCATAACAGTTTTTTTTTTTTTAACAGAAGTCTGCTCCTAACATTTGTACAGAGCTATCACAGCTTACTGATGATGGATGTGGCCAGGTGCATATTTGAGGCAAGCAGTCTGAAACTGCAACAGAGATTACATTTGAATTTAAGATACCAATTGTTGATTGATGCACAGAACCCATCTATCATTTGAATTTCTGAAACCAGCCAAATATTGCATTACCTGTGCCACATAGCTTGCACAAACCGATGAAGGCAATTAGGCGAATGCTTTCATATGGTAGAGCCACTAGTAGTACCTAATTGACAGACAGCAGCCTAGCAATCATCAGAAGAGAAATTTGCTGTGACTACAAGGACTGAAAATATGGAAAAAAGGATGGAATCAACAAATAAATTTTCCCATGGACAAATCGTGAAAATCAACCCCAAATGAGGGACGAGATTCAGGTAAGGAATCGACTACTAGTTGAAACTGGATGATGAACACAATACAAAGAGAAAGGAGAGGGAGCAAACCGACACGCGACACCTCACCCGAGCTCCCCCAGGAGAGCTCCAACATCGGATTCAGGGACGGGCGGACAGTGGCATTCACCAAAAAATCCGCTACGCAGCTCCAATAAAATGCAAAATACAAGATTAATGGGTAAGAGGAACAAAAGGTTTCAGGGGTGTTGGTGGGTCTGAGATTAGCTTGGATCCAACTCCTAAACAGAAGCAAGCCCAATTAGAACCTTTATGCCGCACGGAAATCAAGCTGGATCGAACGGCGATCCTGTCGCCTGAATAAAACCAAAAACTCAGGTGTCTGGCAGATAGGAGAACTGAGCAAGTATATAAAGCGTCGATATTTCATCAGGCTACCTAAGTCAGCCATCATGAGCATCTTACAAATACATAAAAAGGTAGCGAATGATCATAGACGTTCACCCTAATACCTACATGACCCTAAGACCTACAACCCCCAAGCATAAACATATGTCACAAGCACCGAAATGATGTAAAAAACTGACGCATCAGGTTAGCTGCTTCCAAGCAGTTAGAGATTGGCCAAGATACTGAAACTCCAGTTTCGCATCGCCATAGGCTTCCTTGAACTTGCTATGCTTTGACTTGAGTCTCGAGAGCTTTGTGCCTTTAGTTTCCATCTCCGCTGCAATCTTCTGGGTTTCCTGGCGAAGGGCCCCAAGTCTCGAGCTCAGCTATAGAACTATCTTTTTCATCGAGCAGTTCACACATTCGGGTTAATGAAGCTGTCTCCACCTCTATCTTTTTTTTTTCTCGAATACGCAAAAGATTTACGTATCATTGTATTAAGGAGAAAAGTTTAAACAAACAAACATACAACGCATTTTTATCGAGCGCCGAAGAAGGTCGACCTAACACAGCCGGAGCTGGACCATCCTAACAAAAGACCTCTTCTTTCGATATTACATAAAAGGAAACAACAAATATCGACGCAACTTTGTGACCTAGGAGGTGGCCTTACGTCCTCACAACTGCCTGGACGGGGCCTTTTCAACGGCCGGGAAGAGCTTGTCCAGCGCCTCGGCTTCGGACGCAGTCAGGTTGCCGTCGAAGAGCTTGTCAAAGACCTCCAGCTCCGAAGCGGATGGTGCTGATGGACCATTGGTGTAGCCCATATGCTGCATGATCAACACCTCACCTCGTTTGGAAGCTGGCACTCGGGAGAGGCTCTGAGCCACCAACGCCTACTCCGCACGGTAGTACCGGCTTAGCAGGAGGCTGCTTGGAAGGCTCGTGAATCAGGAGAGAGTCCCTCTTACATGTGACATTGTTGATGAAGCTGTCGAGACGACGTTTGGCGGAGTCGTCGTTGTCCAAAGCCTGGTGGGTAACCTCCGGTGGTGAACTGGGAAGGCCAACATCCACCGTTGGGTCGACCGTGTGTGTCTTCGACGAGTTCACTGTCCACTGAATGGGGCGCGGGGGTGGTGTCCGCAGCTCACAGGAGACCACCGCCGGGTCCACATCCTCCAGCTGGGGGGCGCCATCGCCGGGGCCTCATCCTGTAGCCGAGGGGGCGCCAAAGGTGACGAGAGGCGCTCAAGGGAAGGCCACGCGACGATTCGACTGCCGACGAGCGAGGCTGTGAACTCCTCAACCATCGGGTCCTCTGAGATGTCACGATCATGCGTGGCACCCGGGTACATTGTGAGCGTCAACGGGTCGGGCTCAACGATGCCCGTCTCGTTGGTCGGCCCACCGTGCCTTGCCTGAGCTCCAGCAGCGACCGAGGACAAGTCCGGTGCCGCTTGGACGGCCCCTGTCGACCGCCCGTGACTGTCGGTGGTGACACTAATTGCCATAGCAGTGTCATCCCCCTTCCGTCGGCGCCGACGTTTCTGACGTCTCCGCCGTCTGCGCCCACCGTCGCCACACGTAGTCGACCTAGCACAGCTGCAGCCGCACTCGGCATAGCTCCAGCCATGCTCGGCGTGTCGCCTTGAGCATGCGGCCGGTTGCCCAAGATACACTCCCGGACAGGTCGTCGTTGCTAGCCTTCTGGGGCACCAAATGTGTTGGATCTGGAAGGAGGCACCGTCCGCCGCCGCTTACAGTCCTGCGCGAGGTGTCGGAACCTCTTGCATTGGAGGTAGCGTGGAGGCAGCTTGCAGGTTGCCACCTTGTGCACGGTGGAGAGACAGTTGAAGCACTTCCCGTGAAGATCCACCGGATAGCGGGTAGGGGGCCGCTGGTTCGCCAATGCAGTGTGGCGGGCGCGCCCTGCCGGCACTGCTTGATGACTCCTATGACAAGACCTCACGCCACCCATCGTCGTCTGGAGCGGAGATGCATTGGTGGTCGAAGCCCCATCCACGACGTCCGAGATGTTGGCGGGTAGGGACGCGGCCATCCATGGGCCGAGAGCGGTGGTCGTCGTGCCACCGGGCGCGCCGCCGTGGCAGACCAACTGTTGCGCCGCCGCCCGTGCACAATGCCAACACTAGTAGCACTGTTGTGTGTGCCTCCGGCGATGGTGGCTGGCCGGGCTTCCCCAGCCAGGGGTGCTTGCCCCACTCAGCAGCAACATTGCCACGAGTGCCGGAGCTATGACCCCTGGCGGACTACGTCGAGGTAGGAAGTTGGGGAGCTGACTGGCGACCTCTCCGCGTCGGAGTCGTCAAGGTCCTCATCCTCCCAACGAATAGCCTTGGAATGCCCCATTGAGCCGTCCCTAGGGTGGAAGGGGGGAGGTGAGGGGGGACAGAGATGACGACGGACTGGGCGCGGAGGGGTGGACGAGGAAGATGTCAAGCCCCGATGCTGGAGGAGGCTGCTGTGGTGAGCTAGGCGCCGAGTTGTCCTCGTCATCCAAGACGTCCTCGACAAGGACCGGTGGCTCGTCCTCTATCTGTCGCGTCTCGGGCTGGGCAAAGGGGTTCCCCAGATGGCGAGCCGGGCGATCCTCGACCGACCGAGGCAACGAGCTACCATCGGCGTGCCGGCGTTGAGGGAGCCAATGCTGCCCCCGCGTGGCCCTCTGCTATGGTAGGGTTGTTGGAGTGCCGGTTAGGGAGAGCCCGCATCCTCGACATCTGCAGGGCCCGATGTCGCCGGCGGCATGGAAGGGGTAGCGGATGGGCCCGGCCTCAGCGGCGGTGGTGGCGTGGAGGGCCGCAGATGGGCTGGCGTGTCGGATCCTGCGGGGACGACCACGAAACCGCTGCTGGTGGCGGTGGCGTCCAAGGCGGCGGCCTAGCGCAGCAGGGGTTGCCTAGAATCAAAGGCGGGGGAGACAGGGGAGCCATCATCCGGCGGCAGGGAAGGGGTCCCCGGCGGCGGAGGCGGCGCCCTGAGCCTCAAGCTCCCAAGCACCGGCCAGACGCGGGTGAGGAGGAGCAAGTGGACGAGGGTCCCAGATCCGACCCGCCCGGGTCAAGGTGGTGGCTGCAGCGACAACGTCCGGCCCGGCCGGTGGAGGAGTGGCCGGGCGTAAGACAACGCCGTGGCGGCGGCGGCGGGCATGCCACAGCGTGCACTCCAGCGGTGGAGAGGAGCGGGCTTAGGCCTATGAGGGGAGGAAGAGGAGGGGGAGAGGGAGGCGGGCGCCGGCACCAGGGCGGCTGCTGGTGGGGGCGGGGGGGTGCGGTGGCCGGCTAGGGTTTGGTGGCCATCCTCCCGTCTCTCGATTGTGAATCCACCTTTATCTCTACATCCAGCTTGTCCATTTCTCCAAGATAAATAGTGTTTTGAGATTTGATTTTGACCAATTTGGTCAGGGTGCTATGCAAAGATTGGACACTAAATCCATGTCCCTCCAGATGACAGAGTGTACTAAACTTGTCCTCGAACCATTCCATGTTGTTGTCTATGCTTGCTTTCCTTATATTCCTCACTATGTCGGGAAATACAGCCATCAGACCTAATGCCATTCCTTCACGCACTGTTGGGGGAAATTCTCTGAGTGGAAGGAAATGCGGTCATTGAGGATGCGCACTAAACACATCCATTGCTTCAATTTGAGGCCACATAGGTGAGCTCTTGACAAACAGAGGCTTGCCATCAGCCAGTGGTGAGGGCAACAAGCTCACAGAAGCTGAGCAGCTCATCAATGGAGAACTGTCTATGGTGGATTGTGAGCTCCTAGCATTCTGAAGACGATGTAGAAAGCCCGAGCTATCATCCACTTTCCCGCCAGCCTGCTGATCCACTTCCCCACCAGCCTGTTGGACCTGATAATCAAGACAGTTGCTTTTAGCTACTTGAGTAGCAGAATGATCTGTGCACACATGATCATTTCTGTTTTAATCAGACAAAGGAGTGACCATCACCATTGAGCTATGTTCCAAACCTTCAGCTAATATGCCATCTAGCTGCTTCAGATCTTTCCTTGACTTTTTGGTGGCCGAAGATCCAAGGTCATGACTGTATTCATCACCATTGGATGTCACATCGACAGGTGAGCTTGGATTTTCACAAGACATGGACGATGCCCTCAAGTTAACCAGTCTCTTAGCAACCACAATCCTCCTTCGGTTGCCACTGAAATTGTTTGGGGGCTTGAACAGATATTCATCAGCCAGCCTCAATGAAGAAAGAGACTATGGTGAAGGCAACAAGCTCTCAGAAGCTAAGCAGCTCCTAAATGGATGTTAGCAGCCCAAATACTACGGTCGGCCCACGAGATGAAGTCACCAGCAAGCCTCACAGAGGAGCACGTGAGCGTCGGCCCAACAAGAATGTCGCCGGTGAGATGTGGGCGTGAGTGCCTGTGTGCACGAGTCCAGGGCGTAGCCCATGTAATCGCCAGTATATCAGTAGACCGAAGTGAGCGATGAGGGGTATCAAACTTGTATGAACCAAATGAACTCTGCCTAAGAACTCCTCGTCGATTCACCCCGATTCCCTCCGCTTGTTGTTTGTCCAACTCGATCCCTAATTTCTTCCACTCTTCCACAATTGCTCCTATCCCAACTCTATTGCTGCTAACAATTGGTATCGGAGACACCGTTCCTCGGCGATTCCACTGACTACTCACATCCCATCGATTGCTTGAGCACCGGATCCGGTCGGCTGGATTTCGATCCGCGCAGTGACCTGCTGTTTGGATCTGAAGTCGCTGTAATTCCCTTCCACGCTCGAGCGATTTGTGGAGAGTAGGCAGCCTGGACCATCCCAATCCACTTCCCCACGACCACTTCACCCGCCGCCAACACCGATTAGGCGTGATGAACCCAGAAACCAAACTCATCCTCGACGAACTCCACAGGCGCTTCACCGATCATGATCTCAAGTGGGATCAGCGATTTGAGGACTGGGAGAAGCGCTTGGGTCGCCAGGTCAAGGATATGGAGCAGGCGCAGGATGCCCGCGTCTATGCTTTGGAGAAGGCGGCAACGTCTTTCGACGAGTGGTGGCCGAGCATCGAGGGTACCATTGATGACATCTGCCTCGAGGTGAAGAAGATCTCACTCGGTTGGGAGCGCGCCAGCATCGCCCACCCGGAAGACAAGTCTGGTGTGTTCGCGACGTCTCCCGCAGCGACTCAGCGTCTGTCCGTTGAGCCTTCAGCTGCACTGCCTGTGGTTGGGCCCGGCGTTGCAAATCAGTACCGGGAGAGTGGATTTAGGGTTGTTTCAACCCTAATTCATTCCCCGATCAAGGGTGAGCATCCACTTCCTAAACCCCCTGTCCCACCTTCTACCATGCATGCGTCTAGTTCTGATCCTCCCAATTCAGGGTATCATGGGAATTCCAATTCCAAAATTCCTAAGGTTGATTTTCCTAGATTTGATGGTGATCATCCCAAGCTATGGCTCGGTGATTGCTTAGACTACTTTATCCTCTATCATGTTGAGTCCACTTCATGGGTGCGTATCGCTCGCTTGCATTTTGTTGGGGCTGCTAAGCGCTGGTACAATTCTGTAGAATCTTAGCTTCAGGGGTGTAGTTGGGAAACTCTATCCACAATGGTCATGAATCATTTTGGGAAGGATCACCATGAGCTCTTGTTATGCCAGCTTTTCCAAATCCTCTAGCTGAGTATATAGAACAATTCTCTGCTATTATTTATCAGTTAGGGGCCTATCATAGAACTACAGATCCATTGTTTTACACCATCATATTCGTGCACCTGTTTCTCTGCATCGCCCCCCAAACTGGGATACTGCTTGTGTCCTTGCACAATTGCAGGAAGACCTGAGCGCTCAGCGGAAGCCGGAGGTTCGCAAGTGGGACGTATCGTCCGGAGCCAAGCCGTTCGCTAGGACGGCCCTGCCTCTACCTCTACCACCGGCACGCGTCGACAAACCTGTGGCGCCGGTGGAACTCAAGCCTGCTCCGGACATCGGCCGAGCTCCATCTGCTGATGAAAGATGGGCGGCCCTGCGTTCGCTCAGGCTCTCTCAGGGGTTGTGTTTCCGCTGTGGCAGTAAATGGTCACGGGATCATAGGTGCCCTCAAGCTGTTCAGCTTCAAGTATTGGAGGAAGTTTTGGGATTATTCTCGTTGGAAGAATCAGCCGAGCCTTCTGACGCGGTGGTTGAAGAACCTGAACCAGCACAGCTTCAGTTGATTCTGTCCGTGGCTGCAGTTTCTGGGGTATCTGCTCCTCGCACTATGTGCTTTGATGGTCTTCTCGGCTCAGTCCCAATTCGTATACTACTTGATTCGGGAAGTTCTCATACATTTTTCAGTGAATCTGTTGCTGCTCATATGCAAGATTTGGCACCCCTGTCTAACCCTGTTCAGGTCCAAGTTGCTAATGGTCAGGTTTTGTCCTGTACTCAATTTATTCATTCTGAAGTATGGTCTGTTCAGGGATTGCAATTCAAGTCTGATATCAAGGTGCTGCCGCTATCCTCTTATGACATGATATTGGGCTTAGACTGGTTAGAGAGTCATAGCCCCATGCAAGTTCACTGGGCTCACAAATGGCTCAAGATTCCTTATGAGGGTACCACAGTTCAGCTGCATGGTTTATTGTCTTCTATTCTAGAGGGATCTATTATATAGTTGTGTGCAACAAATACATCTGATGCAGTTCCACTACTTGGACACCTGAGATTAAGCAACTCCTGCATGATTTTGATGTCCTATTTCAGCAACCTTCCTAGCTGCCTCCTTCTCGGGCAACTGATCATTCCATCCCTCTGGTCCAGGGAGCAGGTGCAGTGTTTTCTAGGCCCTACCGCTTTGCTCCAGCAGTTAAGGAAGAAATCGAGAAACAAGTTCATGAAATGCTTGCTTTAGGTCTTATACAGAAAAGCTCTAGCCCGTTCTCTTCACCTGTCTTGCTTGTGAGGAAGAAGGATAATACCTGGCGATTTTGTGTAGACTACAGGCAGTTAAACTCTATTACATTGAAGAGCAAATACCCGGTGCCGTTGATAGATGAATTACTTGATGAATTGGGACAAGCTTCTTGGTTTACCAAACTAGACCTGCGATAAGGATTCGATCAGATTCTATTACAGCCGGGTGAAGAGTACAAAACGGCGTTCCAGACTCGTTTTAGTCAATCTGAATTTCGCGTCATGCCTTTCGGGTTAACTGGTGCCCCAGGTACTTTCCAGGAAGCAATGAACTCAACTTTGGCCCCATTCGTACGCAAATATGTTCTAGTAGTCTTCGATGATATCTTGATCTTCAGCAAGACATATGAAGAGCATCTTATACACATCCAGCAAGTATTTCAGTTGCTTCAGGAACTTGAGTGAAAACTGAAGCTGTCCAAATGTGCGTTTGCCCAGCGCAGTATTCAATATATGGGACATGTTATTTCTGGTGATGGAGTTGCTACAGATCTAGAGAAGATATCGGCGGTATCTGGTTGGCCTACTCCTGTGTCTGTTAAAGAATTGAGGGGCTTCTTGGGGCTAGCCGGTTACTACCGCAAATTTGTAAGGAATTTTGGCCTCATTGCAAAGCCACTGATAGAACTCCTCCGGAAGAACACAATCTTTCATTGGACACTAGCCCATGAGCAGTCCTTTCAGGCACTGAAACAAGCATTAATCTCAGCACCAGTGCTCTAGTGCTGGCCGGAGCGGCGACGGCGACGGCCGCCGGTGGCGGCGGCCATTGGGGATCAATGCGTGAGTCGGGTGTGCAGTCTGGTTGGACTGGTGGGCTGGTACCAAGCGCAAAATGACGGCCAGCAAGTATATAATGGGCCCGATTAAGGCCCCGTTTGGCACAGCTCCACTTCACCCATGAAGCCTTTTTTGGGCTTTAGCTCCATGAACAGCTCTATCGGTGGAGCTGTAGCCGTTTTGATAAATTGTTTGGCAAAACAGCTTCACATATAGTTTTACTTAAAATATGCTCTCAGAGAACGCCATGTAGAATGAGGTGAAACCGAGAGAAGCCACTATTTTTGGCTCCTTCCCACACCAAAGCTATGTGAGAGCACGTTTTTAGGGGCTTCATCGGTGGAGCCGTTTCATTTTACCCCGTTTGGTAGAAAATAGCTCCAAACGGCTCCTGAAGCCGCTAGAGAAGCCCTGCCAAATGGGGCCTAAGCTTACCGAACAGGCCGAAAATCAGGATATTAACAAGTTGAGACCGGCCCAGTGGCTTATTCTTCCTCCCTGACTATCCGCGGCTGCCAATTTTCAAATTATACTGTTCTGAGTTTTTTTTGTCAAATACTTGTACGATATATATATATATATATATATATATATATATATATATATATATATATATATATATATATATATATATACTCTCTTTCATAATTACATGTACGTGCTTGCATGTTAATTTATTCACTATATATGAGCAACCTATATGAATAATAAACACAATGAGTGAATTTATTATTCAACTAACGTGGACCAAAGTCACCTTCATTGCTGAGAGATAAGGCTAAACTAAGATTATGAAAAATTAATTCTGATGTATCATATATGAAGATATGCAACTTATATCTATATCTATATTATCTTGTATTTTAAACCCCCACCATAAGTTCTATCTCAACATACAAGTCATCTCTTGTAAATCGAAATGCTCGAGTGCAAAGAGGCGTGGCAGGGATTAAACACGAGAAGAATAGAAAAAAAAAATTGAATTGTGCTTTCCATTGATTGGTCTCTGGTATATGGCAAACCGTCACCTTGATGTCCCTTCGGGATGTCGGTGTTACATGGATGAATAGTAACCACGGGATGTCAGTGTTTTGTAGACCGACTAGTGAATTTATACAAATATTGCGCTGCTCCAGGAAGATGATGGTAGCATCTAAAAGACACAAGGAATTATACTGGTTCAGGCCGAAGCCCTACGTCCAGTCTCAGAGACGATCGAGTGCGTGTTTCTCGCTTAAATGCTCTGAAGTTCTTACAATGGGGATGCAAGAATGGTGGAAGAGGTAGGAGAGCTAGAGCTAGGAGATGGGCTGCCCGAACGAAAACTTCTAGAGTCCGGAGATTGTCCGGGAAGGGTGCCCTGGCTGCCCTTATATAGAGTCTAGGGCCAGATCGCATACAAAGAAGAAGGTTCTCCTGACAGAAAGGTCATGAGCCTGAGGGAGGGGGCCTAGCTAACTTGGCATGCAAGTAACTCCGTCTTATGGTGCATGTCCGGATGTGGCTCTCGTCATGGTCTTGTGCCCACATCGCGGCAAGGTGTGATGTGGCACTACAGTGCTGGTCGTGGCAGCACTGTGGACATGGTAGTATTTCACCAGCCGTCCTCCGTGACGTGGTCTCGCCATGGCCTTTGTCATCGCCTCCTGATCTCACGGGGGCGTCGTACCGGAGTTGGTAGCCGCTCCTAGGCCGTTGACCGTCCTGCTACTTGTGGTGCCAGTGGCCACAATCCCATGCTTCGGGGTCGTGGCCCTCGTTGGCTTAATTGGCGTCAAAAGTAAAGGCCGCCGTCGTGGCTCCCCATCCTGTGGTGGGTGGGGTCGTACGTCTATCTCGTCAGGCCGTATTTGGATGGTGGGCCACCGTACCGACCGTCATTGCTCGGCGGTGTTGTCTTGTCTGCACTCCGTGGCGCAGGGATTGCGTTTGACCGGGCCCCTCAGTACTTATGGGGTCAGTGCGGCGTGCCTTCACTTGTTAGAGCTGGCACGCTTGGCGGTGCTCGATCTCTCCCTGCCCCTCCCAGAGGTCTGGACGAGGAGAGGTCGTGAGGAGTTGCACGGAGTGCGGTGATGGCTGAGGGGAGGTCATGGCCGACCCCTACCTTAGCGTTTGGCCTAGATCCGCATAGCTTAGCTGGTGTCGACATGGAATTTTGTCCTGTGCCGAGGACACACGAGCAAGCCGGAAGGGTCCGCTCGATGGAGCTAGAGATCTGCCTAGCTTCAGCGCAGGGGTGGTCGATCCTGCGCACTCCTCTCGAGACGTGCCAGTCAATTTGACCCTACAATTGACAAGGAGAGAAAGCTTATCAGTAATTAAGGGTAGAACATGCTGGTGTTGCCAGACAGTGCCGAATGTGCGGCTCTGAGAGCCGATATGAAAGGAGGTCGACTAAATAGTCGATTCTAGCATATTCGTAAGAATAAATCGGTTAAAGCTCATGAGGTTGTGTAAGAAGAATCAGTTATCATTCTGGATGAATATCATTGTTTTAGACAAATATTGGTCACTGGCAAAAAGATATCAACATAATTAGTTCATGCTAAGCCAGTGACTGCAAGTAACCGAACTCCTTTATAAAAGAAACATTTCATCATCATTCAACCATTTAATAGAGATAAATCTAATGAACATGTTAGATCTTATCTATTGCTATGACCAGTGGGGCATGAGGCAAAATCATGCAGGCCGTAGAAACAACAATAGACTCGATGACCCTAACTTATTACTAATATCAGTGGGGCATGAGGCAGAATCATGCAGGCCGTAATACAATAATAAGATCATGGGGCTAACACATCTTTCAACCTATCGCTACTTCAACGATCTCGTGATGCAAACTGTTCATGAAAGCGCTCGATATCGGCTAAAACAGCCGATTCAGGCATAGCGCACAGTTAAGGTCATGTTCTCTCAGGAACAGATCTACCAAATAACGATCCCACTCCACGGTGCTAACAGTGGGGTGTGAGGCAGAATCACACATGCCGTGATAACGGGCCATGGAACAGTTTTCGCTAGCCAATAGATCTATTCAAGATCAAACACGCCTTAACCGCACGCTATGCACGATCAAGATTGATGTAGAACAATCGATAAAACATAACTCATCGTTTAAAGTACAGATTAGATCAGTTTAGATTAACAAACGATGGGTTAAAAAAGATATAAGGCCAATCTAGATCAATCCCAATCGGGCAAAGTGATATTGCTGTAATTAAATAAACAACGGAAGCAATAAGCAATATCGGTAACTTAATGAATCTATCCGAAGGAACGCTACCCTTAGATAGAGCCGATAACTTGACCTTGATCTAGTTCGAGCAGTGGAGGTCGACCGGATCGATGCAGCCATACTTGAACTAGACAAGAGTCGATAACTAACTCATACCAGAGTCGCAGTGGAGGTCGACCGGATCGATGCAGCCGTACGAATAGAGGTATAAGCCATAATGGTACTTACAGACAAGCAGTGGAGGTCGACCGAATCGATACAGCCATACTTGCTAAAGAACTCGCCGAGATCTACTGTACTCCTACTCCTAAGGGGTGTCTGGAGCCGAAAAAGTAAGTAACTTGTATTTGATTGATTGTGTCTTTTACAATAGTCGGGCTTTGATATTTATACCCGGGACCTACGCATGACTCCTGTCTAAGCATGACTTATCACAATTTTTGACCCTAGAGAAAACATTCCTAATTTAAGATAACTTGGACTCTAATCTTTCCCCTTTTATAGAGTCCATCATGTCTCGTCCTGGCGCCGATCGTAGCCTTTGTTATCATCTGCTGGCGCTACCTGAAGAAAGCCGATTCTAGTGCTACATTCGAATCAACTGATTTCGATCTGCATGCAATTGATTCCCTGCTAACATGATCTTGGGCGCTTTCGAGTTCCTTGCGACTCTTCTTCCAAATTTTAGTGTAAATAGCTAGCCCTCGATCGTTTGGGCTTATACTCACTGGCGTACCGTGGGCCGCCCAAGTGGCTAACTAATCAGTGCTTTGAGATACCCGGGGTATCATAACCCCGACAGTAGCCCCCGAGCGTTTTTGCGATCACGAAGTGATTGTGAAAGCACTGATGTTCACGTGTGTTGAGTGCGGACTCATAGTCATGGTTGTCTGAGCTTCATAGCTCGACCCCTTGTGGGTTAGTGCATTCAATGCGGTAGGTTACTATTATGTCCTATCCCATCAGGATGCCCTGATGATGTGGTACACGACTGCTGAGCCTGGCCGTGTCAGTGTGCTACGTATTGGGGCACGTGATCTAGGCGGGGTCGTGTGGTCTCATCGTCGCTATACCGGCTCTACCTTTGGGTGGATCTCGATTTCCCTGAGCTCACACGGGCATCTGACATCAGCTATGACCTCCCATGGTTCTCCATGCAGCGCAGGGGTCTTAGGCTACTCAGTCCGCCCTTGGGCCTATAAATAGGGGCCTGCCTTCCGTTCGAACCGCTTGCAGCTACTTCTGCAAACTTGCTCTGAGACCTTTTGAAAGGCTGAGCAAGGGAGAGAGACAGGTTCTAAGGGGACAGTGATGTCCCTAGCATGCGTCCCACTAGGGTCGGTTGTGGTGGTTAGAAGCTAGCACCGCCCCTTCTAACAACTGGTGCTAGAAGGAGTCTTGCGATCAGGGGGTCAGAGACGTCATGGGCACCGAGTTCGGTCGTTTGCGACCTTAGGCCTACGTCCTATCATCGCTTCTTGCTCCGGACCTTATTGGTTCATATGCTCGAAGCGGATAATGGCTAGGGATGTCTCCAGCTTCCCTCTGAATCCCACGTGAAGGCCGGCGGTGTGTGGTGACCTTGGTGAGAGGTCATTTGACATCCGCTCTGGGCCACTCATGGAATAGGAGGAGGATGAAGTAGCACTGCCTTGTCACGCTGCCTGCACTGAGTGAGGCGTGATCATGACACATCTGCTCCTCAGTAGCCGACTGGTTTCCCTTTACTACCATGAGGATGGTGGTGGCTTCCGTAGGTGCTGGGTGGCTCCATGCTTCCTAGGAGAGCATCTTAGAAGTCTCCTGGTGCATGTGGAGGTCCTCCTAGAGCCATTGGGATTTTCGTCTCTGTCCCCCTGTTTAGGTTGTGGTATCGTGATGCCTGCAAGGGGGTTAGTCAGGCAAACCTTGACCTCACCCTCCTCGCTATTGCGGCATTTGCCCCTACAGCCTTTGTTGGTGCCACCATCGAGGTGACACTATATCCTTTGTACTTTCCTAAGCGGCGTGGCCGCTGTTGTACTAGCGGATACTAAAGAAAGGTTCTTTTTCCCTGAGCGTCTAGGCTTCCCTTGTGGTCGCGGTGAGCCCCCGAGCCATGGGGTCGGGGTTGCACTTTTGGCCTAGGGTCACTGGAAGGACCGTTTGGTCCTAATGATGCGAGGAATCATTTCCTTGACCTCTTTTTGCATGGTCGCCATGTTTTCTGTGATCGTGTGCTGGCTCATAGGTCTTGGACCTATTGCCTATTCCACGTGACTGAGTTATGATCATGTTTTGGGCTTCGCATTGCTTCATGAGGAAGACTCTACTATGTGACCCTGGCCATCTGCCCTGTCGACCTCTCCCAGAGAGGTCATGGACCTCTGACGGTTTGCGAGTCTCTAGAGTTGGCCTTAGGGCTTAGACCTGGGACTCAGGGAGGAGATGGTCGTAGCTTGGCCTTGACCTCTTACGGGGTCACAGGGACCTGACTCTATTTTTCCCCAGCGTCCTTGCCAAGCATGAGAGGTCATGTTGCCCTATTATAGGCAAGTTTGGTTTCGCCCCACATGGGGAGAGGCTTGTCCACCGTAACCATGAGGTCGGAGCGGTGCACCTCATCAGGGTTGATGGGTAATTTGAGTGGGACCCGATATCCTCCCCAATTGACGTGGAGTTCATCTATGCCTCGTCGAGAGACGTCCCATAAATCATCAGCCGTCAAACCCATCACCTCCGTAGTGGTTAGAGGGCAAGACGCCTTCCCCTAGAGGGGGTCAACTCGGGCGACTTCGAAGCAGACGACTCGAACACAGAGAAAGATAGTCGTGTGGCTCCGTACCACCAATTAAAGCCGTAGGGGCCCATCTCACCCAGCCCATATCCCTTTGTGGCCTCAAGCCCTTCTAAGGGCTAGCCCAAGAGTGGGTTTCCTAAGCACAACGCGGGGTCATGGTCACGGTGGTTCGTTCTGCACATGGACTCAGGGACGGTTGGCCTCCCCTGTCACATCATGGCATAATGGCGCCCACTCGTGAGCAGTCATGCATCGCGGAATGCGGGCACATAAATCAAAATGATATGGAAAGAGTGGAAATGCATAAGGCTTACTTGGTTCGCGCTGCTGGGTGGGCATCCACTGCTTCGCATTCCCTCCGATCGCTCCTCCTGTGCTGTGAGATTTCCAAGATGGTTAATAAATGAGAGTGAGCATGCGTACGGCCGAGGTATCCACCATGGCTGGTCTCTATGGCTATAAATTAGGAGAAGCGGTATGGTTGGAGAGTCATCTATTCTTGGGCACCTGTTTCGCTACTTCTTCCTCCTCATTCTCGTGCGCTCATAGCTTCTTCTTCTAGCTAAGCCAATGGATCACGGCAAGCGTCCGTGGGAGGAGTCGTCGAAGGCTGGTGGGCCACCACTGCATCTCCGAGCCTATCTGTGTGAGCAAGGGTAAGTTTTTAAGCAATGTTCTATGATTAGGGTTGATTTGTACTGATCGCTGACACTTCCAGGGCTGTCTCCCATGTTGTGTCTGGAGGGGCTGCCATCACCGCTCGTGCCGTGACCCCACCAATGGAGGGGTCGAGCTCATTGTCCTCGTCATCATCTTCCTCAGAGGATCAACGGGAGTTCCACGAACTCATCTACGTGGCAGACGAGGCCCTCTAGCGCTACTTTGACGCCACCCATGAGGTGAACCGGCTAGAGCACTACCTCGACACCGTTGGGGTGGCACTCACTGCCTCGAATAGGGAGATTGCCGCCGCACAGGCAGCGGCCGCTGACGCCTAGGCTCGTATCGTAGGTAAGGGTAGCTCTTTTGTCTTGCAGGGAAGGGTTTGCATGAATGATTATGTACAAAAATCTAGCTGGGGAGGCTCACATCTTGGGGTGACTTTGATGCGAACGCTGGGTGTCCGCATTGCTAATCATGGCCCTTGATACCCGCGGTGTTTGGCGCGGCGAGGCCTGGAACACGTGGCTCATCGAATCAAGGAATGCGCTATGATGTGAGCCCTCTAGAGATCATCAATCGTGTCATCCTCGCGTCGGGGCATTGCAGGTCTCGTCGCACGCCACTGTTGAGGTCATTGGGCCTGACCTCCATGTGCTCCTCTACCATGTAGGGAGGTCGTGTTCAGGCCTAGACCCCGAGGGTTGCCTCTCGGAGCTTGAGGTAAGTGTAGTCGAGGCTCCCGGGGCTCAGTCGTTGCTACCCAAGCGAGTCGAGGCTCTAGGGGCTGGCATGCGGCTGTCGCGATGTCGTAGTTCTCCCGTTCATAGAGGTGGGCCTGTTGAAGGTCGCCTCCTATGGTGATGATCCCGTGAGGACCGGGCATCTTGAGCTTGATGTAAGTGTAGTTGGGGACGACCATGAACTTGGCATAGAATGGTGGATCCAAGATGGCGTGGTAGGCGCCGGGAAAATCCGCTATTTCGAAGGTGAGCATTTTCGTGCACAAGTTAGCTCGACCTCTAAATGTCATGGGTATGTTGACCTACCCAACGGGAATGGCCTAAAGCCCAGGTATGACTCTGTGGAACGTAGCACCGGATGGCCGTATCACCACTCGTGACAGCCCCATGGCGTCGTATATCTCGACGTAGAGGAGGTTGAGGCCACTCCCGCCATCCATGAGGACACAGGATAGGTGAGTCTTGCTGATGATCGGGTTGATGATAAGGGGAAAGCGCCCCAGTTGTGGAATGTGGTTGGGGTGATCCTTTCTATCGAAAGTGATCGGGGTTTCCAACCATTTTAGGAAAGTTGGGATGCCTTAGCCCAGAGCGGCCACATTGACCTCCTTGGCCATGAGCTTTTGCTGGTGCTTGGACTCATATGCCACCGGTCCACCAAAGATCATGAGGCACCCTTTTGGGTTGGGATATGCATCCCTTTCCTCCCCATTGCCAGCGGATCCGGACGACGCATCCATGCCGGTTGCCTTGTAGTCACCTTTGAAGTAGCGTTTGATGAGGTCGCACTCCTTGAGGGTGTGCTTGACTGGATAGCCATGATTGCAGCATGGCAACTTGACTATCTTGTCAAAATTGACATGGTTGAGCTTGGTAGCTTTCTGCTTGTGGACCCTATCGACCGCTGCGATGAATCCATAATATCAGGAAGCTCATTGTACTACTTGGAAAAGCGGCGGATGTACTCACATAGAGTTTCTCTAGCTTTTTGTTTGTAGACTTTGAGATCTCAGGAGTTCCTAGGGTGCATGTACATGCCCTGGAAATTTCCTATGAAGATGCGCTTGAAGTCTACCCATGAGTGGATGCTGTCCGTGGAGAGATGCTCGAGCCATGCTCGGGCACTTTCTGTGAGGTAGAGCGGCAAGTATTGGATGATGAAGAGATCATCATCCACCCTGCCTGCTCGATAGGTGAGGCAGAAGTCTTCCAGCCATACAGTAGGGTTGGTGTCCTCAGAGTATTTGACGATGTTCGATGGTGCGTGGAAACGTGCCGGTAATGGTGTCTGTCGAATCCTCTTCGCGAATGCCTCTGGGTCGCAAGCGTTCGGGCTCAGACTGTGTCGAGCATCCCAGATCCTGGGGTGTCTACCATAGTTGTCTAGGTTGCTATTGCCATCGTGTGGCAGATCCCTACCTGCTAGGTCTGGCCCAGGACGTCTGGCGCCTTGAATTGAGCGAGCATTGTGGTTTCTGACATAGCGGCTGTGCGCTGGGGATGGCTGTCGCCAGCGCGCCGCCGTGTCGTCGCCCTACTAGAGTATGCTCAGCGTGTGCTATCCCTTAGGGGTGCCACATGCGGAGGAGATGTGCATGAGATTGGCCTCGGGGTGCCGCCTCTCTACAGAGCTTTGAGCTTGTTGTACCACCGCAGTCTCTATCAGGTCTCGCAACTCCTTGTGTATAGCTTTCCTTTGTTGGTCGAGGGTTTAGGGGCTTTTTGCATGATCATGGCAGCTGCCATGACATTCTAGCTAGCTCAAGGGAAGATGGGCATCTCCCTCTTGCCTTGCTAGATTTGGTCATACACGTGGCATGCTTGCGCCCGCATGCCCTCAGTGTCGAGGTGTTGCGGGCTAGGACATCCGTCATCACGGTGTTCATTGGCCTGCTCGGCTTCACTAGCCCTAGCTCATTCCAAGCGCTCCTGGTCATACTCTACCTGTTCCCCAGGGGTGCGTGGAATCGAACAGGCATCGTCCTCCACGCCTCCTGATGCTGCTGCCCCATCCTCTGAGAGGTGCAATATGTTGCATTCTCTTAGCGGATGATATCTCCCCTCAGAATCGAACTCAGAGTCCATGTTCCCTAGGGTTGTGATAGGAGGTCATAGATGGACTCTGGATCCCGCTCCATCATCCCCACAGACCCAGAGGGGCTTGGCATCGTCATAAGGCCATTGTGCCTAGCGAGCTCTCGCTCAATGAGTGCGATCACGTCCTTCATGCCAAAGGGTAGTGTAGTGCAGGGGTCCTAGAATTCGGCCTCTGGTGGCATAGGCTCGCTCCTAGAGAGTTTGGGCAAAGGCATTCACTAGCACGTAGAAAATGTGCTGGCTTAGCCTTGGCTCAGAGTTCGTCCCAAGATAGGCGTCGATCTTGCATGCTAGCGCATCAGAGTCGATGATCGTGGGACCGGCACGGGCCGGTCCGTGATCAGGCGTTGGGATGTGCAGCAGGGCCGTATTCCCTTCGCTAAGGCATAGCTAACCCAAGTAGTTGGCTATGAAGTCTAGATCCATGAAGCGTAGGGCTTGGCCGAGGAGAAGACTGTTAACGGATGCTCGCCCATCGACGTCGGTGAACTCGATGCTTTTGAAGTAGATGTGGCCACCGGGGGCCATGCTAAGAGCAAGTTCGATGTAGGTGTAGGGAGCCAATAGTTCCTTCTCAACAATGAGAGTGCGCGACTGTCCCCTACCTGGTGCGTCAACTGTCGGTGTTTTGTAGATCGACTAGTGAATTTATACGAATGCCGCGCTACTTTAGGAAGACGATGGTAGCATCCAAAAGACACGAGGAATTATACTGGTTCAGGCTAGAGCCCTACGTCTAGTCTCAAAGATGATCAAGTGTGTGTTCCTCGCTTGAATGCTCTGAAGTTCTTACAATGGATGTGCAAGAATGGTGATGAGGTAGGAGAGCTAGAGCTAGGAGATGGACTGCCCGAATAAAAGCTTCAAGAATTTGGAGATTGTCCGGGTGTCGGGTCGAGATGGCAGACTAGAGGGGGGTGAATAGTCCTTTCTAAAATTAATTGCGCCGGCTAACCAAAACAAGTGTGGAATTGAAACTATCGGTTTAGCCAAGACTACACCCCTCTATCTAAGTTCTCAAGCACCTTATAAAGATCCTAATTAGGCAGCAAAGGTGCCAGACTAGCTAGAGCTCACCTAATTAATTCTAGTAGCATGGTCACACAAACCTATGCAACTAATACTCAAACAACAAAAGGAGCTCCTACACAATTCTAGTAAGCAAAAGCACAAAGCCACCTAAGCTTACTAGTAATGCTAATAACAAGGCTACACAAGCCAAATTATAGAGCGCGAATTACTTAGCTACACAAACTAAGCAATGTGACTAACAAGGTTACTCAAACCAAATTAGCCACACAAGGGAGCTACTTCTATGCAACACAAGCAAGAAGGTAATTAGCAAGCTACACAAGCTAACTAATTACAAGAGCAACTACACAAGCACAATGTATATGAAAGTAAATACAAGCTTGAGTTGGGGACTTGCAAACCAACGGGATGAACAAGGTTGACACGATGATTTTTATCCTGAGGTTTACTTGGTTGCCACCAAGTTAGTCCCCGTTAAGACAAGCTCCAAGGTTGCTGGCGGTCCTCTTGCTAGTGGTGACCCGCAAGTCACACTCTTCCACATGGAGTGCTTACCATAAGCTCTAGCACTTGACCCAGACAGACCACTTGTTGCCCTTCGCGTCTTGCTCTACTAGAGTTGCTCTTCGCGGCTCCTGCGGGGTGAGTACAATACCCCTCACAATCTCTTCTCCGGAGCACCACATAATCTTCTTTGCATGCTTCAATGGAGACCACCATGTCTATTTATAGAGGGAGGCCTAAAACTAGCCGTTTGCACGCATACTAAAAAGTGAATCTATGTAGACAGTCACCTGCCTTATAGGGGCTGAGCCCGTTAGGTGCCGCCTTATATGCAAAACTAGCCACATGAAGGTCGTTCAGAGTTCAAGAACGGTCACCCGAGCATACCCACCCCTTTAGGGCTCTTGACAATCCACCGTTCACATGAAACTAGTCGTTAGAGTTCAAACGATAGCTCCGAACAGCCTGGGAATTATAGGTGGACAGTCCACCATTCAAACCCGAGAACATGTCTAGAACCTCTGTTCCTCAAAAATTAGCCGGCGGACAGTCCACCCTTATAGGGCCGGACAGTCTGCCATTGATTTCAAACAGCCTGGACAGAGTTTCCAACAACTCTGCACGCCACCGATTTTAGCCGGCGGATAGTCCGCCACTCAGGCACCGACAGTCCACCGTTCACCTATCAGCCCATGAACAGTTTGAGCATTGCGTCCGATGTCCTCCAACCCTCAGCGTCTGAGGACCATGGACACTCCGCCACCAAAGGGCAAACAGTCCGCCAATGTCCATAGACATAGAAGTAGAACAAGCATCTATTTGTGAAGAACATGGCATATCTAATAAATCATCACAAGAGGTGGATATATGCTTCTTCCCTACATCACAAGAGTTAGTCACATGTTGCAATTGATCACTTGACTCATGTAATGAGCTCTCATTATTTTTAAGTTTCTTTGAAAACACTTTAATGAGAGAACCATGTTGTTCTAATAATTCTTCATGAGACACAAGAAGCTTCTCATGATTCAATTTTAGCTCATCATGTGAAGATTTAAGAACATCAAGTAAGTGCTTATGATCTTCACATGAATTCTTTAGAAATGAGTTTTCTTTTTTCAATTTCAATGTTTTAGCTTTCTCATTTTCTAAATACATGGTCATGCTAGCAAGTCTACTAACAAGCTCATCATATGAATCAACATGATCAACTATATTAGCATTAGATACATTGGTGTCACCTTGTGACATGAAGCAATGTGGTGATGGAGAGCTTGTAGAAACATCACTTTCATAGCCTGAGCATGAACCATCATTAACGAGTGTGCATGGGATAGCATCATCATTTGCATCACTTGTAGCATCATCATCAACCATGTCAAGTGAACTTGTGATAGGTCTTTCATCATCATCATCACTTGACCATGAGGTGGAGCAATCTTCCACAATCGCCGAATTGTGGTCATGCTCAACACACTCATGCACCTCCTCCGTGGGCTCCTCCTTCTTGAACTTGCCATCATCCCACGTGGAGGAATCACCGAAGGTGTGCTTGATTGATTCCCATATCTCACGAGCAGTTCCCACGTAGTTTATCCTTTTCATCAACTCAAAGCTCAAAGCATCCATTAGATAACAACAAGCATTTGCATCAAGTTCAAAGAGAACTCTTTGAGCTTTGGTTAGATTTCTATGGTCCAAGACATGAGTGAGACCACTAGTGACAATCCACCAAAACTAGGTCCCTTTGCACGAAAATGATCAAGCATGTGATTTTTCCAATGTGCAAAGTTTGTGCCATAAAAATATGTCTCATAATCATCTAGCCCACTAGACGCCATCCTCTCGGGTCGGTGAATACCACAAATGAGAGACCAAGCTCTGATACCACGTGTCGGGTTGAGATGGTGGACTAGAGGGGGGTGAATAGTCCTTTCTAAAATTAATTGTGCCAGCTAACCGAAACAAGTGCGGAATTAAAACTATCGGTTTAGCCAAGACTACACCTCTCTATCTAAGTTTTCAAGCACCTTATCAAGATCCTAATTAGGCAATAAAGGTGTCAGGCTAGTTAGAGCACACCTAATCAATTCTAGTAGCAAGATCACACAAACCTATGCAACTAGTACTCAAACAACCGGAGGAGCTCCTACACAATTCTAGTAAGCAAAAACACAAAGCCACCTAAGCTCACTAGCAATGCTCAGTAAAAAGGCTACACAAGCCAAATTATAGAGCGCAAATTACTTAGCTACACAAACTAAGCAATGTGACTAACAAGGTTACTCAAACCGAATTAGCCACACAAGGGAGCTACTTCTATGCAACATAAGCAAGAAGGTAATTAGCAAGCTACACAAGCTAACTAATTACAAGAGAAACTATACAAGCACAATGTATATGAAAGTAAATACAATCTTGAGTTGGGGACTTGCAAACCAACAGGATGAACAAGGTTGACACGATGATTTTTATCCTGAGGTTCACTTGGTTGCCACCAAGCTAGTCCCCATTGAGACAAGCTCCAAAGTTGTCGCCGATCCTCTTGCTAGTGGTGGCCCGCAAGTCACACTCTCCCACATGGAGTACTTACACAAGCTCTAGCACTTGACCTGGACAGACCACTTGTTGCCCTTCGCATCTCGCTCTACTAGAGTTGCTCTTCGTGGCTCCCGCGGGGTGAGCACAATACCCCTCACAATCTCTTCTCCAAAGCACCGCACAATCTTCTTTGCGTGCTTCAACGGAGACCACCACCAAGTCGTCTAGGAGGTGGCAACCTCCAAGAGTAACAAGCACCACCGGCTTGCGACTCGATCACCTAGTGCCAACACTTGCAATCTCTCGTGCACCACACTAGAATCGCTCTCTCACTTAGCGGATATGATTAGCACTAATCATAAGTGAGTTGGAGGGCTCCCTAGCCCTCTCACACAAGGACACTAAGTCCCCAAGGTGCTCAACACCTCAAATGGCCAGACACCACCTCTATTTATAGAGGGAGGCCTCAAACTAGCCGTTTGGACGCGTGCTGAAAAGTGAACCGCGGATAGTCCACCCATATAGACCCGGACAGTCCGCCCTTATGCTGAAACTAGCCATTAGGTGCAGCAACGGTCACCCTGATCAATCTGCCCCTTAGGGCCCGGACAGTCTGCCGTTCACCTGAAACTAGCCGTTAGAGTTCAAACGATAGCGCCGGACAGTCTGGGAATTATAGGCGGGCAGTCCACCGTTCAAACCCGAGAACATGTCCAGAACCTATGTTCCTCAAAAATTAGCCGGCAGACAGTCCGCCCTTATAGGGCCTGATTGTCCACCGTTGATTTCCAATAGCCGAGATAGAGTTTTTAGCAATTCTGCACGCCACCGATTTTAGTCGACGGATAGTCCGCCACCCAGGCACCGACAGTCCACCGTTCACCTGTCAGCCCATGAACAGTGCATGCGTCGCGTCCGATGTCCTCCAACCCTCAGCATCCGAGGACCACGGACAGTCCACCACCAAACGGCAGATAGTCCACCAATGTCTAGAAAGCAATCCGAGCTCTCTGCGACCTCCTCCTCTCTTCTAACTTCTTCTCCTTTGAAAATGTGCTAACACCACCAAGTGATACACCACCTTATGCATGTACATTAACTTTTACAAATATTTTTCCAAAGGATTAGCACTCTTCTTGCCACGCCACTCGATCCTAGTAATGATGCAAATTTAGATCACTTGAGTGGCACTAGATGACCGATATGCAAACAAGTTTGCCCCTCTTGATAGTCCGATGATCTATCCTAAACCAGGTCATCAATTTCTCTACTCACCTATGACTGGTGAAATAAAATGCCTTATAGGTTATACCTTTGCCTTGTGCATTCCATTCCATCTCCTCTAATGTCGATGCAACCCATGCATCAACAGGATCAACAATGATATGATCCACTTCATATCATCATGTGACCTTATTGGTTCATTGATCTTGACCTCACTTGATCTTCACCATTTCATCGGTCCATCGGCGCCAAGTCTTTGCTCAAGCATCCCACCACACGGTCCAGTGCTTTAAAGCCTCCGACTTGCCCTTCACTCTTGTAACAGGTCCATCAAGCCAAGCCTCATCTTGATCTTCTCCACCTTAGTCACATGACTCCATGTCATGTCTCATATGCAATGAGCTCCTTCATTACATATTCACCTGTGGACTAATCTCCTGTGTATCTCACATTTAAATTCAATAGTCCACCTAGGTTGTCACTCAATTACAAAACCAAACAAGGACCTTTCACCAGGAAGGGTGCCCTAGCTGCCCTTATATAGAGTCTGGGGTCAGGTAAAAGGTACTAATATGGCTAGATGGGGGCCAAAAAGCCTATTTAAAAATCTATAAGATTACTAGAGCAATTTGATTAGTATGACAAATAGCAAAATGCAAACTTGCTCTAGCTCTACAAGGGTTGCAAGCCACCTATCCAACAATTCTAGTTACTATAATCACCAGGCACACAAATGGCTAAGTCACTACTCACTAAGAGCTCTCACACTTGCTACACTAAAGAGCTCCACTAGATGAACTTAAGCTACAAAGCAAGCTCTCAATTCTAGCTACACTAAAGAGTTTACTACAACTAGTTTACGGGAATATAAAAGAGTGAGTAGGGTGATTATACCACCGCATAGAGGAGTGAACCAATCATAAGATGAAAACCAATTCAATCACTAGGAGAATACCAAAGGGCAAGAGACAACCAATTTTTCTCCCAAGGTTCCTGTGCTTGCTGGCACGCTAGTCCCCGTTGTGTCAACCAACACTTGGTGGTTCAGTGATTAAGAGGTGTTGCATGAACCTTGTCCACACTATCGGACACCGCAAGAACCTACCCACAAGTGAGGTAACTCAATGACACGAGCAATCCACTAGAGTTACCTTTTGGCTCTCTGCCGGGGAAGGTATAAGACCCCTCACAATCACTGGAGCCAGCCACTAACAATCGCCAACACATGCCAAAGTTCCTCTGCTGCTCCAAGCCATCTAGGTGGCGGCAATCACCAAGAGAAACAAGAAATCTGCAGCCACAACGATCCACAAGTGCCACTAGATGCAATCACTCAAGCAAATGCACTTGGAATCACTCCCAATATAACTATGATGATGAATCAATGATGGAGATTAGTGGAAGGTGTTTCCTTAGGCTCACAAGGATGTTAAGTATGTTAAAGTGCCAAGAGTTATGCCTTGGAGCCGGCCAAACACTATTTATAGACGTCCCCAAACGAATAGAGCCGTTAGAGCCAAAGGAGGCCATTCTGCGTACTGGCCGGATGCATCGGTCGGGTTGACCAGACGCACAGTGCCAGGGTCCGGTCGCTTTGATGCAGCCACGTGTCCCTGCGATTAAACCTTGGCCATCCGATCCTAATGGTCACTTAACGTTCAACGCCACAGTCAACAAGTGACTGGACACGCCGCTCTAGTGACCGGACTCCAAGCCGCTCAGCATCAGATCGCCTCTAGAAAGGTTCTAGAGCCGATAAAAGCTGACCAGACACGCCTAGTCGAACGTGACCTGATGCACCGCGGCGTTCGATCTTCACTGGCCTCCTCTCTGTGCACGCGACATCAGCGTATGTCAGCGTAATTGCTTTACTCCTGCATGTCTGGTCACTTTACTGCTCCTGCATCTCATCACGCCACAGAGCGCTGTGCCTCCACTGCTGTGAGTGACCGGACACAACCCCGTGTTAGGTCCAGCGTTTGATCGTGTTCCCTGTGCTCTTGGCCAACGTTGTGCCACCTCACTATAATTGATCGGACGCTGCCTAGGGTTAGGTCCTGCGTCTGGTCAGGGACCAACGCCTTCTTTTCTTTTTTTTCTAAGCCCACAACCACTTCGCTCTTGCTTCCAACTTGCTAACCACAAAGCGTAGAACTTGTGTGCACCTATATTAGCATTTTATAAGGGTCAAGGTTAGCACACTAGGTTTCTAAATGTAAATGCAAAAGTCATGTCACCTAGTGGCACTCGATAAACCATTTAGCCAAAGATTTCTCCTCTTTATAGTATGGCTATCGATCCTAAGTCACTCACACCCTCTTTGAGTGAGTGCAAAACAAAAACCTATCTTGTACCTTTGCCTTGATCTTCTCAGTTTTTATTTTTCTCTCTCTTCTTTTCCTAGTTGAGCTTGATCATCTTCATTTTATGTCCACCTCCATCACCATGGACCTCATCTTGCTCAATCACTTCGATTGCACCAACCTAGCTCATATCACAACTCATGACAAAGGTTAGTGCTAGGTTTCATCAATTATCTAAAACCAAACTAGGGCTTTCACCAGGTCACATACAAAGAAGAAGGTTCTCCCGACTGAGGGGTCATGAGCCTGAGGGAGGGGCCTAGCTAACTTGGCTTGCAAGTAATGCCGTCTTGTGGTGCACGTCCAGACGTGGTTGTCGTCATGGTCTTGTGCCCACGTCGCGGCATGGTGTGACATGGCGCTACAGTGCTAGTCGTGGCGGCACTATGGACACGATGGTATTTCGCCAGCCGTCCTACGTGACGTGGCCTCGTTGTGGCCTTTGTCGTCGCCTCCTGATCACCATGGGATGTCCTACCAGAGTTGGTAGCCACCCCTAGGTCGTTGACTATCCTGCTACTTGTAGTGCCGGTGGCCATGATCCCGTGCTTCGGGGTCATGTCCCTCGTTGGCTTAATTGGCCTCAAAAGTCAAGGCCACCGTCGTGGCTCCCCATCCCGTATTAGGTGGGGTCTTACGTCTATCTCGTCAGGGCCGTATTTGGATGGTGGGCGGCCATACCGGTCGTCATTGCTCGACGGTGTTGTCTTGTTTGCGCTGCGTGGCGCAGGAATGGCGTCTGACCGGGCCTCAGTCCTTGCGGGGTTAGTGCGGCGTGCCTGCTCTTGTCAGAGCTGGCACATTTGGTGGGACTCGATCTCTCCCCGCCCCTCCCAAAGGTCAGGATGGAGGAGAGGTCATGAGGAATTGCACGGCATGCGGTGAATGCCGAGGGGAGAGGTCATGGCCGACCCCTACCTTAGCATTTGGCCTAGGTCCGTGTAGCTTAGCTAGGCCTCGATCATTTAGGCTTATACTAGCTGGCGTACCATAGGCCGCCCGAGTGGCTAACTAATCGGTGCTTTGAGATATCCGGGGTATCATAACCCCAACACTAAGCCTATCCACTAATCCACTTGAAGATGGATCCCTGGGATGACATCGTCGGCTTGTGATTGGTTGATTTGGTTCTTAATGCCATCCACATAAAATCTCACTAACTATCAAAATCATCTCCCACTAATGCCATGCCAGTCGACTGCTTTTAACCTATTAGTGTAAGCCATCCACATCACCTCCACTAAGTACAATTACTATTTTCTCGCATTAACTATCCACATCATTTTCCACTAATATCATGTCAGTTCACTAACTTTGAACCTATTAATTCAAGTCATCTACATCACCTACGCTAAGTGCAATTATTGTTCTCAGTATATAAGAATATATATGTTGGTGCAGAAAGTGACCAACACGTAAATATTTGTAGTTTTGCTGTACGTTGTGATCGGAGGTGACCTAGCACTCAATGACACAGGGTTTATACTGGTTTAGGCAATGTGCCCTATGTCCAGTTTGAGTCGGACGGTGACTTTATTCCTGAGCCCAGGTGCTCAAAGTTTGTTGTGGGGTTACAAATGGAAGGGAGAAAGATGGGGGGTACAGGAGGTCTGGTCGGACTCTGGTCTAAAGGGCTAAGAGTAATGGGAGCTCCGCTATGTGCTAAGTGTTCGAGCGTGCGCTCTGTGTAGCTTTAGAGTGTCTAAAGCTACAACGGATGAATCGATGTAAGTGAACTGAGGGATCTATCTATTGGGAGAGAGTGCATTCCCTTTTATAGATGAAGGGGATGGCCTTACAAGAGAGAGAGAGAGTGTATGTATGCTAAGTCTTGCTGCCCACGCCGTCGGGTACAAGATAATTGTAGGTGCCCCTAACACTGTTAATGTCAGATGCATGTGGGAGGTTGCGTCGTCTTCTTCTAGTATGGCAGACGTCGGTGCCTGTCATACTGTTGATGCCTAGAGGTACGTAGGGAGATTTACCATGTTCGCCCGGTATGGTAAATGCCGGCGCCCGCAACACTGCTGATGCCCAGAGGCATGTGGGGGGGGCCTTACCGTGTTTGTCTGGTATGGAAGTTGATGGTGCCCACAACACTATAGAGAAAATGTCGGCGCCCACAACACTGATTGGGTTCTGATATGCCAGGAGGTTGCAGGATACTGTCCCGTAGGTGTATAGGGTACGGTCCTCGGTATTGCGGTTTACTTTTGAGCGTCCTGCTTTACTTGTTCTGCCCGTTTCCTAGTCCTTACCGAGCGGGCGTCCCCGGTCGATTGGTCCCAGTCGGCTCCGACTGTGCCAGTTGGAGAGGAGCCGTAAGCAGAGGTTTGGTGTATCCCCGGTCGGAGATGCGGGTCAGAGTCGGAAGTGGTGTTTGGCCAGGCCTTCTGGTCGGAAAGGCGGGCTAGAGCCAGAAGCGAGCGTTGTTCCTCTTTGGTCAGGCCTTCCGGTCGGAGAGGCGGGCCAGAGTCGGAAGCGAGCGTTTGTTCCGCCTTAGCGAGGCCTTTCGGTCGGAGATTGGATCGCCCTTCTGGCCTGTCGTTTAGGTATTTAGGACAGCCCAGGAGTTGCGCATCGTTCGCAATATTGTCTGCTGGGCCGAACCTTTGATGGGAAGCCGGTCCATGAGGGACCCCGGGTTTATGAACCAGACAATATATGAGGTATGCTTGTAGTATACCGTATACTCTAACATAACCAACTTTTTTTTGAAACAAGGGCTTTATTAACGGCACTTCAGTTCCGGTGCAAAATGAGGACTTGCTAAAATTCTGAATTTTTTATTTCCTTTCAGACGAACGATTATTGTATATATTTTGTACTAAAATTGCAGATTTCGTTCATTGCAATTTCTATAGCGCAATCTACAATTTTTAGTACCAACAATAAAAAATCCGTTAGACAAAACCACAAACTTAACAAAATCTAATTTCTGTCGACACAAAGACAATTAACAATTTATAATTATTTCTATAGGTAGACCATGACAAAAATTTAATACGTTATGACATAAAGGCAAATAACAAATCACAAAAATAATGATTTACTTATACTAGTTGGTGGTATAAGAGTGTTACCTGAAATCATCTCAAAATTCAAACATGAGAAGTGAGCAATAATATATGGACAAGACTACCAGATATAGGAACTTTGCCGAGTGCCAGGGGCACTTGGCGAAGCCCAAAAAACACTCGGCAAAGGGTTTGCCGAGTGTTTTTTGTCGGACAATCGGCAAAGACGTTGCCGAGTGTCCAAAAAACACTCGGCAAACTTTTTTTTCAAAAAAAAAGAAGACACGCCGACACCACGCCCGCACCACCAGCACCGCCGCCGCCATCCCCTTCGCCGCCTGGGGTGCGCCGGATCTGGAGCTCAAGGTGGCAGAGCTCGCCGAATCCGCCACCTACCCGTTGGATCTGGAGCTCAAGGTGGCCGAGCTCGCCGAATCCGCCACCCACCCGCCAGATCTGGAGCTCGAGGTGGTGGAGCTCGCCGGATCCACGCTGCCAGGCCGGAGGGAGAGAGGAGAGAGGGCGCGCCGGAGATGACGTAGAGCTGAGGTGGAGGAGGAGCGCCGCATCGCCAGCCCGATGCCGGTGGAGGAGCGTCGCCAACTCGCTCACGCCTACCAGATCCGGGATGCTCCACACTGGATCCAGGCTACTCCTCGCTGGGGCGTGCTAGATCCACCATCAGAGCGCTGCCGGAGCAGACCTTCGCCACCGAGAGACGCGCCACCGGAGCAGACCTCTGCCCCGCTCGCCGCCTGCCGCCTCCATCCCGAGAGAGAGAGAGAGAGAGAGAGAGAGAGAGAGAGGGCGCGGGCGTGGCGGCACCGGAGATCCGCTGGGAGGGAGGAGGAGAGAGGGGGGCAGGCAGATCTGGGGAGGGAGGAGGAGAGAGGGGGCGCGGGCGGATCTGGGGAGGGAGGAGGAGAGAGGGTGCGGGCGCGGCGGTGCCGAAGATCCGCCGAGAGGGAGAAGGAGAGAGAGGGGGCGGGCGGATCTAGGGAGGGAGGAGAGAGAGAGGGCGCGGAGGAGGAGAGAGGGGGTGCGGGCGGATCTGGGGAGGAAGGAGGAGAGAGAGGCGGCGGGCGGGCGCCTGCCGAGATCCGCCAGGAGGGAGGAGGAGAGAGATGGGGCGAGCGGGCGTGGAGGAGGAGAGAGAGGGCGCGGGCGATTCTGGGGAGGGAGGAGGAGAGAGAGGGCGTAGAGGAGGAGAGAGAGAGGGCGCGGGCGGTTCTGGGGAGTGAGGAAGAGAGAGAGGGCGCAGAGGAGGAGAGAGAGGGCGCGGGCGGTTCTGGGAGGGAGGAGGAGAGAGGGCGTGGGGACGGTGTTAATTAAGTTAGTTTTGTTTATTTGCCTAGTGTCCTAGATCTGGACACTCGGCAAAATTTTTTTTTATTTTTTTTCTTCTCCTTTTTCCCAAAAAAAGGTTTTATTTCTTTGCCGAGTGTAAAAAATAAAACACTCGGCAAACTCTCTCTTTGCCGACTGTTTTTTTGACACTCGGCAAACCTTAGTTTTGCCGAGTGTTTTTTTATGCTGAGTGTTTTTAGTGTAGCACTCGGCAAAGAACTTGTTCGTCGAGTGCCCGAGGGAATACACTCGGCAAACCTAAAAACACTCGGCAAATTTGACGTTTCCGGTAGTGCAATTACTCATCCGATCTATACAGTCCAAGAGAATATATATATATAACTAACACAGCTTAAAACTAAACAGCAAACACAACGAACGAACGAATGAATTTATTTATTCAACTAAACGTCGACGACCGACCAAGTCACCTTCACCGAGACAGAAGCGATGTCATCAAGCTTTACTTCATTGCTGGCACATCCATGCACCTTAGCTTCAAAGGAACAACAACTCTCAACAACATTGGAGACGACGCCATTGTTCTGCTCTACCGCCTTTACCTTCAGATGCATCACGGTATCCACCGAGACAGCAACCACAAACCTTCTCAAGCCACAGGGTTCAACGACATGGCCACCAAAGAGCTGAAACTCCTTGCGTACACCAAACAACCAAACAACACAGCCGAGAGAGAAATCGAAAGCATGACATCTCCCACCTCGGATATGGCAACCTCCACCGTGGCCTCGAATCCGCAAACATTGCTCAACGACATGTCAACGGCGCCGCCAGCGTCGCCACTGATGCGGTGAGTGAACGGTTTGCCACACATGCGCATCCCGTCGTACTCCGTCATCCCAACGGTCAACTGCACATCGTCTTCCTCCCTGTCCCCGGTCTTGATCCTCAAGTCGAACTCGAGGATGGCGACGGTGTTAAGCGCGATGCTTCTCTTAGGGCCGGTCATCTCGATGGGAGAGCCCTGCCGCGTGAACACGTAGTTGAGCTTCGAGTCGACGGCGTCCCGTGCGGCGATGTATCCATATAGCACTACCGGAGACGGCTTCTTTGCCGAGTGTCCCAGACTTTGCCGAGTGCTTTTTATCGGGCACTCGGCAAAGAGGTTGTTTGCCGAGTGCCAGAGAGAAAGCACTCGGCAAACAACTGGCACTCTCGGCAACGAGGTGGTTTGCCGAGTGCCGAGCACTCGGCAAACAATAACACTCGGCAACGAGGTGGTTTGCCGAGTGCCAAGCACTCGGCAAATCAGAACACTCGGCAAAGGGACGCCTCCGTTAATGGCCGGCAGCCGCCGTTAATCCTTTGCCGAGTGTCTTTTTCTGACACTCGGCAAAGAGGCTCATTTGCCGAGTGTCATTTTTTGACACTCGTCAAACCATATTTTTTTCACTTTTGACCTTCAAACTTTTTCTGCAGCCCTCATACAATACCTAATATTCCATGTTTCAATGTGGCACATTTCTCGGACTTTTTCTATATTTCTTTAATTTATTTCATTTAATTGAATTTTCTTGGATAATTCAAATTATAACGGCTAGTCATTCGAATAATGAAAAAAATGAATGGAAAAATGATATTCATGTTATTTAGTATAATGTGAGGCCGTATCCAGGAACAGACCATCAATTTTGAACATCTTGTTCACGAAACATGACCACGAACTTGCGGTCGAGTTATTTTTAAATTCTATAAAAAGCAAACGAAGTCCGAAAATCATGAAACTTATCAAGATGTCAAGATATGATATGTGGAGGCTGTGATAAAAAATTGAGAAGGTTTCGCGTAAGTTGTCACATACGATGTTTGCAAAATGAAGAATCTCCGAAGAAGTTTCATGATTTCGTGAAGACGCCGACGAGGTGGTAAGCATCGTACGTGACAAACTTGCGCAAAACCTCGTCAATTTTTTATCACAGCCTCCACATATGATATCTTGACATCATGACAAGTTTCATGATTTTCGGACTTCGTTTGCTTTTTATAGAATTTAAAAACAATTCGACTGCAACTTTGTGGTCATGTTTCGTGAACAAGATGTTCGAAATTGGTGGTCTGTTCCTGGATACGGCCTCACATTATACTAAATAACATAAATATCATTTTCCATTCATTTTTTCATTATTCGAATGACTAGCAGTTATAATTTGAATTATCCAAGAAAATTCAATTAAATGAAATAAATTAAAGAAATATAGAAAAAGTCTGAGAAATGTGCCACATTGGAACATGGAGTACCAGGTAATGTATGAGGACTGCAGAAAAAGTTTGGAGGTCAAAAGTGTAAAAAAATGATTTGCCAAGTGTCAAAAAATGACACTCAGCAAAGGAGCCTCTTTACCGAGTGTCAGGACGTTTGGCACTCGGCAAAGATTTTTGTAAAAATTTTCAAAAAACCCCTCTTTACCGAGTGCCAGATCGGGGACACTCGGCAAAGATTTTTTTTGTAAAAAACCCTCTTTACCGACTGCCAGGCTAGGTGGGACTCGGCAAAAAATTAAAAAAAAACCTTTGCCGAGTGCCAGATCGGGGGCACTCGGCAAAGGGGGGATTTAACCCCGCGGGCTGGGCCGGCCCACACACACCGCACACACGCACGCGCCAGCGCCGCCGCCGCCACCGCCCGCGCCCGCGCCCCGCGCCACACCGCCGGAGGAGGAGGAGAAAGAGAGGAGGAAGAAGGAGGAAGAAGGAGGAAGAGAAGGAGGCCGCCAAAGCAATGACGCATTCGCCCTCGCACGCTCCCGCAGCAACGCCGCCGGGGTGCGGCGCGGCCCCGCAGCAGCGGCGACCCGCATTCGGCCATCTCGGTCGCCATTCTGTAGTGGTGAGCCCATATGCCGTCTCCGCCTGATGGATGTGGATGCATGCATAGATTAAGATGCCCTGGTTAGTGTGCCTTCATGGACGCTGGTTATGGTGCATAGTTTCAAATATGAGGTTTAGCATGGATGGATTGTGGATGCATGGATTGATGTTTGTCATAAATTAATATAGATTATGGAATATATTAGTAATGGGATATATATGTGCATGTCGGCATCATGCCGTTAGTTTTCTTGTAGGTTGTGGAAACCTCACCTTGCAGGGGAGGTGCTGCCGAAATTTTGTATTGACAGTTTTATGTTTCTTTTTTTGCAGAGAAGAGCCCGTTGGAGCGGAGCTAGAGTACCTCGGCGACCCCAATCGCCTTCCTCGCCGCTGCGGGTCTGCCTACACCGCGTCGCCTCGCCACTGCACCCACCCACCATGGCCCCGCTATCCTGACTCCACCGCCACCCTAGGTATAACCCCTCTTTCCATATCATGGTCGTAGATCACGTAACCCAGTTAGACGTCTCCCGTTCGAAAGAGATACGGTTGGAAATATGCAGATATTTCCATATCTAAAACCGTATCTGTTTCGAATTGTCCACGTTTTTTGGACAGCCCGTGGATGCGTAGGTGGGGTTAGTTTTCATGGTCTGCTCCGATCCAAGACAGAGTTTCGGCGTCATCTCCCTTTTGTTCTCTAGATACACACTCTCCCTAGCAGGACGTGTATTTGGAGAACAACAGGGAGGTGCTGCCGAAATTCTGTCTCGGATAGGAGTAGAGCATAGAAACTAACTTCATCTACGGATCCTCGCGTGGGATTAGGACCTATCCTCACCTATTAGATAGTAGGAACGTCGTGTAGATGCAATTGATGTTTATATTACTCGTCGCTATATATGTTAGAGGATGGAGGACTGGGAGTGGATGTACACGGGCCGCACAAGTCAGGGTTAGGTCACCAATGAATGGATCGACAAGACCGATGCTTTCTTGGAACGGGCATTTGGCGTGGCTGCTAAAGGAGCGAGTAAAATTTACTGTCCCTGCAGCAAATTTGCAAACAGGAGAAGACAAACGAAGAAGGTCATGGGGGAACATCTTTGGAAGAATGGATTTACGGCAGACTATACCCGGTGACTCTACCATGGTGAAGCCGATCGTATGAGAGAGGAGGTGGTGAGACCATGCGTCGAGGATTATGATGCTAATGACGGGGTAGTAGACATGTTAAATGACTATCACGAGGCACAGTTCGCTGAAGGACGTACGGAGGAGGAGCAGAATGCGAACCTGACCGATCTATCATTGGATATGTCCTTTCGGGATAAATCCAACTGGTCAGTCAAACTCCATCAACCCTAAACTTGACTTTGAAAATCCTTATCATTTATAATCCAATTCATAGAATTGGAGTAATATACCGAATAAATAACAGTATAGATCCCTATCTATACTATTATTTATTAACATCACCTCCCGGAGAGATGGCTGTCTTACTACCCTTCGAGTCCAATCTCAGGGTAGCGCTTAGGCAGGGTTAACTAATAAGATCGGTCGTCTTCCCAAAGGGAAGATCTCCCTTTTCTCACTAGGGCTTCCCAACCTGGCAGGTTGGGTTCTTCCTATTGCTTTCCTATTTTATAGAATTCCTCCCAAGGTCGGAAACTGTATTATCTTCTTCTTTAGGTTATTCCCTTCGGTCAACCCTAAATAAGTTGATTGGCAAGTATAAATTCTAAATAAAATAAGAGTTAAGGAATAGATCGGAAAAGGCACTTATCTTTTGATAAAGAGCCTATTTATTGCCATTCAGATCGGTTTATCAATCCAAATCATCGATAAATAATTGATTAGAATGATTTGTGAACCCTTTGTGGCAATATAGTTGTTTCCTAAATGGGATAACATGGGTTAGTGCTAGCCACCTACTTCTCCAAATAGGTAAGATCTACCTGGTGGGGTTCGAATCCCCATTGTGAGATGCGTGGCCATGGAATTAAAACCTCTATGGCTGGCCCAAGGTTCCCTATCTTGTCGATTGTCTAGCTTAGGAAGAGCCATCAGAACCTATCTGTAATCAACCCCCGGGGATAATGGCACAACTTACATTCCCTGGCAAGAGCAGGCTAGAGACTTGAGCTACAAAGGACAAGAAGGCACAGATTGTGGCATATCTTCCTTGCTAGGAGGAAGCAACCACTGGCAGGTTCCCTCGGGGAGCTTTGCCTGCGATAGTGACCGACGCGACGCTATACCGGAAAGGCCCCTCGGGGTGTATGAAAGGTATAGAAGTATTATAAGGCGTTCTATGACATGTTTGCCGCGACACAGAAACCCCTTCATGGCCAGACAAAGGTTTCTCAACTGGATGCCATTGGACGCATAATGGCGTTAAAGTCTCAGTATAGCCTGAGTCGAGACGCCTTTGATGGTATGTTGACAGTTATTGGCAGCTTGCTTCCGGAGGGTCACCTTCTGTCAAAGAGCATGCACGAGTCACAGAAACTCCTTCGTGCACTTAAGATGCCGTATGAGCAGATACATGCTTGCCCGAAGGGGTGCGTCCTATTTAGGAAAGAATACGTGGAAGCAAAGTACTGTCCAAAGTGTAAATCCTCTAGGTTCCTGGAGGTAGATTCTGGTGATGGCCAGAAGAGGCAGCTTGATATTCCCGTGACAATCCTACGACACCTTCCGTTTATACCAAGGATCCAACGGCTATACATGACTGAGAAATCCACGAAACAGATGACATGGCATAAAAATGGCAAACAATACAATCCTGACAGAATGGTACATGCATCCGATGGTGAAGCATGGACCCACTTTGATGGCATTCATCATGAGAAAGCTAAAGAGGCTCGTAATGTACATGTTGTGCTAGCAACAGATGGGTTCAATCCTTATGGAATGATGGCTGCCCCATACACATGTTGGCCCGTGTTCGTTATCCCCCTCAATCTCTCCCCCGGGGTATGCTTTCAACGACAAAACGTATTCTTGTCGTTGATAATTCCTAGACACCCGGGGAATAATATGGGTGTGTTCATGGAGCCTGTGATTGATGAATTGGTCCGTGCTTGGGAGGAAGGGGTATGGACATACGACCGAGCTACAAAGAAAAACTTTAAAATACATGTTTGGTACCACTACTTCCTGCATGACTTCCTGGCGTATGGGATATTCTGCGCCTGGTGTGTTCACGGGAAGTTCCCATGCCCAATATGCAAGGAAGGTCTGAGGTTCATTTGGTTGTAGAAGGGTGGCAAGTATTCATCGTTCGACAAACATCGGCAATTCCTCCCTCTTGACCATGCATTCAGACGAGACATCAAGAACTTTATGAAAGGTGTTGTAGTGATAGACCCTGCACCACCGATAATGATTGGTGCCACGGTTCATGAACAGATAGATGGTCTCGTGGTCAATCCAGAAGGTGGTTTTGTGGGATATGGAGAGCAACATATGTGGACTCATAAGTCGGGCTTGACTCGGCTCCCCTATTTTGATGACCTCCTCCTTCCACACAACATTGATGTAATGCACACTAAAAAGAATGTCGCCGAGGCACTTTGGGCGACAATCATGGACATTCCTGACAAGTCAAAGGACAACGTTAAGGCTAGAGTGGATCTGGCAATGTTATGCAATAGACCAAACCAACATATGAAGCCTCCTAGTCATGGCAAGACATGGAGAAGGCCTAAGGCCGATTTTGTCTTGAGCAAGCCCCAAAGGAGGGAAGTACTAGAATGGATCCAGACGTTAATGTTCCCTGATGGGTATGCAGCTAATCTGAGGAGGAGAGTGAACTTATCTACTATGCGAGTCTTAGGGATGAAGAGTCATGACTACCACATATGGATTGAGCGGCTTCTTTCGGTGATGGTTCGAGGCTATGTCCCTGAGCATGTCTAGCTAGTGCTGGCAGAGTTGAGCTATTTCTTTCTCTAGCTTTGTGCCAAGGAGTTATCTCGGACCGTGATTGCTGACTTTGAAAGAATGGCACCTGTGTTGCTCTGTAAGTTGGAGAAGATCTTTCCACCGGGCTTCTTCAATCCGATGCAGCACTTGATTTTGCACCTCCCGTATGAGGCACGAATGGGGGGGCCGTGCAGGACCGTTGGTGCTATCCAATCGAGAGACGTCTAAAGGTTCTTCGAAAGAAATGTAGAAATAAATGCAAAATCGAGGCTTCCATTGCAGAGGCATACATTCTGGAGGAGGTGGCGAACTTCACAACAACATACTATGGTGACAACCTCCCTAGCATGCATAATCCACCCCCTCGTTACAATGCTGGCGAAAATGAATCGAACCTCAACTTTTTCCGAGGGCAACTCAGAAGCGCAAGTGCATCGACCCCCAAGACCTTGAATCATGAAGAGTGGCGCCATATCATGCTATACGTGTTGACCAACCTTGATGAAGTGGCGCCGTACATGCAGTAAGTTCTCAACGAACTTGTTAAATACGCCGTCACTATTCTGCATCCAACCCCCTTGTTTCTTGTTGGTACAGGGAATTTCTTCATGAATTCTGGCGTCAATCAAGGGATCCTATCCCGCAGTAGGTAGATACCCTTCTTAGACAGGGTGCGGGAAATGGAATGCCCGATTTTATTTCTTGGTTCAAACAGAAGGTACCGTCTAATTTAGCTCGTACTTAGTTTGACATTCCAAGTTACTTATACGTGCAAATAATATAACGATGTATCCTGCTTGAGCTTGCAGGGCCAGAGGGATGCGTCTATGTGTGCCGAGTTGAGACAGGTTGCCGATGGCTTTGCCTATAGGGTCAGGTCATTTTCCGGTTATGACGTGAATGGATATTGCTTTCGCACAACAAGCTACAAGCAGAGTCGGTCCAATCGAAGAACCACAAGTTCCAGAGTTTTTACGCCCGGCGTTGATGAGGTCGAGTATTATGGAAGAATTGAAGAAATATATGAACTCAAGTTTCATGGTTCCAAACCTTTTAATCATGTCATATTTAAATGCCATTGGTTTGATCCTGAAGTAACGAGATGGACATATTCTAATCTTGGGCTAGTCGAAATTCGATAGGATTCCGTTTTACCAAGAGACGATGTCTATATTGTGGCCCAACAGGCCACGCAAGTTTATTATCTCCCATATGCGTGTCAAACCAAAAGTCATCTTAAGGGTTGGGATATTGTGCACAGGGTATCACCACATGGTAAAGTGCCTGTCCCAAACGATAAAGATTACAACTTAGACCCAAACACATATGACGGAGAGTTCTTTCAAAAAGAGAGACTAGAAGGGAGGTTTGAGATAGACTTAACCGAAGCGATCAGAATGGAAGTAGACAATGAAACGGTTATTGAAGAGGACGCTGGAGATGAGGTGCAAAATGTGAAGGACCTACAAATGCTTGAGCGATTACATTTAGACAATGACAATGGCAACATTGCTCATTCGGATAGTGTTGATTATTTCGACATGATTGATAGTGATGATGAGACTTATGATCTAGCTAATCCCGATCATGAAGATTATTTCTAATACATGTAATACTATGTTATTTTGTAATTACGTTTTGTTTATTTTGCATCTCTTTCTAAGTACTTGTTTATCTGTGCATATTAGTTTACTCTTTTTAATTGCAGGTGATTGAACAAAGATAGTGGGCGGTGGGATGAGGAAGCTAGGTGATGATACTTGTGGTCGTTAATGGTACTTCTATTTGTAATTGTGGTTGTAGATGATGGAGCACTTGGATTACTTGTGAACTTATTTGTGATATATTGTGAGACATGTGACATTTGTGATATATATGTGGTGTTAGTGATATATATGTGTTGTTGATGATACGTATGTGATGTTGGTGATGTTTGTTATATATATCTTCTGTTTGTTTGGATGAAATGTAAAAAACAAATAAAAAGACTGTTTTTAGTCACTTTGTCGAGTGCAATGTCCATGACACTCGGCAAAGTGACGACCTGAGAACATGTCTGGGAACATGCTTTGTCGAGTGCATAGGCCATTGCACTCGGCAAACATCACAGATTTGCCGAGTGCCACGGGCCAGGCACTCGACAAAGGTGTCCTGTTTGTCGAGTGTCTTGACGGTGGCACTCGGCACAGTGGCCATCTTTGCCGAGTGTCTGAGTCAACAGCACTCGGCAAAGAGGTCACCTTTGCCGAGTGCTTGACCTTAACACTCGGTAAAGCCGTCGTCACGGTGGCGCTCGCCGTCACGGCAACTTTTCTTTGCCGAGTGTCAGATTAGCACTCGACAAAAGCTTTGCCGAGTGCCCGATAAAGTGCACTCAGCAAAGAGTTCTTTGCCGATAAACTGTTTACCGAGCGTTATTTACACTCGGCAAAGGATTTGCCGAACGTATATCGACCTTTACCAAGTGCCTAAGGCACTCGGCGAAGAAGCCGCCTCCGGTAATGCAGCTGCACCAACCGGCCGCCGGCCCTAGCACCAGCAGTGTTCATTGGAGCTGGAGGAGCTCTAGCGGTCTAGCCAGCTTCAGCGAGAAAACCTGCAGCATGTCAAATGGCTTATGGTAGCCGCAGTCGTCGTCCGGCTCATCATGCCAGCAGTCTGCGTTAGGCGCCGAGAACCTCATCGGCTCCACCGGTGTCTCGTCGCGGTCGGTGGGATCGAGCCGTAAGTACTCGGATTTCCGATACCACGATTCTTGTATATGGTGCCGTTCGCGATCCACGGTGTTCGCCAGGGGATCATCCTCGCGCCCATACACCTTCTTTTTCTTCTTCAATTTGCGCGCGGCGGTGGTGTTGACGCCGTCGTCGCCCTTGGTAGTGGTTACGGCGATGATGATCGGATGGTTGCCATCCATACCCGTACTAGTAGTGTTCGCCTTGGAATAGGTTGCTCCATTAATAATGCTCCGTGGTTGACCATACAAGGACAATCTAGAAATAGGCTGGATTGGCGGGGTCGCCGATGCCGCCGCATCGCCGAAGTCGTCCACGCCGTCGTGGAGCACGAAATGGACACCACCACAATGTTTCCTAGTGTCGACCACCGTAGGGCGCCGCATCCGCTTCTCTAGGTACGGTAGCGGTGGCCTCTTCCGGATTGGCCGGGATCGAATCGGTGGTGGTGGCGGCGGCGGCCACAGGGTGGGGTGGAGGAATGGCCGAGGAACTATAGGAACAAGAAGAGGGCGGGCCGGGCTAACCAAGGAAACGCCGCCGGGCAGGCCGTGTATATGAACTACCTGTTCTCGGGCTGGTGGTCTGCTGAGGCTAGCTTCGGAGAGGAAGCCCACGCCCACTCGACCTTCCCGGAATCGCCCATGACACCACGGGCACACGACTACGGCGGCGTGCACGCACGGCACGCCTAAAACTGCGTGTCTGTACAATGACGTCCACGTCCATGATTGAGTCCATTCTTAGGCTATCTCCAACGAGCAATACCTAAATCAACGACCCATTCCCAGATTTGCGTTCTACACAGTAAATAGGTCACCGACCCATCCGCTCCCTTCTCCAACAGCCCACCTCCCTCCCCGCGACCGATCCAGTGGAGCGTGCCACGGAGGAGGCCGGGCCTCCTCTCTCTCTCTCCGATGCTTCCTCTCTCTCTCTCTCTCCCTCCCCGACGCCCGACGTCCTCCCGGCGAGCTCACCGCGCCTCACCGCGCGCCCACCACGCCCCATCGCGCTCCACCGCGTCCTCCCTGCACCCCACCGCGCTCACCGCGCCATGGACGGCGGCGGGAGGCCCTCGGCGCGGTGGCCCGGCACAGCGACCCCAGGCGCGGCGGCGTTGGCACGGACGGGCCCTGGTGCGGCAACCCCGGCGCGGATCCAGTGGCGCGGCGGCCCCGACGATGTAGGCCCTCCTCCTCCTCCTGGATCTAGGGTTCCGGCGAGCTGCGTCGCGGGGAGGACGTCGCGGCTGCGCGGCGTGGCTACGTCGGCCGGGCTCCCACCCCTGCATGGCCTCCCTCCCTCCCTGCGAGATCCAGTGAGCGCCGCCCGCCTCCCTCCCCGCCTCGCCGTTGTCATCGTCGTCGTCGGGCCCGCCTCGCCGGTGAGCTCCCTCCTCTGCACGGCCTCCCTCCCTCCCAGCGAGATCCGCTGAGCGCCGCCCGCCTCCCTCCCCGCCTCGCCGTCGTCGGGCCCGCCTCGCTGGCGAAGATTTTGCGTCTTGGAGAAAGACGACGCAAATAAGCGTCTCGGGTGGCCTCATCCCCAAAATGCATGATGTGTTTACGTCCTCCGTTGGAACCGGTTTTCAGCAGCTAAAAACACTGTGCGTGACCCATTTTAGGTTTGCGTCGCCGTTTGCATAAGGGGTTGGAGACGGTCTTAGGCGTCCCCAGCGGCACTGGGAAATCGGCAGGCGAGGAGGTGGGCTGAAAGAATAAACTAATGTCTAGCTGCACAGCTTACGAAGGTGGGCCAGGGCAGAGGCACTGACTTCCGTGGGAATCTGTGCGAGCTGAGTGAGGGCAGTCCCAATGAAAGAAACTAGTAGTTTCTATAATATACTAGTAGTTTCTATAATATAGGATACCGCACCAAAAAAGTACTGCTTTCCAACCCATGGTTTCTATGAGTAATAATTATTTTCTCTTTCTCTCTCCCGACTCTATCTTCTTTCTCCAATGAGAGTGCGGCACGAACCCCCTAGAAACTGATGGTTTCTCCCCAATAGCGATTTCATAGTTTCTTGGTGCATTGGGTCAAGAGAAGACCTGATTTCTTCATGAGGAAACCATTTCTAAGATTTTTGCTCTATTTCTTCATTAATTACGTTGTCATATCAGCGTTTTGCCTACATGGCAAGTTATTTTATGAGGATAGAAACCATTATCAATACACCATTGGGACTGCCCTGAGGAGCTCCTCGCCGGCCTTCACTTTTCTGCCATCTCTCTCTCTCTCCTCCAAGTAGACAAATAGCTAGCTAGGTGTTACTTGTTGGGAGACCCTTAACATCCCGTGTGTAGAGGACGGGGCGTTTGAAAACTCTTCTTTCATTACTGTCTGGCTCAGAATGCAACTATAGGTTACGTGTAACAAAAAATAATTTATGTTTGATTACAGTTATGTCTTTAAATTAATTTATTATGAAAATACATTTCGTAATTAATCTGATGATATTTATTTAGTATCATAAACATGGATACTTTTTTATCTATAATTAGTCAAACTTAAGATACTGAAATGTGACACTGTGCTAGAATTGCATTTTTTTAGGTGGAGGTAGTATTATTTTTCGTCAGCCAAACAAAAAGACAACCATAAATATTAGGATTGAACCAGATATCAACCACATGAGACAATTGATTCACTGGTCCAACCATTGAAAAGCGGTTGAGCCGTCGGTTTGAGAGTTTTGGACAGGATGAATTGAGCCGCATACAAATACTTTCGAACCGGTGCAATATAATGATATATAACATGTAATTATCAGATCATATACATATAAGCTATAATGATGAATTGCGCCGGCGTGGGCAAGAGAGAGAGAGAGCGCGGTGCAGCAGGCAGCGCGGAGTGAAGCGGAGCGAGGCGAGGCGGCCAGGCACGTGCGGAGTTTATTTATTTATTTAGACGAGCTGCGTCCAGAGTGGAGTCTGGCGTCGGAGGACCGAACAGGATCATTATCGTTAAAACTAACACAGCTTAAAACTAAGCAGCTAACACAACGAATGAATTAATGAATTTATTTAGTCAACAATGTCAGACGGCCGACCAAGTCACCTTCACCGAGCCAGAAGCGAGACCATCAAGTTTTACATCATTGCTGGCACATCCATGCGCCTTAGCTTCAAAGGAACAACAACGCTCAACAACATTCGAGACGACGCCATTGTTCTGCTCTACCGCCTTTAACTTCAGATGCATCACAGTATCCATCGAGACAGCGACCACAAACCTCCTCAAACCACAGGGTTCAGCGACATGGCCACCGAAGAGCTGAAACTCCTTGTGTGCCACACCCGGCATCGTCGAAACAGCACAACCGAGAGAGAAATCGAACGCGTCATCTCCCACCTCGGATATGGCAACCTCAACCGTGGCCTCGAATCCGTAAACATTGCTCAGCGACATGTCCACGGCGCCGCCGGCGTCGCCGTTGATGCGGACGGTGCTCGGTTTGCCCGTCATGTGCATCTCGTAGAACTCCGTCATCCCGTCGATCAGCTGCGCATCGTCTTCCTCCCTGTCCCCGTTCTTGATCCTCATGTCGAACTCCAAGAGGACGTCGCAGTTAAGCACGATGCCTCTCTTAGGGCCGGTCATCTCAATGGGAGAGCCTTGCCGCGCGGGCAGGGGCACGGCGATCGGATCGTCCCTGCCGTGTCTGAACACGTAGTTGAGCTTCGAGTCGACGTCGTCTCGTGCGGCGATGTACCCATACAGCTGTACCAACCCCCCATGAGCGTTCATGGGAGCTGGAGGAGCTCTAGCCAGCTTCAGCGAGAAAACCTGCAGCATGCCATATGGCACATGCATGGTAGCCGCAGTCGTCGTCCGGCTCATCGTGCCAGCAGTCTGCGTTGGGCGCCGAGAACCTCATCGCCTCCAATGGGGTCTCGTCGCGGTCGGTGGGATCGAGGCCGAGGTAATCGGATTTCCATAACGGCAGATTCTTGTATATGGTGCCGTCACGGTGGCTGCTGTACGGGATGATCATCGCGGCCCATACACCTTCTTCTTCTTCAGCTGCGGCTGCGGCAGTGGTGTTGACATCGCCGCCGCCGTCCTTAGTAGTGGTAGCGGCGCTGATGGTCCGATGGTTGCTGACCCTGTCCGTAGTAGTGGTCACCTTGGAATAGGTTTCTCCAATGATGATCCACGGTTGTCCGTGTGATTTTTTTTAACACTTTTTTAAACTAATTTAACAATTTTTGAAAATTAATTTTAAATCTAACATTGTTTAATTTTTTTTCTCTGAAACTAACACTTTTGGCAGCGCCTATTTCCCTGGCGTGGCGAAATGTCTGTGCCGTGCTATGCATGGTGGCGCGGCGAGAGAGATGACATGGCGACGACTGGGGCGCTGACCGGTGACGTGGCAGGGTCTGTCGTGCCACCGATCTTGACGCGGCGCCGCCGCGCCATCCCTCACGGCGCGGCAGGAGAGGCCTGGAGAAGTCAACGCCTAGGAGGCCAGGGGAGGACGACGCAATGTTTGCACTCCAGAGACTACATACGCTCCTCGTGAGCGCCCTATGGCTGGGTCCACGTGTCAGATCCCGTGTACGTGTCGCCATAAAGAAAGACACAGCGTTGGGTCAGATTCCCTGGTGACCATAAATAAGGGGGTGTTTGGTTCCACGGACTAAATTTTCGTCCCTGTCACATCGGATGTTTGGACACTAATTTGGAATATTAAATATATACTAATTACAAAACTAACTGCACAGATTGAGACTAATTTATGAGATGAATCTATTAAGCCTAATTAGTCCATGATTTGACAATGTTGTGCTACAGTAAATATGTGCTACTGATGGATTAATTAGACTTAATAGATTCATCTCGTAAATTAGTCTCCATCTGTGTAATTAATTTTATAATTAACTCATGTTTAGTCCTCCTAATTAACATCCGAACGTCCGATGTGATAGAGACTAAACTTTATTAGTCTCTGGAACCAAACACCCCCTAAAATAGCATGGACCACGACGTCTGCTCAACCATGTGGCCACAGCTGCTAGCGCTTGCTGTAGCTCTGACGAGACGACACCTCCCTCGTGAATTGTGATGGTGGTCATCCGTGTACACACAGAGACGCTCGCTCGTGATGCACATGACCTGACCATCTGTGTCCATCCCGTATGTGAGCACGAATTATCACTGCTCATATATAGTTGCTCCTCCTATGATCCTGTCCTCCACTGCTCATAATATAATATAATATAATATAATATAATATAATATGTCATCTGCTGCTCCTCCAACGGTGGCTCATCCGTGCTTGGGCCAAGCCATGCTACGACCATCACATGATTCATGACTATTATATTATATTATATTATATTATATTATATTATATTATATTATATTATATTATATTATATTATATTATGAGCAGTGGAGGACAGATCACCTGAGGAGCAACTATATATGAGCAGTGATCGTTCGTGCTCACATACAGGGTGGACACAGATGGTCAGGTCACGTGCATCACGAGTGAGCGTCTCTGTGTGTACACGGATGACCACCATCACGATTCACGAGGGAGGCATCGTCTCGCTAGAGCTGCAGCAAGCGCTAGCAGTTATGGCCACATGGTTGAGCAGGCGTCGTGGTCCATGTTATTTTATTTATGGTCACTAGGAAATCTGACCGAATGCTGTGTCTTTCTTTATGGCGACACGCATACCAGATCCGGCACGTGGACTCAGCCATGGGCGCCACGAGGAGCGCCCGCAGCTCGGAGTGCGCATATTGCGCCGTCCCTTCCTAGCCTCCCTAGGCGCCGACTTCTCCGCCCTCCTCGTCACGGCCGTGGATGGATGGCGGCGCGCGCGCCGCCAAGATCGGTGGCGCGACATACCCTATCACGTCACCGGTCAGCGCCCCGGTCGTCGCCACGTCATCTCTCTCGCCACGCCACCATGCATGGCGCGGCACAGGCATTTCGCCGCGCCAGGGATCATGGGCAACGCTGTAAGTGATGGGAAGCCCCGCCGGCAGCGCCCCCGTCCTTTGGACTCCACTGTGCCTACGCTGCTACGACACCGGCGCCCATGCCGCGTGGCAGAATGCCAGCGAGCCGGCGGCTCGGATCTTCTTCACGCTCGCTGGCGGATACGACGGCGCGATCTGCTTCTCGCGCTACGACGGTGGTGTCTGTGGCAAAGGAGCCCTGGTAGGTACCCTCACCGCTCCGTCCTTCTTTTGCTGGGGTTAGGTCTTAGGGTTCGGGTTTGGCAGGATCCACCGTTCATCTTCCCTGCCTACTTTTCGTGAGTTAGGGTTAGGGTTAGTGTCTGGGTCGATCCGAATCGGGCCAAATCGAGCCCTCTTTCTTCTGTTGTTCTTCCCCTTCTAGGGTTAGGGTTAGGAACCCTCTGCTTCGATCCGAATTGGATCTTTCTCATCGCCTTCTAAATTGCTACTTTCCCTATCTAAATCTACACACTAGAAAACCTGGCTCTGGTACCATTGATAGATCATTGTACCTCTAAAATCGTAGATCAAGGGATAAACTTGACTTAGATGGGGAAACTTGGTGATGTACCTCGCCCTAGGGCGATTCTGACCATGGCGCCCAGCAATGACGTGGCCGCCAAATGTCGTAGGCGCAGTAGGCGCGGTGGAGCACTGAGGGACGGGCGCACGGCCGGGCTTCCGTCACTTGCGCTACCGTCCATGATCGGAGGGTTACTTCGGTGGGTCAGTGGAGGTGTCGAACCTCGTCGAACCTCGTCTCCCGTGCCCTGGCCTCCATCTTTCTCTTTACTTATAGCGCTGTGTGACAGGGGCCTGCCGACCAGTGGTCGGTTAAGCGTCCCCGGTCAGGACGCGGTCAAGGGGTCCGATTGGCCATTAGGCCAATCGGTGGAGATCAAACTAACAGTCCGTACAAGGAGAATCGGGAAAGTTGCTGGGTTGGAAGGGTCGTCGCCGATGCTGCCGCATCAGCGAGTCGTCCACGTCGTCGTGGCGCAATAGATGGACACCGCCAGCGAGATCCTAGGGTCGACCGTGAGAGGCGCTGCATCTGCCTCTCTATCGCCTTGGTATGGTAGCCGGTGGCTTCTTCCCGATTGGCTGGGGATCGAACCAGCGGCGGCGGCGGCAGCGGCCGGAGAACTATAGGAAGAAGAAGAGGGCCGGGACGGGCCAGGCCGTATGTATGAACTACCTGTGGTTAGGCCCACTCGACCTTCCTAGGTCCATGATTGAGTCAGTGTGTAGGGGGCCGTTTGACAACTCTTCTTTCAAGCAGTTTTTATCACCTCTAAAAAAAAGAAGCAGTTTTTTATCATTTTTCCTCAGCCAAACAGACAATATGTTCTGGTGAGAGCAAATTACGTCTCCATTCGCACTTAAAGCTAGAAATCAATGTAGAACTAATTCTCTCCTGCTCTCTATCCATCAGAGAATCAAGAATCTAAAGCTAAGAATAATCTATTTCCGATTCATATCCCACGGCCGTCTTGCTTATAGTACCTTCATCCTTAGTGGCGGAGATGGATATAGGAAAAGAGGAGTCAATATGACATCAAATGGAAGCACAGGGGATCAGATTGGTATTATGTTAGCACTTAAAACAATGAAGTACTCCTACTAAAGTAATACCACTAGTGTTTAGTTTGGTGAGTTGTAACGCAAATGGAAAATCAAATTACAGGTTAATCAGAGGTGGGAAGGATGATTGCGGCCTTCGCTTGCCGCAACCAGCTATGTGCAGCTCCTGCCATCATGATCTCCGCCAAGAGCTTATGCGACGGCACCGGCCTATCCAAGCTGAACCAGGCTTTCCTGAGTCTATCCCGTCCATGCCTACGCCGTGATCTGATTAATTTCACGACAAAACAAAATGGCGAACCAAACACCACCTTAAAACTCAGATATAATAATAATCAATAAAACAGCGAACTATCGAAGGAAGGGGAGTAGCTAACTATTATTATTAATAACCTAATCTACAACTAGGAGTAGTATATATGATCAGACAACAGTGCTGAAACACCGTTTCGCTGACAATCAGCTCAGCCGATGGTATCCTCACGAGGAGCTCCCGTTGCCTCTTTAGCTTTCTTTTCTTCTCTCGCACGAGCCCTCATATCAGAGTTCATTGGCACAGCAACTTTCAGCAGATCAATGAAAGCTTCGACATCCTTGACCTCCCTTTCATCTCCAAGATAAGTATCATCTCAATCATCAAAGGCTCAGGGACCCAGCCAGAATTAGGGCGTACATATAGAGGGCATTTTTGGTCAGCTCATAAGCTCTCGCAACATCACCTTTCTCCGTATAGCCACTTGCCACAATTTCCCAGCTGGTTGAATGAGGCATCTTTCCCTTTATCAAGAAGTCATCGAGCAGCGCCTCGGCCTTGTCTAGCAAGCCCTTTTAGCAGTATCCTTTGAGCAGGATATTTGGAAATTTGAAGTTGAATGCATTTTTGCTGGACTCCCACTCTTTCAGCAAGTGTTCAGCTTCCGCGATCTCATCAAGCTTCACAAGCACTGCAAGCATGTTGGTGTAGTCCGTGTTAAGATGCCTCTTACAATTCAACATTTGCAGTGCCCATAGCCTCTTGACCTCTGATTTGTCCCCAAGGTGTCCATGCAGGGAAATCAAGTGGCTACAGGCACCGGAATCCTTTTTATCCATTTTTGCCTCAGCTTTCTGTAAGGTAGAGTATGCGTTCTCCCTTAGGTCACCCTTAATGTAGTGGCTTGCAACAACAGCTGATAAAGCCAGAGAATTGGGCACTTGATTGATGAACTGGTGGGGAGATTACAGTAGTCGATACAAGCAAGGGCAGCATCAGAAGAGCTAGTTCGCCCTCCCTGGGAGGCTCTGAACGTGACAACTCTTCTTCTGCTTGATCCTAATGCCCAGCCGCACAAGTGGTTATAATACCCACATGAGCAGCTGAGGTACTCCTATTATTCCTGCGTGTTCTAGCTAGCGCTTGGACTCCTATTATTCCTGCATGTTTTAATCTTAGCAAGCTTGGACTAATCCTAGCCACTAGAGCCAGCCGAACCTTTCTTCTTCTTCCTATTATACTGCTGCCCAATGAAGGAGTCCACAACAACAGCATAGGTATCCTAGTCAACAACAAATTGAGGAGCACATTCCATCTCCTCCAGGGTGTTCTCCAACCCAAAAAAGTTAGCTCTTGTGCCATAAGCATTTATGCATATGTTGTAGCTAAAATTATCGGGAACAATCCCATTCCTCTTCATTTCTGCCATCACCAAAGGGACCCTCTCATGCTGCCCTATGTTGGTATAGAGGCTCATGAGGTTGTTGTAGGGGAGTGCGATGAACACGAAACCCAGCCCTGTCATCTTCTGAAAATGGGCTAACGCTTTGTCGACCAAGTGTTCTCGTGTATAGTAGTTGAGAAGTGCACCATAGGGTTTCACTGTCTTATCTTTGTCAGATAGGTTATTGAAGTAGGTCTCTGCTGCTCAATCTCCATGAATATGACCGATTAAATCCAGGTGAACAGCATGATCCTTTGGCAAAAACTTGACATGACCCTTGAGATTCATCCACTCTGAGACCTGTGCAAAGTGAAAAGATAACGATCAATGAGGGATGCCAAAAATTCGTAACAAACTATGGATACAGCAAGTCTGCAACAGGAAGTCCTAGAACATATATGCTTCTTGAGGACATGTATTCACTAATCATATGCTATGAAGCAATGATGGCCAAGCTTGTACTAAATCCTATATGTTGACCAGCATTGTGGATACAGATAGGGGTAAGCACATAATGACATAAGTAGTACCTATGACTGAAAAGCAGGCCAAAATCTCTCTGGACTCCTGAATTCCCAACGATAATTAAAGTTGCCCTCTTTGTGTCAGTCCTATCCATGTTGGATACAGAAGGACAAAGTATTCACAGAAACTATTTCATGCCATTAGCATAGGAGCAATGAGTCGCATATAGCAGTTTAGAAATTTCAGAAATATATCCTCTTTCTGTAGCAGCATTACATCATACACATACACCTCAAATGCAAATACGAAGAGAGATAATATGGCAAGAAAAACAACACCATCCCCCATATCATTTCATCGAACACCTTCCACGCGCCAATGAAAGGAGGAGGGCATGGAGGAAAACCGTATCTACCTCGAGGGCCTAGCGGTGGCGGCGGCGCGTGCGCATCTCCTTGACGATGCGTCGGAGATCAACGTCTCGGAGGCAGTTTCTGAGCTGTGCCGCCCAAAGGTCGATCTCCGGCACAAGGAGTGTGCCCGGGTTTCCCAGTGGCCACAGCGTGGACCCCAGGGTCGGTGGCCGCGCCGGCAGTGTTCCCTCCTTGGCGCTGTTGCTGCGAGACGAGGAGGCAACAACACGATAGGGCAGGATGGGGAGGAGCCCTCCCCGGCGGCCAAGGCTGATCAGGCGGCGCGCCACGGCGAAGAGAGAGGACGAGGCCATGGCGAACGGCGTGGCGGGTGGCGGCTTCGCGGGCACTAACTTGCCGTAGGCATTATCCTGTGCGGGTTTTGGGCCACTCTTTTGGGATTTGGGCTTTGGCCATTTTGGTTTTGGGCCAAATTCGTCGGACCCTCTCCTTGAAACCCATGCCCGAACGGGAAAAAAACATTCTGCATCCATAAATTATGGGAGCAAGGACGTCTGACGCGAGGAAGCGTCCGGACACCCGCGCAGCCTGCTCCGTGCGCTAATTTTATTTCCTCCCCATACGCGCATCCATCCTGTTGCAGCGCCCACGCGTTCACACGACTCGCCTCGCACGCGCAGCCCGCCCTGTCTGCCTCGATTCGAGGCTGTTCGCACCATCCTGCACACGCGTCGCGCCCCGGACCGGCGGCCCCAACGCACCCCGTCCACTGGCCCTAGCTTGCCGCGCCCCATCATTACCCAGCGACCATGTCGTGCCACCATCACTCCCCGCGCCCCTTGACTCTTTGAACAACATGAAACACGTGCAACATAAAACCCTTGAATGCAACATCCGTATAAAACAGATGAAACATCTAGAACATACACTTGCAACATACTTATGAAACATATGCAACATCAGATAAAAACACTTGCAAATTGCAGTGTGAAAACACTTACTGCAACATAAGACTGAAACAACTGAAACATTTGGAACATATTGTTGCAATATATGTGTGAAACATATGCAACATTCAGATCGAAACGCTTGCAACATACGTCTGGAACAGATGAAACATTTTGAACAACACCTCTGAAACACTTGCAACATGCCTCTGAAAACACTTGCAACATGTGCAACATTCGTATGAAACAATTGCAACATATCTCTGAAATGTCTGAAACACTAAACATACACTTGCAACATGTGCTTTCATCGCAACATCTCCTTGTTGAGGTCGTGCGTCACGGCGGCCATAGTGTCGATAGCGGCCACGACCTTTCTGGTGGGGAACAGTGGCGGCAGCACCTCAGCAGCACCCCGGCGCGCAGCGAGCGGGAGCAGGGGCGCAGTGCGCAGCGAGTTGGAGCGGATGTGGCGGGGGATGGAGCACGACGCGGCGACAGAGGGGGCGCGACATGGGATGGGAGTGCGACGCAAGATAGGGTGCACAACGGGGAGACGGCAGCAGCCGAGCATTGAGCGCGCGCGATGGGGTGAGCACGGGAGTGGGAGATATTTTGATTGAGAGATAGGGAGACGCAAGGAAGCAGGCATGTTGGGCCGCGCAGGCCCATAAAGCGACGTCCGGACGGACAGACGCCTGCGCCTAAGCATTAGCGATAAACTATTGGTCTAATTTGGAGGGGTAATTTGAGCGGTTTTCACAGTTTGTAGAGACATCCTCTGTGCAACATGGACAGAAACGGAGAAGCCATAGCCACTGCAAAAGTTGTGGCACCCCCACTCCGTGTCTCCGATGCGTCATGGCCATGTTCGCTTGGCTGAAAAGTACTGTTGGCTGATTTGTTACGAGAGAAAAACACTGTTCACTGAAAAAGTACGGCTCATAAGACATGTGAACAGGGCCAATTGCTGCAACCATGCAGCTCTTGCCGTCGTGCATCAGGCCACAGACGGCGCCGACACAGCCTTACGTCTTGATCTCCGCCGTGGAGCCCTTGCGGTGACGGCACCGGCCTATCCAAGATGAACCTGACTGCCTGCCCTGGCCGGTAACGGATCACGTGGTAACGCATTACACCAAGCACGTACCGGCATCGCTTCCCCTCGGTGGTCTGATTACAAGTGATTGGGCGCACCCCTGCGGGCAGGTTGACACCATAGATGTTCTTTTGGATCAACACAATTAATTATATGGATAACGACATACAAAAGAGAAGCACAACACAAATGGACATCAATCATGAATAAAATTAGAGCACATTCAGTATAAAATAATGTTGCTGATATAGGCCCCGTTCGCTCGGAGGAATCTGGATGAATCTGGAGGAATTTGTGAGAGAAAAATACTGTTCTGGATGAAAAAAGAAATGGATCAAACCGGGTTTAAGGGCACGCGAACGGGGCCATAGTCATTACCTCCTTATGAGCATGAACTATTCCAAGATAAATGACAATCCACTTTCATCGAGATACTTAAATTACCTATGCACCTGTGGCTAGAGTTACTTTTAAAATATCTCCCTATTGAAATTAGCATTATTTGGTGTAAAAAAAGGTTACCATGTAAATCCAGAATGACATCAATTCACAAAGCAAAACAAAGCTCCTGAACGCCATCTATATTTGGCTGTAAGCCGTGATAATGTTCACATCTAAGCACATGATTGTTAGTTGCTACCCTGACAAACTGATAAACCTTAAAAACAGAAACCCATGCTTGTAAACATGCACATTCAAGTAAAGAAAACTATGTTACACCAGCAGTGTTGGATAATACAACTGCATCAGACATCTTTCAACATTTTCATAGTATTCTCTTTTTTGGAAAAGCCACAAGTTAATTTTGGCTGCATCAGACATCTCTCAACCCATTTTCATAATAGTATCTGAATGGAAGCTTATCTCAGCTCTTGCTGACATGTATGCAATTCATGCACTTCAGTAGTCAAAATCAAGTTGCCTTTTAGTCAAGAAAACAAATTACCTATCCAACACATAGATGGGTCATTATCACAATTGTAGATCAATAAGTCAGATTAAAAAATATTTACAGATTAAAAGAGGATGACACTAACACACCTCTAAACATCTGCATATGAGTTCGATATTTCAATAACTCAAATTCAGGCTGGAGTTTCCTTGAGCTCGTAGGGCATAGGAATCTTGAGAAACCTGAAAACAGAAGCGCAAAAGTATGTTAGAATAACTACCGCATCCGTTAATGTTTAATTTCCAAGTCCTTTAAGTTAGTACCAACTCTCTTCAAACCACTTTTTAGCTCCTCCAACTTGATCTGCCCACTATTGTCAGTGTCCAGCATTTTGAACATTTCTCTCAATCCTGCAATTTCATCTGCAGACAAATTTTCAGCAATGACCTACAGACACCCAGTGATAAGATCAATATTGAATATAATACATATGCTCTCTATAAAACCAAGTGATAACACATTCCAGTACTCACCCTAAGGGGCATCTTCTTTAGTTTATTCATTGGAGAAAAATGTTTCAATCTGGTTAAGGCAACAGAATTCCAGAGGTTTGTCAGGAGCAACTCCATGTACACAAATGCAGGGATCTCCTACCAAAGTGAAGATGCGTAATTTTAGAAGACTTATGACAATGAAGCTAGATGAACAACAGGATGCTCTTGCCAGCCTGCCTAATTGAAGGATGCATGTGTACCATACTACTGGTTTGATGCTAGCTGATGAGAGGTGCAATGGCCAGCCCCATCCCTTACAGTGCTATAACTAAAAAAATCAAAATCAATAGAATAGCACAATCTCATATATATGGAGGCAAACTATATCGGCCAACCCCTTCCCCAGTGCCAAGGACACGGCACACTGCATCAGCAGGCACACCGCGCATCCCTTTCCCTGCCGGCAAGGTCCATCAGGCACACCTGTGCAGTCGTTGAACAGAAAAAAAATGTAGGCCAACTAATAGGAAAGGAACATACAAACACAACTCTAAAGTTCGTGCAACCGGGGTGAATCGAAGTCCAGGAAAGAACCCCTTCCTTTGGGTGAGCACCCTTCATCACAGAATCCAGAGAAAAGAAACATCATAAGCAAGACAATAAAACCGCAGAACCCCAAAATCCCCACGATCACATAAATGCAAAGGAGCCGCAAAAATCCACAGGTAAAGCATTTTTGGAGAGACCTGACTATAGATTCACACAATCGCACAACGGCAGCACAACACTGGAAGAAAGCAGCAAAAAGACCCAGAGTAGGAGAGACCTGACTATAGATTCACACACTCGCACAACGGCAGCACAGGGAGCAGTTTTGGAGGCCATTTAATGGGTTTCGAGTGTAGAAGATTCATGAGCTTGGCAGTGAACTGATCATATGGGGTCATCGGTGATACTTGTCCGTTGTATGGATGAGGACTTTGTCTGAACATATGGTATCCATGTCTGAGGTTGCAAGCACCGCGTCAGGAAAACAGGCAGCATGCAAGAAACAACATGACACATGATCTCAGCCATAAGTATGGAAAAGGAAAACCATGCCATTTTTATTTCAGATAGAAATATTTTTGGAGAATACTCTAGACAGTGTCATAAAAATTGATGCAGCTGTGATCAGTCTACTATTTGATAGAACCAAAATTGTAAGCGTTCACGAACTTGGTCATTTTTATCTAAGCAACTTGATCCGATAATAGTGGTATGGTTGAATGCCGATGAAGGCAAGCTAACTGTATAATTCTCTGATGCTATCCATTGAACTACAGAAAAAAATTGAACCTCACTGAGTCAATTGTTAGCTAATCTACTGCCACCTTGTGAGAACACAGCAGAGGAAGGCGGCGCCGACTTAGCTGCCTGCTGTGTGTGAACACAGCAAGGGAAGGCGGCGCCGACTTTGCCCCCTGCTGTGATACATGGCAGCTGCAGTGTGCAGGCGCATGACGGCTCACTTGCAAAGATCAGAGAACAGCAAAGGGGCGGCCAGCAGTCAGTCACTGTCACAAGTTATCTAGTTATCGTGCAAGCATGGGCGCCGCACATGGACTAGATAGTTAGAGTTGTATAAATATACATGTATGGCAACTCAAGAAAGAGAGCTCAGATTTGCCATCACACGAGCGGGGCTTCGCCAACGCCGTTGCTTTGTACTTTGTCGCGTGCTTGCTCTGTTCTCCTTCCTCTTCTAGCTCGATCCGTAGTGTGTGGGTACGGACAACGCCGGTGACGCGGTCTGCACTTGCACGGCTAGTGGGTGCTCGGCAACACTAGCGCGTGCTCGGCGAGACCGACAAGTGCTCCACTCGCCTGAGCCGGTGTTCGGCAAGATCGGCTGGAGTGGTTCACTGTCGTGAGCCGGTGATCCTGTGAGACCAACGGAGTGGTCTGGAGGCTATCTCGGTGGTCTGGAGGCTATCAGGTAGTGGTCGGAGGCTGTGGTCTCTGATCTGGAGGCTATCTGTAGTGGTCTGGAGATCATCTCGGTGGTTGGGAGGCTAACTGTGGGCCAACATCAATGAATGTACAAAACAACACTGGGAGCACAGAAAGGAAACAAATGTTAAACCAAACCCCATCATGTATTCATGTCAATGCTCTTAATTTTGCCCGCAGAGCTAGACGGTGCGTTAAGTACAGGACAATGATCTATGAAGTGCATGCTGCAGTCTGCAGATGAAAACGGGACTCAGTGGATGAACCACACAAATAACATGTACTCAAGCAGAACCCAGGGCGAACAGGTAGAACTGGCACCGCACACCTACATACATCAAGCTTGACCATTTTGTTGGGAAGCAGTTATTGTACAGGATATCTTTCCACTAATCTGCATAGAAGATATAAATATATAATCATGTTTTTAGTTGTATAGGAAGTAAGAACAGACCTCACATATCTAAAATACCTGGCACAAGATTGGATCCTTATCTGACACATGAATACAGAAAAGAAAGAAGAGAGGAACTAAATATGGTAGTCTGTAGAATGATGGGCGCTACAGCAAATCTTAATCTAACTGACAATGGCTAAGAAAAACACATGAGGAATTTGAAACAGAACAGGTTTGAATACCATATAACCTCTAAGGATGCAAGATGCTGAACTGATTGCACTATCCCCTTGGTAACAAATGGAAGTGAAATCAAATCAAAGAAACAGCTAAGTAGCAGTCTATAAAGCACATATATAACCACAACATCAATGGCACGATTTGTCTTGCTGACACTGTTGTTTTCACATGCTAATGCTCAAATTGCAGTTCTACCAGTGTTTCATATGAGATACTTCCCAGGTTTTGCTGCTATGTTTGACTGTTTGAGGTACTTAGTTATAAGACCAATTTTCACAAATGGGTTCAGTTACCTGAAACAAAATAAAAGGTGAAAAGACAGTAAATGCTACTACTCCCTCCCTCCGTTCTAAATTTTAAATCGTTCTGATTTTTCTAGATACATAACTTTTATTAGGTATTTATACATAATGTATATCTAGGTACGTAATAAAAACTATGTATCTATTATCTAGAAAAGACAGAACAACTTAAAATTTGGAATGGAGGGGATCCAAAACAAATGACGAACCAAACACCATCTTATAAAACTCAGATAGTATACTGTAATTAATATAGACAACCAACTATCCAAGGAAGGGGGTAGCTAACTATTAATTTAATCTACTATTAGTACTCCCTCTGTCTCACAAAAAGGTATCAGTCTCATTTCCCGAGACGTCTGGCTTATCAGCCATAAAACAGTGTTTTTCTCTCACAACAAATCAGCTTCAGCTAGCTTATCAGCCGCAAAAACCATCAGCCGAACAACACTTATTAATTTAATCTACTATTAGGAGTAGTACTCCCTCTGTCCCACAAAAAGCATCATTCTCATTTCCCGAGAAGTCAAACTTTTTTTAACAATGACCAAATATATATATAAAAAAGTAATATTTATAGTGCATAATTAGTACCATTAGATGAATCACTGAATATAATTTCATAATAAACTGATTGGGAGATACAAATGTTGCTAATACTTTCTCCAAACTAGTCAAACTCAGCACGAACCTCATAGCGAGATTCTTTTTGGATGGAGGGAGTATATAGGATCAGACAGCAGTACTGGAACACCATTTCACTGACAATCAAGGTCAGGCAATAATATCCTCACGACGAGCTTCCGTTGCCTCTTCAGCTTTCTTTTCTTCTCTCTCGCATGAGCCCTTGACAAAGCCTCAGTCATATCAGAGTTCATTGGCACCGCAACTTTCAGCAGATCAATGAAAGCTTCGACGTCCTTGACCTCCCCTTCATCTCCAAGATACTTAAGTATCATCTCAATCATAGAAGGACTAGGGACCCAGCCAGAATTAGGGGCGTACATATAGAGGGCATTTTTGGTCAGCTCATAAGCTCTCGCAACATCACCTTTCTCCGTATAGACACTTGCCACAATTTCCCAGCTGGTTGAAGGAGGCATCTTTCCCTTTATCAAGAAGCCGTCAAGCAGCGCCTCGGCCTTGTCCATCAAGCCCTTTCGGCAGTACCATCTGAGCAGCACATTTGGAACTTTGAAGTCCAATTCATTTTTGCTGGACTCCCACTCTTTCAGCAAGTCTTCGGCTTCCGCGATCTCATCAAGCTTCACAAGCACTGCAAACATGTTGGTGTAGTCCGTGTTAAGATGCCTCTGACAGTTCGACATTTGCAGCACCCATAGCCTCTTGACCTCTGATTTGTCCCCAAGGTGGCCATACAGGGAAATCAAGTGTCTATAGGCATCCAAATCCTTTTTACCCTTTTTTGCCTCTGCTTTCTGTAAGGCAGAGTATGCCTTCTCCCTTAGGTCACCCTTAATGTATTGGCTTGCCACGACAGCATAGGTATTCCAGTCAACAACAATTTGAGGCTCACATTCCATCTCCTCCAGGGTGTTCTCCAACCCAAAAAAGTCAGCTCTTGTGCCATAAGAATTTATGCATATTCTGTAGCTAAAATTATCAGGAACAATCCCATTGCTCTTCATTTCTGCCATCACCAAAGGAACCCTCTCATGCTGCCCTATGTTGGTATAGAGGCTCATGAGGTTGTTGTAGGGGAGTGCGGTGAACACGAAACCCAGCTCTTTCATCTTCTGAAAATGGGCCAACGCTTTGTCGACCAAGAGTTCTCGTGCGTAGCAGTTGAGAAGTGCACCATAGGGCTTCTCTGTCTTATCTTTGTCAGATAGGTTATTGAAGTAGGTCTCTGCTACTCTAACTCCATGAATATGACCGATTAAATCCAGGTGAACAGCATGATCCTTTGACAGAAATTTGATGTGACCCTTGAGATTCATCCACTCAGAGACCTGTGCAAAGTGAAAAGATAATGATCAATGAGGGATGCCAAGAATTCATACAAAATTGTGCATACTTGTCTGCAACGCTAAGTCCTAGTAATATATGCTTCTTGAGGACATGTATTCACTAATCATGTGCTATGACTTCCCTAGCTATGACTACGATGCAATGATGGCCAAGCTCTGAATCGTATATGTTGACCAGCATTGTGGATACAGATAGGGGTAAGCACATAAGTAGTGCCTATGACTGAAAAGCAGGCCAAAATCTCTCTGGATTCCTGAATTCAAGTTGCCCTCTTTGTATCAGTCCTCTCCATGTCACTCAGAGAAGGAAAAAGTATTCACAAATAAATATTTCACGTGATTAGCAAGGTACCAATGAGTTGCATATCGCATTTTAGAAATTTCTGCATTACATTGTGCTAGAGAGAAATCTATCCTCTTTCTGTAGCAGCATCATATCATACACATACACCTCAAATGCAAATACGAAGAGACAGATAATATGGCAAGAAAAACAACAGCATCCCCCCATATCATTTCATCGAACACCTTCCACGCGCCAATGACAACAAGCGGCCTAGAATGGAAGGAGGAGGGCATGGAGGAGAGCCGTATCTACCTCGAGGGCCTGGCGGTGGCGGCGGCGCGTGCGCAGCTCCTTGACGATGCGTCAGAGATCAACGTCTCGGAGGTGGTTTCCAGGCCGCGCCGCCCACAGTTCAATCTCCGGCACAAGGAGTGTGCCCGGGTTGCCCAGCAGCCACAGCGTGGACCCCAGGGTCGGCGGCCGCGCCGGCGGCGTTCCCTCCTCGGCGCTGTTGCTGCGAGACGAGGAGGCAACGGCGCGAGAGGGCGGGATGGGGAGGAGCCCTCTGCGGCGGCCAAGGCTGAGCAGGCGGCGCGCCGCGGCGAAGAGAGAGGACGAGGCCATGGCGAACGGTGTGGCGGGTGGTGGCTTCGCGGGCACTGACTTGCCTAGCCCGTGCGGGGTTTGGGCCTCTCTTTTGGGATTTGGGCTTTAGCCATTTCGGTTTTTGGCCAAATTCACGTAGGCCCCTCTCCTGGAAACCCTTGCCCGAACGGGAAATAAGGCCCTGTTTGGTTCCTTATGACTAGGGACTAGAGACCAGATTGTAGCCTCTTTTAGTCCCTAAATTGCCAAACAAGGGGACTAAAAGAGGGACTAATAATCTCTAGTCCACTAATCTCTTGAGAGGTGCTAATTGAGACTAGTGGCCCAAATTTCTGGCCCATGTCCCCTCAAACTCGCTCGAACTCTCCCCGAACCCTATCATCTCGCTCACACTCCTCCCCACCGCCGCCTCGCTCGCCCGCACGACACCGCCTCGTTCCTCCCCATGCCGGCGCAGCCCCTCCCACTCCTCCACACGGCGCATCCGCCATGGACGGCCAATACAACCACTACCGGGATTTCTTCACTCAGGCCTCGCTTTCTTCCTATGTCGCATCCGGCTCCTCTACTTATCCTGCCTTCCCCGCCGCCGACGAGTTTGGCCTCTATTCCCAGGTCCCGCCTTCTCCCTTCGCCGGCAGCAGCCAGTCTGCTCCCTACATGCGCAGGGAGAACCTAGATTTGAATTCCCAGGCCGACGCCTTCCCCTACCTCGACATCTTCCCCAACCAGGAGCAGCTGCAAGCGGATGGAGGTCGTGGCGGCCATGGCCTTCCTTCGCTTCGCCCTGGCGGCAAAGGCAGTCTCAGCCACTTTCACCCTCCACGTCCGAGCTCTCATAGCCGATCTGGAGGTAGATCCGGCGGGCGGCCATCACAATCCGGTCCGCAGGGGCTTCCAATGGCCGGAATCGACAGTGGTGACCGCAGGAGAAGGGTGCCCCTCTACGTTGGCCGTGGATCCACATCTACGGGCACTGCAGAGGATGTAGACCGCGCCGACGGAAACGAAGAACAAGACGACAACGACTTTGATCCGCGTTTTTAGTCGGTAAGATCCACATCTACGGGCATGGAATGCTCGAGCACTAGTAGTCAGTTACTACTAGTTTTAATATTTCTTGTATTATATTAGATTGTTGGTTAGCTTAGCTACATTCTATAGATAATAGATTGTAGTTGTGGTAGAGCAGAGTAGATGATGATGCTTTTTATTGTCTGCTTTTTCTGTTCTAGTCAGTGGTAGGTACCTTTGCTGCTAGTTACATGCTACTTATGTAGTTACCTCAATCATATTTATTTTAACTAGGAGCATTTCCATGCAACATATTTGAGTATTGCTTCAACCATGCTACTGTGGTAGCGCAGAGGAACTAGCTAGACCTCCAAGTCAACTTGGAGCGGGGCAATGCTGCTATGCCGAGTCCATACTCCATAGGTTTTTGTTGGTTTCATGGACTAACAGGAGCCGGAGCGCTGCGAACCCTGCTTTTTTAATAATGAAACTAAGTTCCAGCCTCTACCATCCGAGGACGGTACATAGCTGAAAGCCTCTGCCATTCGAGGATGGTACCCAGCTGAAAATGATGTTAGCTGTGTCCATCTGTGTTCTTCAGAACGTGTTTCATCTGTGCTTCAGTTGCATTTTTGTTCGGTGCTGGGTTCCTTGGGATTCCCCTTTTCTTTCATCGTTTTTGTTTGGATCGGTAATGTCTAGCGGTGCCACCTTTAGGCTTTGGTGACTGAAATTACTACTTGTTCGTTTCTATTTGTATGCGCACCAGGACTAGTGTTTCCTTGTGTTTATGATTGTTTTCGAGTTCTGACTTACGGGGCGCAGGTCCGTGTTGGTGTTCTCTTGTGGAACTAGAACCAAGGATGGAGTGGGCTGGGTTGACCCAAAATCCAAATCCAAAGAAAATTAGTTGGACAGAGTGGGTAGTGTTTGTGACAACCAAGAAGGCGCGCGCGAAGCGATACTGTATTATGCATTTATGCTTATGCATGAGCTCTCTGATTTAATCTAAACACTAGATCATCATAAAATGGTGGTTTCTAACCCTTAAGTGCAAACGTGGTCACTTCTTTTTAATACCATGGTAATGATACAATAGATGACCAATTAACCATGGATGCCACATTCCGTGTGAGTACCCACAGAATAATGCGAAGTTGTTGTATTTATTGCCATGCTACTTGTGTAGTTAGAGTTAGACTACTTTTTACAGTAGCATTACCTTTTTATAGTTTTAGTTTATTGTCTTCATGTGAAGTAGTATGTGACTGTTATTTCAATCAGCTGAATCCTCAAGTACCTCTTATTTGTCTGCATTTTGTACACCAATTTACAGTTGAGTTTTGTCGCATTCTAGATATGTGATGCCATCTTTTTTCTATTATAGAAGGATTATGACAAGTCACATTGGAGTGACCAAAACATATACTATTTCTGTGAACTTTTTATTGAGCAAATGAGAAAAGGGAATTGGAATAATGGGACCATGACCACTAGAGGTTACAACGAAATTCGAAAAAATATTACCACATCACTAATCTCTGGCATGACACCAAATGCATGAAGAACCGAGTGAAAAATTGCAAGACAATGTACCAGTTCTGATTGAAGCTTAATCAAAACACAGGGTTAGGCCGAAAACCTGATGGTACAATGGATGCATCGCCTGAATGGTGGACCAACAACACAAAGGTACTTACTGCTTTGGTTTCACCTAGACCATGCGCCTTGCTCGCCGTGATGTGATCTAATAATTTGTGTTCTTCATCTGTGCATTTCAGGGACAAGTAGAGCGCAAGAAATTTCAGTCGGGCAATCCTGCTTACTTGCACCTTCTAATCGAGATGTTCCAAGGTGTGACAGTAGATGGGTCATCTTCATGCATCCTTGGACAGCAAGCATGTGATGTTGTAGGGGATGACGCGGTTGAGGTTTCGGGGGAATTGCTTTGCTTGTCCCGCAGAAGTGATGCGATGTGTTTGGGAACAGATCCGATGAGTAGTACCACCGCAAGAGGGCAAGCAAGAAGTGCCACTACAGCCGAGAGTCCATCCAAGAAATGCAAGTCGGCGACACCCACCCAGAAAAGCAAGACACCTTTGCTTGAACATGATGAGTGGAATCATGGACAAGTTTGATCAGACAGCAAGCTTTCAAATGAAAAATTGGATCAATACTGAAATAGCAAGGTACTCGTACATATGAAGAAGAAGCAAGAGAAGCGTGAACAAATAGATGCGGATGCTTGGCCTGGCGAAGGAAGGAATGGGGGGCACCAAGAAAATGAAGAATTCTTCATAGCTACAACATTATTTGAGAAAGAATACAACAGGAACATCTTCTGTAAACTCACCACATCAGAGTCAAGGTTTCTGTGGTTGAGAAGATGGTGCCAGCGCAGCAGCGGGTGAAGTGTGAACCAATGGAGTGTTTGATGTATCTATGATGATTGTAGTATCTTAAGTAAAGTGTAGCATCTTTGGACCTATTATGTGTGATGAACATCTTCTATGCTTGTTAAACCTATTATATGCTTAATGAACCTATTATGTGTGATGAACATCTTATGTGCTTGATGAACCTATTATCTGTGATGAATTTATTTATGAGTGGTGAACCTATGTCTTGACTCTTGAGTGGTGAACCTATGTCTTGAGTGGTGAACCTTTTTTATGAGTGGTTAACCTATGGTCTGATGCTGTTTGTTGTTTGTGTGTTCAGGTCAATGATGTTAATGCAGCAACACTTGAGGGAGATGGCACTAAAGATGATGATGATGATTCAGAGCAAGGGTCAGATGATGATTCAAGTGATAGTGCTAGTTTGGAGGATGATGATTCAAGTGACAGTGATAGTTCGGATGATGAAGATGCTGCTATAGAAGAGTATTTCTTGAGGGCTCAGAAGAGGAGGTGGCAAATGGTCCTTACTGCATCCATGATCGGTATGATTCACTTCGACAAATATATGAACAAAGCTGAGTATAGAGTACCTAAAGAATCTAGATACGAATGGGTCATGAGAAACCTAGGTAATAGGACTGGTTGTTACAACATGTTTAGGATGCACAGAAATGTTTTTGATAAGCTTCATAATGTCCTTGTGGAGTCATATGGATTGAAGTCCACACGTAAGATGTCATCAGTGGAGGCTTTGGAGATGTTCTTATGGATATGTGGAGGACAACAAGCTGTTAGACAAGTTGAAAATAGGTTTACACGATCACTCGAGACAGTTAGTAGGAAGTTTGAGAAGGTGCTGGCTAACGTGTCCAAGCTAGCAGCTGATATCATTAGGACAATTGATCCTCATTTTAGGTCTGTGCATCAAAGGTTACAATCCCCTCGGTTTTCTCCTTTCTTTGATAAATGCATTGGAGCCATAGATGGAACACATGTCCCTGTAGTTGTGCCAACTAATCAGGTAGTGCAACATACGGGGAGGCATGGTTACACTACTCAGAACGTGTTGGCAATATGTGACTTCAATATGAGATTTACCTTTGTTGTGGCGGGATGGCCTGGATCCATTCATGATATGAGGGTATTCAAGGATGCAATTGAGAAGTATGGCGACAAGTTTCCACGTCCACCTGAAGGTATTGATGTCTACTATCATCTCTTGTTTCACCTAGATTGACATACTTTTCATGTTACTTTCCATGTTTCACCTAGATTGTGTTAGCCACTATTACTTTTGGCGGATCTTTTTCTGTAGTTTTAGTCCATGCAGGTGCAATGCTTAACAGTGGCTCAGTATGTGTGCTAGTGATGCAATAGATATTGTGGTGTGGTTGCAATCTTACCAGTAGCCATACAAATAGCTAATATTTGAAAAATACATGAGCTGAAATTATATTGAAATACATGAGTTTGTATGAATAGAACGGATAACGAAAGATAACGGAAATACATAAGTTCAAAAAAATTCCCTGATTTTTTGAGTGTGCAAGGATATCACTCTCTATCTCAGAGGGTTCATCCTGCAGCCATTCAATCAGTCTATCATGTAGATCATTATCCTCTAAAACCTCTTCATCTTGTTCATTAACAACAGCTTTAGTATGCTTAATATGAAGATTATGTCTAGCAATCTCAAGGTCCTTAAGCATATTGAAAGTACCAAAATTAATATTATCTACTGCAACACCCATATCAGCAGAAAGACAATTGATAGATTCCACAGGAAGATCAGAACACATGTTGGTAGCAAGGGGTTACCTTCTAAGTTTCTCTTCCTGGCCATCCTCTCATTTTTCTCCTTGGTTGTAACCGTGATGTCATTCCTGAGGCGTTCACTCCTCCTGATTTCGCCTTGCATCTTCATTTGGGCTTTGCATCGTCTTCATTCTGCGAGAGATTCTTGAGCCGTCCATCTTGTTCCACAGTATCCTTCCCAGATATCACACTCTCTTGAGTATTCACTATAGCATCTTCAGAGATTTCTACTTCAGTAGGAGCAGGGATAACCACTTGCTGACTAGGAACAGAAACATCCTTGTTTTGATCCAGAAGAGAAGGAATAGAAGTCTCCAAGTCTTCTTTGTTGCATTGATATTGTTTGATGTTCTCACCAATAGCAGTATTATTCATACACCAGATTTGGTGAGAGTCTTCACCGTTGCCTTGTTTGGAACAACCTTGTCCAAGATCCCCGTAGCCATCAATCTTTCTGATTAGGTCACTAAGAGTTTCACTGTCAGAATCAGAGTTCTCAAATGAGTCTGGAATATGCACTTTACCACCAAGATCATCCCCCACAGTTGTCTATATGACCAGATTTCTCCCAGTTCCATATTTCCCACCAATCTTTGATGGTGCAGACATAGTAACATTGTTACTCTGTCTTTTCTCTTCAGCTGTACCCTTTCCAAGTGTTATGGTTTTCCCACTGGTTTGGCCAGATTCTTTGTTGTTAGTCTCAGCCGCTTTGAATTTCTTGGGGGGAGGGGGATAGCCACCTTCAGTTATCTTAATTCCACTCTTAAGAGTTTTCTCAGGGCCTTCAACTTCCACCTCCCTTTCAAAATGAAAATCATGCACTGCTAGTCCTAGAGAACTCTCAGCAGTCCTTGGAACCTTAGTGATATCTCTACAAGCAATTCTTGACCATTGACTTGTTTGATTTACGTACTGTTGTTTATTAGGCAACTTGAGCTGTGACATGTCCATTAGCCATTGACTTGTTTGATTTACGTACTGTTGTTTACGTAATGTTGTAAATCTGCAACTGCATTTATGTCTTAATTCCATGTTATGTAGGGAAGTTTTATCTTGTAGACTCGGGTTACCCAAACCGAACAGGTTATCTTGCACCGTATAAGGGAACAAAGTATCATCTCCAGGAGTTTCGGCAAGGACCAATGCCAAGAGGTAAAAAGGAGCTCTTTAATTATTCGCATTCTTCACTTCGAAATGTCATCGAGCGGTCTTTTGGAGTTTTGAAGATGAAGTGGAGGGTATTGTTAGATTTGCCGAGTTATCCAATGGCAAAGCAAAGCCAAATAATTATGGCTTGCATGGCCGTTCATAATTTCATTCGAGAGAGTGCTTTAGCGGATACGGACTTTGATATGTGTGATTAGGATGAAAACTACGTTCCAATGGCCGAAGCATCGTGTTCTTCTCAAGGAAATAGACGACGTATACGTCAAGGGGACGAAGATCAAAATATGAATCAGTTTCAGGATTAGATAGCTAATGGTTTATTTAGGAGATAGTAGGTCTGATGATTTGTAATATTAAATATTTATGAACTGCATGAACACTATTTTGAATTTTTCCATGATTTGGGGAGAGGAAAGCCTGCAGGCAACGCGACAAGGCAAAGCAAGCAAATACGCTTGAAAAAGCAAATATGAATGAGGGTACAAATTTCTAGCTGATTTGTGTATTGAATAGGGGTATCATGGTCTTTGTGCAGTAGATTAGTCCCTTGAACCAAACAGCATGAGGGACTATAGTTTAGTCCCTGTGTAGTCCCTAGTCTCTAGTCCCAAGAAACCAAACATGCCCTAAATGCATTTTACATCCCTAAACTATGGAGAAATCTGATTTTCTCATTGGACTCATCCGAAAACCATCTTGACCGGACGTTCGGACCCGAGTCTTTGTCCGAATAGAGACGAGGGCGCACTATTTTTCTTCCTAGCACCATTGACGTGGCCCACCGCACCACCGCTCCTCCCTCGTCTCCATCTCCGACAGCTCTCTCTCCCTGCCTCGTCTCCATCTCCTTCAGGCTTAGAAGGAAGGGGCTCGGGGGAGGTAGGGAAGCCAAGCGGTGGGGATGGTGGCCGGGCAGTTCGAGGCCCTGGTGGTGGTGGAGGCGGATGGGCTAGGTCGGGGCGGGGGCGTCTTAGCGGCTTCCCGGCGAGCATGACCATGGCGGTGGCGGCGGAGCTTCGGCGAGACCCTATTGCCCACGGTAGGGGTGGTGGGGGCTGGGCAGGGGAGGCACATGAGAGGCGGGGGAGGAAGGGCGCGTGGCGGGGGGAGAAGAAGAACAGTAGTGTCGTCGCGCAGCTTCCGTCAAAGTGGGCAGACCCTAGCTGCCCCTGAGCTGACTTGACATCTTATTTGAACTCTGCAAACCGCTCAAATTACTCCATCTCTTGGTTTGGAGAGGTTTTGAAGCTGGTTTGGCCGAGACGCGTGCTTCGTCGGCTGCCCTATGTTGCCATCGCGCGACATCCCTTCACAACGGGTAGGCCAGCAGTGGGCGGCCTTCTTCTACCTCCCCAAACGGCCCAAAAGGAACCCGCTCCTTCGTCGCAGTCAGACATCAGCACCAAAGGTTTGGTTGGAAGCCTTGCAGGTAAATGTCTGCCTGGTAACAGATTTTGGTTCCAGCCACCAGACATCCAAAATTTGACGCTTGAGATGCATGTCTAGTTCGGGAAGCTTTATGCAGCCATGAACCAAATAGACCCCAAGAGTGTGTTTGCTTCTCTTCTTCTGGCGAAGACGTCTAGCTAGGCATTGGAACGCCTACAATCAAAATCATATGCACATATGGTCCCTAGGCGAGGGTGCAAAGCAAACAAGCCCCGCATATGTCTTTTCAAAGTGAGTGAGCGAACATACTACACATGGTATTTCATGAGTAAGTACTCCCTCAGTCCTGTAATACAATGTATTTAATATTAAAAAATTATATCTAAATATAAAATATTTTAGAAGAAAAAAATAGTTTTGCATTGAATAGTAGGACAAATTTGGCAAGTATTATATAGTTAATTTTCATTTATCAATCAATCTCCATTAACACGCGGATGATAGCGGCTAAATAAAAATAGAATAAGGATATAGTATGTGTCTTTTGTATTCTCTCTTAACTTATTCTAAAATTTTTAAAATACATTATATATAGAGTAGAGAGAGTATATCACATTAATGTCTTGTTTGGAAGTTATCAGATTCACCTCAATCCACATGGTTTATGGTAGAATTTAGTTCAAATTTCACTCTAATCCACCCCAACGCATGTGGATTGATGAGAAACTGACTATATCCAAATAAATCCTAATGAATTTGGTTTCATACCATTAGTGTTACAAATAGAAATGAAATCATCATCAAATTACAGGGTAATCGGATGTGGGATGGATGATTGCGGCCTTTCCTTGGTTTGGTAAGGTAACGGTGTACCAGTACCACACCGTTTTGAAACACTCCCGAGTCCCGCCTGCAGCCTCCGCGCGCCGTCTGCAGCAGAGCAGCAGTCATTGCCACGGAGAAGCAGTTTCTGTACCAACATCCACGGAGAAGCCTTGCCGCTCCGATGCGCCATTGCTGCAACCATGCAGCTCTTGCCGTCGTGCACAGGCCACAGACACGCCGTGGAGCCTATGCGACCACGGCTTCATGATCGAACTGCCTGCTGGCCCTGGCCGGTAACGGATCACGTGGTAACGCATTACACCAATCGCTTCCCCTCGGTGGTCTGATTACTATGCTACTGTTCCCTCCCTCGGTTCTAAATATTAAATCGTTCAGATTTTCTACATAACTTTTATTAGGTATATAGATACATAATGTATATCTAATCTAGGTAAGTAATAAAAACGTCTATTATCTAGAAAAGAAAAAATGACTTAAAATTTAGAACGGAGGGGATACAAAACAAATGGTGAACCAAACATCACCTTACAAAACTCAGATAGTATGCTGTAATTAATAAAAACAACCAACTGTCCAAGGAAGGGGTAGCTAACTATTAATTTAATCTACTATTAGGAGTAATACTCCCTCCGTCCCACTAAGAGTATCATTCTTATTTCTCAAGAAGTCAAATATTTTTAACTTTGACCAAATATATATATAAAATAATATTTATAATGCATAATTAGTATCACTAGATGAATCGTTGGATATAATTTCATAATAAACTTATTTAGAGATAGAAATGTTGCTAAAACTTTCTACAAAATGGTCAAACTAAGCACGAACCTCATAGTGAGATTCTTTTTGGATGGAGGTCAGCTCACGAGGAGCTTCCGTTGCCTCTTCAGCTTTCTTTTCTTCTCTCGAATGAGCCCTTGACAAAGCCTCGGTCATATCAGAGTTCATTGGCACAACAATTTTCAGCAGATCAATGAAAAGCTTCGACATCCTTGACCTCCCCTTCATCTTTAAGATACTTAAGTATCATCTGAATCATCGAAGGACTTGGGATCCAGCCAGAATTAGGGACGCACATAGAGAGGGCATTTTTGGTCAGCTCATAAGCTCTCGCGACATCACCTTTCTCCGTATATCCACTTGCCATAATTGCCCAGCTGGTTGAAGAAGGCATCTTACCCTTTGGCAAGAAGCTGTTGAGCAGCGCCTCAGCCTTGTCCAGAAAGCCCTTTTGGCAGTATCCTTTGAGCAGCACATTTGGAACTTTGAAGTCCAATGCATTGTTGCTGGACTCCCACTCTTTCAGCAAGTCTTCAGCTTCAGCGATCTCATCAAGCTTCACAAGCACTGCAAGCATGTTCAGGTTGTTAGGTTGATCTCTACCAACTTGGCCCAACGATCAATTGGGCCCTTGATCCACGCCCTGATCGGGGCCACCCAACCCTATCTATGGTTGGTGGGCCTCCGTCGCACAGCGCCATAAAAATGAGGTGGGGGCTGGGGCACAAGGCACGAGGTTCACCTGAGCCGCCACAAACACCACCTACATCCTAACCCTAAGCCGATCTAGAGAGGCTGCGTTGCCAGTGACGGAAAGCTGCCACCGCAGCGTCTTCATCACCACCTCTGCGACCGCGTCTCCACTGCGCCTTCGACACCGCCGCCGGACTCCACTGCTGCCCTACATCTACACCATGGCCAGCTTCTCCGCCAAGCCTGCCGATGGTCGGTAACGCCTCCCCACTCTCATCCTCTCTCTCTATCTCTCTCAGTTTTAGTTCATGTTCTAGGGTTTACTATATCCTAAATGCAAGTTTATATCCGCTAGATCGACTGCTAGTCGGTCTTAAGTTCTATCAATGGTATCAGAGCCTTACTAGGGTATAGATCTAGTCTTGGGGTAGAATAGAACGAGAAAGTAGAAGGAGAGGATTCGAATTTCCTCTCAAAGATGTGAACCCTAACCCTAGATAAGACGAGATCCGGCGGGCCTACCTGGTCCTCTCGCCGGAGCGCACTACCGCCGATCATCATTGACGCCGCATGGGTAGCCAAGCCGCCGCTCGCCGCTGAGATTCCAACGCCCGGGCACGGGCTCAGGGCGTCGACGCGGGGACGCTCGACGGTGGGCCGCTCTCCCTCTGGGGAGCGCGCGCGCCGGCGAAAGGGACAGCGGCGGAGCCGCCACCTCCTCCGGCAGCCATAGGAGGCTGCTATTGCGCTGCTCTGTTTCGCTGCGGTGCTGATGGGCGACAAGGGGAGGGAATGAATGAGGCTAGGGTTTTCAGGGGACGCCGACGCACTAGGTTTTTGATTCGGCGAAAACGGTGGCCAGCCGTCCGATGCGGCGCTCGGGCGATGGATGGCTGAGAGCAGCCGGGCCAGATTCGGCCCAGGCGGGATGTCAAATTCCCGACCCAGGCCCAGGTTGCGGCCTGGGCACGGGGGAGCGCGACAGCACGCACTGGGCCACAGGCCAAAGAGCGGGCGCGCGAGCGAGTGGGCCGCTGGCTGGTTTTCGAGCTGGGCCTTCGGGCTGAATGTACAGTAAATTCACTGTTTAAGTTTTATTATTTTTCAGAAGCAGTTTTGATGAATTTTGTCAAGTTTTGATGTTAAATCTCTGTCAAAATTTGAACCAACGGGATAATTTTTTCCAGAGAGTAGATGGGTACAGTAAAATGCTTCTGAAAAGTAGATAAATTATTTTTTCATGTTTCCATTGTAAAGTTTAATGTTTATTATCTTCTAATTAAATTCGAACCAACGGGGGATTTAATTTGAAGAGCAGTTATTTTTAATCCATAAATTATAAAATTGTTATTTTTCTAACCAACGTTGATAGTAGCAATATTATAATCTTTTTTCATGAGTTTTCCTATGCATTACTTCTATTTCTGCCTAACGGTGATGTAGAATTAGTGTAGAAGAATGTTATATGTTGTATGTTTTAATTTTGACCAACGTTAAATTAAGACATGCAATTATTAAGTTATATTTTCTCACTATCTCTGACGGTGTTTTTCAGGACTCAACCCTATAGCATTTATCTCGCACATACCGCCTCTTGGAGGGGGCAACTATCGTGTATGGAGAGAGAAGTATGAATTAGCACTTGAGCTATCCGAGAATGACCTACCGCTTATCTCTCCGTGTCCTACTAAGCCAGTGGACCCGATGAGGGAAGAAAATGAAACTGATGCTGATTTCACTGCTTGGCAGCGAGATCATGCAGAAGTAAGAGTGAAATATGATCTCGAACATAAGAAATGGGACATTTTGAATCGTAAGTGCTTGATGGTGGCTAAGTCCACTATTTCAGATGCAATAAGGGGGTCTATCCTAGATTATGACACCGCCACAGAGTATCCCAAGAAAGTGGAGAGTCAGTTTACTGGCTCTTCAAAGGCTTATACCAGTACCCTGATAAAGAAATTATTCAATGAGAAATACTCTGGTGGAGGGATAAGAGAGCACATACTGAAGATGAGCAACACGGCTTCCAAGCTGAAACCAATAGATTTGGGGCTCAAGGATGAGTTCCTGATTCATTTGGTTTTTTGCTTCCTTGACTAAAGAATATAAAACTTTTGTTTTAAATTACAACATGCAGCCCGATAAATGGGATATTGAGAAGCTCATTGCAATGTGTGTGCAAGAAAAGGGGCTAAAAAGCTTACAGGGTGACTCTGCTAACCTTGTGAAGGACAAGAAGAAGAAGAACTTTAACAAGAATGCCAAACTTCAAGGGAAAGCCCCTCAGAATGACCACCATCAAAAGAACAATAATACCCAAGTTGAAAAGGATCAGTGCAAATGGTGCAAGAAGCATGGACATTATCAGAGGGACTGTCCAGATTTCATGAAGAGCCTTTTGAAGAGAGTTGAGGACTTCATTACATTCATAGATGAGTCATTGTATTTCAGTTATGCAAAATCTACTTGGTGGATTGATTTAGATGCAACTATTCATGTTGCAAATTCATTACAGGGATTCCATACGAGGAGGACCCTGCAAAGAGGAGAAAGAAGAATTAAAGTTGCAAATGTAGTTGAAGCTGAAGTTGAAGTCATTGGAGATCTCTCTTTAGAATTAGATGATAGTTTTATACTTCAGCTTTCAGATATTCTTTATGTACCCTCTTTGCATAGAAACTTTATAAGTGTTTCATGACTAGACGATGATGGATATGATTACCATTTTGGTAATGGCAAATGTCAGATTGTGTTTAATAATAAATGTATTGGTCTTGCCATCCGACAAGACAAGCTTTATTTGTTATCACTTTCTGAGAATGTGAATGATGTGAGCACTAAGAATGAGAATACTTCCTCGTCTATGAATGCAACAAATAAGAGGAAGAGGATTCATGATGCATCGTCGAAATTATGACACTGTCGTTTACGCCATATTTCGAGGGGGAGAATAAAGCGATTGATTAAAAAATCAATTCTTCCGCCTTTAGAATTTTTAGATTTAGAACAATGCATTGATTGCATAAAAGGAAAGTATGTTAAGAAAATAAAAAAAGATGCCAAACGAAGCGCGGGAATTTTAGAAATAGTTCATACAGACATCTGTGGTCCTTTTTCTGTGAAGAGTGTGGATGGTTATGATTCATTTATAACATTTACAGATGATTATTCTCGTTTTGGCTATATTTATCCAATTAAAGAAAGATCAGAAGCATTGGATAAATTTAAGATATTTAAGGCTGAAGTAGAAAATCAGCACAACTTAAAGATTAAAGTAGTGAGATTCGACCGTGGGGGAGAGTACTACGGTCGACACACCCCATATGGCCAAATTCCTAGACCTTTTGTAAGGTTCTTATAGGAAAATAACATAGTTGCCCAGTACTCTAAACTGGGCGAGCCTCAGCAGAATAGAGTAGCTGAAAGACGCAACCGTACCTTAATGGATATGGTGAGAAGTATGATAAGTTACTCTACTCTATCGATAAGTTTATGGATAGAGGCATTAAAAATCATCATTCATATTCTTAATCGAGTGCCAAGCAAATCGGTGCCCAAAACACCATATAGTTGTGGACAGCAAAGGAACCCTCACTTAACTATTTACGTGTGTGGGGTTGTCTAGCTGAGGCTAAAGTCTTTAATCCAAACATAGAGAAGCTAGACTCTAAGACAGTTGGTTGCCACTTCATCGGCTAACCAGAAAAGTCAAAATATTATCGCTTCTATTGTCTTGACAGAATATGAAGTTTGTAGAAACGAAACACGTTGTGTTCTTCGAGGGTGATATGGTTAAGGGGAGCATGGTAGCATGAGAAATTAATTTTGAAGAGAAGCGGGTATACGTGCCCACTCCGATGGTTCAGGAACCATTCTTTACGCTACCTATTGTTGTTGTACCAACAGTGCATGACACTATAGTAACAGCGCCTGTTGTTAGTTCTCCTGTGGCAACAATGAATGAACATGAGGAACCTATCGTTCAGGATCCCATAGAACCCGTTATCACACATGAGGAAGAGCAACAACAACCTCATATAGAACAAGCATCAACTAACGAGGCCCCTAGAAGGTCTCAAAGAGTCAGGAGATCAGCCATTCCTGATGACTACGAAGTCTATGAATGTGAAGAATTTCAAATGGAGGGTGATCCCACCTCATTTGAAGAAGCCATAAGAAACGCTCACTCATCAAAGTGGTTTGAAGCCATGCAAGATTAAATAAGATCAATGAATACCAACGGTGTTTGGGACTTAGAAACAATTCCTAAAGGAGCCAAGACAGTAGGCTGTAAACGATCTACAAAACTAAACATGACTCCAAAGGGAACGTAGAAAAATTTAAAGCATGACTTGTGGCGAAAGGCTTCACGCAAAGAGAAGGCATAGATTACAATAAGACATTTTCTCCAGTCTCATGTAAGGATTCTTTTAGAATTATAATGGCGCTTGTAGCACATTATAATTTAGAATTACATCAGATGGATGTAAAGACGGCGTTCCTAAATAGGGATTTGAAGGAAAATATTTACATGGCACAACCAAAAGGTTTTGTTGTGGAAGGAAAAGAACGTATGGGATGCCGCATGAAGAAATCCATTTATGGATTAAAATAAGCATGAAGACAGTGGTATTTAAAGTTTAATAGTACAATAAGAAAGTTTGGGTTTCAGGAAAATACAAAGGATAATTGCATTTATACAAAATTCAAGAATGAGAAATACACTTTCCTAATCTTGTATGTGGATGACATCTTACTTGCTAGTAGTGATGTTAATCTACTACTAGAAACAAAGAAGTTCTTGTCCTCGAAGTTTGATATAAAGGATCTCGATGAAGCTTCGTTCGTTCTAGGAATAGAGATTCACCGAGATAGAGAAAAGGAGGTTTTAGGACTATCACAAAAGGCATACTTAGAAAAGATTTTAAAGAAATACAATATGTAAAATTATAAGCCTGCACCTACTCCCATAGTCAAGGGCGATAGATTTGGGGAATTTCAATGTCCTAGGAACCAATATCATATCGATAAAATAAAAGCGGTTTCATATGCTTCAGCTATCGGAAGTTTACAGTATGCTCAAGTGTGTACACACCTTGACTTAGCATTTGTTACCGGGTTACTTGGCAGATATCAGAGTAATCCAGGAATAGAACACTGGAGACTAGTAAAAAAAGTTTTGCGTTACTTGCAAGGCACAAAAGGTCACATCCTAACATACAGAAGATCTGATTCCCTACACATAGAGGGGCATACAGATTCAGATTATATGAGAGATGATAGAAAATCCATGTCAGGATATATATTCACTCTCACAGGAGGAGCTATATCGTGAAAAAGCTCAAAGCAAACCGTCGCTACATCGTCTACGATGTATGTCGAGTTTGTAGCGTGTTATGAGGCCAAAGGGCAGGTGAATTGGCTGAAGAAGTTCATGTCCGGGTTGAAAGTGGTAGACGGCATACATAAGCCACTCAAGTTATGCTACGATAATAATACAGCAGTATGTTATGCTCACAATAATAAGTCAAGTGGTGCTGCCAAATACATTGACATAAAGTATTATGTTATGAAAGACAAAGTCCAGGATTATATAATTAGTCTTGAGCATATAAGTATAGAGAAGATGCTCGTGGATCCGCTTATAAAAGGCTTACCACCCAACGTGTTCAGAGAACACTTAGCAAGCATGAGTTTAAGGGAAAGCCTATGATTCCTGAATAATAAGGGCCTAGATGAGAATCTGTTGCAAAACAGAGAGGTGTATTGTAGCTGTTAATCTAATGGCAACTGACTGTGACGATGATGCACGCTCTATGCACTGATCTGTGATGGAATGGAAAAAAGATGAAGTGAGTTAAGTTTAAGTCATAAGGTGAGATCAAGGGGGGAAATGTTAGGTTGATCTCTACCAACTTGGCCCAACGGCCAATTGGGCCCTTGATCCACACCCTGATCGGGGGCGCCCAACCCTATCTATGGTTGGTGGGCCCCCGTCGCACAGCGCCATAAAAAGGAGATGGGGCCGGGGCACAAGGCACGAGGTTCACCTGAGCCGCCACAAACCCCACCTACATCCTAACCCTAAGCCGATCTAGAGAGGGGGCGCTGCCAGCGATAGAAAGCCGCCACCGCTGCGTCTTCATCGCCGCCTCTACAACCGCGTCTCCACTGCGCCTTCGACACCGCCGCCGGACTCCACTGCTGCCCTACATCGACACTATGGCTAGGTCCTCCGCCAAGCCTGTCGATGGTCGGTAAGGCCTCCCCACTCTCATTCTCTCTCTATCTCTCTCAGTTTTAGTTCATGTTCTAGGGTTTACTATATCCTAAAATGCAAGTTTATACCCGCTAGATCGACTGCTAGTCGATCTTAAGTTCTATCACATGTATTCCTTGTTGATATGCCTCTTATAATTCAACATTTGCAGTGCCCATAGCCTCTTGACCTCTGATTTGTCCCCAAGGTGGCCATACAGGGTAATCAAGTGGCTATAGGCACCCGAATGCTTTTTATCCATTTTTGCCTCTGCTTTCTGTAAGGCAGAGTATGCCTTCTCCCTCAGGTCACCCTTAATGTAGTGGCTTGCAACAACAGCGTAGGTATTCCAGCCAACAACTTGAGGCGCACATTCCATCTCTTCCAGGGTGTTCTCCATCCCAAAAAAGTCAGCTCTTGTGCTATAAGAATTTATGCATATGTTGTAGCTGAAATTATCAGGAACAATCCCATTGCTCTTCATTTCTACCATCACTGAAGGGACCCTATCATGCTGCCCTATGTTGGTATAGAGGCTCATGATGTTGTTGTAGGGGAGCGCGCAGAACGCGAAACCCAGCTCTTTCATCTTCTGAAAATGGGCCAACGCTTTGTCGACCAAGGGTTCTCGTGTGTAGCAGTTGAGAAGTGCAGCATATGGCTTCTCTGTCTTATCTTTGTCAGATAGTTTATTGAAGTAGGTCTCTGCTGCTCCAACTCCATGAATATGACCGATTAAATCCAGGTGAATAGCATTATCCTTTGGCAGAAATTTGACGTGACCCTTGAGATTCATCCACTCAGATACCTGTGCAAAGTGAAAAGATCATGGTGAACGAGGGATGCCAAGAATTCGTGCAAAACTATGCATACAGCAAGTCTGCAACGCTAAGTCCTTGAACATATATGCTTCTTGAGGACATGTATTCACTAATCATGTGCTATGAGCCTCTGAAGCAATGATGGCCAAGCTTGTACTAAATCCTATATGTTGACCAGCATTGTGGATACAGATAGGGGTCAGCACATAAGTAGTACCTATGACTAAAAAGCAGGCCAAAATCTCCTGAATTCCTAGCAATAATTCAAGTTGCCCTCTTTCCACATTGCTCACAAAAGGAAAAAGTCTTCACAAAAATATTTGACCGGATTAGCATGGTACCAATGAGTTGCTTATCACATTTTAGAAATTTCAGCATTACATCCGAGAGAAATCTATCCTCTTTCTGTAGCAGCATCAACAAGAAAAACACCACCATCCCCCATATCATTTCATCAAACACTTTTTCCATGCGCCAGTGACAACAAGCAACCTAGACAACACCATCCCCCCATATCATTCCATCGAACACCTTCCATGCGCCAGTGACAACAAGCAACCTAGAACGCAAGGGGGAGGGCATGGAGTAGAGCCGTATCTACCTCGAGGGTCTGGCGGTGGCGGTGGCGGCGGCGCGTGAGCAGCTCCTTGACGATGCGTCGGAGATCAACGGCTCGGAGTAGGTTTCCGGGCCGCGCCGCCCACAGTTCAATCTCCGGCACAAGGAGTGTGCCTGGTTTGCCCAGCGGGCATAGAGTGTACCGCAGGCTCGGCGGCCGCGCCGGCGGCTTTCCCTCCTTCGCGCTGTTGCTGCAATACGAGGAGGCTACGGCGCGAGAGGGCAGGATGGGGAGGAGCCCTCCGTGGCGGCCAAGGCTGAGTAGGCGGCGCGCCGCGGCGAAGAGAAAGGACGAGGCCATGGCGAATGGCGTGGCGGGTGGCGGCGTGGCGGGCACTGACTTGCCGTAGGTAGCCCGTGGCCCGTGGGGAGTTTGGGTCTTTCTTCTGGGATTTGGGCTTTAGCCATTTTGGTTTTTGGCCCAAGTATCGCGAGACCCTTTTCCCTGGAACCCTTGCAAAAAGGGAAAACATTATTCTATCTCCTGAGTTTTTGTTGTAGTCTGACTTTTCTCTGCTGAAACTCTAAAATCAAATATCTTACCTCCATGAACACTTAAACATTCGAATTACCTCCGTGTTCTAGTTTTGTGGGGTTTGAAGATGGTTTTGTCCTATTTTTAGTTTAAAAAAACGTTAAGGTTTTTAAACAACACAAAATGTCTCTAAGCTTTTAAAAAATTCTAAAAACAATTCTAGAATAGCTTGAGATATGAAAAATCAAAATAAAATATCCAGAGCTCATGAAAACATCTTTAGAAACTTAAAAAAATATAGGTTTAGCTCTAGAAAAATAAGGAAAATATCCAGAAAAATCTAGAAATTATCTAAAACATTCTAATTGATATGTAAAATGTTTTGTTCACGACAAAAAAAATAGTACACAACAAGCATGAATGAAGTGGCGTACGCGCCACATCTTGCAATGTTGTGAGCCTACGGCGGCTGTTGTGAGCCTAGGATGAGCTGAAGGAAATTGGGAGAGCAAGTCGAGGACAAGGAGCCATCGAAGAGAACCACCTTGCAATGTTGTAGTAAAGTTTATAGTCTTTCATAGATAAATTTAAATATGTATACTCTCTTACTTTCTAAATTATAAGTTGTACCTTTTTTAGTACATTACTTTTGTTACGCACAATATTAAAAACTATGTATTAAAAAAGACAAAATAATTTATAATTTGGAACGATGGTAGTATATACATATGTACTACACTACAACAGCTCGCGATGTCACTTATTAGTGACAGTGAAACCAAGCGTCTATAATTTTACGTCTATGATGTCAACAGTACTAATGACGGGTGCACAACCATCTCAGATAAGTATATAAAAGAGACGGTTGATAACCAGAAACCGTATCTGATATGTAACAAATGGCGATGGCTCCTTAAGGGCACTCCCAATGCAGAAACTAGTCATAGTTTCTATACCTCGAAGACCTCACAGCAAGAAATCATCTTCTCCAATGCATAGATTCTAATACTAGTTTCTATAGATAAAGAAATTTAACATGGAACACAAAGATAGCTGATCAGCTGTGATATATTACTATGTGATCCACTGTACACATCTCAATAGCAATACATCATCAATATCACGTTCTAGAGACAGAAGACACATTTGCAGGTCACATTTCTTCAGTAACTGAATCAAGCCCAAAACTTAGCAGAAATTGCAGGTCACATTTCTTCAGAAATTGAATGGACAATTTCCCCAGTAACTGAATCAAACCCAAAACTTAGCAGAAGTGCAGAACACATCCTATCAGGCTCACATAGGATAGGAACGAGTAAAATCATGCCAATCGTACAGGAACCATACCATTCAGTGATTCAGACAACCAGCGGCAGAAGAACAGGAGGCTAAACCAACAGCGACAGGAGCACCTACCGCCGGAGCACGAACAAGTACTTCACCTGGTACCCAAAATATGCTTCTTTGATCTTTCAACTTGCTGTACTCTATCTTTTGCTCGAGAAGTGCGATTGGGGATGGATTTTGGCGTAGGTGTGGCAGGGGAGGGAGACGGAGATGAGATACACGAGCTCGCTCGCCGTGCGCAGGAGCCCCCCGTGTTCAGAGGAGGGAGACGCGCGAGACGAGCGTCGAGGCGGGCCGGCGCGAGGAGGGCCGCTAGCGGCCGCGCTGGGAGGCGGGCGTCGAGCGGCCGCAGCCAGAGCTCCATGGCGTCAAGCGGCTGCACGCGGGCGTCAAGGCCGCGGCCGAACCTCCACGGCGAGCGGCCGCGCACGGGGAGGCAGACGTCCAGCGGCCGCAGCAGGAGCTCCAATATATCCAGCGGTCGAGGCCGCAGGGTCAGGGGGGCGCACGGGAAGCGAAGCCAGCGGCGATGGGGAGGAAGGCGCACGGGATCTTGGAGGCTCGATGGAAACTACCGCCGTCTTCCCCAACGCCAACGGACGTGGTTTCTTCGGCCTCGCTGCCCGTGAAGACGTCGAGTCTGCGTTAGACTCGGTTTCTTGGGTTTGGGCTCTCCTTCTTCGATAAATACACACTACTGGGAACAGGCACTTTGCCGAGTGCCAGAAGCTTTACCGATTATATTTTATAGCACACTCGGCAAAGACGGCTTTGTCGAGTGTTTTTTTTGGCACTCGGCAAAGATGGCTTTGCCGAGTGTTTTTTTTCGGCACTCGGTAAAAATGTATTTTGTCGAGTGCCATTTTTCGGCACTCGACAAAATGCGTCTTTGCCGAGTACCTTTTTCTGGCACTCGGCAAAATGCGTCTTTGCCGAGTGCCTTTTTTTAGCACTCGGCAAAGAGGCATTTTGCCGTGTGCATTTTTTTGCCCTCGGCAAATCATTTTTCAAAGCAATTTTTGAGGCCCTAAATAAATTCAAATGAAAAACTTTTCAACTACAAAGTTGTATAACTTCTCAAGATCTACAAAGTTTATTTTGATCATTTCTTCATTTGACAAAGCGACAATAACGTTGTTCATAAAATCTACATCTCTCTCATATCTCTCATATTAGTTTCATGAAAGTCGAAAAGAGAGATATAATATTTATGAATAATGTTACTACCACTATGTCGGATGACCAAATGACCAAAATAAACTTTATAGATCTTGAGATGTTATGAAATTTTGTAGTTGGCAACATTTTGATTTGAAATCATCTTGTCATGCAAAAATGACGTTTGAATTTGAAAATTTTAAATTTTGAATTTTTCAAAAGACCTCGGATGGAAAAACTTACTAAATGAAAATTGTAGATCTCCAAAAGTTATGAAACTATGTAGTTGACAACCTTTTGATTTAAAATCATCTTATCATGCAAAAGTACGTTTGAATCTCTCAAATTTGAAATTCGAATTTTTCAAACGACCTCGGATGGAAAAACTTCCTAAATGAAAATTATAGATCTCCAAAAGTTATGAAACTATGTAGTTGACAACTTTTTGATTTGAAATCATCTTATCATGCAAAACTACGTTTGAATCTCTCAAATTTGAAATTCGAATTTTTCAAACGACCTCGGATGGAAAAACTTCCTAAATGAAAATTGTAGATCTCGAAAAGTTATGAAACTTTGTAGTTGACCACTTTTTAATTGAATTCGTTTAGGGCCTCAAACAAGCAATTTATTCTCGATTTAGTATAATATATGATGATAGATAACAGAATCTAGACACAAGTGACGGTGTAGTGCAGCAGACACACGAGAGAGAGGTCATGAGTTTGAATCCTGCCGGCCATATTAGTCGCGAATTTTGCTCAAAAAATACAGCGACTTCGATGGCTGGTGGCGCTGGACGGACGGGCGCGGGCCAATGGCGCCCTTCCCCGGGAAAAAAATTTTGCTATTATTTTTGGGTTTTTTCGCATTTTCATTTTGCCGAGTGTAAATCTTTGCCGAGTGCTTTTCCGGCACTCGGCAAAGACTTCGCCGAGTGCCCGATAAAAAGCACTCGGTAAAGGCTTATTTCCCGATTAATTCTTTGCCAAGTGCCCTTTGCCGAGTGCGGCACTCGGCAAAGTGCGGGTTTCCAGTAGTGACAGCGCCAAATCAGGAAAATGCAATAAATAAGAGAGTAATAAATAATCGTAAAAACCATGATAGAGTCTGCAATAGGAGTGCCCTAAGGGCAGTCCCAACGAAAGAAACTAGTAGTTTCTATAACATAGGACACCGCACCAAAAAAATATTGCTTTCCAACCCATGGTTTTTATGAGTAATAATTATTTTCTCTCTCAACTCTATCTTCTTCCTCCAATGAGAGTGCGACACGAGCTCCCTAGAAACTGGTGGTTTCTCCCCAATGGCGATTTCATGGTTTCTTGGTGCATTGGGTCAAGAGTAGACCTGATTTCTTCATGAGGAAACATTTCTATGATTTTTGCTCTCTTTCTTCATTAATTACGTTGCCATGTCAACATTTTACCTACGTGGCAAGTCATTTAATGAGGATAGAAACTATCATCAATACATCATTGGAACTGCCCTAAGGCACTACCAGTCTCTGATTAGTACCTAAACAGACAGTTAATAACAAAAACCGTCTCTCATACGTAACAAATAGAATTTAGACAAGTTGCTCATTAGGAATCCGAGAAGAAACAAAATGTACTAGTACCTAGAGATAAGATATATATAGCAATAAGTACGGCTCGATCGTGCTGCACTCTGCATGCGTGCATGCAGCATTTTCACGTGCAGCAGTTTTTGTGGCCACAGGCATGCAAGCAGCTCTCTACGCATAGACCGCGTCGCCAGATCTCGGCAGGCCGGGCGGGCGGGCGCATTGTTTACGCGCCACTGCATGTGGCTCCGATCCATCGTGCAGCATTAGTCAGACGATGCATGCAATGTGCCATGCATCTCCAGCTAGCAAACTAAGTACAATGACATAGGTAGTAGTATTCTTTTATCCAACAGCTCGATATGATCGAGCTATAGCTAGAGGAGAGGCTAGCTCAATGTAATGAGATGGTACAAATGATTTCGATATGTGTGTGTCTAACTGTCTATATATATAGCTTATTATATATTTGGCTCTCAACTCTCTTTAGTGGCCATGTGCAACGGCATACATTGCATCAATACATAAGCTAGCTAGGCAGCATGCGTGCATGGCAGCATCCATGAAGAACGACGAACTTAACGAGCGGTTATGACAGTTATGCAATGAACACTTCCACTCCTATTTGGAGTGTTGGACACAAGCAAAACCACACCCCATTATTGACTAACAACATAAGCCGCTGTCGATAACAAAACTCTAGCTAGCTTGAGACACAGCTAGGTGAGCAAACAACAGCGCATGCATGCAAAGATATACTCTCCATATCCTAGCTATCTCTGCATGCAATGGATTCGTTCTCTCTGTGTCATTGATGATGTTGCTGGCGAACACTGTCAACCTGCTTTCACTCTAAGCTTACTTATATATTGTCTTGTCGCTTGTCGGTGCAAAGTGCAGTATTAACTGTGCCCAGCGTAGTATATACTCAGGAAAAAAAATGTGGAACGACCACACTGTACGGGCCTACATACTCATGCACAGCACAGCAGTGGCAAAAAAGGTTAAATAACCTCTAATAATAAGAACTGCAGGTTGCTCATGCACGCTGTACGAGGCTACTTGTGCACAGTAGTATAGTACAGTGGCATACCGCGACGTGTCTAAGCTTCATTGGAGCTTCATAGAATACCTTACTACGTGTCGTAATATTACATAACGATGGTCCCTGCTGCTGAAACTGCAGATCAAGACATGCATCGTCACGTACTCCTCGTTTTTCTGAAACTGCAGAGAAGTCTGCGTCCAAAATCTTCAGTTTGCACGGTCCCTGCTGGTCGGCCGCGTGTGGTCCCTGTATGTGCTCAGTGCTCTCGTAGTCTCGATGGATCGGTCTGCGAATTCAGCTGGTGCAGCGTGTTAGGCACATCGGATTCAGCACACGCTGACGATGACTGTTGCATGTCGCCTTGTTTAGTTGTAGAAATTTGGATTTTGGGGTTACTGTAGCACGTTCGTTTTTATTTGGCAAATAGTGTTCAAACATGGACTAATTAGGCTCAAAACGTTCGTCTCGCAATTTCCCACCAAACTGTGCAATTAGTTTTTCTTTTCGTCTACATTTAATGCCCACCATTGCACGGTATGAAACATTCGATGTGACAGGTACTGTAGCAACTTTTTGAAAGTTGGGGTGGAACTAAACAAGGGCGGTAGGAATTTGGACTTTGGGGCTACTGTAGCACGTTCATTTTTATTTGGCAAATAGTATTCAAACATGGACTAATTAGGTTCAAAACGTTCGTCTCGCAATTTCCCACCAAACTGTGCAATTAGTTTTTCTTTTCATCTACATTTAATGCTCCATGCACGGACCGCAAACATTCGATGTGACAGGTACTGTAGCAACTTTTTAGAATTTGGGTTCCAACTAAACAAGGGCTATATATCCTAACCCTTGTGCAGTTGCAGCGCCGTGCATGGCAGGTAAGACATGCATGTAGGCTTTGTTTAGATTGTAAGTTTTTTTACTCTTTCTTCGTCACATCAAATCTTTAGACACGTGTATGGAGTATTAAATGTAGATAAAAAATAACTAATTACATAGTTTGATTGTAAATTACGAGACGAATCTTTTGAGCCTAGTTATGCCATAATTGGATAATAATTGTCAAATACAAACGAAAGTGCTACAGTACCAAATACTGATTCCTAACTCTAATCCAAACAAGGCCGTTGGATCGTAGGATTCCAACGATATGGTTTTATGATATGATACCGGATGTCTGTTGGATCGGTCGTAGTAGTAGCTACCAGTAGCAGTAAGTCGTAGCAGCTTATCTGCAATGTACACATCACGATGCATGCTTGGCCGTTGGATCGTAGGATTCCAACGATATGGTTTTATGATATGATACCGGATGTCTGTTGGATCGGTCGTAGTAGTAGCTACCAGTAGCAGTAAGTCGTAGCAGCTTATCTGCAATGTACACATCACGATGCATGCATCGATCAGTGTAGTGGTCCCTGCTTACTGCAAAGTGAGCTTCAGTGTTGTTTAATATTATTATCAGGCCCAAGACTCCAAGCAAGATCGGACAAATTAAAGGCGATGATGTCATGTGCCGTACTACCTCATACCGAAACAAACACAAAGACAAATGCCTGTTAGCTTGTCTGAATTTTAGAGCAATGATTTGAAGAAATGCTGAAGAAATTTGTAAGAGAAAAACACTGTTCCAAATAAAAAAAATAAGTGAATCAAGTCGAATTTAAGAGCACGTGAACGGGGCCAAAGCCATCACGGAGCAAAAGCTATACGCACGACGACATATGATGAGAGAGCATGCGTATGGAGATCGATGAGCTCCATCGATCGCTGAATAACTCGATCCATGCATAATGATCACTTCACAGTTCACATGCATGCACGTACCACGGAAAAAAATTCGGTGATCTCTGCTAAAATACCGTGCGGATGTATGGCTGAGATGGAGCCCGTTAGACATCTAGTTACCGTGGGTAGGTTTAAATAATATTGTGGCCCACGTATCAGCTGCGCACCGCGTCCTAACAGTAGAAATGGTCCTCACCGAATTTATGTGGTGTTTGGTTGCTGCTATAGTCGCTGTCTCATTGAATGTTTGGACACATGTATGAAGTATTAAATATAGACTAATTACGAAACTAATTACATAGTTTGTGACTAATTCACGAGGCGAATCTTTTAAGCCTAATTAGCTCATGATTTGACAATGTGGTGCTACAGTAACATGTGTTAATGACGGATTAATTAGGCTTAAAAAAATCGTCTCGTGGAGTCCTGACGGATTATGTAATTTGTTTTTTTATTATTATCCGAACACCCCATGCAACATCCTCCCGACACACCTCCTAAATTTTAGTCACTGGATCCAAACACCATCTTATTCCCGTTAATCAGGGTGCGTGCCTAACTTGAAAATCTAGGCTAAGGGCCTGTTTAGATTCCAAAAAAAATTGCGCAGTACCCGTCACATCGAATCTTGCGGCACATGCATGGAGTACTAAATGTAGATGAAAAAAAAAACTAATTGCACAGTTGGGTGAGAAATCACGAGACGAAACTTTTGAACCTAATTAGTCCATAATTATACACTAATTGCCAAATACAAACGAAAATGCTACAGTAGCCAAAATGCAAAAAATTTTGGATCTAAACGGGGCCTAAACAAATAAACTTAAGGCTCCATCCAAGGTCGACGAGATCCCAAACAAAAACCACGTACGTACGGCTCGTGACCTGCCTCGGTATCCGCGCAGCGAAGAAAAAGGATTTATATATTTATATATATTCTTTCCTATTGATGATCGTACGACAACAATCCCCGGCCCCATACACCGATCTAGTGTAAAATCGTGATGCATTTTACTTGGCGAGCAGATCGAGCTTGCTTGGAGAATCTCTCAGGGCCAGCTTTCTTACTCTTTCTTCTCTGAAATTTGACTCTAGACTAGGCCTCTATGTTGACCAGTTCAGATTTGACTGGGGAGCAGTTCAGTTAGATACAACTGTTTCTGCGCATATGCATTAAGATATTCTTCTGCCAACATGCAGGAGCTAGATCTGTGTGACATTGCCGCATTAAGAGAAAGTCTGTGCATTATTAAGATATAAATACTTGCAAATTATTTGAATTGGGTACCATGATCGTCATATGTATCATAAAGCAAGTCAGTTAGTACTCTCATCCAACCTCTCCTAGCTAGTGCCAAACTGAACTTCATTAGAAACATAATGTCAACACTCAACAATGACAAACTGTACTCTCATCCAGCAACCTCTCCAAGCAAGTAGCAGCTAGCTGCGCTAAAATGTGAACAGAGCATAAGAAAGGGAATTGCACAAAACATGAAAATTAGTTAGAATGTCAACACGGCTAATTGAGCTACTAATAATAAAGCCAGTCCTGGATGCAACCTGCATCATATCTATCTTATGTTCATGAGCTAGCAGTTGATCCAATCCATGCATGATCCTCCCCCATCTGCACTCCACCAATGATTCGATAGATGAAAATCATTCTCATGTGGTGGTTCAGGATAAACTAATTGCCTAATTGGGCTTTGGGTGCTGCCAATTGCCTAATTGGATCCATTTGCTCATGATTAGCATGCATGCACATGATGGAGGGAAGGAATCTTTCATCGCCTAGCTACTAATCTACTTGGACTCTGCTTGCAATCTTCAGGTGAGCGTTCACATGAAATGAACTGGAATAATATCGAGGAAATAGTAAAGTCTAGTACATCTGCGATATGAATATATGATTAAGGAATAATCTTGCATTTTCCTCCATTATTCAACGAATTTTGATTTTTATTTTTTTGATATGAATGAACTTTAGCATACCATACCAGGATCAGAATTAATGTAATCATGTGCACTAGAGAGAGGCATCTTAGTAATACTAGTTCTTTTTTGCATCATTGCTTAGGAGTAAAGCTTGATGCCCAATTGCCGATCGATATCATCACCATTCCACACGCAGATGCAGGCATGCATTCCCGGCTCCCCTAGTTCTTCAGTCCTGCCATGTTCCCGCATGCACACAGTTTGAAACACAGGAGAGAGAGAGAGAGAGAGATTCTTGAACTAGACGAGGAAGATAAAAAAAATGCAGTCAGAGAGCAAAAGTACATGAATTTTTACACGTATATATATCCATCTGCATGCGGATGCATCCTGATGCCAAGCTGGGGGCGCTCAAATTTTTGTTTGCGTTTGTGCAGTTGCAGTGCAATGCAGTGTGCAGATGATACCACCTGATGTGCACGCAGCCTGTTTGTTTTGCATTGGCTCCCGTTGTTTTCATCCTGTCCAGCCTCGGCAGTTAAGTTGGATACACGTAAGGCAAAATGATTCTCTGAACCCAAGTCATAGTTTTCTCCCTTCCGTACATATAGATCGACCTCAGAGAGCGATGATCGAGGTGTTTCAGAAGTGATATTTAACTGCGCACAATTTGAAAAGGCAGAGAAACAGCTCTGAAAATATTTGACAAGTCTAAGGGCAAGATACGCAGCCATTTTGGAATACCTAGAGTACCTAGTAGCTAGTACTACATTGGATTGTGAGTTGTGATATGACATCCTGAATTGGGCCTTGTTTAGATTGTCTCAAAATTCCAAGTTTTTTCACTCTCTCTCTATCATATTAATTTTTGGACGCATACGTGGAGCATTAAATATAGGTAAAAAAAATAATTAATTACACAGTTTGGTTATAAATCACGAGACAAAACTTCTGAGCCTAGTTAGTCCATGATCGGACAAAGTTTGTCAAATACAAACGAAACGTGCTACAATGTCCAGATTGCAAAAATTTGCAATCTAAACGAGGCCTTAGAATGACAGTATTGCAGAAACTGCCTGCTCGCCCACTGAATCAAGCACGCAGAAAACAGGTTCAAGAAGACCCTTTCACCAAAACAGGGGTAGGAATGCATGCAGCATGAGCTGGAAGAACCGAAGAAGCCGGTGCAGAATTCAGTGTGACAAGGACTCGAATGGAGTAGGAGTAGTACGTACATTTAGGTCATGTTTGGTTGGTTTTTTTGGCTTTGGTTTTTGACCCCAAAAACCAAAAGTCCAACCAAAGGGGCTGCTTTTGGATGGTGTTTTTTCAGAAGCAGCTGCTTTTCCGTAGTTCATTTTTGAAAGCTGGGTTGACCCTGCTTTTGGCTTTTGGCTTTTGGCTTTCTGCTTTTCGAAATTGGTGGAATAAAAAGCTCTTCCATAGTTATTTCAAAAGAGATAAAGATAAAAGGTATATTTTATACTTGTTTAACCAAACAGCTTTCAGCTTTTCTATAACTCACAGCCCACAGCAGCTTTTCCACAGCTCACAGCCCACAGCAGCTTTTTCCCACAGCCACAGCTCAACCAAAACAGGGCCTCAGTACGTAACAAACTTCGGCGGTGACCCATAGCATTACTGAAATCAAGGGAGGAAAACTGAACATCTACACACATTTTCCACATCAGTGACATCACAACCAGCAGAGCTACAGAGGTGAGGAGACCACAGTTGGTAGCTAGTTCATGCATGCATGGGATCATCAATTAATCTCCATACCCATAACTTGGACATGATATATTGAGTTATTGACCATGCAAGTTCAGCTCCATTACAGTGAGGTCACTCAGTCCTGTCTCTGCCTTGCGTTGTTCAGAATTCAGATGTAAAATTGTTTCAGTTGCCATTGCCAATATATGCAGTAAAGGGTAAAGAAAAATCAGGAACATGGTTTTTACATTGCATCAGGCTAATTTTGATGTCAAAATACACATCCCTGCTCTAAGACCCCATTTAGCACGGTTTCTGCTCCTTGCTTATTTTGAGATGAGCAGTTAAAACAGCCTTTTACTATAGTGAACAGAGGAGCCATCAGAGGTGATCACAGTTCTACCAAACGGGGCATAAATAACATTCGGTAACTTTACATTGCTTCAGTTCTGCTAGTTAGTGGTAATAAAAGTTTTGAAAATGCTACCGCACGATTTCCATAAACGAATGGCGAAGAATGAGCGAGTGTGAAAAGATAAAAGAAACATTACGCGCGGATCGAATTATTCGTGAATAAAAAAGCAGAGCTCCGTTCCCGAAAACTAATCATTAAAAGAAGTTAAAAAACCAGAACTTCCATCGATTTGAACACATAAACAATGGTTAAGAGGCTCAAGTCACGAGCAGGCTGCTCTGCTCTGCTGCGGCGCACCGGCGATCCCTTCGCTCCTCCAACCTCCCCGCCCTCCTATATATTCTCGCCCTCCTCCGCCCTTCCGGGTCCTCCACTGTCCTGCCTACCAGAGCAAGAACGCATCGGTCGAGGCATTACTAGCTAGCTCGGCGGCGGCAATGGAGGAATACCAGCAGGTGCAGCAGCAGCATCAGGGTGGGCGCGGAGCAACAAGATCCGGGACATCGTGCGGCTGCAGCAGCTGCTGAAGAAGTGGAAGAAACTGGCGACGGTGACGCCGTCGGCGGCGTCGGGCGGCAAGGGCGGCGGCGGGAGGAGCAGCGTGCCGAGGGGCTTCTTCGCGGTGTACGTGGGCGAGGAGATGCGGCGGTTCGTCATCCCCACCGAGTACCTGGGCCACTGGGCGTTCGCGGAGCTGCTCCGGGAGGCCGAGGAGGAGTTCGGGTTCCGGCACGAGGGCGGGCTCCGGATCCCCTGCGACGTCGAGTCCTTCGAGGGCATCCTCCGCCTCGTGCAGCAGGGCGGCAGGAAGAAGGAGCCCGCCGCCATGTGCGACTGCTCCTGCTCCTGCTCCTCCGAGACCGAGATCCTCTGCGCAGATGACGGCTCACGAGACCACGAGACGACGACACCGCCATGAATGCAAGGCCTCGCTCTCGTCTCAATGCTCTGCTCTGAGTCTCTTTTTTTTTGTTTTTTTCCTCTCTCCTTTCTTGGGTTGCTTCTTTCTTTCTTCTTGGTTTTTTTCTGAAGAAAGGAGGAGAGGTTGCATTGTACTGCACCGATAAGATCTATAATCTGTACAACGATGGGAGGAGATGTAGGATTATTTTTTTTTAGTTTGCTGATGAGAACAAGGATCTAATGTAAGACAAACCAAACAAAGCTTTGATCTTGCAACTTCTGATGGTTTATGCCACATTGCCACTGTCACAGCTCATGCAATTCTTTTCCACACTGAGCTCATGCAATTCTTGTATCTGCATTTTTTTTTCCTTACAAGCTGAAACCAAGAAGATGAGCATTGCAGAAGATGAATCTAGTCAACTTCAGCATGTGCCATCGTTTAGCTTCCCTTAGCATTGCAAGTCTGAATCCACACTACAGAGTGCAAGTGGAAGATTAGCTGCTTAAAGATTAGGTTAACAGTAATAATTCGCAAAAGTTTGGTACAAATATATATAGGAGTAAACTGCCGTTGTCTGTAACTTTTTATGAATGCAGGGCATCTACTGTTTCGATCCAGACGTAGGGAGAGTTGGAAAATATCTTTTGTTTACTTTGGTTCATGAGATACGCATTGTACTCTGCATACTGCACTGCATTCTTAATATGTGATTCTGTCGTCATATTCTAACCACCATGCTTCACATAATGTTAGGCTTTGCAACAAAACAAAGGATTTTTCGTACATATTCACATGGCAAATAGGCAAGCGCACCTGGCTTCTCACATCGACGACACATGAGGGGATCCTCTTCATCTGCACCTGAATCTTGGGTTCCTGAAAAAAACAGGTTATCTCCGTGTGCATCAGCCCAACTTTTTGTTAAATCTCTGAAGCAAATAAACGGTAGATTGGTAAACGATGAATCAGTGTGCACTTTCTATGTGCTACTACCACTGAACTAATCATTGGATTCAGTAGTTTGTTCTACCAGGGCAAGAAATTAGGGCCCGGCAAGGCAACTGAAACATATTTCTGCAGAAGACACCGAGGAACAGGAAATCAGGCTGAAGCTCTCTCAAGTCTGAGGAAGTAGTACAATGATTGGTCTACTTCTACTCTGAGGTAGATCATTGGTCTGTTCTGAAATGGACGTGCCTAGTACCTTGCAGCAGACTACCTGAAATCCTGCATCCAGCATTTCCCAGTGTTGAGTGTTGACAAGTGCAATCATTCTACAGGGAGCCAGATAAAGAGACAGTATTGCTGTTCTCGTAAGTGAGTGGCTACATTTTCAAATGTGCAGCCAAGTCTTGCATGCTCATCTTCCGGACATTGCTCAATGCTGTATTTCAGAATGAAGTAACGGACATTCAGATCCAGATCTGTTTGATTTATATCTATCGATCAGTATTCATTTCTGTAAGCATCAATTTGCATTAACTAGTGATGTCCCAATTGCAGGGTCCATGTTCAGTTTTAGCGCAAGTATGGAACAGAGGTAAGAGTCCATCACTAAGAATTGATGAATGTGAATATGGAGAGACACACTACCCCCATCATCACAGATCTCCTACCAACGAAATAAATCAAGCTTGTAAGATGAAAAAAAGAAGTACAAATCCAAATCCAAATTAAAAAAAAACTTTCCTTTTTCTCGGTTCCTGTAAGAACAGCATGACAAGACAAGGATTCATCCTCTGAACAGGACTGCACCTCAATCAGAAAAATACATCATGAACTGAAGAAATAAAGCTCTATCGTCTTACTGCATATTTCTCTCCTCCTCGATCTCATTATTCTAAACAAAAGCAGACAAAACGCAAATATCGTACGGCCGGTTTGGAACGTTGAAATTTGAACCGAATCTCTCAAGCTTTAGACGTAAAAAAATAGCTGAATTCCCCAGGAGTTCTCTGTGAAGTCTGTAAACTCTTTCAACACGCCATGCATTCAGCTACGCTACCCACCCATGCATGCATGTGGCTGCTTTGCTTGCTTGCATTCTGTTTCTGTACAACAACTGCATCGATCGATCCTCGACTGATCTACGCGTATGTCAACAAGCAAATTGTTACAAACAAGAAGGAACCTAGCTAGCTAGGTGTTGTCGATCATCTACCGGCCGACGACGGCTTTCTTCCCCTTCCGGCGGCGCCGCCGCCGTTCTTTCGCTGGAGGCGGCGCAGGAGGTCCTCGAAGTCCTCCTCGGCGCAGGGCACGCGCAGGCCGCCGGCCTGCGCGAAGCCGAACTCGTCGGCGGCGCGCTCCATGAGGTCCCGGAACGCCGGCTCCTGGAGGTACCCCGTGGGCACGACGAACCGGCGGGACTCCTCCCCGGCGTACACCGCGAAGTAGCCCTTGGGCACGCCGCCCTCCGCCTCGGCCGCCGCCGGCTGGTCCAGCAGCGCCTCCCGGAGCCCGGCCGCCTCCTCGCGCGCCGGCGCACAACTGTTCTTCGCCTTCTTCTTGTTCTTGCCGCCCGCCGCCGACGACGATGTCGTGGACTTGGTCGACGACCGGAAGTAGCCCATCACCATCATCGCCGATCGTAGTACGTGTACGTCGCCGGCGAGTGCAGGCGCAAGCGCAACAACGCCGGTGCACCTATGTATATATAACAACTGTTCTTGATCGCCGCCTGGTTCAACGGCGGGCAGAGGGCGCGTGGAGGGCTTATTAGCTAGTAGAGTAGGTAATAACCGTGGCGCCTGGGCATGGGATGGTGGCCGCCATGGCTGCGCTGCTGCTGCTTAATTCTGGCGAGCTCAATCGCTGCTGTCTTCTTGGAGTTGGTGGCGGGCAACCACTGCGCGGAGAAGCGGAGGACGACGTGGTCTCCTCTCCTCTTGTTCCTATGATATGATTAGGGGAGGCTCGGCAGACAAGGGAGAGCGACGGTCTTTTATACTAGGGGTGAATGGCCATGGTGATATAATCATTAAATTAAGTTATTATATATAATCGAGGAACTGTGACAAAAGGGTACCACAGAAGTTAAAAGGTAAGTTTTATAGGACGACGATTAAACCTGCTATGTTGTATGGTGCAGAATGTTGGCCTACAAAAAGACGACATGTTTAACCGATAAGTGTCGCGGAAATACGTATGTTGCGTTGGATTTGCGGTCATACGAGAAGGGGTTGAGTTTAGAACGATGATATACGTGATAGATTAGGGGTAACACCAATTGAAGAAAAGCTTGTCCAACATCAATTGAGATGGTTTGGACATGTCCAACGAAAACCTCTAGAGGCACCGGTACGTAGTGGAATCTTAAGCCATGATAGTAAGGTGAAGAGAGACAGAGGAAGATCGAAGTTGACTTGGGTAGAGACAATAAAAGGAGACTTGAAATGATAAAATATACTCAAAGACTTAGCCTTAGATATGAGTGCTCGGAAAACAGCTATTCATGTGTCTGAACCTTGATTGCTTTTGTTGGGTTTCAACTCTAGCATACCCAACTTATTTGGAATTTAAAGGCTTTATTTTTGTTGATGTTGTATATAATCGAGGAATTAATTAATTAATTTCTTAAAGAGTAGTGCATGTCATCCTGTAGAGAACTTTCCTGGCTCTGTTTCCATTGTGAACAAAATCTGCTTTGGAAAATTACCAGGTGTTGCTGTGGTTGTGATCAATATGGATGGATGTCCTTGTACGCCGTGGAATTTCATTTTGTTGGTGGAAATCTTCTCGGCAACGTTTGTTCATGGCAATTATATTCATTCATTTATTTGTTGCGTTGTTCACACTAATGAAGGAGCATACTTGTTTCCTAACTATGGAACTGCATAATAATACAAGCGCTTGTAGCTCATCTAGTACTATATACTGTGTATATATATTTCAAATTCTCGTGTAAAGCGACAACGATTTAAGTTAAAATACTGCTACCATCTCCGGTTTGCAAGTAGTACTCAATATTTTGGACAAGATTTAAGTCAAGTTTAAACATTGATTCCGGTTCAAAAAAAAGTTTAAACATTGATTATAAATAACTTTTAAAGTACGTATTTAGTTTAGAAGATTAAAGATCATATGCATAGTGTTTTATATTGGAGATGGAGTGCTTTCGTAAAAACACAACATGAAAGCACGTGCGACAGTTAATTATCTTAGCATCAAACGCACCCGCACGCAGCCGTCGCCCAAAATCTTTTTTTTCAGAAATAAAAAAAATAAAGAGCACTGTAATTACAGGGGGCAAGCAAAGGTAACAGGCTAACAGCGCGGCAGAGCCTAAATTATCCTTCCTTATTATATTATTACTCGTATAAGAAAGCAGAACCTATGGAGAAATGTATACTCATACATAACCTTTTCATCCTTAGAGCTCGTTCGGTTGCTCTGGATTCAGTCCTCTGAAATGATTCCAGTTGAAATTGGCTCACTAATTTGTATAGTTTTGAAAAGCTAGAATAGTTTCTGGTTTAAATCTAGGGTAACCCAACACAGCCTTACTCAACTTTGCATCCATAGTCGACTAGGCTACACAACCTTTTCCATAATGCATATGGAATTGATAATTTTTTAGTAGTGGTATGTGACTATGTGAGTAATTGGCTCATCTTCTAGAGGTGTCCGGATCGGAGCTAAAAAAAAAAGTTGCTCTACTTGAGTGGTTAGAGACAGAACAACTTTAACTAAAGTCAAAGCTCTACTAATAAACACATAATGTATATTAATCTGGCAAGGAGAATAAATAAAGTCATTCTCATGGCCTCATCATATGGGTTGACCGTTGACCGACCAAGAGATCGACGAGATGAAGGGAGATCAACGCCCGTGATAAGCAGCCAAATGGAGCAGCGCGAGGGGCCCTCCCCTTCTTCAACTGCAGCTAGGCCTTGTTTAGATTGTCTCAAAATTCTATAATTTTTTACTCTTTTTTTATTACATTAATTTTTGGACGCATGCATAGAGCATTAAATGTAGGTAAAAAAAAACTAATTACACAGTTTTGTTGTAAATCACGAGATGAATCTTTTGAGCCTAGTTAGTCCATGATCGGACAAAGTTTGTCAAATACAAACGAAACTTACTACAATATCCAGATTATAAAAATTTGCAATCCAAACAAGGCCCTAGCCAATGGTGTTTTCTATAAGTACGGTCGTCCGGTGGCACTCGTCGCCTTTGCTTTGATATTTATTATCATCATCATCATGTATATATATATATATATATATATATATATATATATATATAGTATGGATGGATTAGCGGTGATTGCCACTTGATTTAGTCCGATCCAGCAAGCAACTGACGTTGACGATCGATCGTGCCAAGCGCACGGAAACTGCATGCGTACGGTTGCCGTGCGCGTAGATTAGTTTAGATAGGGTTCTTCTTCTTCTTTTTTTATTACCTTATCATCATCGGAAGCATTGTTGTCACGAATAAGGGGGTGTTTACATGCTCCTCCTAAATTTTAGTCGTTGTCCCATCGGATGTTTGACATATGCATAGAGTATTAAATATAAACTAATTACGAAACTAATTACATAGTTTGCGACTAATTTGTGAAGACGAATCTTTTGAGCCTAATTAGTCCATGATTTGACAATGTTTGCTACAGTAAACATGTGCTAATGACGGGTTAATTAGGCTTAAAAATTCGTCTCGTGGAGTACTCATAGATTATATAATTTATTTTTTTATTAGTATCCGAACATCCAATAAAACATCCTCCTGACACACCTCCTAAATTTTAGTAACTGGATCAAACACCCCATAAGTGTAGCAGAATAGCTACTTTACGGGAAGGAACAGACATGCTCCACAGGAAGGCGTAGTGAAGTCACCGCGCTTGTGAAGGGCGCGTTTGGCCGGGCTCCTGCCGGCTCCGGCTCCTACACTGTAGTATAACTGTAGCGCACAGGAGCTGGACCCGATGGAGAAAAAAAAAACGAGCTGCTCCGGCTCCGACACTGTTAATGAGAGAGAAAAGGAGAAGAGAGAAAAGCGGATTCGATAAACACTGTCGCTACAGGAGATGATCAGAAAAGGAGTCAGATGATGTAGAGCCGCCGGGAGCCCGGCCAAACGGGCCCGAAGACGTCCAGCACCAAGCCAAAGCGGTACGTTTGGCAAATGGAGAGGTCGTGTATATCCATAAGTACACGAGGAGTGGCTGGCAGTACCACGTACTACTCGTACACATTTTGGCGTCCTCTTATTGGTGCTGGTGCCATGGATGCCAACGACGAGACAAGCCGCCTAGACGACCGTGCCGGCCGGCCGGCCGGCGAACAAATTTTGATGCGTGCGGTCCTTCGCTCGCTGCAGCGTCATTGTACGGTACGCGCGACGCGAGTGGCCAAACATCAATTTCTTGCAGGCTGCTGCCGGGTACTGGGTACAGCGTGGAAGTGGACAGGAGTATCCGTCGTTAAATAATTAAGTTTAACTTAATTTATAAAAAATACGTATAATATTTGTATCTCCAAATAAATTTATTAAAAACTAGATTTAAAGATCTTTCTAATGATACTAATTATGTACCATAAATATTAATATTTTTAATATATATTTAGTCATTTATTTTTCGGAAAACAAAAATGATAGATATTTAGAGACTGAGGAATTATGTGAGAAAATAGACTGCGGCCGGCATGACGATGTATTAAAAAGTTGTATCATAAATATTAATATTCTGTAATATTTTTTAATAAATACATTAAAACAAAAGGTTACTAGTCAACTAAATATATGATATTTTTCTATAAATTTGGTTAACTTTGAAATTTTAATTTAGGAAACACACTATATTTTGGAATGGACGAAGTATATTGATTAACACCATGCTTATTAGCCGTATAGAGCTCACTTTTTTTAATTTATAATATACATTTAGTGCATTCGATTTTCTAGCACAAATAGCCACTCAAGAAAGAGGAGGAGAAAAAAAATATCTGCAACCAAGTGTACCTAGATATGGTAAATCAGCTAACAAGAGGGTCTTAGGCGCAAGAAGAACATATATACCCCCTTCATTCCAAATTATACTTCATTCAAGAATCTTGAAGAGTCAAAGCATCTCAAGTTTGATAAAAATTATAGAAAGAATTATAAAGATTTATGACATCAAATATGTATACTATAAAAATATAATTAATGAAATAATACTTAGTTGGTGTCATAAATGTAATTATATTATTATATAAATTTAGTTAAACTTGAGATGCTTTGACTATCTAAGATTTTTGAAATGACTTATAATTTAGGACAGAGAGAATACTAATAGTACTACACACCACTGACCAATCGGCAATAAGAGACTTTAGAAAATAAAAGATCGAATATACTGTACTACTACTATGACAGAATATAGGAGTATGACTAGCTACAGTGGATGTGGATGGATCAGTCCGTTTGAGCTTATAAGTCAGAATCAACCTTAGGCCACATCTAGTTGGGCCGAATTGGCGCCGCCAAACGACTGTAGCTACAGTGTCGTTTTGTTTTTATTTGGTAATAATTGTCCAATCGTTGACTAATTAAGCTCAAAATGTTCGTCTCGTAAAGTACAACAAAACTGTGCAATTAGTTTTTGATTTCGTCAACATTTAGTACTCCATGCATGTACCGCAAGTTTGGTGTGACGGGGAATCTTCTTTTTACATAGTGTCAAAGTTGGGAATTTGGTAAAACTAAACAGGACCTTACTTTTTTAGCTATGAAACAATATTTTTCTCTCACAATATATAAGCCTACGAATCAGCGTAGCAGCCATAAGTCCTGCCCAAGAAAGCCCGATTCCACAGTCGAAGGCGAAGGACGCGCAGGACAAAAAGGTACGAAAGCCGGGGAGGATCAGAGTACGGCTCACGATTCGGTGCCCGGCCGCTTTTGTTCGTCGCCGTCGTCACGTCGTCCCCGCCGGACCGGAGCGAGAGATTCCAAAAAATGTTATCACATCGAATTTTGTGATAGGTGCATAGAGCATTAAATATAGACGAAAAAAAACTAATTACACAGTTTGATTGGAAATTACGAGACAAACGTTTTGAGCCTAATTAGGCCAGTCTCAATGGGGATTTCATAGAGTTTCATGGGCATTAAATATGCTGACATGGTACTGTCTTGATGAAGAGAGAGAAGATAAAAGTTTCATAAGAGTAGAGAGAGTTTCATGGGAATGAAACTCTTCTGCACTGTTTCCAAAATATGGGTGTGTTGGAAACTGGGAGATGAAACCCCCACTGAGACTGGCCTTAGTCCATGATTGAACACTAATTGCCAAATAAAAACGAAAGTGCTACAGTAGTTAAATTCCAACTTTCCCTCAACTAAACACGCTCTGATTTCATTTGCGGAGAAAACTTTTGATACACATATTTTCAATTCTTGCGCTGAGGGGACAGAATTTCATTATAAATATGAATCAAGTTATAGTTCACTTTAATATTATCCTAAGTTATTTTTTTTAAGATTGATCAAATTTATAGAAAAAATTAACTTATGAAAAGATTAAATTTAACTTATGATAAGAGTAAAGTGAGCTATATAGCTTGGGTGGACGCGAGAATGGTGTGTAGAAGAATCCAACCGATGAGAGCGATACGTGTACATGTCTCACACACACTGACAGCATAGGTACTGTGTGGAAAACGAAGTCCATGTACGTGTCTGAAAATTGATGGTGGTGTCGGCGGTGTGAACAGGAATTTGAGGTGTAGGATGAATTTCAAGGTAAGCAGCCTGTTCGCTCGTCAGCTAGGGTTTATTAGTGAGTCAATAATGTTTTTCTCTCGTAACAAATTACTATTAGTTAAATTTATCAGTCTATAAACTAACCAGCGAAGACGCTCTTAACAATCATTGACTTGGAGGAACAACCTGACGGATGACCCGTTGTCGCCCGCGAATTCAGCATCAGTTTCGCTTTTGCAAGTACGGTACGGTGTCTTCCCGTTTTTCTTTTCTTTTTTCTTATATTATTATCTTTTCTTTTGGAAAGGCCAGCAAGTAAACTGTTTGGCATTTATACTACTCCTATACAGACGAAAGAACATAGCTGGAAAATTCACAGGGCGGTGAAAACTAAACTGCTCCCAAAACCAGGTAAGAAGAAGATTACAGGGGTCTGGTTCAATAGTCAATACAGTGATAATCATGTTCAAATGTGTGATAATCCAGTACACTTAAATATCTCGCATGTTTCGCAGCTAGCACACATCTTTGTTGCGTCACTCACGTACGGATCAAGAATTCAAGATGAAGCAGACAAGACCCGTGAATGTATTTGGCCCAGGGAATTAGGGAAATGACAGGATATTCTATCAAGCCAAGCCTCTACTCTACACCCGTTTTTTTCTTGGTCAGCAATTAGGTGAGCTGGCGCGCACAGACACACAATGATTGGCCTTTTTTGCTCCTCTCTCTCTTGGCACTTGCTTGTGTATGATAAGAAACAGCCACTTTAACAACCTGCCTGCCTGCTTATCATATCCTGTATTTGACTCCATCTCCAACTGCAAACAACTACTCACTCTAATACAGTAATACTCCTACTGTCCTATGATACAATGCTCATCATTTGATTTGCTGCTCATCTCATATGACAACGCAAGATACAACGCTAACTGGTGCAGTTCTGTTCCAGTCATGACATTGCTTTCGATGGAATATGAGATCCCATTGCCCCGTTCGCTTCGCTGAAAAAACAAGACGAAACACTGTTCCGACTGATTTGTCATGAGAGGAAAATACTGTTCTGACTAAAAAAACAAACTAAAAAGTACGGATTATAAGACGTCAACAGGGCCAATCCATTTCCGAACCCTTCAGGCTTCAGCATCTAGAAGCCGGCCGGGAACTGTATGGAAACTGTGTACGTCAGGCAGAGCACAGACGGCCGGCCGGCACGTTTTCTACCGAGGCCTTGCTTAGTTTCAAAAAGTTTTCCTAAAAAATGCTACAGTAGCTATCGAATCTTGTGATACGTGCATGGAGTATTAAATGTAGACGGAAAAAAAACTAATTGCACAATTTGGTGAGAAATCACGAGACGAACGTTTTAAACTTAATTAGTTCATGATTGAACACTAATTGCCAAATAAAAACAAAAGTGCTACAGTAGCCAAATTCCTAAATTTCGCGGAACTAAACAAGGCCTGAGAAGTGGCATATTCCTGCAGAAACCTCCTGCTATGCAAAACAGAGAATGAAAGACGACAAAGTTGGAATAATCGCTTTGGCAAAATGTAGCATATCACACTCCTTTTTCTAAACTCACCAAAAGCTGCGACTTTCTGGATATCAAAATCATTCATGTATGTAGCACATGGGTTTTTGGCTCAATATGCGGCGATACTAGACCATCTTCGTCAAAGAAAACACCTACCCTTTTCACAATAAAAAATTATCTTTTTTCCTGCTCCCAGAAAAGTTAAGCAATTGCATTGGCGAGAAACAGAGAAAGCAAGAGTTCTTGGAGAGCGAAAGGGGGTGAGTGGAAGCTCACATTTGAATATTTTATGCAGTAAATCTCAGTGCATGTGAGGCTTGACGAGTCATCTCTCTGCATGTGAGTTCTTGACGAGTCCACCTTCACATAACCAAAATCAAAGGGTTAGTAGTAGTAGTAGATAGAAAAGTAAAAATGGTGGCAAGTCATGGTTCCGTGTCCGTACGTACGATTTAGTGGAGACCAACCAGCCTAAACTGGTCAAACAAAATTAGGTGCTTGAAGAAACTGAAACAGACCATGGCTCCTTGGAAGCTGATTATATTAAATTACGAAAAGATTATGCTGGATTGGCTTCATGAAGTCACAAAGGGGTACCGTACCAGGCAGATCAGACGCATGTACGTTAGTCAAAAGCCGCTGCATTATAATGAAGAGAATATCTAGAATACTCCAGATCCATCGAACCAACTGTCAACTGAGAATTGGTAATGAATTGATGATGATGAGAGGAAATCAACTGACCTGCAGGTTTGCAGCACACTTGTTGCTGTCATGTCTCCTAGGCTTCATGGTTTCAACTGATAATGTGAACAAGATGTGAGATGAAACAGGTTAGCCTGCACTGCAAAGTTTGCAGCAAGCTTTCTGATCACACCCTGTTCGCTGATGCTTATGCTGAAATGCTGTGAGAGGAAAACACTGTTCTATGGCTGAAAAGTAGTTCTGAATAAGCTCAAGCCAACAGGGCGGCGTCTTCATGGTGCCCCATGACAGCAAGTAGGCTCTGCATATCAATTCCAGAAGGGAAATAAAAATACTAGGGGCAACAAAAGAAAGTCACACTCCAGCTACAAGACATCAAGAACGTAATGAAATGAGCAATAGGCTGTAGGGTCACATTCAGAATACTGTAATTGTCGATGTGATTTGAAGAACGGCTGCGACGTCGTCAGCTTGCTGACAGGGAGATAAAGATGCCACCCAGGCACGAGCACGACGGCACTCCTGCATTCTTACAGAATGATTGCAAATTCATGACGGAGAATTTCTTCAAACGTCATTTTTCTTCATATATTTCTGCAACATGTTTACATGTACAGTATGATAGAAGGCACTGCTCCCCCCAGTCCCTCTACACGTTGCATTGGCAAAAACAACAACAGCAGCAAAGAGCCAACCTATACGTATATACATACAGCTATACATAAAGAATGGGTGTCAAATCCGGTTGAGTCTCTAGCTAAGACCTCATACACGGACATACCTCTTTCTTTCCTGCAAAATGGAAAATTCGCAGAATCTTCCTTTGCAACTATCTTGAAATCGACATCGTCCATGTAACTGATAGTCTGGCTGCTGCAAGCTGGACCTCTAACAGCCAGCAGCCCTGAGGAAATTGTCGTACGGGCTCGCCGCCGGTAGCTTGAGAGACTGTTGTTGGAAGTCCTGACCTGGCTGTGCGTTGTCGCCATTGGGACCGTTCATGTACTGTGGATATCCCTGAAGGCTGTCATCAGCGAATGGATTCGTGCTATGTGCCCCGGCCTGCTTAGAATTGGACGTTCACGGCAATATCTTGTTTTTGGGCCATGTTCGATTTTAAATGAAATTATTGAGGATAAATAAATGGCCTTGCGAATGGGAGGTACTCTACCTGAGGCAACTTCGGATCTTGGAAAAGGTCCAACTCCATTTGGTTGGGCTGGCTGCTTGGCAGCCCTGCCGCTTGCACGCTTTGCTGGAAGCTCATGAAGGCGGACATTTTCTGCTGTTTCCCGATCGTCAGGGCTTCGCAGTGGCTAGTCATATCCTTGAATCCAATGTCTGCTGACACTACTCCAGCCTGAGGTGCTGGTTCTGAACCAACCTGAAATAAATGACACGGAAATCTCAACTGTAATGCAAGGCAATCTCAACATGACAGTACCCCAAGGACAGATAAACCAAGGAAAAGCAAGGAAGAATGGATTTCTCATACCGTTTCAAGAAGCTGATCGATACTCAGAAGATCTGATGCAGGTACAGAAGATGCGGAAGCTTCTGTGCTTTCTGAAGCTTCCCCAAAAGCATCATGGTCATTCCCCAGGTCAATCAGCAAACCCTGTTAAAAAGAACACATGATTTTAGCATGGAAACTAGGGGATGGATATGTGTCACTGTGCCAGATGTATATACCTCTTGATGGTGACCAGTCTCATGAGACCCTGATGAAGGATTATCAACATGCACTTCAAAGAACTGAGTGCTTGTAGGACACATGTCATCGGGAGTGAAATCACTTAGCAATTGGCTTCTCACATTATGCAATTCCGCCTGCAGAAATAGGAAAGTCATCAGCAGCTGCATGGAACTTGGTCAAAACAATGAAAACAAGATGCGATCAGGAAGGTCAACATTACATCCAGCATATTTGCAATGCTGTTCATGATTGTGGAGACTATGCACTCTCGAGATTGACTTTCTGATAGTTCTATTTCTGAAAGGGACTTCAGTGCATTACTGTTGTCCTCTGGCGATCCATATATTTTTGAAGGATCATCTGAAGAATCCTTGACAGCTGTAAGTCTGCTCTCATCCACCAAATGAAGGAACGGATCGGCCTAAGCAAAATAGCAAAGAAATGTGAAATAAGGCACATGGCATACATGAAGAGTCCTTAGGAGTCAAGATGAAACAGAAGTACTTTGAAAATCAATACCACTTTCCTTCTTAATTGAAAGGCAGAGCTGCCATTGTGTTCAAAAAAAAAAAACAATACCACAAAACCTCAGTTGATCTCCACAGTAAAATGAAGATGCAATCAAACTCTAATTTGGTATATCAACAAAAATAAATCAGGAGGCTGCCAGGTCTATGCATCATTGTTGTGATCAATATGTATAGAACACATTTGTCAATTTAAACTCTAAACCATAGGGCACAGAAGGATAGCAAGGGGCTATAAGATGGAAAAACAAACTTTCCAGGGACAGCTAAACATAAAAAGCTCATGATTTACAAACAAGTAGTAGGGTACATACAAGAGATACTGAGAAAAAACAAGATCAAGTAACAAGTTTGATTATAAGCTTAATTCTGATTCTGACACTCAAATTGGTACCATAATGCGTTCTTATCACTTCCCAACTAATATTCTATGCCATCATTCTGTACAGTCTTGTTTAGGGAGTTACCCTACCATAACCAAAAGAAAATGCAGATAAATAAATGAGGCTTCAAATTTTGATCTTACATACCGCACGATCATTGATCATTTGTTTACAGATCGGGATGAGTGGCAACACATTGTAAGCTCTTGACGAGAAAATAATCATGGCTGTGGACAGAGTAAACAATGACCGGCGCCGACACGGTTGTAATGAATCTGCAAGGTTAGAAAGGACAAAAAAAAAACACAGACAGTTAGAAAGGAAACAAAATTAAAACCACATTTAAGTATATGTAACTTCTGTGCCATCATGTACGATATGAAGCCTATTTCTCAGAAGTTACATTATATGGTACACTAAATTCTTATTAACTTGTAACACTTTAAACGGAATTTGACTGTATCACCTGCTTCAGTGAGCGAATAGCTCCTCAAAGAAAATGAAACCTGAAAACTCTGAGTAAGAGCCTCAAATGTTGATGCCTGGAAGAGGAAAGGGCGAAAACATCAGCAAGTAGGACCTAACAGTTGGAATTTTCTCCCTCCCTCCCTAAGGCCCTTATGTTTTTGTTTAGGAAAAGAAAAGGCATAAGGTGCTAGTAGTTCACCAGAAGAAACAGGAGGAGGAATTAACATAAGAGCTGCTTATGAATGGGCTTAGGGAACATAGTACATGTTGAAAATAAGAGAAGTAACAGAACACTAAATTCAGACCTCATGAAACGTATAGACTATAGAGTAACAGAAACTTGTGAAAATATATGATTCCTGGAATATGAGGTTAGTTGCAGCAAGTTCTAATGAGCTCTAAAGAAAATTGCAACCCTTTTTGTGTAATACTTCTTAGTTTATACTTTATAGAAGATCATGATTTGTTCCTCACATTGTTGTCTAAACTCACTGAGCAGTTAGCGCTACCCAACAAGAATCGAAGGGACCTATTAAGGGACTTGGGGGGGGGGGGGAATAGGGTGGTCCATCATCTTCTCACTGATCACTTTTTTGTTGGTTTGTTGAATTGAATGGGTTGATCCATCAAAACCACATCCCTCACAAGCACATAATTAGTATATAAGCATGAGGGACCTAAATTTGCACAGACATCTTCTAACTTTAAAATGTGTAGTGCATATTCAAAAATTGGTCTTTATCAGCATATCTAAGCAAGAAACTTCTGGTCTATCATTGATTTTAGGAGTGCTGTAAAGAAAAGCTACTATATAGATTGTAAAGATTTGGAGGAATAAAATGCAGGATTTACAAGATCCCTTTGTGTTCCCTTCCCCCCAAAACATTTCCAGGTCCAAACAGAACTTGCAATCCTACACAATATAACCTCATCTCCACAAGTAAATGTTGGACTGGGTGACAATTGAATAATTACCAGGTTCCTTCCTTACAAGCAGGTATTGATATCAAGGAAAAGAACACCACATAGAAAGTAGGATTACCTTGGATCCAGAGAACAACAGAAGCAAACTGTAAGTATGAGCAATTGCTTCATAGTTCGCAGGAGTATTTTCAGGGGATGTTGCTTGAGCCCAAATGGATGACAGCAAAAGTGTGATCTGACGGGTACTCAGTTTCACCAACACTGATTCCTGAATGCATTAAGCATAGTGCACAAACAATTATTCATGATAAGAAATCTTTTGCTCAAATGTAGCTAATTATCACTTCATACATTCTGGATAGAATTGATTATACCGTTTCCTCATCTGACTTGTTTGAGGAACTTTGGTCTTCCTTTACAGACATAGAAGGTGCTCTTGAAGACATTGAAGGACCTCTCAGAGATATTGAGGGAGCTCTGATCGCTACTGAAGGAGCTCTCATGGCCATTGAAGGACCTCTTTTCATGGAAAAATTAGGAACTTTCATGCTACGGCGGCGGCTTTGAGACACGTGAAGGTTTTGACTCTTCGATTGTCCGGTCCCTTCACCAACGCTATGCAAACTATTGTCCTTGCTTTCTCCTTGTGAATTTTCTGAGTACTTGTCCTTTTTCATCTTGTCAAAGATAGCAGCCGAAGAAGAAAATACAGAGACAGCCCTAGAGAGTGTCCTCTGCATGTCATGTTTCTTTGCCTGGCCAGAGGGACTGGCTTGAATCGAAGGGGAAACAGAAGATGGGACTAAGACAATAGCAAATATGCGGTGTGCAGCAACACGAGCTTCATGATCGGGGTGGATCATTGTTAACAGCAACTGATGAAACAGAGCTTCAGGAAACACCTGGCATCAAGTATAGAAGATAGGTTTCAAACCAGAAGAAAGTAATGTTGTCTGGGATTAATTTTAACACTTCAACTCATTTGTTCTAACAGCATACCTTATTCTGATATTGCAAATTTGGCACGGAAGCAATTATTTGAGCTGTGCGATAAACAGCAGCTGCAGTTGATCTAGCTACAACAGGAGTGCTCGCAATGTTTTCTAGCATAACTGCCATCATGTCAAGAACTGGCCCAGCATCAGTCACCTGATCAACACAACAAAGTCTTGATAAGTCTTATATGCATTGTGCGTAGATCATATGAAACTAATCAACATATTATACAGGCCAAACTGCAAGGAGGGGTCAGTTAAAAAATCACATTTACTTAAGTAGCACCATTATATTGTGACATGAAGGTAACATAAAATTTCAGATGGAGAAAATGGCAAATGCACCTTCTTTGACAGCTGAACTAGGCATTCATCTATGCCCTTCCGGAATTTCTCGTTCCATTTTACTAACTCCATATCTTTGCTGCCAAGAGTAATATGGAATGTCCTTTTCAAATGCCTCACAAGATCACTTATGGCACCTATAGTTGCTGGTGAAGCGATAGCACTGGATTGTTCTGCAAGGGTAGCTGCCACCTCCACGATGCTAAGCTGCATGTCTGGCTGCTTCAACATTGTCTTGTGCTCAATATGTTTTATCAGCAGTGACAGCATTAAGTGCATATTTTGTCCTACAGAAATCGTTTAAACAACATAAGCAACCACATTACCCGTATACAATATACTTAGACTCATCAACTACAATGCAAAAGTAGCACCTGAGCTTTCTACTAAAAGTTGCATGTCCAACAAGACACACAAAGCAAGTCCATTTTCTGATAACCATGAACTATTGTTACCGAAGTACCGAAACAAACATTCCAAGATGCGGCGGAATGTGGTTGCCTCCCTAGAAAGCTTGGCCATATTGTGCACACAGATTCTGGACCAAAACTTAGGATCCCTGGCATCTTCCCTGCAGCACAGGAGTATGTTTAGGAACCACTTGCTTACTGTATATGAAGAAAAGACAAAGTCAATCAAAGAGTAAAAGTAAGATTATATTACACTGGCAGGTTGACTCCTCCCTTGACATTAACTATGTTCTCCCAAGAGGGAGCCGGAGTGATAATGAAAGGGGAAGGGGGGTGCTCAGCATTCTGGCCTTCCTGCACCAACTGGTTGTCAGCATCATTGGTACTTTGATCATCATTTTGCATCTTCTGAGGTTTGTAGTTTTCCAGTACAACTTGAACAACCTAAAAGATACAATAGAAAACAATCAGAGCTGATGAAACATTTGTGGCTGCAATCTGCTCGCAAAAGTGATAGTTTTAAAGTAACCAAATGAACATAAGCAAGGAACCTTCCTTGCAGTGCCAAATAAAGTTTCTTCTTTAGATGTAATCTCAAGATTGACAGGCACATATTAAACAGGAAAGTAACACAAGAAAAAAAAGCTCGCTTTCATAGTACTTACATTGTCAAACTCTGACGAGATATGAGAAAGCTCCCCCATAAACCATACCTGCTCAAAAAGAAAACTACATGATATTATGACTGTCAAAGATAATTTTGTTTGAAAATTTTTAATGCTCAGTGGTTATGGCATAATAGAACAATAAGAAAAGCAGTAATCTTTAAGAAGACGTCCTCTGCATACACTGAAATATTTTTTGAAAAGAGATTTAAGTTCTAGATAGCTACTCCCTCCATCAAAAACAAAACATGCCATCACCAGGCCGATGCCCAAAACTAAATGCATGTGTGACTGGAGGGAGTATGGGCAGTTACAATAATACAGAACCCACCTCCGCCGAACTACATGTTGTCATGTTTAGTTAATAAAGCAGAAATAGGAGCCAAAAATTGCATCAAATAGGGTTTGAACTTGGGTTATATAGGCAGATATCCACACTCTCACACAACTGAGCTAGGCTTAGTTCATAAGTTATGCATATGAAGTTAGTCAACTCATGAGTAATTATTGCCTTGAGCTTTCATTGCTTGCATCCTAAGAAATGAAGTAAACTGTGAATTAGAGAGTTAGAGTTATGTTGGAAGAATGTTTTAACTTCCTCTTGGAAACAGGAGTATAACAGTTCTCTTACACTTTGAGTTTTGAACTTCCTATTCATTTATCCAGAACTTTTAGAAAGCCATGCTAACATATGACATCAGTTTGATATGGCGCAATCACAGAACCTACCATAGCTGAAAGAGATTGCAGGGCTGCAGCTCGTAGGGCAGTTGCCCTCTCATCTTCTCCTACTTCTTGGGCTATTTCACACAGTCTTGGGACTAGCCCTTCCAAATTGAACTGATATGTACCATCCACCTGGAATAGACAGACTCAAGATCACTAATAATGGGACATACCTATATATAAACTGAATCCTGCTAACGGACAATGGCATCTACTCCAACAGGAATACCTGATTCACAGCAAAATCAAACAAGGTTTCACACCCAACGATGCGCAAATCATCCTGCCTCTTTTGGTCTAAAAGAGTGTGTACAATGCTTAATAGGCTACTTGCAAACAGAGGCCTGAATTAAGAAAATAACAATTACATTTTTAACCAGCAAAAGTAATAATAAAGTGTAAGAAGTATCATTGCAAACCAAATAAAAATATTAACTTCACAGAATCCAGGGCCATATGAGCAAGAGAAACTTGAAAAGAAGACTCACATCTGTTCTCTACAGGAAACAGACAGTCTGCGATATATCAACATCACCACTTTTGCAAAGCCGTACTGCTCACTTCTTAAGTCCCGGTAAATATGTTGCTCCAAGTAAACTGTGATCTGCTCAGATATAAACATGCATAACACGACAAGCTTACTGAGACTGAATTTGACCAAGGAGACAAGGGAACTATACTTGAAACATTAAGTTAGAGGCCAAGAACAATGTCCCATGGGCCATGAGGCATCTCCAGTTTCGAGATAAGTTACACTACTCGATCCTCGATTGCAATTATAATCTGTACTACTACAGTAGCTACAGAGCTAGCAAACTGTATTCTAGCAGCAACAGCAAGAGCAATTCGCTCAAAAGGTCAGAACCTCTACACCTGGCATGGAAACAACAAAATTCAAATTAGGAAGCAAGGGGGTGAACCTTTGGCACTCGAAGAGGGTTTTTCGAAGCGTACTCGCATAACTTCCCAATCCTTCTCTCGTTAGGCTCTTCATCCTGCAACAGAAACAAACATGCTCCTTAAATAAATAAATAAATCCGAGACATAGTTCAAGCGTAAACATGCTCACATTTGACAAAAGGAAAACGGATGCAGCATGTCCCGACCTGTGTTTTGGGGAAGATTTCAGCAAGGATCTTCTTGTACCGCTTCACGGGCATCCGGGACCGCGTTGTGAGCCCGGGGCAGAAATAGCAGAGTGATACCATCCTATACTTCTATGTTAACAATTGAAGAACGTGTCTGTCAGTGCAAATGGCATCAGTGAGAAACACCTCGTGATCCAGATTCCAACAATGAAAACAATAGTGGGTTGATCAAAGGGGGGAAAGACTTCAAAAGGATTTCGGGTGAATCTGTGAAAACTGAACCAGCAAACGATGATCAAATTAAAGCAGACAGACAGTGATTTAAACTGAAGACAACCGCACACAAATGAAACCAAAACTGAAACCATCCAGAAACTTGCAAAACTGGTAACCAGCATTCGACGATCAATCGGCGTCGACGCAAAGAGAACCCAAAACTGAGGACACGATCGATCACCCGCGAACCATCCAGCGATCCCCATCATCAGCGCACACACCAGAATCGACACAACGTCGAGTGGAAGCGTGGGATAGAATGCGAGCATTACATTTCTACGTGGCGCCTGCCGGCCGGCGAGTTGGTCGGTCGGATCGAGCTGCCGTGGCACGGGAGTCAGGCGGGGCCGGATCGGGGAATGCGGGACGCCTGCGTCCGCGCCAGTGGTCGTCCTCCGCTCCTCCGCCTCCGACCAGGAGAGACGCGACGCGCGCCGGGGTGGGGGGTGGAGGTGGGGCGGGCGGGGAGGGAGGGACGGAGAGAGGCACGCACGCGCGCACGCCCCCACGGTTATTCGCGACGCGGCTTTGCCCTCGGTGGCGCGGTGACAGCGGGGGTTGGGTGGGTAGTCGTGATGGGAGGGGAGGGGGCGAGGGAGGGGTGGTGGCGTCCCGCCGTCCGCTCGTGCGTGCGGCCTGGCCGGGGCTCCAGGATCGCCGGGCGCGACTTCCGCCATCCTCGGCGGCGAGAAAGGCATCAGGCCCGCCCTCCAGATTTAGGCAGCAACCCGTGCGTGTTTGCGCGTGCCAGCAGACCGGCAGTTGCCTCAGCCCTAAGCCTATATACCTAAACCGAGGACCTGAGGTGTTTCCGCAAAAATTTAGGACACATACATAAACTATTAAATGTAAACTAATTATAAAATTAAATGTACATATACTAATTTACAAGACGAATTTTTTAAGCCTAATTAGTCCATGATTTAACAATGTGATGTTACAGTAAATATATGCTAATAGCGGATTAATTAGACTTAATAATTTCGCCTCACTGATTAATGAGGACTCCTATAATTTATTTTTTTATTATCATCCAACCACTCGATGTGACACTCCATGTGACACTTTTAAATAGCTAGCTAGACTGGATTTAGAAATAATAAAAAAGATTGGATTTAGAAATAATTAAAAAACATTATAGTGGAGAGTTATTTGAACTATGAGAGAGTTGTTTCTAAAAGATCGTATACTAAACTAACTATTTAGGAGTAAGCTAGCTATTTAATATTTCTCCCTTCTAAAAGATCGTGCTAAACTAACTATTTAGGAGTCGCTAGCTATTTAATCTTTCTCCCTGATAGCCAATAGAATTCTTCATGAACTAGCTATTTGAGAACTATTAGGAACGCCCTGATAGCCAATGGAATTCTTTCTGGACTAGCTATTTAGAAACTATTATGGACGCTCTTAGGGTGTATTTGGTTCGAGGAATAAGATGGTTCATCTTTTTCTCACTCCTCAGTTTTTATTTGTTTGTCAAATGAATGAGTTTCCACCACCACCTCATTCCTCACAAGCTAATAATTAATTCTACATCTGTCTCCAAAAAAATACAACTATATTATGTGTGTCAGTTAAAGTGCTTCAAGTCTCTAGTAAACATTATTCACATTTATGGTTTTAAATCAATTTATTATAAAAATATATTTCATAATTGATATTATAAATATTTATATTTTTTATCTATAATTGGTTAAACATGACATCGTTCCAGAATTATATTATTTTGAGGACGGAGAGAGTACATGCACGAGGAATGAGTCGATTCCACCAAAATTCATGGGATGAACTCATGATGCATCACTTTACGAAGGATCAAAATTCATGGGAATCTTTTCATCGACCTTTTAACAATATTATTTATATAACACAAAAAACTAACAAAAACGTTAAACTAGGCACAAATAATGAACTCCGTGTCATGTAGGAAAGAGAAAAACTTTTCAAAACCATGAAGGAAAATCTATGCATTTTCAGTCATATAGGAAATGTTCTCCTTTCAGAAATCGGGCATTATCTCATTCTCACGTACTACAAATTCATTTTCCATCTTGATAAATTCTCACTCTCACAAACTACTATTCATTTCCCATTTTGACAAATTGTTTCTAAAGACTGCTAGTTGATGGATCATGATTTTCAATGAGATGTGCATGATTCATCAAGAATATATGAGTCGTGATTCTTATAAAGGTTCCTTTGAATTAGACAAATGTAATAATCAGTGACTCAATTTTCTCATATTACTAGGAGTAAATAAATTACCCATACACAGGTCTCGACCACCGTACTATTCAAAAGACAAGCCAAATATAGGTTTGACTTAACATTCTAATTCGATTGTCATCTCATATCATTCAATTATTACCAATGTTTCTTAAACGGTAAACGGTTTTTACACGGTTGCCCTTCGTTTAGTGTTTAGGCTGTTTATACAGTGTTTAAACGAAGTTAAACAGTCTAAACGTTTTATGCTTTTTAAAAAAAAATACATATAATTATATATGTGCATGTAAAAAATCAAGTATTCTAGCATTTATACATATTTATCCGAGTAAAAATCAATTATTTTGATATGTATATATATTTATGCAAGTGAAAAGAAACAAATATAGATATTTATGCATGTAACATATAAGTGTACACATTTTTAAATATAATAAACTTAAGTATATAAATTTATCCATACAAAACTGAACTAGATTTACCTCATGTTCACCTAAACAACCGTTTAAACAGCTGTTTAGCCTGTTTAATGTTGTTTATCTCCGTTCCGTTTAGGTCCTTTAGACCATTTTTTTTTCATTTTTTGACCGTTTAAACGGTCAACCGTTTAATTTCCATTTACCCCCTAAACAAAACAGTTTACCACCGTTTACTGGCCGTTTAAACGAGGCGAACACTGATTATTACATATTGATACCATACAGTTCTTTAACTGATCGTATCTCAACCCGGCCAAATTCAGGCCAACCTGCTTTATCAGTTCTAAAAACATAAGAAATGGAACCATCTCCTCAATACCAAAGCTCACTACGCACACTGCATGACTAATCCTACTTCTCTCATCCTCTGCTTCCTTCTCATCTTCCAATTCATGTACACCTGAAAAACGATAAACGGAACCATTCTCCATGCAATTGACATAGTTCGCGCTGATCCAGAAAACAGCCAGCATCGGGCCATGCCTCAAATGCTTCTCAAGGGCAAATCGAATATGCATATACTGGGACACATCATACCTTTTATACCCAGAAATCTTATGCATTGGGCATGAAAGTCGTTGTCCCTACAATTGACAAGTGGAGAATATTAATTAACTCGGCTACATCAAGAGATTGAACAGGCTGCTCCAAATAAGATTATGCTTTTTGTCATCATGATTAGTCTGGATACAAAACAAGAAATAAGATTATGTATTATACCTTGAGGTTTAAGTTATAAATATGCTCGACGGAACCTGTTCGGCTGGGATTATACGATCGTAAATTTCCAGCCGAACATTATTTTCTCTCACCCAAACCAGCCAATGGCGATTTTTCTTCACGATCCAAAGAACGAACAAGCCCAATAAACGAACAGGCCGATAACAGCTGCTCCACTCTTCCCAATCTCCTCAACGCACCATTAGTCTGAATAACCTTCACATGCTTCTGCTTCAAATACTTTATGGACAAATTGTCCACAAAACCTCGTTGAATTCGCAGATTTGACTCCAAAGCAGCAATAACTGAGTAATAACTACATTCATCTGCATTTAAGTTTATAGAAATTAAAAGAATTAATAACATTTACACCTGACAATAAATTGGACCTTGTATCGAATATAGAAAACAAATCTAAATGTAGAAATTTACCTTTCCCAGTATCTCGCCTCCCAGTTAAAACAGGTGCACCATAAGCTATCCTATTATTCCAAGTGAACCGTCGGTAATTCCTCTTGTACATCTCTACTGGTCGCATACCTAATGAAAGGGGAAAAAAACATAATTAGAAACTGTTGGAGTATTAAGTGTTTTTCTGGAAATTCGAATTTTTAATGGAGACAGAACTCCATATGATGAAGCAACAAAGCCCGTTCGGCTGATCAAGTCTCAGCTTGTTTCAGCTTATTCTCTCTCACAGAATACTATTGAATCAACCGAAATCAGCCAAAAATTGATCAGCCGAACGGGTTGTTCAAAAACAAGCCTAAGGTTGAAATGTTGGTGATAGAGTTGTAATATGCAAATAATAATAATAATAATGCAGTGCAGTTCCGTAGCAAGTGCAAGGGGGAGATCCATGAGCAGAGAAATCTCTCTGCTGTGGAAGATGTGGCAGTACACAAAGCAAGATATATGGCACAGGAGACTCATGGAGTCATGTAGAGAAAAGCTTGAAGGCCGAAAGATAGATTCAACGATAAAGTGATAAAATTGAGATTCACGCTGATTAAAAAATAGAAAACCATAGGGGACTATGATTCCAATAATTACCTCCAAATCTCCTAGTTGAAGTACTTATAGCAGCTCCAGGCAATGAGCATCACGAAATCAGCACCCATAAAAAAAATGAAACGCCCACTGAATGCTTCAAAATGGGAGGAGTGATCGCAAAGAGCGCCCACCCATAAGAGTCAAGTTAGAGTGACATAATTAAGTAAAACTGTACATATCCTTGACCAAATAATAAAAAATGATTAACATCATAACGAGTGGTCACTAGCCTTGACAAATTGTGTTTGAGGCAGCATTAACATCATAACAAGTGGTCATTAGCCTTGACAAATTGTCCAACAAGTGTACAGCTACCAACTTTAAAACAAAACTATAGTGACCTACTGCCAGCTAAAAGCTCTGCTAGATCACTGAAAAAAAAAACAGTGAGCCGCTACAAGTGCAGCTGCTAGCTTTGGCTGCTGATCTCCAATAAAACAGAGCTCTGGGTACCTACTGCCAGCTGAAAGCTCTGCTAGACCACCCAAAAAATTCAGTGAGCCGCTTTTCACTTCTGAACATGAATTGCCTAAAGGGTGAGGGGAATCGATTCCATTGTGAATGACAAGAAGGTGCCAGAGTTTGCATTGGTTCCTGGTTCCACTAATTCAGAGCTAAACATTGGATCAGAGATAAAGCTTCTTCTACTAATACTGATGCTAAATGAGGAACTGTACAGCCTACTAATTATTGGATCATGAGGTATGCCAGATAGGGCAATAAGAATATTGGATAATTCCATAAAAAACAAAGGATGTTGGATATATGAGGTAAGGTGGTTTTCTATGGTAACTGTGTACCTGATAATCTCTATTATGTGGGTTCTACAATTCAGATGAATGGATGAAAGATTGGTATTTTTTTTAGATTGGCTCAGATATATTGAAATTCGCTCTTATCTAGATTTCCTCACTAGTTTCACTTGTAGCTAATGCTTATTTGTTCTCTTTCTCTGTTTTTTCGTTTACAGCCAATCGAAAAAATTTAGATGTGGTAGAGAAAGTTTTCATCTTCATTCTTCCTGGTACCGACTGTTTTCATATTCAGTTGTTAGGTGAGCATGTCTAATTTAGATAGGAAAGGTATAGAAAATTGTTTAGATATACAGAAAGGGCACACACAGCAGACTAACAGCTCAAATATTTTCATGTTTCCTAATAAACTACGTCACAGAACAGTCTATATCATCCATGAAATCAGATCAACCTACAACAAACTTTTAATTTGAGGTGAGTGTTGAATCAAACTGAAATTGGTATCCTCCTATCTTTTACCAAATTGTAACAGGTGGTTAGATTGACTTAAGTTACAGAGATATGATGCCAAAAATTTAGAGATCTGAAACCAATGGTAACAGGAAAATGCTCAAAGGAAATTTGACTCACCTACTCCGGTTCTCTCAGCTAAGTTCTTTCTTCTTTTTCTTTAAACAATTCTGTACCAAAAAAAAATGGAATCCGTTAATCATTGTGTTTCCATATTAGCAATTGGAAGAATGGTTTTGAATTTGATTGGGTTGTACAAAGAAAAGAAAAAGAAACATGCATGAACCCAAGCATGAGATGGTTTCCATGTTGGGAAAAAAAAACAAAAAACCAAATAAAGTTCAGATTCAGATATTTATCCACTCATGACTACTGCACAGCTCCAGTCAGCCTCTGGTTGACCTGGAACACAAAAATCTTTATTTCTTGGCAGGTTGATAATTCAAGTAGCAATAGAATTTTGGACAAAGACACATTAAAGCACACCATTCAAACTAAGCTACTGAAGAGGCTAACCCACAGTCCAACTTCTGAAACCAGTTTTCCAATCATACTAACTCCAATTCCGTTGATTCTTCGTCATAAAATCATTACGTCAAACCCTATCCATCCATACCAGTTCTATATATAATGTTTCGAGCTCATTTGAATTGAGGACTGCTTTAAATTGACCAATTTCCAATATGTAATTGTTCTGGGTGTCTTTCTTACCCACAAAAAGGGTCTTGTGTCTGGCACCAGGCTGATATGTATCTATGTGAGCCTGCCTAACAGCGAAGGAAAAGGATTCAGGAGAAGGCAATAGAACGTGTGTACGTATTTGCTGAAAATTTTAATATTATACTTTCCGAACATAGCAGAGAGGTGATATTTCAGCACAAGTCCAAGAATGCAGCAAGAATATCTAAGCAATAGTGGCATGTAAGTTAACACCTTAAAATTTTTTAGTGCCTTTTCTGTAAATTTGCCAAATAGTAAGAACAGTCATAATGAAGTAAACAGTGTTTACGGGTTACAATTTTCAGTACTGTGGTAGTGCTATAGAAAATTCAAATGAGTGATAACAAAACATAACTCTAACTAACTGTCTCATCATCACATATCCTGATCCCATTTGCACTGCCTATCGAAATGCCACCAAGGTGGGGAGGATGAAGAGCAGAAGGGCTAGGAACATTCAGTGCAAAGCACACAGAACTGCAGGCGCAGATCCAGTAAAGGACATGGGTGTAGGAAGCGTTGAAGAAGTTAGCCAATAAGCTTTGAAAGGGGTCGAAAAATTAGGAGGCATAATACATGTACACAAATGTAATTAGATCAGATCCTAATACAAATAACCAATTAGCTTAATTTAGGGTTGGGTTCTCGGTTTCGCACAGCAGGAAGGGGTTGGCACACCTGGTGGCTGCAGCGAGCGAGGAGGAGCAGTAGCGCTCTTGCTGCTGCTGCTCAACGGGATGCGGCCGCTCCTCGCCGGCCGTCCCTGGAGCTCCCGCCGAGCAGGACGGGGCCGAGAAGGATGAGCGGGCGGAGTCCCGAGGCTGAGCGGGCCCTAGGGTTCCGGCCGAGGCCCGAGGCTTCGCGTCCGGCGGCCGGCCACGGTCCAGCGTCGGCGCGCTGGCTGGGGCAGGGGCAGGGCGCGCGCGGGCGTCGGCGGCGCAGGGCGGGCGCGGGCGGCGGCGTTGGCGCAGGGGGAGGCCTTCGAGTGGCGAGGTGGAGGAGGACGCCCGACGGCAGCTGCGTTGCGGCGACAGACTCGAGGGTGGGTGGGGGTGTGGGCGGCGGAGGGGTTTTTTTTTTTGATTGATTGGTACAACTTTGCAAGTTTTCAAATATCGTTGCTGCTGCTTTAATTCCGCGCGTGTTGTCGCAGGACCTCTAAAGAAATTTTAAGTTGAAATCTGATCGTAAAAAGGGCACATCCACTTTAGCACAAAACAAAACGGTGATGAAATGTTCCGAAGAAACTGCTTGGTGACATAATTTAATCAGCATGTTTACTGGTTGGTTTCTGGGCTGATAAGCTAGGCTGATATTAGTTTATTAGGAGAGGAAAATACTGTTGGTTGGCTGATAAGCTCCGATTAAAATCAACAAGCGAATATGTTGAATATTGCTATTGTACGATGAAATTTTGGCACGTTGTAAACATTATAGAGCCTATTTTTTCTTTTTTTGGAAAATAATATAGCCTATTTATTAGCATAAGTCGAACGAGGTCTATAAAATAATTTGACAATGACTACCAAACGGTCTATATAAAAATATTTGGACCTCAAATATTGCTAAAAAAACTAATAACCATAAATTAGCACAAAGGATAATTAACGACAATATTGGGCTTATGCAATGGCCCATATCAAAATGGTACATGTGTGGCTTGCTCTGGTCTTCCAGGTACATGATGAAGTTTTGGATAAGATAATTAGTGTATTGCTAATTGAGCCCAGTTAATTATATCAAGTATGTGCACGTTTCAGGGCTGAAATGGGTGAATGCACAAGCTAATTAATCCCTATACAAGAAGATGCATGCACGTGAGTTGTTTGACTAGCCGTGCATATGTGTGTATATAAATTACGTGTACAAATACAAGATTGTTGCGGCACATATTTTGACTTGCCCAATGCCCAACATGCACCATGCAAAGGCGGCAGAGCCCTGTGCTTCCAGAAGCTTCCCGAGAGCACTGGCCACAAGGTTCAAAGTAGTGTGCCGATAAATTCAAACGAATAATACTCTCCTGCCTAGGCCTTGTTAGATACCTTCAAAATTCTAAGTTTTTTCACTCTTTCTCTATCACATTAATTTTTAGTTGTTTGTATGGAGCATTAAATGTAGGTAAAAAAAATAACTAATCGCACAGTTTAGTTGGAAATCACGAGATGAATCTTTTGAGCTTAGTTGGTCTACGATTGGATAATATTTACCAAATAAAACGAAAGTGCTACTATTCATCGGGTTGAAATTTTTTGCAATCTAAATATGGCCCTAGCCTCTGTGCATGTATGCCACAGTGGCCTCCAAGTTTGGGCCACTGATCAGTGACATTGTGCAATGGTCTGAATGGTTCAGTAGTATGCGATGAGATAAGCTCGCCAAGCATGATATCAACTACCAAAAAAATGCACAAATAAACTGAGAAAGAGAAAAGACCCTAAACCATGAGCTAGCCAAAAAAAGACCCAAGCATGACAGGGTGCAACACATGAATCTCAGGAAGAAAATCACCGTGACAGAAAAGGAGCATTTTATTCACGATCACATAACAGTAAAAAACGTCAACAATTAATTATCCATACTACCTGACAATTAATAGTGTTGACTGCTTTGTTAGTTGCAGCTTTCTGTCATTAGTATTTTTCACTACGCATTTTTAGTAACTCTTCCTTCTATTGGACAGGGTTTGTGCATACCAGTCTCTATCCTGTAATCATGTTGCCTCTTATGTTGTCTGGGGTCTACATGCAGTGGACGTGCATTCGGTCTTGAGGCATATTCGCGTACACATCCCTTGCCCTTTCCCTCTTTCTTTCATTTGTGTTCCGAAGATGCCATCTGCATGAGCGATTTCGACTATTAACAAAAACATGTTATTCCTATGCATCTCTGAAAGTGCAAAAGATCCTACGTAATACATCAGTAGTAGCAAGGTGATCAGGGAAGTAAAGGAGTCAGAAATGCATTTCCAGTGTCATTGTAGCTACGCACAAGTCCATTCAGATTGTATTTCACAGAAAAGAAGATAAGACGGGCGACACAGGTGATTTGGGCGGTGCGGGCCATGGCGAGGGGAGCGGCGTGTCCTCGAGCGAGGGTACACCATGCGAGCGGGACGGGTCCGAGCGGTGGGCGCAGGCTACAGCGGCTGGCTCGTGTGCGCAGTCAGGAGGTGAGTCGTCTCCGTCATCCACGGACACGGTCTATGGCTCGACTCCTCTGCAGTCGCTGTCCTCTGGCTATGGCGGGCGGCTGGTAGGTGACGGACTAGGGTACTAGGGGTTCACCACGGGGTATTATTTGGATGGGTTCTAGGATGGCCCACGATCTGTTGAAGGACGTGAGATAAGGTGACGTGGACTTCAAGCTATTTCAGATTAACTTAGTCGACTTACTATGAAATCTAAATTCTGTAATAGGACTATAACTCTTCTCTTATAACTGATTAGGACTAGATACGTGCCATTACCCTCTCCCCTATATAAAGAGAGGTACGGAACACCCCTTTAACCCTAATAATCATATAATCAATGCAACGCAAAAAACTACACGTCGCTTGGACGTAAAGGCTATTACTCGACAAGAGGGACCGAACCAGTATAAATTGTTCGTCTCTTTGCATTTACTGTCGAGTTCTACGTACGCCGAAGCTCTTCGAACATCGTACCAGGTAACCCCGTGACGAGTTGCCGGCCATCAAACACCGATAGCTGGCGCACCAAGTAGGGGCTTTCGGCGACTTCGCGATCGAGAGCTCGACGGACCTTGACGACATGATTTTCTCGGCGGGTATCACCTTCATCTTCGGCTCCTGGATCTGTGTTGACGGTAGTTAACAACCATTATAAACCGTCAATATAACATATATAAGGGCATAAATATAATCACCAATGAAGGTTTAGAGGTTTAAACTAACAAATTCCACGAGTTTTGGTGAATCTGTATTTTCTACAGGGTTTATTTAGAAAACTATCAAGGTGGACCTATATATCAGATTTAATTACGCTTATCTATAGCAAAACGGACACCAAGACTCTAGAAGACTCGAGAGGACTCCACACCGAAGCAGAGGGCGAGGCGCCGCCAGGTGGGGCCTGTTATGGCATAACTGCCTAATCTAATGTCCTCCCAAGAGTACTTATCTTCCATTAGACACTAAGTACCCAAGAGAGTGCACTAAATCGTGTCGTTCCGTCGAGCACATCCCAAGAAAGAACTCAAAAATCCATATTTTTCCATCAGGATCATAAATGAGAGAATAAAGCTTATAATATTCTTAACCATTTCTTACATCACTTTATTACAATATTAGAGTACTTAAACAAGTTGAATGCAATAGTGAAATTAAGACAATTTTAAATGTAAAAGAGTTTATATATTTTAGGTTCATATTTTTATCTTGCAGCAGAAAACAACATATGATCAAAGTTACAACGGAAATGAAGATTAATAGTGAATCCTTAACATAGTGAACATTTATAAACTAGTTATGATGGTAGGTCATAAAACTTTTCTTCTAAAAACTTTTAGTGAGGGTTATAAATAAACACGACAATCATAGCGTGAAAGGAATCCTCTCTGAGTCCACTAGGAGGTTTCTACACACAAGAGTCAGCTCTAGTATCCACCTTTCACCTGCAACAGGGGGAATAAAAACCTGAGTACTCGATTGTACTCAGCAAGACTTACCCGACAGGAAGAAAATAAAAGACTCCATGGATATGAAAGGCTATCTGGCTTGTGGGTTATTGCATCTGCAGGAAGTATTACTAAACGTTCATCCTTATATTCAATTTTATTAGTAGTCATCATTAGTTCATTAACTAACCATTCTATGTAAGTACCTATGCTACTTTCAAGTAGGTGGTAAGCAATCAGAACCATTTTACCATCTTTCATATTCCAGTTCTTACTACGGTGCTAGACCATAGCCAAGTCGTACCGTCTCACAGAAACAATGATTCACGAATCAATGTATCCCAGCTGGGTACCCTAAAACACACGCCTCGCTTGTACCCCAGGCACAAACAAGACCAACCCGTTCCACTCCTGTCAAGAGGTCCAGGTCCCCGTCCAAACTTGGATTCCAAGCCCCCAACACATGAGACCTGGTCTCAGTATGGTGCTTAGACCTCCACCTAATACTCACCCCTAAAAGTCGGTCCGAAAAGAACCGGAACCCATGACAAGAGAGCAACAAGTCTTTCCGCTCCCATAAGCAAGTATGTGCTCAGGGTAATAAATCTATGACCTGACTACCATCCACAGCAACAGACGGTCCTAAATCGACACAGGTGGAACAAGTATAATCCGAGCCTCGCTCGAATGCCTATCCAAGCTAGTTATTTATATGCAAGTGGGTTTCATTCAACTCCTCAAAACTTAATGCACAAGCATAAAATAAAGTGCAGAATATTAGAGGTTATGCACTGGGGCTTGCTTGGGCAAGATATAACTAAGGATTTGCATTCCACCTTGATGACATGATCACCAAGGCACCATCCTCCTGCTACTTCGATCGACTCCAGATCCATTGTTTTCCTATTATGATATTCGCAGATGCAGCACAGAAAACGTAATTAACCAACGACAACCGCAACTTTAAAACACTATTACGCTTTGCAAGCTAACGAGTTAGCTCTAATGACTAACACACTAGGCTACGTATCCACGTTGTCAAGTAAGGCTTCATTTCCACAAAATGTTTAAGTTTTACAACCCTAAGGTGTTTTAGCATTTTATTGATTATATATATATGAACTAGGGCTCATTTAGCTACCTTAGCAAACTAATTATTACAGAGCTCAATGAGATGGTGGAGGCGAGCGTTCTTCCTGATCGTGTCACCGCCGGATGGCATTCGGTCGATGGTGAGCCCTATCCGATGCCACACACCGACGAAATCGTTGTATTCGAAGATTATTTCTAGCGTGGATTAGGGCTTCCTGTACATCCTTTCTTGCGGGATCTATTGGAGTATTGGGGAGTGAGCTTGTGTAATCTTCATCTAAACACTATTTTGCACATTTCTGTATTTATCCACTTCTGCGAGGTGCATCTTGGCATTCTTCCATATTTCAATCTCTTCCGACACTTTTCTGGCTGAAGAAGAAAGGAGGGGGTAGTTCCAAAGTTATCGGCGGTGTGTATCTATAGCTCTACGATAGGATGGTGGGTGAATACATTCCTATGTCGTTGAATACCTTGCTAAAAGGGGTGGAATACCATGTGGTTCTATATGAAGCAAAGCGATCCTGCCATCCGATGCGATATCGACCAGATTCTAGAGAATTAAAGGAGCTGGTCAGAGAAACCGACTAGTGCCAATATGGAACAGGTGAAGGAGCTCCTCAAGCTAATGAGGGGCATGAAGATGAGCGGAGTGGTGGTGGTGGTGAACTTCATACTGCGCCATGTCCATCCCTGCAAGGAGAGGGCTCATACGGGCTTTGACTTCAGAGGAGATACTGATGGCACCTGGGAGAGGGCGGAGAATCTGGCGAAGGAGGCTGTGCTACACCAGGCCACTGAACTATTCGCTCCAAACATGTTGTACACCATGCTGGGGCAGCCGAAACCCTTCAACTGCTCGAACCCACCTCCTCAGGTAAAAATCTTGACTGTTGTTCCTAGTGCTTGTTATCCCGTGCCGGCGCCGAGTAGTGGACTGATTTGCTTGTGGTAAGATCCATTGGTAGGAATGGGCGGCGTACTTCTTGGGCATGCCGAGGAGCGATTGGCCAAAAGCAGTGGACGCCAGGCTGACCACTCATCCGAAGGAAGGTGCCATCAGCACCTTGTCTGAATCTAGAGGCAAAGGTGCTGGTCGAAAGGAAAGTCCCCCCCAATATCAGAGAAAGTTTAGGGGAAAAGGGCGGCGAAAGATGAGCCGGCCTAAAAGAAGAGAAGAACAGCGGATGTAGCTCCCCGCAAGCCGGTCAGCATCTCATTTGGTGATGATTGGACCGCTCAGATGCAAAGTGCGATGATATTTGAGTGGTCAGACGATGATGGGGTTCCAGTACCTCCCCCTCCGAGCACTGAAGCGTCATCGTGCAACACGCGCGTGGAGGTGCAATCAAAGGGAGGGGAAGGAGTCCCCGAGCAGCAGGCAGAGAAGATGTCGACGGCAGGGGCCGCAAGACCTCTAGCCCAGGACACACGGGTTGACCCTAGAGCAGTGCTTGGGTGCTCGAGGAGGCAGTGCCGATTCAGAACTATTTATCGGGAAGCTGATGTGTAAGTATCTTTGCCTTGGGATCGGTAGCTATCTGATTTTTATAGTTGCGGTGATCGATGAGCTAATCTGATACAGAACGGGGTACGTGGAGGATCTAAATCCTTCAGGCCAGACTAGCGAGCAGCCGGGGGAGGCATTGCGGGTAGACTCCATCCCAGAGTCCCCGAGCGCTCGTTGGTTTGAGGAGGATTCGACCATCATTACTGATGGAGTTGGAGGTGGAGAGCGGTCGGCGACAATGGCGGGCGAGTCGTCGGAGATGCTAGGAGCAACGACGAGAGCCACCGAGTCTTCGAGGGCAGAAGCGGGAGCTGTCGACGTCGTGCCAGAATTGGGGGGCGCAGAGGCCGACAGCATTTGAGGAGCAAGCGGCACACCCTGAGATGCCGCAGGGCATGGTTGATCACTCTATAAGACCACCGAGCCCCCAGGGAGCGTCACCAGTTGTGGAGGAAGAGGACAAGGTCGAGGAGATTGAGCGTGAAGGATCATGATCTCAAACCGTTCGCATCTTCCACAAGCGAGGGGAGGAAGTTGTGGTCGTGGAAGAGGACACCACCAGGGAGGTGAAGAGGCTACGGTCCACCCTTTCCACAGCTATGAAGCAAATTGAGGTTAGTATTGCATCAGTAGTATCTGTCTTTGGCGTTGGAGACTATGGTCCTTTATAATCTTGGTGCTTTGCAGGGCATAGCACGAACTGTCATACAATGGCAGTGGTTGATCAAAAGGATGGAGCCCCTCGTCGAGGAGAACGAGAAGCTGAAGGAGGCGATGAAACTGATGGAGAAGAACATCTAGAGGGCCCAGCGCGAAAGGGATCTTGCTGAATCAAACACCAAGGACCTAGAGTACTAAAAGGGCACCTTATCCGAGCAGTTGAAGATTGTCTCCGAGCAGCTCTAAGTAGCTGGAGCGCACCTCCGAGTAGCTGAAAAGCGTCTCTGAATAGAAGAAACATACTATGGATCGGTGAATTTGTTCTACATTACCGAACAGTTTTGATGTTGTTGTCGATCGTTACGTTTGTAGAGCAAGATGCGGAGCTCGGTCGATTGCATCAAGTCATCGGTCAACTCCAAGAGGAGAAGGACAAAGCGTCTGGGCGAGCGAAGAAACTGGCTGAGGATCTAGAAGGTGAGTAGTTTATGGCCGGAGATGTTGCTGATATGATTTCTCCGTTTGACGAGTCCCTTTGGTGTCTACAGAATACCGTCGAAGAACCAAGACGTAATTTGACGTGCTGGAGCTAGAGGTGAAAATCTAGAGAAGAAAATTTGATGCCGTGGTGGCTGGAGTTAGGCTGGTGCTCGACTATATTGACATGAGGTAGCTCCTCAGCTCGACGATAGGCCGCCCTATCCGGACGCCATCATTGATAGGTGCAAGGTGGCATGGGAGAACTTGAAAGGCTTCAACCAAGACATCGCTGTCTCCATTATAACACATGCCCTGGCGGTGGTCTGGTCTCACTACCCTACCATCAATCTTTGAGTGATAGGGGCCAGATTTGCTAGAGGGACGAGTGCGACGAAGCAAGAGCAGCTGAAAGATGAGGTGGAGGATGCAGCGAAGAGGCTGGCCGGCGATGTCGATCTATTCGGTGAGGTAGATGGTGAGGGCCAAGCTCAATAACCTGAGTGGAGAGGAACCTATATGGTACAACTAGAAAGGAGAGTTAAATGCATGTGGGCCTAAGCAAACATTTGTGTATTTATATAAATGTTGTAAGTACATGACATGTGCGTGTTTAGGCAGCTTGCTAGCTCTTGCAGTGAAAAAGAGATGCGTTGTTAACCCTAACACATTTATACGTGGTATAAATAGTGTCTGAGCAGTTAGTTCATTACTAGGCTCTTGGCCTTGGCTAGCCCATATTCCATAATATCGAGCGCTAAAGCCCGTGCACATGTAGGAGGAACAGATGTGACTGAGGAACCACCGCCGACCACCCATAACACAGAGTGCTGGAGCCCATAGCACGTGTAGAGAGAGATCAGAGACAGGGTTTTCTCCAAAGAACACAGAGCAGAACGTGTGCTGTTCAATGGTTGGCGGAATATCTTATAGATATTTTAGTATGGAAAAATGGGGCGGAGCATTTATGGAGATCATGTATAATTGTCGAAGCTTGTTAAGGAGTAGCTTGGAGCTGGTAATTGTAAGTGGAGATTAAACTAGAGTGGAGAAATAATGGAGACAAATTATGGCGATAAAAACTTCATTCATTATGGAGTGAAGAGTACATATCTAGAGCATTTCAAGGATAGAAACGTATAAGGTGCTCGATGTGCCATGAATTAGGGATATCGATTCCCTCCATGTCACATAGCCAGTAAGACCCTGGTCGGGTAACTTCTTTGACCACGTAAGGCCCTACCCAGAGGGAGGAGAGCTTGTGCATCCCTTTGGTTTTCTGCTTTCTACGGAGAACGAGGTCGCCGACCGTAAATGAACAACCTTTGATATTGCGATTGTAGTATCTTCGCAGGCCTTCTAGGTATTTGGCTGTGGGGATGCAAGTGATCAGGCGTTCTTCTTTGGCTCTATCGATGTCCTTTGTTCGAACAGCTGTGGCTTGCTCTTCATTATAATGTTCCACCCTAGGTGCTCGAAAGGCAATGTCTACAGGAAGTATGGCTTCTGAGCCGTACACAAAAAATATGGAGACACACCGGTGTTGCGACTAGCTTGAGTGCGCAGTCCTTAGACCACAACAGGGAGCTCTTTGAGCCATTTGTCCGGATGCTTTTCCTCTTTCTGATATAGTCTCTTTTTGAGGGCATCGAGGATCATGCCATTCGCCTGTTTGACCGGGCCGTTGGCTCTAGGATGGGTAACAGAGACGTATTTGATGGAGATGCATCAATCTTCATAGAAGTCCCCAAAATGGTGACCAATGAATGTAGTTCTGAGGTCGGTGATAGTGCTGTTCGGGAGACCGAATCTATGGATGATATCTTCGAAGAGCTCGACTGCCTTCTTTGAAGTGGCCAAAACAAGCGGCTTGTATTCGATCCACTTGGAGAACTTGTCAATGGCGACGTATACATACCGAAAACCGCCTGGCGCAGGCTTGAAAGGCCCGATCATGTCTAGTCCCAAGCATACAAAAGGCCAAGAAGCTGGGATGGTATGCAATTCCTGAGCAGGCACGTGTATCTGCTTGGCGAAAAATTGACATCCTTCACAACGTCGGACGAGGTCTTCTGCATCGGCGATGGCCGTTGGCCAACAAAAACTAGCTTAGAAAGCTTTGCCAACCAGGTTTCTAGAGGCTGCATGATTGCTATAGGAACCAGAGTGAATTTCAAGAAGTAATTTCACTCCCTCTTCTTGGGTGATGCATTTCTGCAGAATCCCTTCCTTAGCCCTTTTCCTCATCAACTTCCTATCCACCATCATGTAATGCTTGCTGTGACAGATGAGGCATTCAGTTTTTGTCTTATCGGTGGGTACGTCGGTGCTGATGAGGTACTTGATGAACTGTTCCCTCCAATCTATGGTCGGCGAAGGTACTGCGAGTACCAACTGCTCGGCGAGGGGGGGGGGGATTTCTTGAACTTCCTTCTCTTCCTTAATAGATGGTGTAAAGAGGTCTTGAATGAAAACCCCAAGCGAAATTGCGGTGTGAGAAGAGCCTATCTTAGATAGGTGGTCGGCGAGCTGATTTTGTTCTCGTACCACATGGTGGTACTCAATACCGTAAAACTTTCCTTCGAGTTTCCTGATCTCGGTGCAGTATACGTCCATCTTCTCACTGGAACAAGGCCAATCTTTATTGACTTGGTTGATGAACAACATGGAGTCTCTGTATACCATGAGGCATTGTTGGAAGCTAGAAAATGAATTTGGAGGACGTAACAGAACTTGTCCTTAGTTGGAGTAATGAATAAAATGCCAGCACCAGCACCGTTAATGTTGAGGGCACCATCGAAATACATCACCCAGTGCTCGAGGCAAGCAACGAGGATGGGCTCTTGGATCTCAGTCCACTCAACGACGAAGTCAGCCAACGCCTGTGACTTAATGGTAGGCCTGCTTTTGAATTCTATGGAATAAGTGCCGCGCTCGACTGCTCACTTGATGATGCGTCCATTGGTCTCTTTGTTATGGAGGATGTCCCCTAGAGGGAACTCGGTTACCATGATGATCTTGTAGTACTCAAAGTAATGGCAGAGCTTGCGTGACGTGACTAGAAGGGCGTATAACAGCTTCTGAACCTAAGGGTAACGAGTTTTGGACTCATTAAGAACCTCACTGATGAAGTAGACCAGATGCAACACCTTATAGGCTTGTCCGACCTCCTCACGCTCGACGACAATAGCTGTGCTAACGACTCAAGAAGTGGCGATGATGTAGATCAACAGGGTTTTGTCTGGCTGAGGCACCGTCATGATCTGGGGCTTCGTTAAAAACAACTTGAGCTGCTCAAAGGCCGTATCAGCCTCCTCCGACTAGGAGAAGCGCTCGGAGGCCTTGAGTAGTTTGAAGAACAGTAGTCCCTTTTCGCTGAGGCATGATATAAAATGGCTGAGAGTAGCCATGCACCCTATGAGCTTCTGTATATCCTTTACGTAGGTCGGCCATTTCATATTGGTAATGGCAAAGACCTTGTCGAGGTTGGGTTTGATACCGTGGGTCATGCTGCTCAAGTTCTCCATGTTGTGAAGGATGGTGATGATGCTTGCATATTTCTTTTGTGGTTGCATGGAGATGATCTTCCTCACGATGTTCGCATCATATAGCTTTATTAATCCTATTGAATGGAGCTCATTGATAATTAGATTCAAACGAGAATACATATCACGAACAAGCTCATCATCATTCGTTGTAAAGGAATCATAATTTTGTTTAACTAGACAATGTGTTTTCTCACGGACATTAGATGTTCTGTCATGGAGCTCTTGGAGTTTTAACCAAATTTCATGTGCCGTATTTAAAGTGAACACTAGGTTAAACACGTCCATACTAAATGATTCAAACAAGCAATTTTTAGCTCTAGCATTGAAATTAATTTTCTTTTTTTCACTCTTCGTGGGTTTATCGGGATTCTTAATAGTTTTCATCTCGTCACGAGTGACTCTCCAAACACCCAAATCAACTACCTCAAGGTAGCAAGCCATTCTAGCTTTATAATAGGGAAAGTTAGTGCCGTCAAAGTGCGGAGGCCTAGAGGTATCAATCCCAACCACTCTAAAAAACATCGGCTCAACGGCGGTTAAGCCAAAGGTCCAAATTGAGCCAACCGGCTTTGATACCAATTGTAGAGGACCGTGACGCCTAAGAGGGGGGTGGAATTAGACAACTTAAAATTCTAACTCTAAACTATGGCCTCTTTTTCTAACCTTATCAAAACATATGCAAAAGATAAACTATCTAAATATGCAACTACGGTTTTGCTAGTGTGTTTCTATCTCTACCGCAAAAGGAGTAATGTAATCAATATAAATGTAGAAGCTAAAGAGTAAGGTAGAGATATGTAAACTCCCATCGATGACTCTGGTATTTTTACCGACGTATCGAGAAGCAAGCAAGCTTCCCCCTAGTCCTCGTTGGAGCCCCTCGCAAGGAATCACTCCCAAGGGCCAAGCTCCTAGTCGGGTAACTCCGTGGATAGCCTCGGGCCTTCCCCATGTGCAAGTGGGTCTTCGACGTGTCTTTCGGCAAGCCTCTCCCGGATGCTCCCCGCCGTCTTTACTGCCAAGCTTTTGGCCGAAACACCGTGGGCCTTGTTCCCTCCGGTACACGGTGGCGGTCACACCACAAACGTGGTTAGTGTGATCTCACAAGACTACAAGCCCCTCTGATGTACAACAATGGTGCGCGCAAGCATCAAGTGGTAAGAGGTATGTAAACCTCACTAAACACTAGGCCTAAACCTAGAGCAAAAGTATAAGCGGTGGTCTAATCAACCTAAGCACTTCGCAATGCACCTACGCTAATCACCTAATGAAACACTAAGCACTATGCAAGTGGAGATCACTAAAATGGTGTATCAACACCCTAGATATGTTTCCTCAGCTCCACACACTTCATTTGCTGGTTGGGGGTCTATTTACAAGCCCACTGAGAAAGTAGCTATTGGGGTCGAAATCCCACTTTTCTGCTACTGACCGGATGCTGATCACATCCTGACCGGACGCGTTTGGTTGTCCCAACCGTTGGAACCATGATTCACTGATCGGACGCTGCCAGCGTCCGATCACATGCCACTGGACTCGTCCGGTCGCATTTTCGCTGCTCTAGAACCTCGCTGTACTCGACCGAACTCTATTGTCCTACGTTCAGTTGATCTGCCGCCAGCGTCTGATCCAGCGTCCGGTCACTGCTGCTGCTGAGCCTCTTGATCGGGGCGTCCGGTCACTGTGCTACCAGCGTCCGGTCCAGCGTCCGGTCACTTCTGTGAGCTCGTTTCTTCGTGATCTTGCGTACAGCTTGGTTCCTATCTTCATGCTTGGACTTTGCTTGATATCTTGGGTCTTCTCTTGTGCTTCTAAGGTCTTGCATATGGTGTTGATCATCGGATCATCACGTTGCCTTCGTCCAAGTCACATCTTGCACCCTATGAAACTACAAAACAATCATTTGCAAATTCATTAGTCTAATTTGGTCGTGTTGGTCATCAAACACCAAAATCCAAAGTAAATGGGCCTAGGGTCTATTTTCCTTACAATCTCCCCCTTTTTGGTGATTGATGACAACACGATCAAAGCAAGCAAATAATAAAAATTTGCAATTTACAAGCTATCTACTTGCTACGATGCAATGCAAGGGGCAAGGTTTATGTGATGCTAAAAGATACTACTTGTAAGACTAAAAGATACTATATAAAAACTTATCTTGCCCTTTGCAAATGTCCCCATGTGGCATTATGGATTTAAGCCTTGCTTCCTACAAATTCTCCCCATTACATAGGCAATCCATAATCCACTATCCTCCATTTCTCGGACCATTACCACTTGTAGACACCACTTGTAGACTATTATCACTTATAAATTATTATGATCTAGCTTTTGGTCCTACAAAATAATGCTTGCTTTTGGTCCTCCAAATTCTCCCCCTTGGAATCAAACACCAAAAAGGAAGACATTAGTAGCACAAGGGTGGGTCAAACTTTGTGATCCTTTGTGTGTATAGTGAAATATGTCACAAAATTTGACTCTCACATTATATAGATTAAGCTCCCCCTAAATATATGCATACATATGGTAGAAGACTAAGCATATGCATAGTTGGCAAATTATTGCTTAAGGGAATTTAATTTATATAATGCATGGAGAAAGCATATAAATATCAAAATGAAATCAATATGATGATATCGGTTAGAAATACCACATGTGGAAGCCAATTTGATTTCTACCACTTGCAGTAGGTGGTGGATATTTGAAGTAGATGCTAAACTCCAGGGACTCCATTTTCCTTGCAATGAGACTACTACACACATGATAAGCTTGAAAAAGGTGTTAGTCTCAGAGCATCCAACTGTTAGAGTAACCTCCCCATAGATTTGTGCACACAAGTATGGAATACTTGTAGAAAAAATGCATATTGATTTTAGAATAAAAAATACCACTTGAAAGATGACATCACATGAATGTGAGAGTCATTTTCGAAGATGATATTCGGGAGAAATTATCTACAATTTGTACTTTGGCACATATTAGATGAACAATTGTAAGACAAGCTATGTGCCGAGCTCTTAAACAATTTTAAACCATGTAGGTTTGCTCCAAGGAATAAGAATGAAACCAAGCAAGCCTATCATAAGATATACCTAGTGTATGCATGACAAAAGATATAAGCATGCAAATGTAAACATAGGCATGAAAAGTAACTAGATGCTTAAAGATACCAATTTGTAAGAAATAATACTTGTAGGAAATGCAAATAGATACTATTTGAAGGAAATTGAATCTAGTTACCTTATATGGGAAGGGGAATTTGGGTTCATAGTATTCATTAACCCACTTGGCAATGATTTTGTCCATCATGATGCACCCCATGAAATGCACCCATACTTTATCAAGTCTCCAAATTCTTCAAAATCCATTGGACTTCTTACTTCCCTTTCGGGATCCAAACTTTCTTTGTGCTCTTCATGTTGGAAATGATTTCCTTTGGCATCCAAAAGCGTTTGACCCCATTGTTGGCTTGCTTGTTCACCTTGATGGCCACCACCTTGTCATTTTTCTTCTTCTTTAACAAGTATGGTGTGGAGGCCTTCTTGTCCACCTTGTTGGTGTAGGTGTTGGAGAGCTTGCTTGTTTGCTTTTTCTCTTTCTTCTTTGCTCCTCCCCCATTCTTCACCTTACACTCATAGGACTTGTGACCTTCCTTGTGGCACACATAGCAAACCATGGTTTGTCCTTCATCAAGTTTCTTCACTCTCTTGACGGTGTTATCTTGATGAAGTTGGGCTTGCCTCGCCTTGCCTTTCACTTGAGTCAAGTCCTTGGTGAGGCGAGCTACTTCTTGCTTGAGTTGCTCATTCTCCTTTGCAACCTCTTGTGTGCATGTATCTACAACAATTTTCTCAACACAAACTTGGTTGCACAAAGATGAGTCTAAACATAAATCATTACAAGAAGTAGAGGCATCCTTTTTAGACATGTTAAAGATAAAAACTTTTCTTTTTAGATGCCTTGGTAGGGGTTGTACTAATGGCTTCAAGATTAGCAACTTTATTTGTTAGCTCATCACAATGTTTGCACATGGTTTCCATTTTAGTAAGCAAACTTTTATAAGCATCTTGTGAGCTAGCTAATTTTTCTTTTAATTTTTTATTTTTCTTTACAAGTTGCTCATCATTGATTGTGCATGCATTTGTTGTTGCACTAGCCTTAATTTGCTTAATTTTAGTAGATAGTTCAACATTGAGATTAGCAAAGTTCTCATATTGTTCAAGCAAAGTTTTGTATGCTTCTTGTGAACTATCTAGCTTTTCTTTTATTTTTCTAAACTTTTTTTGTTGACTAGTGCAAACTTTAGCATAATTAAGATTTTGTTGCACAATTTCATCATAAGAAGGCATTTCATCATCACTATCACTCTTACTAGAGGATGAGCTTTCGTTACCTCATGCCATAAGGCACATACGAGAAGAGCTTGATGACGAGTGCTTGCGGCCCCGCCTCTTTTGATGGTTTTCTTCTTCACTTGAAGAATCATCCTATGACCTTATTGATGTGAGGGCTTGGTTCTTGCATGCCTTCTTTGTCTTGGGTGTGGGCTTGTTTGGATAAACTTCTACAAAGTGCCCCAACTCACCGCATCCATAGTATCCTCTCTTTCTTTGCTCATTTCTTTGATTGGTAAAAATGAGATCTTGGATTTGGATGGGCACACCCTTGATATTGAGCCTTTGGATCATCTTCTCCACCTTGTTCATTAGTTTGATCGATTCTTCATCAAGATCGGAGGTGGAGGAGGAAGATTGATCATCTTCACTTGAATCTTCATCATCATCGTCATCGTCCTCATCTTCACTTGAGGAGCTTGAGCTTGAGCTTGTCTCAACTTGTTTGCCCTTCATCTTCTTTTTCTCGCTACATGCAAGAGCTTTGCCTTTGCTCGATGAAGAGGCTTCATTTTGACCCATCTTACGTGACATTTCAAATGCCACTAACTTGCCAATGACTATGCTCGAGGTCATGGTGCTCAAGTTCTTCATGTTGTGAAGGATGGTGATGATGCTTGCATATTTCTTTTGTGGTAGCACGGAGATGATCTTCCTCACGATGTCTGCATCATGTAGCTTTGTTAATCCTATTGAATGGAGCTCATTGATAATTAGATTCAAACGAGAATACATATCATGAACAAGCTCATCATCATTCATTGTAAAGGAATCATAATTTTGTTTAGCTAGACAATGTTTTTGCTCACGGACATTAGATGTGCCGTCATAGAGCTCTTGAAGTTTTAATCAAATTTCATGTGCCATATTTAAAGTAAACACTTGGTTAAACATGTCCATACTAAATGATTCAAACAAGCAATTTTTAGCTCTAGCATTGAAATGAATTTCCGTTTCTTCACTCTTCGTGGGTTTATCGAGATTCTTAATGGTTTTCATTCCGTCACGAGTGACTCTCCAAACACCCAAATCAACTGCCTCAAGATAGCAAGCCATTCTAGCTTTATAATAGGGGAAGTTAGTGCCGTCAAAGTGCGGATTCCTAGAGGTATCTATCCCAACCACTCTAAAAAGCGTCGGTTCAACGACGGTTGAGCCAAAGGTCTAAATTGAGCCAACCGGCTCTGATACCAATTGTAGAGGACCGTGATGCCTAAGAGGGGGGGTGAATTAGGCAACTTAAAATTCTAACTCTAAACTATGGCCTCTTTTTCTAACCTTAGCAAAACCTATGCAAAAGATAAACTATCTAAATATGCAACTACGGTTTTGCTAGTGTGTTGATATCTCTACCGCAAAAGGAGTAATGTAATCAATGTAAATGCGGAAGATAAAGAGCAAGGTAGAGATATGCAAACTCCCGTCGATGACTCCGGTATTTTTATCGAGCTATTGAGAAACAAGCAAGCGTCCCCTAGTTCTCGTTAGAGCCCCTCGCAAGGAATCCCTCACAAGGGCCAAGCTACCGGTCGAGTAACTCCGTGGATAGCCTCGGGCCTTCCCCCACACGCAAGTGGGTCTTCGACGTGCCTTCCGACAAGCCTCTCCCGGATGATCCCCACCGTCTTCACTATCAAGCTTCCGGCCGAAACACCGCGGGCCTTGTTCCCTCCAGTACATGGTGGCGGCCACACCACAAACGCGGTTGGTGTGATCTCGTAAGACTACAAGCCCCTCCGATGTGCAACAATGGTGAGCGCAAGCACTGAGTGGTAAGAGGTATGCAAACCTCACTAAACGCTAGGCCTAAACCTAGAGCAAGCGCATAAGCGGTTGTCTAATCAACCTAAGCACTTCGCAAAGCACCTATGCTAATCACCTAATGAAACACTAAGCACTATGCAAGTGGAGATCACTAAAATGGTGTATCAACACCCTAGATATGTTTCCTCAGCTCCACACACTTCATTTGGCTGGTTGGGGGGGTCTATTTATAAGCCCAACTGAGAAAGTAGCCGTTGGGGTCGAAATCCCGCTTTTCTGCTACTGACCAGACGCTGATCACGTCCTGACTGGACGTGTTCGGTCGTCCCAACCATTGGAACCATGATTCACTGATCGGACGCTGCCAGCATCTGGTCACATGCCATCGGACATGTCCGGTCGCATTTTCGCCGCTCTAGAACCTCTCTGTACTCGACCGGACTCTCCTGTCTTGCGTCCGGTCGATCTAGAGCTAGCGTCCGATCCAATGTCTGGTCACTGCTGCTGCTAAGCCTCTTGATCGGGGCGTCTGGTCACTGTGCTACCAGCGTCCGGTCACTTCTGTGAGCTCGTTTCTTCGTGATCTTATATACGGCTTGGTTCCTATCTTCATGCTTGGACTTTGCTTGATATCTTGGGTCTTCTCTTTTGATTCTAAAATCTTGCTTATGGTGTTGATCATTGGATCATCACGTTGCCTTCGTCCAAGTCATATCTTGCACCCTATTGAACTACAAAACAATCACTTACAAATTCATTAGTCCAATTTGGTCATGTTGGTCATCAAACACCAAAATCCAAAGTAAATGGGCCTTGGGTGAGCTAGGCGGTGAGTGCTCGCATCCTCATTGAAGCAAACTTTGGCCTCTTTAGTGTTGGCATAGTGATCGGTGGTCGTGATCATCTCGCCAATCCCCTTTGGTGGCTTACGATTGAATTTGGAGTGGAGATCACGGTGATGGAGTCCTTGAACAAAGGCGGTGATGACTTCTGCTTCCTTGATGTTGGAAATAGAATTTCTCATCTCGGAAAAACGTCTGATGTAGCTATGGAGAAGCTTGGATAGTTTCTGATAAATACGATTCAAATTGTGCTTGGTGCCCTGCCGAGTACACGTAGCCATGTAATTGTCGGTGAAGACCTTCTTCAACTGTTCCCAAGATTCGATGGAATCCAGGGCAAGGCTCGTGAGCCAGTTCATTGCGGTTGGCGTGAGCATGACGGGAAGATAGTTTGCTATGACACTAGTATCTCCCCCGTGCGGCGCGCACAACGGTGGCATAAGCTTGTAGCCACTATGTGGGGTTCATCCGCCCCTCGTAGGGCTCGACCCTAGTGATTTTGAAACCACGGGGCCACTGGAGTGTTCGGAGTGCTCTCATGAATGCTCGAGGCCCTTCGGGATCATCACCGTTGGGATCTGCAGCATTGCCGACGTTAAGTGGCTAGAGAGCTGCGTCCAGATTACCGAACTCTTGCTCGTATTCTTGACGCCAGCGTACTTCCTCCTCATGCCAAGAGAAACGACGCCCATCGATATGATGTCGTGCATCCCGGAGGTTATTGATGTGTGCTCGGACATCTTGATCGACTTCTTGGTCATGTTAGCGAGGGTAGTCGATACGATTCCCCCTAGCTCCCTCCTAGAGGGGTTGTCCATCATCACTATGCTGGTCGGCGAAACGGCTTCTGCCAGGGCAGTGATTGGATCTTGAGCAAATTCCTTCATTGCCACTGAAACATATAACACTCCCTTCACTGCCATTCAAAATTATATGTTCCCTTCACTGCCATCCATTCTAAATTTCAAATCCCTTCACTGCCATTGCCATCTAATGCAGGGAGATTATTGTTAGATAGCATGTGAAAGACAATCTTACCCTTAGAAATTTTCTCTATAACAATCCCTTGGTTGCCATTGAACTTTAGAACACAGGCAAATCAATTGAAGATCTGTCAGCAATATGCAGTGACAAAAATGATAACATTTCAACACATGCATAGAAATATGACAACAATATTATATTCATATAATACTTAATATGGTTCACAACATCCATATAATATATTGATATTCATTAGTTCAAATGTTTACCAACCAAACTAGCAATTCATTGGATCACAGACCAAACAAAATAACAGGTTCAAGCAGCCATTGTTGTCCATTCAATTCTCAACTAGGCTCATACTTGCTAAGCAAAATAAGCAGCCATAAGTTTATATATCAAGCAAAATAAGAGGGTTGCACAACATTACAGACCATACAAATGAGTTGCTTGAACTACAAATTCAAATATGAAAGTTTTCTCTTGCTTCTAGTGTGTGCAGCAGGGCTTTGCCTTAGAGGAATCTTGCTTCTAGTCCCCATTGCTAGACTATCTGTTGATGCTGTAACTTGCTGCTGCTTCTTTTTCCCTTGTGCCTTTGCCTTCCTTTTACCCTTTTTCTCTACTATAGGCATGGATGTGGCAGCTGGTGGTGTGGTTTCACCTAAAGTGAACAAAGGGTACTCAATGGAAAGTGTCTCAGGTTGGTTTGAGCCACTACCAGACCTGCATGTGAGTGAGTTTTACACTTTTAGAGAATAATATTGAGAATGCTATAATTAAGAACAAATGACATTAGATATTGGGCACATACTTTGAGAGAGTTTCCAGAATCTAAGATAAGCGAGGCATTTTGGTTATAATACAAAAAATGAAATGCATTTTTTAGAAAAATAATCAGAATTTAAATTCCAGATCTCTAAGTATATGGAGTCATACCTAGGAGGAAAATGCATTGTTTTGGGTCCTGGGTCAGCTGGGACAATGCTACTCTCACATTTAGTTGTTTTCTTCCTTCTTTTTGGTGGCCCTCTACATGAACATAATCATCAATGAGATCTCAAAAGAAAGCAATATGAAATCAATAACAAGTCAAACTAAGTAAAGATTAGAATGCTTACTTCTCAGTTAGCATAGCTGCTATATCCTCAGGGTCACCATCCTTGCAGTTATACCAGCGGTGTCCATAATCCTTGCAAATGGGGCATTGATGTGACCCTTTCTTCTTTGTTGTGCTGCCATTAGCCTCTGTACATCCTTTGGCTCTCTTGTTCTGCCTTCTACCAGATGTAGATTTTATAAGTGGTGGATGCATAAAGTAACCATGGTCAGATTGTGGTCATTGGGATTTGTCAGGCATAGCAAGGATAAGAATCTCATATGCTGCTCTAAATTTCTGAACTGAATAATACATGTCAACATGTTTCTCCAAAGGTTCCCAAAGAGATGTTATGAATGCAATTACATGTTTGCAAGAAATTCCCGAGACTTGCCATTTTCTATAATGACAGGTTCTTTCATCTAGGTTGACAACACATTTGAACCCAGTGCCACCCTTGACAGACACCTTAGCTAGAATATCCCCACTTCTCTGTACATCCATATCCAAGTTTCTGCTTTGCTCTTTCAAATTCTTAATGATGTGTGGCAAAATAATTCCTTCAATCTTTTTTGATACTGTTCTTCTAACATCCCACTTATCCTTAATAAGTTGCCTGATCTTGTCCATAAGGTCATCCAAATTTAGCCCTTTAAACTATTTTATCCAGTTGTTGAAGCACTCTACCAAATTGTTTGTGACATAGTCAACCTTGCAATGGGTCCCAAATTGACTTCTTGTCCATATCCTAGTATGCCACTGCCTTATATACATCATTGCTGATGGTTTAGCTTCCTCCATTGCTTTTCAATGCTTCTCAAAATAGTATGGGCTCCACGAATATGCCGTAGGCCAAAGATGATCATCAAATATTTTCCCGCTGTATCTTTTCTTGAAATTCATCACCAAATGCAGCATGCACTCTCTATGTTCTGCATCTGGGAACACTTCTTTCACTCCTGCCATTACTCCTTGACCAACATCTATACATATAGCTAAGCCTATAGGTGCTCCAATGGCATCTCTAAGCCTTTGTAAAAACCATATCCAATTTTCATTAGTTTCTGAGTCTATCACTCCAACAGCAACTGGTTACATCTAGTTATGCCCATCTATAGCTATTGCGCATGCTAGCTGGCCCCTAAACTTTCCTGTCAAAAATGTGCTATCTATGGCCAAGTATGGTCTGCATCCATTGAGAAAACCATCGATACATGGTTTCATAGCAAAAAACATCCTATGAAATCTGACCTTCTCAGCAATTTTGTGGTGATCTATTACTACAAAACTGACAGGGCAGAACCTTTCCACCTCTGCCTTAAACCTATACAAGTTATTGAAGCTGTTGTCCCAACTACCAAATAGTTGTGTTCGGGCTAGCTACACTCTCTTGTAGTTGATATATACCTTGTGCTTGTCCTTTATTCGCCTCTGCAATTCTTTAGCTCCTACGCTTGCATCTTCCATAAGCCAATCCTTTACTTGTTCGCATATCTAGAATTTGCTTGCATTCCTAACTTCCTTGCTCCTTCTTTCACTAGAACAGTCATGACGATGTGGGTTTCTCCTCACCTACATACATTTAAACAAGATTATCAATTGTTGGAAAATAAAGAGCAAAAAAATGTGTACAACAGTTCAAATGTTACCTTTATTGTTACGTTGTCCTTCATTGTAGAAGCATGTAATCTCCATCTACACCCTTCGTCTTTCTTCTTTGAACAATATGCCCTCACTCTCCCTGGGTCACTCTTTTCAATGTTAAACTCAAATTCATGCTTGATAGCATGCTGAGATAGTGCAATCCTAAACTCACGCATGTTGGGATATATGATGCCTACACCCATTGGAGGATCTTCTTTATCATAAACTACAACTGGTATAGGTGGCAGAGGATCTTGCCCAACTAGCCCATCCTCTTCCTGGTACTCCTCATCAGATTCAGAGTCGGAGTCACTACTATCGCTAAGAGCAGCTCTAGATTTCCCACAGGTTAGGTACAAACCTTCCTCATCAACACCCACATGTTCATTATGTGGTTTTGGATTTGCTAGGTAATCATCATCATCAGTAGGCTCATTTGTGCTAGGCTGGCTTGTTGTGGGCTCAGTGGGATTGCTTGTTGTAGGCATAGTGGGCTGGCTTGTTGTGGGCTCAATGGGACTGCTTGCTGTCGGCATGGTGGACTGGCTTGCTACAGTTAGAATTGGACAAGCCATAATGGAGTGCTTGGGATATCAAGCACCTCTACATTTTGTTGAGTATAACTCTCAGGGATAGAAACAACATTCGTGGGCTCACTATAAGTAATCGTCAGGCGAACTTCCTTGCTATCAACATGTTTGTTGAACATTGCAAGAAGCTCCTGATCTGTTGTGACTTGTGGGAAATTCTTTTGGACCTCATCATAGTAAAAAACAGATACTATTTCATTATAGCCATGTGGGTATGCATCTAGAATTGTTTCCATAAGATCCATAAAGTTGCATAGATCAGAATCGACAACGTTGGTGATATGAAAGCATGAAAATTCTTTCCTACGCTTTTTAGGATTTCCAGTGAGTCTGATTTTCAGAAGGTAAGTGGACTTAGGGTCCATCCTGTGAATGCAAAATTATGCAAATGCAATAAAGTGTAGTCGTCTGTACTTAAATGTGAAGAACTAAGAACAACATACGAAGCACTTACCCTGCAGGAAGCCAAGATGTGTCGGGGGCTTGCCCCGGCGTTCCCATGCGTCCCTCGTCTCTTCAATCCATATCCAGAGGGCGTCGCTTTAGTAGTTGATTTGTCTCAACTGTTTGCTCTTCTGTGTGGGAATTATAAATTGATAGATACGCGCGAACAATTATCTTTAAAGAGAAAATGTCATCACAGCTAGGTAAAAAGTTGCACAGTAAATAAAACACTGCAATAGTAAAAGCAGCAAAAGAATCAACGTACTTCATCCATCCAACATTCAAAATGCGTACCAAATTATAAGAGATTCTTGGTGAAGTAACACATATAACTCAGTTTAAAAAGGTAGCATTAACACATCACAACCCAAACATGGAACTCATAATAATTTCAGAGGGTTACAAGCATCATTTGCTTTACTCCACGTTATATATTCTAGGATTCCTAGGATACCAGTAGTAAATAAAGGATAACCAGATGCTACAAGCATGATCAACAAACAAACAAAAAACTAAAACGTATAGCTCATCACTAATAAGCCAAGGGAACGAGAATAATAAGAAATAAGAATAGGAACCAAGACTGAAGCATCCAACATGCTAGTCAACAATGATAAAACTCTCTGTAGAACAATTCCCAAGAGAAAAAAGAAAATGCAAATTTCATGGAATCAATGATCTGCTGCACAAAAGATGAAACTGCAACACCTCGTCTGTAGGTAAATACAACCCAGAATCCGTTAAAAATGGGATTTAAACATTCTTCAATGTCACATTCCATTCAAAGCAAATTTTGAGGTGCTAGAGTTACACGTTAAAATTAGGTTATTGCTATTAGCTGCAATGCATAGTTTGCTAACACAGCCAGAAAATGCTGCACTTATAAAGCAAACACTACAATGGTAACAACAGCAAAAGAATGAAGAGCGCTCAAGAATGAATATACTTCCACCGTCCTAGAATACAAGTGCCAAATCATCCAAAATCTATAGCTGATTATAAGAGATTCTAGGTGAAGGAACCCATAGCTCAGTTTAAAAAAGGCAACATTAACACATTACCAACTCAAATATGGACCTCACAATAAGTTCAGAGGGCTGCATCATATATTCTGAATTCCTAGGATACCTTGCATTTTAGGTCAGGAGTAAAACTAAAACTAATAGATCATCAATATTAAACCAAGGTACCAAACATGACACACCTAATGATCTAATATGGTGGTCAACAGAGTTTAAATTCGATAATCTTTGTTATTTGCTATATCACAGGTGACGTGGATTTAGGGGGATATTTCACTGACCTAATTACAAAAGGGCTTGGTCTTACTGGTCAGTCTGAAAATCTAGCTCCTGCTCAGGAAGTAGTAGCACAAGATGAGGTTCAAGCAATAGGGAAACGAAATTAGAGAAGAACAAAAAAATTCACAGTTGAAGAGGATGAACAACTTGTAAAAGCGTGGCTGAACGTGAGTTTGGATCCAGTGAAAGGTGTTGACCAACCACATACCACATATTGGAAATGGATACATGCATATTTCCATGCCCACAAGGATTTCTCATTTGATCGCACCCAAGGCCGGTTCCTCGCCCCCAAGAACCATAGGGCGGAATCAAGAACGCGCAGCCAAGAACCCTAGGACTGAGACTATAGGAAGGAAAAGGAGGGCGATGCGTTACTGGCGAGAAGGCAGCTAGAGATGATAGGCGCCATAGGAGAGAACACTAGGTCGCCATCACATCTGAGTCGCCCCCCGACGGGAGCTGCTATAGCGCCGCCGAGTCGCCCTAGGGTTCCTTCCAGTCAGTTCCCGGGCCGAGGTACAACTAGAGCGGGGCGTCAACTGGGAAGGCCCGGTGGCCGGGTGATAGCTAGAACAGGGCGTCGCTTGGGGGGGTCGGTGGTGAGGCTTGGGCGGGGTCGGAGGCACGGCGTCGTGGGGTGGGTCCGGCGTCAAGTCGGTGGAGTCGGAGGCGAGGCGTCGCATTGGGTTAGTGGAGTCGGAGGCGGAGGTGGGGCGTCGCGTCAGGCGGTGTCAGAGGCGAGCATCGCGTCGGGTAGGGTAGGGTCAGAGGGGATCTAGGGTTCTAGCTCGAGAAGATTTGGGATGAGGGAGCAGACCATTCGTGGTCTCTGTTTTCATCGTCAGGAGGAGGGTAAAATTGGTACAACAATAGTCTTCTAACGCCATTCCGTTACCTCAGTGGCAATGGAGGAAACAAAATATATGTACGAATGGCAATCAAGGGAATGAAATCTATGTATTGGACTGCAATGGCAGTGAAGGGATTTGAAATTTAGAATGGATGGCAGTGAAGAGAACATATAATTTTGAATGGCAGTGAAGGGAGTGTTATATATATGTTTCAGTGGCAATGAAGGAATTTGCTCTTGGATCTTGGCACAGTGGATCAGTGATTCGAGCTTGTCGAGTAGGAAGGCCCTGATCCTAGCGAATCTCATTGACCTGGCAGTGCGCAGCTTTAAGCATTGTGGCCACCTTGGCGACCTCTAGCATTTGCTCAAGTCGAGCGAGCTCATTAGCGGCCACGACCAAGTTGGCACTTGGGGTCTTGTAGACATCGTGGCCGTCGACACGGATGAATTCACCATCGAGGTTGTGGCAGAGTTGGCGTGGCCTCCCTTGCGAGTCAAGTTGTTCTCTGTTGCGAGCAACCTTGGCCATCACAATGGCAGCCTCATTCGCTCGACGCTGCGCATGGTTGGTGTTTCTGTTGACGCGATCTGTGTAATCCTCATCGGTTTCCCCATCCCGCGGAAGGCTATCGATGCTAACATTAAAAATCCCACCTCCATGAAAGGGTGGGAAAGGTGGTTGGACGACGGTGGTTTCGGCGACAGTCTCCATAGAGCCCTAGAACTCAGAGTCTAGATTTTCCTCCAGGATGGTGTGGAGGGATGCTTCGGGACATCGGTTCATTTGTAGTATATTGACAGTCAATGAGAGCTAGTCGGTGGTCGGGTCAGCAAGAGGATAGATGTCTCCCACCTAATCGGCGAATTTGCCCCTTAGGACATCTTGATGGATGGCGGCCATAACCCCTGGATCTTCCTGATCGGCTTCCGATAGATCAGAACCGGTAGATGGTCGGCGTCCAACCAGAGTGGTCAGAGCCAATTTTGTGAGGGAGAGGTAGTCGACGAGCTTCTGGCCGACCTAATTGATGGATGCTATTAGATCGTCATTGTCGATCTGCTTCCTCGGATATCAGGGGAGCAGGCAGCGAGTTGTTGGTGAAGACGACCTCGGAGGTAGTTCTGAGATCGGATCTGCTGTTGCAGATGTTGATGTGGTCAACGCATAATCGATCTGCATCGGCTCGATGATCTCTCCATCTCCGTTAGCATTGATGAATTAGGAGATTGATCCAACCATGAAGATCTAGCCAGGCTTTGGAGAGGACAAAGAGCCTACAAAATGTACCATCTTGTTCGTCATGGAAACAGCATGCACACCCCTACCTGGCGTGCCGACTGTCGATGGAATATCATCAGTAGTCCTCCGAGGGTATCCCACAAAGGTAGATTGATCGGCAGTGGTGCGCGTAATCAAGAACAAGAAGGCAACAGAGACACAAGAGTTAGACAGGTTCAGACCGCTCACACGACGTAATACCCTACTCCTATGGTCTATTAGTTTGTATTAGCTATCATATGATATTGCGTGTGCTTTGAGGGGGTCCCCTACCCACCTTATATAGTTGGGGGGTAGGGTTACAAGTCAGTTAGATCTATGAGATAATCAGTAAGTAATAACAGATTACAGGGATTACGGGATCGTAACATATCCTAACAGATTACGTCGTATCTTCAGGATATCTTCCTGGTGTCTCGCGGGGCGCGCCGAGTAGCGCCGTGCTCCGCAAGACTTTGTCTTGTGGGCTGGACCACCCCTAGCGGCGCCGCCCAAGTAGTCTGTTGTGGGTATCCGAGGTCGTACCCCGCACAATCAAAATATTGAAAACTGCCTGCTGTAGTCTAGGCTGTGTAGCAACACATAAAAGGTTAGTTAATTAGCCTTGAAATTACTTTGCGAGATGGCATTGTTAGAGTCTACCTAGTGATAGCAATGGATTTTTGCATTCAGATTCCAATAGCAGGACTTCAGGTGTGTTTTCTATTTGTCTACATAGCAAAATTTTATTTTATTTTGTTACATTTCACTATTCATAGTTGCAAAATGTATCAGCCTCCTATATTTTTGACTTCATAGTTGCAAGACATATCAGGCTCCAATATTTTTAACTGATGATTTGTTCTTCTTGACTGATGATTTGTTCCCTTAGGTCGCTTTCCTAAAAGTAGCCAACCTAGAAACTAAATTCCATTCATTATTTTTGCTAATCTAGTCATGTCAATGGTGAGTCATTGTACACTATATTCGATTTTTAATACCAAAATGTCTGAAACCATTACAGATCCACTTGTCTACACTGGCCTTTTATATTGCCTTCCATGGTGCGCATACATCTATAACATTTTCAATCAGAGCCCTTACTATCTCGAACATCAATTATTTGTCAATTATCTACCCTTACATGTACTTTCCAACCATGGCTCTCGAGTTGCTAATTCATGTCCCATGCTAAATTACATTAACGTAATGTGGGGCTAGACAACCTATTCCCTTTCTTTCGGTTGATCAGATATCAAAAGCTATTAAAATTAATATATATGTTCGTAGAATGAACACTCTATATACGTATCCTCATGTCACCTTTACCTATTAATTGGCTGTTTGAACTCACAAATACTTGCTTGGGGTACATTTAGTATAATTGGCTATTTGAACTCACAATATATGGTTCCTTCATATATTTCTGGGGGAAAATTGTAAATCCATGTGTATACACTTGATGGGTAGTATGTAGTGCATAACCACATTTCAGTGTGAAGATAGTGTAGCAGAACCGACCAATTTATAAGAGCACAAGTACAATGGTAGCCCATAAGCGGTCGCACTGTCATACTTGAGCCCATATAAACCCGGTAGTCCGTCGAGTACCATGAAGGGTCTCGATTAACCATCAACATACAAGCAAGATCATACATGATTCAACATATATGTCACACGTTACATAAAGTTCACAAATAGAGTTCATCCATTAGAGTATGAATTAAGGTTATTACAAACCAAGTTCAGTAAAATAGTAGCGAAAGCAAATTAAAGTTTGAAACTAACATCTGCCATCATAGTTCAAATACAGTGCAAGCTCGTGATCACATCCACAAAAGCATATGAGAAGTATTAATAAGAGATGCCTACCCAGGGCTCACTCCTCATCCATGGCAGGACAGAAGCAGTTCTTGCTATAGCCATGATAAACTATACCATCTGCAACAATGAGAATAAAACTCTGAGTACGAAAAGATACTCAGCTAGACTTACCCATCATAAACCAAAAATCAAGTGACTCTAAGGATTATGTAAGGCTTTATAAGTGGAGGTAGCTTGACAACATTTTACATAAAAAGCTTACCAATTCAAGTATATAGTTATAATTCGGTCATCAAGTTAATTATAGCTATTCATCTCTAGATTAGCAACTAACATGTGTCAAACATGTGGTATATCATTTAGTAGCATACAATAGTAACCATAGCCGGTGTAGTAATTCCATGTTCATCATAACCATCATTTCATAACATAGTTACTACGATGTTGGAGCTAGCCAAGTTTCTCACTGTCCGGGAGAGACGGTGATTCGAATCGATTTCAACCAGCTGGGAATTTATTCCTAACACAAACCTAGGCAGACCTGATCAATGGTCACCTTAGATCACCTTTGGTACAACTTAGGTCCACATTTCGTGGGTTCGCCCAACACTACACAATCAGGGGCAACCAACTGCTAGGACGTTTAGGCCCGGCCTGCCCTTAGGCTCACGTCTAGCTCCCCGCACATCCTTACTACCATCCAGAGTGCGCACTCTAACAGAAATGGGGCTTGGCCTGAGTTGTGCTACTCGGCTTCACGGTCAGAATGAGTTATCCGGCCAGCTAAGTGAGAGGCATGTGTTCAATCTTGTCAGAAGTGCCAACAATAGTATGGTCCTTAACTGGCATATACAGAATCACATGAGTCCACCTACACATAGACTCCGCCCGGCCACCATTTACATTATCCTTCCACGATAGCAAGCATCTCCTGCCGGTCCTCCTCTTCTTCCTCATTGAACTCAGAGAGGTCCTCGAGAGTTTGCTCCTCTTCCCCTGGAGCTATGGCCTAAGGCATCTCTTGCTAATCCTCCTCTTCTTCCTCGTTGAACTCCAAAAGAGTTATCTCTTCGGACGATCCTATATGCATGAGCATGAAATAAGATATCATGAATGCATATATGATGACATTTATAATATGATATGATGTGATAAATGCATCCTCATAAGTGTTTTCAATAGCATTGCATTAAGGGATAACAAGTCACATTTTCTTTTACTGAGTAGGTGCATATCTCTTCTATAGTAACTAAACAATTTCTCATCTAAGCACTTTTCTGGACTGTAAGATAGCAGCCACATGTTTTAACCAAAACTGGAGTTATACACATCAAAATAATATGGTTGTAGACATGCTAGAAATCTTATAAAATTGTATACAACTTTATTTTAATCATCTTAATGTGATTCAACAGTTATCTTAGTCAAACAAATCAATCCTTCAGATCTGTCCAGAGAGCAAGCATTTCTGACAGCAGACTTCTAACAACCAAAATTCTTAAACCATAGGGCCTATGACTATGACAATTTAACATAAGGTAGATCATTAAGTTATCTACAACTTTGTTATTAACTATCTTTATAGAAAAGATCATTATCATCGTGAAATCATCATCACAACAAAAACTATACATACAGCCATCTAGTTGAATTATAAACCGATAATTAACTAGTCGCATACAACCAATTACTTCTAATCTTAACTAATAATATCAACAGACCATATGCATCACAAGCACCACAGAAAACATTACGGTTAAACATAACTACATTAGTTATATCCATTTATTAATTTCCTTAGATAATAAGGTGATTTAAATGATAAATATTTTCAAAGCTCAATAAATTCTAAAAAAATTACAGTAGCTCACATATGACCTTAGTAGTCTACTATACAAATTTCATGCCATTTGGATAAGTATAACTACCTATACAAAAATAACAAGTTATATAGGCTTATTTTAGCAAAAATAGTTTAGCATAGTAAAAAGTGCCAAACAACAGATTTGCTATTTTTCTTACATTCCTCCAAGCATAATAATACTATATAAAAATTTGCATGATCATATGTTATGTATTTTTACCCCAATTAATTTCACTAGAAACTAGCAATTAATTAGGATTAAATATGAAGACTATATTTCAAGTATGCTTACTGTAGTTTTAGTATTTTTCCTATCTATAGCAGGTCAACATTAGACAAGCAAAATTGGAATCACAATTTTATCACCTTTCTATCTCAAGTTATGTGTTTTACAAGATATACACTACTTTAAAAGCACTTATCTTGCTCAATTTAATTCTTCTAGAAAAATACACTAAACAGTAGATTTCATATTTTTATCAAATACTACACTTCATGAAGAATCCAACAAAATTTGGTTTATCAAAATTGGACACTCGTAGCTTAAGATATGAATTTTTGAAACATGCATTTAAATCTAGAAAAATAAATCAAAAATCAAAACATCACACAAGCTGACAGCTGGGCCCGCGGTCAACGGGACCCACCCATCAGTGAGACCAAGACAGGGGACGACGCTGACTGGTGAGAACTCGACGACGGCGAGGTCTCCGGCGGTAGCGTGTTCACTCTTCTCACCCCCGCGCATCGACTGGTAGGCTTAGTTGGCTCGGTGACTCGCCGAAGCAAGCTCGACGGCGGCCATGGCGGATGGATGAGGTCAGGCGATGGTACGCTAGCCATCTCTGGCTATGGCACACTTAGGCGAGGATGGCTACTCCGTCCTGGTGACCTAGCAAAGCTACATGGTGCAGGTGAGGGCTCGAAGTGGTGTCAGTGAGCTTGGCCGCGTGCATGGCCGTGCGACGGCACACAGAGCACAGCGATGCTCTCACTGTTCTAGCTAGATGGTAGCGAAAGGTGGGTCTCCATCATGCCACTAGCTAGGTCTAGGGTTACTCGACCTAAGACGCGAGAGAAAGGAGGAAGACGATGAACCAACTCAGCGGCGGCGAGCTTGAGTGCCACGGAGGCCATGGCGGCCGCGCGCGGAGCGGTGACTCATTCTGACGCAGTCAAGCGGTGGCGTCACTCCTACATCCGGCCTAATCATCTAGACTTGAGCGTGATGCTGGACCAGAGGAGATGGAGGCATGCAGTGCGGTGGAACGACCGGGCCACGATGAGCCACGAGCACGGCGACGGCTATGGCGAGGCTAAATGCCGCTATACCTGGGGTCGATAGGTGATGCTGGTGGCTCGAGGAGGTGGAGGTGATGGCGGAGCAGCTATGGCCGAGACGAATCAGTCAGCGAGTCGATGCACAGCGAGCTCGGCGCGGCACTTTGGTGAGGCAGAGCGAGCGGGAGAAGCCGAGAGCGAGTGAGTGGAGCGAGCGGTGAGTGCGTGGCGCTTATGTGCTCGCTCTGGCCTAACCGACCAGGCTAACGCTAGTGTACGGCCACTATGTGGTGGCCACAACCTATGGCCGATCGACCACTGGCTTGCACGTGCGGCACCGATTCAGGCCGGCAACAGACGACTTACAGCGTGACTTTGTGATCCCATAACTCCTAATCTATGGTGATTTAGCAAAAACTTCCTTAATAACAATTGTAGAGCTACGTGAGATCTCCAACTTTGCTTTAGGAACCATCATCTAATTCTCATTGGTTAACAAACTACATTGCTTCGAAGTGAGGTATTTTAAAACTAGAAACAGTTTCAACACTTTGAAAATTTCCTAAGTCACAAAATAGCATTTTGTTGATACTTGTGAGCTATTTTTTAGCATGCTATGCACTGAATTAGACCTTGACACAAAAATAAAAGTTGTTACCCTAGTTAAGTACTACAACTTTTATTTAGGTCACACGGCCATGCAAACACTCTAAGCTACTATTCCACTTTAGTCAAACCAATATCATGGAAATGACATTTCAAATGAAACTAACACTTAGAAGCAAATTTGGCCTATGTCATGAATACAAACATTGTTCCATTTATTATTCTAGATGTGTCTAAAATGTTTTCATGACCTCATAACCATCTCGTATATTGGTCATACATGATTGCAAGCATAAGCATATATATAAATCAACATTTCATGTGACAATGTATAAGAATGAGATGAAATTTCATATGCTCATGTTCATGAATGCTTGGATGATGCTTGTGCTCATGAAATGCAGATGTCAAATGCAAAGCTTAACATTGGGGTGTTACAGATAGCAACTCTGAACATGGTGCCATTGGATTAGACTTGGAAGCATTATACTAAAGTGAATAAAAGAACCAGATAGGTTGATGGGTTTGTGAGTAAACCCTCGATGTTGTGGGTCACAGTTGTATTTTAGCATTGCACGTGGAGTTTCCTATGTCATTATCATATATGTATCAGTAGTCAATCTATATAAAGATCTATATATCTCTGGTCTTACTGTTTTACAACCTGCATTTTTGGCCTTTGAAGTAGGACCAAGGGTTGCAGCATCTTGTGCCAGTGCAACATTATCAATTTTGACAAGAGATAATTCCAGGTGAGCCACCTATGATGCAATAACAGTTATTCAGTGACACGATTAATCATTTGCTAATTATAGCATGCCATGTTGGTTTTATAACTGCAGTGGATTAGCTCTTAGCATTTTGTATAGTGGTGCTTGATTTATTTGATTTTTAATGCATAGACTACCATCTTTCAAATGGCAAACTATTGTTATGTCATCCCTACTACATATAACTATGAAATGTACTATAGCTTCATATGCAATATGGTTAAATCCAACATATGATTATCACTGTTAGTTCATACTTCATGCTTTCATAGTTTGGCTACAAAGAGAATCCTTAATTTGGAGCAGTTTTATATTTTATAACAAGAGCTATCAAATAAAGCCTTGCACAAACTGATTCAAGACTGAGGTACAATGAATTCCTTTTTTCACTACCTTCTAAACTACCAGTAGGTTATACTGTTTGCAAGGATCAAACAAAGCCATGTGTTTCTAATTCCATAGCATCACAGGAGATGACTTGAGGTGCATTTTAGGGGAGTTGTTATAGGTTGTCAGACTATGACCATGTCCTCTAATTTACCAATTTTCCCTTTTCTAGCTGCCACCTTGTAGAACTTCACTTGGATTTAGCTGATGGTTTTCGTTTTGGACAAATATTAGTTATGTTTATGTAGCTGGGGATGGTAGAAATATTGCACATGACAGCGATTCCAAATGTAATCCTGAATTATCACTATGTTGTAGAGAAATGTAACCTAGAAGCTATTGAGAAACCATTGTGTGTCAATGTATAGACATAGTTTTTCTTAATTGTAGAGAATTCATCTCAAATAGCTTCAGCCAAGGGCTCTATTACTATTACCTAGCCCAAAAAAAACGTGTGCCATACAAAAACATTACTAATTTCAAAGTACTGCAACCAAAGAGGTAAGTATGCTTCTTGATGCATAAACATTAAAGAAGTTTCTAAAGGAACAAAAATTCAAGGGCTTGACAAAAAGTGGAACTAAAACATGCTAAATATAGTAATCAGCATCGCCTATAACTATTTTGTGCATTGAAATACAAAATAAATGGAAAACTAGAAACATACTTTTGGCAACAAAAATAAAATTGACACAGTTGCATGTAATTCTAGCTACAACTCAACCTTTGTAACTAAAGATAGCAGTTCAATACCAAACTATAATAACAAACTTCATGTGCTTGTATTAGTTGCAACATAGAGATGCAAGAGTACGAATATATAAGAGCATGACATTTTCCATCAAAACTCAGTGTAGAGGATAAACGTAATAAGGCATCATACTGTGATGGAGTATTGGAATAAAATTTAGTTATGCTATATTTACTACAGAGTTCTAACCTAACTTGTCATGCCCTAGCAGCATTATTGTCAACCTGTAGAAGGCAAGGCAAGCATATAAAACTGAACAGAGGGTGGACCAAACAATTACACCAAAACTAACTTTCTTAATTGTTATTAACTTTGTATGGAAGAATAAAACTGAGAGCTCTACGTTCTATTGTACCCAAGACAAGCTTAAATGCGGAGATAAATGGGATTAAAGTAAAAGTCAAACAGACAGTGGAAGCACTGTTGTATTGTTGTAGGCCTCTGATTGATTCATCAGGGACGCGTACAACCAATAAAATTGCTGGATGGATGAGTTATGCCCGTACATAAGTCACAATTCTCAAGATCCTCTACACATTAATTCCATAAAAACATTGTGATCTATGCATAACAGCATTAAAAAGAAAAGGGAAAGTGCAACATGAAAACTGCAAGGGTAGCAAACATTAGTTCGTTTATTGAGTCTTAACAACATATATGAATCTAATAGCTAGAACAAAACTGAAGTTTTTGAGACATATGCCCTAGAAAAAGCATCTAGGGTCTAACTAGCACTGTAATCTAATTGACCAAAACTAAGTTTACTTGTAACCATGTCATCGGAATAAACAAACCAAATTGTGTTATACAAATGTGGATTATCTAAGGAACTCAACTCAACACATATGTTCACTCGTTCTGGTCCATCAATTCCTTGAAGTTCAGTAAAGAAAAGTGACAGTGGACTATCACGAAGCTTTGCTTTGAAATTAACATGATAGTATGCATTAGGGTCACCAAGGGTGACTCGATCAAATGTGTGGCTGTCCAAGGCCTCCAGGTCCATAAGAAATTGACCCTTGCAAATAAAAACATCAAGAATATCAGTTTGGTGATAATAAATGAATAATTTTTGCAGCAGCTATAGGGTCTAACATAAACGAACCGGATGAAGCTTGTTGTAATAATATCTTGCAGCCAATTCCACACAAGTGTTTGTTTGATTTGATGATTTAATTGTCTTGTAGATTCTCGTTGAGCACACTCAAGCATGTTGATAAGAAGACCGCTTATGCTTAAAGCTCTATTTTTCTACTTCTCGTGCCAAAAAATCAAAATTGATCATCTCTGCAAAGTATTTTTTTAAAACAGTAAATTTTACAACAAAAAATAATTTAAATATCTAACTGCTAAAATTTATCACGTAATAATCTCTAATGACAAACAGATTTTATATTGCCTGCCTTCATCTGTTGGGCTGCTATTATATATGTATGTTTGTCATACATACATATATAATAGCGGCCAAACAGATGACAAACTATTTCTGATCTAACTCAAGCAACAAACCAGATTTAACTCATAAACTAACTGAACTCGTCTCAAACAAATATCTAAGCCTGAAACAAACTCTGATGATAACTCCACTCGACTATTCTGTGTGCCTCTTCTTTTGGTATTTTTCCTGATCATAACATCATCATGCAGCCAAACTATTGCATCAAGGAATTCCATTTCATATAAGACGCAACCAGGTAGTAAATTAACTCATACCATGCAAATATAAAAAAACACTAAAGATGGCTAATTTAAATTGAAGTCAGGTCATACCTCATTTCAAGAAGCTTCTTCTAAACCACCTGAAAATATTTAAGATGTTATTGCATGCTCAAAGATACAAAATCATAAATTTGTAGATAATAGGCTTCACAAATTACATATAACGCAAATCTGCTACAGTGATAGAAAGGACAGCAGAGTTGATCTATTGCCTAACTCTGCTGCACAACACAATAGGAACAAGCAGCAGATTACCTTACCATTCTTCCCCTAATCTTGCTGCTACTCCTTGAGCATGAGTTCCACCATTCCAATCTTGCCCCACAACTCCAAGAACCAAAGGCGCCCGAGTGGTTTGGTGAGGATGTCTGCGAGCTGGGCTGGTCTCAATGACAAGAACGATTTGTCCTCCATCGACAAAATCAAACATGAAGCGATACTTAATGTCAATGTGCTTGCTCTAGTCATGGAGGACTGGATTCTTTCCAAGGGTGATGGCAGGCTGATTGTCCACCATCAATGCCGGCGCACAAGCTTCTTTACCGGTGAGCTCGTGCAGCAGCCTACAGAGCCAAACACCTTGGTATGTAGCTGTGGCCATCACAATGTACTCTGCCTCGCAGGTTGATAGCACGACCACCTTCTGCTTCTACGATTGCTAAGCGATAGGGGCTAAGCCAAGTAGGAAGAACATGCCAGAAGTACTCTTCCACCTGTCGACATCGCCTACCATGTCGCTATCGTTGTACCCCTTGAGCTACAGCGCTGCTCCACGGTCCTTCAAGAAGACAATGCCATAGTCACAATTTCCCTTGATTTAGCACAACAGGTGCTTGATCCCAGCCCAATGATCCTCCCTAGGATCTTCCATGAACCTCTTCACATAGCCCACGACGAAGGCAATGTCTAGCCATGTGTGAGTTAGGTGGCCCAGACCATCGACGATGCTGCGATAGCGCTTGGCGTCGACCTTGGCAGCCACGCTCACCTTCAATAGCTTGAGCCTCTCCTCAATCGGTGTCTGACATAGCTTATAGTCGGCCACACTGCTCCACTATAGGAGCTTCCATGCATACACCCTTTGGTAGAGCATGATGGAGCTCCGTATGCTAGGTAGTAGGTGAGCAAGCCAAGATTGCTCATGTTAAAATGCATCGTCATCTCGCGCTTGAAGCCATCAATGTCCTCCTTCCTTGCCTCAGTGATGATGAAATCATCTAGATACACGCCAGCAATGAGGTGCTCCATCCCCGGTCATCGCATGTATAGGGCATGTTCGATGGCACATTTGGTGAAGCCAAGGGAAGTGAGGGTGTTGTTGAGCTTGATATTCCAAGTTCGCTTAGCTTGTCGTAGCCCGTAGAGGGCCTTCCACAGCCATAGCACCTTGTGCTCCTTGCCCCCGATGATGAAGCCTGATGGCTGCTTGACGAAGACCACCTCAGCAAGCTCCCTGTTATGGAACATGAACTTCATGTCCATGTGGTGGACATGACAATCCTTCTTCGTCGCTAGCGACAGCAAGAGGCACACGGACTCCATTCAAGACATCAATGCAAGAGACTATCATGAGATGATTAATACTACTCCATTAAGTATCACTTTTTTATTAGCTATCTTTTACACGTCATCTTGTACTACTAATAGTGATGTCATCAAGTACTAGTGCTACTAATCCATGCTAGTTATATACATAAAGAAATTAATCAAGATTCCTTTACTAAACCTATCTAGTGCATGCGAATTCATACACTGGTAGGGTAATGCACCATGTAAGAATGGTCATCTCATCTATAGGAAGTTAGTCCTTTTACATGAGTAAACTTTGCTGCAAACACAGTGACTCTGCTAGCTAGCTAGTAGTAGCCCTAGCTGGTACGTGCGTTCAAGGAAAAATGTGAGGAGAATAGCAGAGAATGTATCGCAGTTGCTTTCATATGTCTACAGTGATGGCGTGTGGAAAGGGTGTCTGAGCTGTGTTTGTAGAGCAGCGAGCGAACGGTGTGCTCGGCGGGCTGAGCTTGTGAGTGAGATTAATGCATAGCGTGTGCGATGCTGTTGCTACGGTCGATCGTCGCTGTGTGCGTGCTATGTGGGCTAAGCAGAGCAGTGTGCCTTGTGCGCACTCTGGGGATTAGGAAGAAGATGAATAGCGAGAGATGGAGTTGCATCAGGATGACAATAGTGTGTTGAGCTGTGCTGGAGAGTATTTGGACAAGGAATAAATTAGAGCTCAAATTGAGAATTAGTGCAATAAAATTTAATTTCTCATTTTACCACATGCAATAATACATAAACATGATGCTAATGACATGGCTTAGCAAAAACTGTACAATGTAACACCGAGGGTGTTACAGATAGGCCTTGCTACAGATGGGTCTTTGTCACCTTCACGTGGCTGACGCAACCAAACGTGCGCAAGAATGACACATCTAGCTTCCTCATGTACCATACCTTGTATGGCATCACCCCCTTTAGGCTCTTCGTTGGTGCACAACTGAGGATGAAGACCATCGAGGAGATGGACTCACCCTAGAACTCGGCCGGCATCTTCTAGGCCTTCATCATACTCTGCGCCATGCCAAACACAGTATGGGTGAAGAATGGAATTCAAAATGGTATCTATTGGTCTTCACCAAGCTTATAATTGGACTTCACATTGCTATTGGAGTAATAAATTGGAATCTATATGACTATCCTCTACTCCAACATAGCAAAGGTATCATTGTAATGTGCATGATTATTTTATCCCTTACTAGTATGCGGTTAGTGCATATAGTACATACTTCATAGGATCATGCATAACAAAAGAAATGTTTACATTCATAGCCTACCACTATTGCTTGAATGATTAATTGATCTAGTGGTTAGTATATGAATTTGTTCATGAGCTAAATAAACCCAAGTACTTGATTTAATTTGGATTGCCAACAAGTGACAAGTACAACATTGGCAAGATAACCCTTGCAAGAGGTGTGAAGAAGCTTGTCATTGGTTCAAACCGGACTTGGAAGCTTAGGCAAATCAATTTAGTTCAAGTCAACCATAGAAGCTCATGATAGTGATAAGAGTACAAGCACAAGACAATAATGTAAATGGATATCTAGTTTGTTTGTTACAAGTGGTATCTAGACTCAAGTATTTCATCAAGAATCTACAAATGATGTCTAGATCAACTCACAAGTGATATCCTATAAGTGGTACTCATGAAGATAGCAAATGTTCAAGAAATAATTTTTATTGATAAACCCAACAAGTGGTTCTATACTAGAAGATTCTTTCAAGTGGTATCACATCTATACATGGTATCAATCATACAAGATGATGGTTCCACAAGTGATCCTCAACTTTAAGAGATCATCAAATGAAGAATGCATCCCTCACCTACAAGAGCTAAAGTGTATCAAATGGATGACCCATGCTATCACATAGGGAGAGGTGTCCCATAAATTGATATCAAGATCAAAGATCCTATGTGTGGTATCTCAAGAAGCCCTACACAAGATACAAGTGATACAAGTTACAAGTGGTATCTACAAGTGGTGTCATTCCAACAAACAAGTGATGTCCGTAAAAAATGCAAGATTAAAGCCTCAACCATCTACCCCAAATGCATACCTTTGCATCAATGAGAAGCACACATTTTATGGAAATTGATGACAAAGGGGGAGAGATTATACAAAGATATGAAAGCTATGAGATTAAGATTGTACAAGGGGGAGAGATAAGATATGAAAGCTTTGGGAGAGATTGAAACAAAGAAGTAGAGGTTGAACATGGACATGGACAAAGAGGGAGCAACATTGAAGAAAAGAGATGGATCAAAATTCTTGGACAAGAGAAGCACACAAGTAGGGAGAGCAAGCTCATGAACTTTGATTGATTGCATTTGATATGTGTATATTCATGTGCTTGCTTGCATTGCATAAGTTCTTAAATTTCAATATGCATGCTTGTGTGAGGTATGCTAGTTGTAGAATTTGATTGATGAAATGAAAACTAGCATGCATAGGATAATAGCTAGACACTTGTTATGCTTTTCAAGTAATGCTAGTACCTTGGTTTTAATATTGATCTCACAAGGTATCTAGTGAATTTATTTCCAAGTGATATCTAGCTAACCATGGTGCTAAGGATGAACTTAAAGGTGCAACTCCGATTGGTATCACGCTTCAAAGATTTACTCTATACACCTTAGCATCATTTGGTAGTAATTACTCTCACACAATTCCAATCTATGCATATGTGCGAGCTTCAAACCAAACACTCTAGCACATATGTAGGAGGAGTTAATACTACCGTTTTGGATTTGTGGTACTTGTCCAAAATCATTTACACATGGTAAAATTGCTTGGGCAAGCAACATGAATCCAAAAGAGCTTAATTTTCATATCTTTATAGAGTTGTCATCAATTACCAAAAAGGGGGAGATTGAAAGGTCCTTGTGTGGTTTTGGTAATTGAGTGACAACCTAGGTGGACTAATTATGTTTATGTGAGATATATAGGTGATTAGTCCACAGGTACATATGTGTTAGCAACATATGCCATGAAGGTGAAAATAGCTTGGAGATGTTGCAAAGCTCACACATGTGATGACGAAGGAGCTCATTGCAAATGAGATATGACATTGAGTCATGTGATCAAGGTGGAGAAGATCAAGACATGACTTGGCTTGATGGACTGGTTGTAAGCGTGAAGGGCAAGTTGGAGGCTTTGGAGCGATGGACCGCATGGCGGTGAAGCTTAAGCAACACTTAGCGCCGATGGACGAAGGTCAAGATCGATAAACCAATATGATCACGTGATGATAAGAAGTGGATCATATCATTATTGATCGTGTTGGTGCATGTGTTGCATCAACTTTGGAGGAGGAATGGAATGCGCAAGGCAAAGGTATAACCTAGGGCATTTCATTTCACCGGTCATAGGTGTGCAGAGAAGTTTATGACCAGGTTTAGGATAGATGGCCGTACTATTAAGAGGGGCAAACTTATTTGCATATCGGTCATCTAGTGCCAATCGAGTGATCTAACTTTGCATCATCGCTAGGATTGAGTGGCGAGGCAAGTTGAGTGGCTAATCCTTTGGAAAATGATTGTGAAAATGCCAACACACATACACATGGTGGTGTACATTTGGTGGTGTTGGCACATTTACAAAGGAGATAAAGTCGGAGTTGATGTGGATCAACTCGGCGATGGAACGGAGGCGAGAAAGGTTCAAAACTCCACCGGCGGAGTGTCCGCCCGTAGAGTGCAGACAGTCCGACGGTGACACCAGCGCCCTATTTAGAAAAGACAGGGTTTCACAGTGTGCACTGGACACTGGTCACGCAGTGACCGGATGTTGGGGTCCTACGTCCGGTCAGTGGCAGTAGTGAGCATACGGTCTCGATCTCGTGACCGAACACTGGCGTGAAGAGTGACCAGACGCTCAGGGTCTGCGTCCGGCCAGTGCTGACATATGGTGACATAGGCAGCGCTGGAGTTAGGTGCGTGCGCATAAAATTGATCAAACGCTGGTCTGTGTCCGGTCATGGTAGACCGGACGCGTCCGGTCGCAAAATAGAGGCTCGGGGAGCTCTCTAGAAATGATCGGACTCAGGCGCTGCAGCGTCCGGTCATTCACTGTGCAGCGTCCGGTCGCAACTTGACCATTGAGATTGGGTGGCTCTGGTTGAACGCAGAGCGACACGTGGACGGTGTAGAGCGACTGGACGCTGGCAGGGTGCGTCCGGTCAAACTGACCAGAGCGTCCGGTCGTCCTGAAATTTGCCCAGTGAAGGGATAACGGCTAGTTTAGCCCATGGGGCTATAAATAGAAGGTGGTCTCGGCCATGGCTTGAGCTGAGCACCTTGGGGGACTTTGTGTCCATCCTTGAGAGTGCTTGGGAGCCCTCCATCTCACATATGTTTGATAGTGATCATCCAATTGTGTGAGAGAGTGATTCTAGTGTGATTGCATCGTGAGGTTACATCGAGTGACACTAGGTGATCGAGTTGCAAGCTGGTGGTGCTTGTTACTCTTGGAGGTTGCCACCTCCTAGATGGCTTGGTGGTGGTCTCCGTCGAAGCCCGCAAGAAGCTTGTGCGGTGCTTCGAAGAAGAGCTTTGTGAGGGGCATTATGCTCGCCCCGCGGGAGCCGCAAAGAGCAACTCTTGTTGAGCAAGCACGTGAACATCGGGAGAAAATCACCGTATCAACCTTGTTCTTCCTGTTGGTTTGCAATCCTCTTACACATGCTTGTGATTACTTTTATATACATTGTGCTTGTGTAGTTGCTCTTGTAATTAGTTAGCTTGTGTAGCTCACTAGTTACCTTCTTGCTTGTGTAGCATAGAAGTAGCTCCCTTGCGTGGCTAATTTGGTTAGTGTAACCTTGTTAGTCACTTTGCTTAGTTTGTGTAGCTAAATATTTGCGCTCTCTAATTTGACATTGGTTGCATTGTTATTGAGCATTGCTAGTGAGCTTAGTTGGCTTTGTGCTTTTGCTTACTAGCATGTATAGGAGCTCCCTCATTACTTGAAATACTAGTGGCATAGGTTTGTGTGACCTTGCTCCTAGAATTGGTTAGGTGAGCTCTAGTTAGCCTGGCACCTTTGTTGCTTAATTAGGATCTTTGCAAGGTGCTAGAGAACATAGATAGAGGAGTGTAGTCTTGGCTAGACCGATAGTTTTAATTCTGCACTTGTTTTGGTTAGCTGACACGATTAAGTTTTAGAAACGACTATTCACCTCCCCTCTAGTCGCCATCTCGACCCTACAGTTGCATCACTCCACCACCCCGTTATGCTGCGGTGTAGAGGTGCCGCACCACGCTACAATTGACACAGTATTCACATAATTCCAACAAGGTGAACTCCCCTCCTTGGTCCGTCCTCAGCACATGCGGCCTCTCTCTAGGTCCATCCTTAGCACGTGCAGCCTCTTTCTGGACTCCGCCTCCAACGGTACCTGGAAGTTCTTGATCGCTATTACCACCTCGTCCACTCTCACCAGCAGCAGGAAGTTGTGGTGCCATCCATGCGTCACCGGGGTGATTGGCCCTTAGAGGTCGACGTGCATGAGCTCGAGGTCGTTGGCATAGTACTTCACCATTTTTGGGAATGGCAACTCCTCTGCTTCCCCACCACACAGTTGTTGCATAGCTCACCGGCATACTTGATGAGCGGGAGGCCATGACCATCTCCTCCCGTGCATGGCTCCCTAGCGTGTTGAAGATGAGATGCCCAAACCGGGCATGCCACATCCATGGCTCATCGTCCTACCTCGTCGTCAAGAACACTGACTGCACTGGACGGAGGTCTAGCACATACAACCGGTTCATGGAGTGATTCACTTTGGCAAGGAGACGACACTCATAGTTGTGGATGCGTAGGACGTCATTGTCGATGAGGACTTGGCATCCGCAATCGTTAAGCTACCCGATGCTGACGATGATCGACTGCAGCCCTCTGTTAGCGCTCGATGCTCGCCATTCAGGCACCTGAAGAGGATGGTCCTATGCCGGTGATGTCAACCATTGAGCCATCGCCAAACCATCTTCGCGAATGCTTCTTTGTTGCCGATCATGTAGTTGCTGGCGCCGGAGTCTAGGTGCCACCTCTATTCCATGTCACTACATTCACACCCGAGGTGGACTTAGACGCGCGATTTGTCAAGGCAAATGCTCTGCTTCACCACCAACTCTGGCTTCACAACATCGTTCAGCGCGCACACCCGCGCCATTAGGAGCACTGGCTCATCGTCCTTCGCCTGCGGATGAGCTTGTTCCTCCTTCACCGGCTCCGGTTCCTCCACAACATCGTTCAGCGCGCACACCCACAATATTAGGAGCACTGGCTCATCATCCTCCGCCTGCGTGAGATGAGCGTGTTCCTTCTTCTTGGAATTCTTGCAATCCTAAGCCTAGTGGCTAGTCTTGATGCACTTACGGCAAGTGTCATGGTCAGAGACGCACGACACATCACCGCCGTCCTTCTGTTGTGGTGGTTTGACACGGTACTTCCCTACGCCACATCGATAGGACGACCTGGAGGAGCCCTCCCTAGGCTGCCACTTGCGCATGCGAACCGCCCACTCCTTGGCCCGCTGTAGTTTGTCGCTGGTCATAGTTGTCGCCAGGGCTTCAACCCGCACATCCACTGCCTTGAGCCGCCCTATCACATCGTCGATGGTGAGCGTGGATAGGTCGATCCGCGTCTCAATTGAGAGCGGGATTTGCGAATACTTGGCGGGCACCACTCGTAGGTACTTGGAGATGATGTCCTCCTAGTCGATGGTAATGCCAAGCAAGACGAGCTAGCTGACTAGCGACTACAAGCGGAGCGTGAAGTCCTCCACCACTTCCCCCTAGCAAAACGCGAGGGCCTCATAAACCAGTCGAAGCTGCTGTGCCTTCGCCTTCTTCACGCTGTCTAAGCCCACGTACATGGCCTTGACGGCATCCCGAGCTTGTTTCACGGTGTCCTTGCCGTCGAACGACTCCACGTACTCCGAAGGAACGACACGCAGGATCACCCCATGGCAGTGCAATCCTCATCTTCGTCCTCGATGCCGATGTCGATGGCGCACCACAGCTTCCGCACCCTCAACATCACCTCATCAGCACCGCCCACTCACCGTAGTTGGTGTGGATAAGAACGGGGTACTGAGCGCCGCCAGCCTCCCTCACCGTCCGCTGCACCGTGACTTCCCATCGTGTTTGTGACAGGGACTTCCGTGGTGAAGTGTTGGGCGGGGTCTTGGGAGGCGTCATGCTGCCGCTGCCATTTGCACCACCTGGCATCGCCGACGATCTCCTTGGCTCTAATACCATTTGCTGGTAGCCGACAACCCTACAAAGGTGAGCAGCAGCTCAGTCACACACACTGAATTAGGCTGGAGGTAGACGAGAGGAAGTGAGAATAGAGCACACAAACGCATACAAGTGCAGAAGTTGAACTAAACTGCCTCCAACCCATTCTTTTGCATAGAATATATATACAACTTTAGGATTGGTGAGAAATTCACCAACTACGATGCTGCTAGTACCTACTTCAACTACAGCCACTACCTGCTACTACTGTTGGCCATACATCATCCACTATTTTGGCACATACTACTACACTAATAGAAAGGACAGCAGAGTTGACCTATTATCTGACTCTGCTGCAACAACACAACAAGAACAAGCAAACAGATTACCTTACATGGAGAACGTAACAATATAGATATTATTCAATTTGGTATTATTTAAACATGTGCAGGCACCGAATATCATTTGGTTCCCCATGTCGAGTCTCGAGACCAGCCCCAAGACAACCAACAAGGTGCTTAGGCCCATTTACTGTTTGGAGCAAGGGAATTTTTCCCGTTCCTCCATTTCTTGTATTCTATACGGGGAAAAAAATATTCAGATTCAATCATCCCAAAACTACTAATATATTATATTTATCATATCAAATAGGTACGTAGAAGGGAAGATGGGATTAACAACACCCTAAGAGATGCTCCGATGGATGATTCACAATTCAATCTGCAAACTCATCTATGAATTATCGGTTGTTGCACGAAATAAATCGAAGACAGAACGGATCAAGATGGTATCTACCTCGCAGTCGCCCAAAGCGTATGCCGCCGCCGCCGCCGCCGCGCTGGATTGTATGGGAGTACGGCGTCGCCCTGCGCGTAGACGAATGCAACAGGAAGGAGTTTGGGAAGGCGGCGGCGGCGCGTTAGGGTTTTTTCGGTTGCCTGGGCCTGGCTGGCGGGGCGCTCGGGCCTGGAGGAACCTAAATGGGCCGAGCCTTTCCTTGACGAATATCTGGGGAGACCGGGCCACTGGCGAGAGCTAGTGAGGCCGCATGATGGGCTGATGGGCAGACGATGGCCCATGCAGACGTGGAGATGGACCAGTCCGGCCAGCCCAAGAACTCTAGAAGCCTACAATGCTACTGCTCCCGCCTCTCCGCTTCGTCTGCAACCTCCGTCATCCCCATTGAGCAGTCGGGCGGCGGCAGCGACACTCGCACTTCCGGGGCCGGGGCAGTTGGTACCGACGGAGGGGAGGTAGGGCTGCCCTACCTCGCACTATCGGTCGGTCCACCTCTGGGTGCATTTCCCGCTCGCTTAGCGGTGCCGGTCAGGCCATGGAACGGGAGGACGCCGACGGCGCTCTCGATTTGTGGGCCCAATTCTGCTCTCTCTCCAACGAGCTTCTCACCGGCGACGGTGATATCACCGTGGGCCCACGCTTAGCTCCCGTCGTTGCCAACCTCTGCACACGCGGCCTTGCCACGCTCGTCCGTGACTACTCCCTCCACTCCCTCGAGGTCCATACCGTACCCTCTCCTTCCCGTTCCCTTCTTCCTCTCTAATGCGTGAGCGCGCACGCATAACTACTGATGGGCTGGGTTGCTATTACCGTATTCCGGTGGAGGTTTGGGCGGTGGGTAGCTGCAGGGTGTGAAGGTTCGCGTCTGCTGCATACTAGGTGTTTGTGAGAATGCCTGCACCAAATGGCTGGGGACCATATGCGAGGATGGAATCAGGATCCTGTCCTGAGCTCGGGTGTTTATGGAAATGATGCCCAAGTGAAATCTTAGTGCTGGAGTGTAGGATTTACAAATGTGGCGCTCAGCTTTCTTTTCAAGTTCTTAACTTTCAACGCTAAAATGTTCCTAATGTTTTCAAAAGTTTTCTGTTTTATCCAGTTTCTGTTGTCAACCTGTCCTTGTTGGTGCAGGAAACCTTTCGAAACAATGCAGTCAAGAAGTTCTGGCAGCACTTTCATCCTTATTGCAATGCCTCGACCGTTGAGAGAATTAAGTTCTGTGTAAGTTATGGTAAACCTAATTTCCATGTCTGATCATACCTTTATTTTGGAATGGAGATTTCAATTTTATAAAGAAACGGTGTCTTACTTGTTTCCTATTTAGATTATCTTTTCTCCTACAAGTATGTGGTACCCTACATATATCATGAATCATAAAAAATAAAATGACCTGTTTTCATTTTATTATAGTTTGATGGCGTGGACTCTTAACGCCTGTTTTTACCTGGTTGTTCTCTCTTTTTAAGAAAAAATAACAAAACCTCTCAATTCATGCATTAGGTTAAGGAAAATTGGCCTGAAGAAATCTTAAGTAAAGCACTGGAGGACATATGCTTGGAAAAGGGTTACCAGGAAAAATGTGTTCTTGTTCTTGTCCATGCTTTTCAATCATATGAGGATAGGGCGCCGCAAAAACAATTCAAAGCAGTGGACTGTATTTCCAGCTTAATGGCTAGGTATCAGTTAATGGTATCATCAGTACTTCTGACAACACTGCCCTTGAGCTTTCCTGGTTAGTATCATTTCTTCTGTTTTGTGAGTAGAGAAGGCCTTTTCTTAATGCTGTATTGGTCACAGTTGTTTCCACCAGCTTATAGTGACCATGTAGTTTACTGTTCCTTTGAATAATACTCTACACACAAGAAAAAAATTGATACACACATGTTGTTCACTGTTTCTTTGAATAATGCTCTACACACATGAAAAATGATACATAGCTGAGCACAAACAGCGCCCTGTTTCCTCTTTGTTGTCCAGGTACCAGTTGTTCCCATGGTTTGGTCCTGTGATGGCAACACCTGGTCTTTCACTAAGCTGCTGACTAGGGCAAGTTAGGTTCGCTGATATGTGTACTAAATTGGACCTTCCCCTTTCACCTACGCTTAGGGTTAGCTCACATAATTCCTTGGGTTGATATAGGGATTTTATAGCATTTGTCACCTCCTTCAGAAACTATCACTGTACAGTACTTTAGTGAGTACATGCTTGTGCACATTGATATCCTTGCAAGGCATAATCACTGACAAACTGATTTCGACTATATTTTACCAGATGCATTCTTCATTGTAATAGTTAATTCTAAATTAAAAGTCAGAATTAGTATATTCAACCGGTGTTCTGTTACCACATTAAAATGTTGCACTTTGTAAAATGAAAGTGTTCATTCTTCTCTGTCACTTTTCAGAGATATTGAATATCTATTTCAAGAAGAAGCTGGAAGAACTTAATACTATTATGGCTGGATCTTATGAGAGTGATGAACTTGTGGATCATGAACCTTTTCAAAGAAGTAATACTTCTGATTGGCATTCTGTAATGGACATTGATGGGTCAGAAGTTTCAGAAAGTAGCTCCTTGGTAAAGAACATTGGAAAAGTTGTTCGTGGTCTTAGATGTATTGGTTTTACATCAATGACTGAAGATGCTTATTCCTCTGCAATAATATGGCTTTTAAAGGTCTGCATCACTTATTTTGGCATATCTACTATTGAAGTTCTTATAACTGACCTTGTATTATCTCTCATTCTCACTCTGCAGTCTAAGGTTTATGAACTAGCTGGTGATGATTATAGAGTTCCTGTCCTTGGGTGTGTGAAGAAGTGGATTCAGGTACCATCTCATCTCACCATTTTGCAAAGTACAAAATTTGGGCCTTCAATTATATATTTTGTCCACCCATGTTCTCTGACATAAAATTCGGCTCCATGCTCTTTTAACATATCTCGGTGACTCTGTGGACTATGACAGTGGATCTTCTGGTCTCAAATCACCATTAGCTTCACGTCCTTCTTCCTTCCCAGGGATTGGTGTTCCTTCTGAAGCCCTTGTGAGATGGCACATGCGCCTTGAATATTTTGCTTATGAAACCTTGCAGGACCTACGAATTGGCAAACTTTTTGAAATAATTGTAGATTATCCTGAGAGGTCAGTCATTTCCCCTGTATGGTGCTGCGATATTCTGTAGGGGCTTTGACAATCCAAATATTGTATACGCTTGAATAGTTTTCTTGACTGATGTTATGTGAAGCTTACCATACATAGACTTTGGCAACTTGATTTATGAGATAACTTTTGCAACGTGTTTTTCCTAACAGTGTCCATCTGGACAACATTTATGTTATCGCATGCTATCCTCACCTAACTGGAGGAATTTCTTAATATGATATTGTGGCTCAGATATGCATCTCATCATTTCTGGTTTTTTTAATCTGTATGGCTACTGAGTTTTGTTCTTTGCTCCTTCTCAATTCCTTAAAACAAACATCCTATTTTGTTTCATCTATCATACTGTGCATATACTTTCAATACTCTTTTTATTTGATCTTTAGGCTTTGATCAAGTTTGTTAATACATCTATATGAAACTTCTGACCTACCATATGAATGCTAGTTTGGTTTTTCTATTGTTACTATCTTATGTAACCCAATCCATATCCATTTTTTGGGCCTTTTTTATGTAGCTCTCCGCTATTGAAGACCTAAAGCTGTGTTTAGAGTACACGGGCCAACACGCTAAGCTTGTTGATTCATTTATCTCGTCGCTTAGATATCGCTCTACTTACTGCTGGTGCATCAACAAATGATATATTGCACCAATATGTGTCCACTATCAAGGCATTGCGGACAATTGACCCCACCGGGGTGTTCTTGGAGGCAGTTGGTGAACCAATTAGGGATTATCTGAGGGGTAGAAAAGACACTATCAAATGCATAGTAACAATGCTAACTGATGGATCTGGAGGAAGTGCAAGTGGAACAGGAAATGCAGGTGACAATCTTCTGGAAGAGTTGAACAGAGATGCTGAAAACCAGGAAAATGCTGATTACGACGATCATGCAAACATTGATGAGAAACAAGCATGGCTAAATTCTGAAAGGTATATCTTCTTCATTCTAGTGATCATAACGTCGCTTATTCTGTGAGTTCTAAGAAAGTTTGCCCCTCTAAATGTGGTTCCTTACTGTGATTTGAACTTTTACAGCTGGGAACCTGATCCTGTAGAAGCAGGCCCATTGAAAGGCATCAGGAACAGAAGGAAAGTCGATATACTTGGACTAATGGTTAGTATAATTGGCTCAAAGGACCAACTAGTCAACGAATACCGTGTAATGCTGGCAGAAAAGCTGCTCAACAAATCTGACTTTGAAATTGATTCAGACATTCGCACGTTGGAACTCCTGAAGGTTAGACTATTAATTTTATGATAGACCTATTCTTAATTGTGTTTCCAAGAGATTTGCCTATGCCACATGACACAGCATTCCTTCACTATAGCAGTGATATTGTTATTTGGCAGATTCATTTTGGTGAGAGCAGCATGCAGAAGTGTGAGATTATGCTTAATGACTTGATTGACTCAAAGAGAACCAACTCAAACATTAAAACATCTTTGCTGAAGACATCCCAAACTGGTACTGCTCAAATATCACAAGTCCCTTACAAAACAAAGTTTAATATACTGCAACATCTGTACACTTCCTTTTTGTTGGCAGTTCCTGGGCAAGAGGAGGCAGAAGTGTCTCATGATGTTCTGGATGCCACTATAATATCGTCTAACTTTTGGCCACCAATTCAGGTATGCCCTAAGGATGTTTTAATGGTGGTAGTTCTGGAGCTAAATCAGTAGCATTTTACCTATTTCACCCTTTATCTCTGCTTAGACAGATGACTAGTGAGTCAGGGCCTATCAACTTTTTTTGAGGGTAAACAGTAGCGGGAACCACTATGGTGGTGTATAGAAAGTCTGTACACCCAAGAAGAATAATCTCAATATCTTCAAGCTATACTAATTGTGATATGGAGATACTAATTGACTAATCAGTCAGAACCTATTGACAGTTGTAAAATTGATATGTTCTGACTCTAGTCAATCAAGTACTAAACTCTGAATTGGCAAGATCAGTTCTGCATCAATTAGCATGCTATCTTGTCGAATCAACAGACATATGCTTCATTAATTACTGAATATGTCATCACAACTGTTAAATAACTAAAGTATTTCAATGTTGTTTGGATAATTGACTGTCAAAAAAATTCTACACCAACATTTGTTGTTTATATCTTAGTTTATTTCAACACTAGTGTTTTCGTGACGGAATGTTGAATCTTTAGGAGATACTGTAATTTGAGCAGTCTGTATTTTCTCTCTCTTGTATGTTCTTTTTATTCACCAGCCTCGTGTATCCGGTATGAATGCAGACAGAAGACCTTGTTGTTCCTGCTTCAGTTGATCAGTTGCTATCTGATTACGCAAAACGGTTTCACCAGATAAAAACTCCACGAAAGCTATTATGGAAGAAAAATCTTGGAACAGTCAAGGTTGGAAAAACAGATTTAGTTAATGGGTACTATGAAAACATATCTTGGTATGTGAAGTGGGTATAAGCTATAACACTCTCTTTGCTTTTGCAGTTAGAACTGCAATTTGAGGGAAGAAGCATGCAGTTTACTGTAGCTCCTGTGCATGCTGCAATCATAATGCAATTTCAAGAAAAATCTAGGTATTTAAAGAACTGTATTATTGTATGTATCATCTGTACTCTTTTGACTAATCTATCGAACTTTGCAGTTGGACCTCAAAGACACTTGCTACAGAAATTGGCATACCTATGGATTCTCTTAACAGAAGAATAAGCTTCTGGACAAGCAAGGTCTGGCACACATGTATCAGTGACTAATTGTTACTTCTTTTTTTTTATGTGAAATATGCTTGTCATTATGCAGATCATGGTAACATGACCATCGAAACTGGAGTGTAATTGATATTAATGTATATTAGCTGTTTGGACTAAAATTTGATGGACTAGACAGTTGATCACACACTGATCTAGAGTTGTACACAAGCTATATAATTTGCATTTCATTATCTGTGGAAATAAATTCTGGATATTCTCAATCTTATACATGCCCTAGGCTGCATGATGTCTGTACAATCATTTTTCCTTGCATAATTGTTAGCTTCGGTCTGTTTAAGAAGCAGATTTAACAATTCTGTAATTTGATATAGGGGGGTCCTGACTGAATCAGCAGGACCAGATGCCGATGATCGCACCTTTACTGTTGTTGATAGCATGCCTGATGTCAACAAAAACAGTATTGTGAATGAACGCTTGGCAGAGTATCAGATGACTGAGGAGGAAGGTGAAAGCTCTGTGGCTTCAGTGGAGGATCAACTTAAGAAAGAAATGACAGTTTACGAGGTATGGCTCGAAAGGAAGAAATACTGAATAAATATATATTTACATTTTGTTTGTGCTCACTTTTGAACCATTGGGATGCCGTATGCCCTGCAGAAATTCATCATCGGAATGCTAACCAATTTTGGGAGTATGTCGCTGGACAGGGTACATAACACTTTAAAGGTAAGACCAAAACATGGCCTTTTTTTCTCTCTACTTCGCATTTTGATCTCTTTTTAAATTTCTCATTTTTCAGATGTTCTGTATTGCTGAGCCGTCATACGACAAGTCACTGCAGCAGCTCCAAAGTTTTCTTTCTGGTCTAATAGCGGATGAAAAGCTAGAAACGAGGGATGGTCTGTACTTGCTAAAGAGGTAGCACTGTAGCAGTCATTCTATACTAGGATAGTGCGTTGTTAGACTAGGGTAGTAGGGTTGTACTACTTGCTAATGAGTTGTTTAGACTAGAGACGTCGGGTAATCTGACACAACATACTTCATTATCAACGCTATGTCATCGTGTTCCACGAAATGTCTTAGTGTTATATCCTAGGAACTAAAGAAGTGGAGTAAGTATCAGCGTCCTTGGTGCCCCACTATTGTGTATTTTCACTCTCTGAGCACCTTTGATATTCTTAGATTTCCAAAGAATCAGTGCAAGCAACTTATCTCCTCTATAAGGATGGAATTTTGGACGGAAAGCTTTGATCTCATGCTCCACGTCATCATATAACCTTATGCTCCTCTATATGTGGCGTGAGACTTGATCGATAGATTGGCTTTGAGTTGGGCCGAGCCGTATATATATTGAAGACTTTCTTCATGGTTGGCTAGCTGTGATCGCGGCGACGACCTAGCTCCCCAGGACACGACGCCATCCGCCGCCGCTGACGACAACGAGGAGGTGATCCTTGGCCTCCGCATTCTGCTCTCCCCCTAGCCCCGTATGCCGCCCCCCCCCTATAAGATCAGGCCGCGCGCGGAGTCCCTGCGCCCTAAGTACCGTACGTGTAGAGTTGTAGTACGTACACCCTTTCTTGCTGCTTTTTTAATTCGACACACCGTATAGTACCTGATCCTGATCGATCGTCGATACACATGCATGCGAACACAACAATATTCTTCTCTTGGCCTGATAAATATCATTCCTAGTTCTTAGGTTAATTTGCATGCATGTTCGATATATATGATCGATAACTAGTTCTTAGGTTGCAAATTGTTGAGATCGAGTGTGCTGATATATATGATGATTGCATTGTCTACATCTACCACTTCCCGTTTGGTTTTGGTATAACTGAATACATATGCATGATACTAAAATTAATGATCATTGTACGTACGTGTGCTTGGTGTGTTTAGATGCTGATTTTGGTGAAGAATCTCAACGGCAGAACAGTGTCCGTCAAAGTGGAGTTCTCTTCAGACAAGCAGCCTGTTCGGGAGGCCGTATCGTATCGTGGATTATTTACTGCTGGCTGGTTTGGTGTGAGAGAAAAACACGGTTCCCGGCTGGAAATTTACGATCGTTTACGAGCAAGCGAACAGGCTGACGGTTGCCAGCGTCAAGGCAAAGCTTGAACCTTTTATACTCCGCCAGGATTCTCAGAGATGGGCACAAGCTTTCCGATTACAACGTCAAGGAGGAATCCACCTTGCACCTTCTCATGCGTCCTGTCTCCTGCGGTGGCGGATGCTGCGGTAGTGACGACGACACAGCATCTATATCTACGTCCAGACACGCACGAGCAAGAATCTCGCGCTCCAAGTGGAGCCATCGTCAGACACGGTCGCCGACGTCAGGAGAAAGATCAGTGGCCACCAGAGCCTGTTCTTGGCCGGCGGCAACAAGCTCGAGGATGATCGGACGTTTGGATCCTATTGTGAGATCCAGAACGATACCATAACTAGAATTTTTTTTATAGGTGGCTTGTAACCCTTGTAAAGTTAGAGCAAGTTTGTATTTCACTATTTACTAATAAAATTGCTCTAGTGATCTTGTAGATTTTTAAATAGGCTATTCACCCCTCTCTAGCCATATTAGGACCTTTCAGCCCCTTTCTTCTACAAGCATAGCATATGCGGCCTTCATTTGCTCTATGCTTGTTTTACTTGTTGGGACACCTATTGATCATGTGCCCCGTCTCATTGCATCCATATAATCTTCTTGTTATAACTTGAGCCTTCTTTCTTGCCTCTTTGTACAAGGGGCAAGGTTGGTGGGATGGCCCAACTTCCTGTAAATGAGACAAGCACTTGGCTCATCACTCTTCACTTGCTTGACCACTTTGGTAGAAGCTTTTTGTTCGGCGGCTTCAATCTTGTCATCCCAACTCTTGTGTGGACACATGGCCCACTTATGTCCATATAATCGACAACCATAGCATAGTCATTTTCTATGCTTCTTGCCCTTGGTTGTTTTGACATTGCTTTCTTTTGTTGGGTTTTGGAGAGAGCAAGGTTTGAACCCTTCTCAAGCTTCTTCACCATGTGATCATGGTTATCTTGAGAAGGTTGTGCTTCCTCCTTACCCTTCAACTGAATCACATCCTTTCTTAGCCTTTCAACTTCTTCTTTAAGCTCATTATTTTCTAATACATTTTGCTCAATCGAAGATTGGCTTGCTTGAGAAAAACACTCATTAGTACAAGAAATATTCAATTGAGATGGTGTACATGTGAGTGTGTGAGTGAGAGGTTGAGACGATTTTACCGATGTAATCACAACCTCATGAGCTACCTCAAGCATGAAATGTGATTCTACTAATTTTTCATGTGAGCACTTTAGCTGAACATGGTTGGCTAGGAGAACATTATATTTACTTGATAGTTCATCTAGTCTTGTCTTGAGCTCAATGTTTTTCTTTTCTAGTTGTGTCACGCTAGAAGAGGAATTAGTAACTAAAGCATACTCATTTGACAATTTTTCATATCTTTCATTTAGAGCCTTTAGTTCTTCCAACTTGGAGATGAGAAACATTTCTTGCTTTTGGAGTGATTGTTCTTGCTTCTCATTCTCCTCTTCTAACTCATCATTCTTTTCAACTATCTTCATGATGATGAATTTGTCCTTGTGATTGAGATGATCAAGGTTGTAGTTGTCTTCAACTTCAACATCACTCTTGTCTTGATCATCCACTTATGCTTTCTCCTTCACTTGATCTTTCTTGGAGACTTTCTTCTTGCTTTTCTTGGCCATGAGACACAAGTGATGAGAATCATGAGATACTTGAGGTTGACTCATCACTTGGTCGCCATCGAGCTTGATCAATGTCGCAGAGGTCGACTTGTTGCCTTGCTATCGCAGGCGAGACTGGGACACGTCGGTATTTGCGACCGGACAACACGCCATCTCAAGCGACTTGCACTTCTTGCTCCGACTCGATGCTTTGTTGGTTCCTTGAGGCTTCTTCATCTGCATGAAGATTCAATGGACATGTTTTCCATTGACTCGAGCTCATATGCATCATCGCATTTGGATTTTCCATATAACTCAACAAGTCTAGTCCAAATGAGATGAGCACTCTTCTGAGGTGGTTGTCCATTGAAAATAGCCTCATCTATAACCTATGCACTCAATGTACTCAACATGACATTAATTGCTTGAGCATTGAGTTGCACACATATTCTTCCTCTTTTGGAATATTTTTGTAGTTGCTCCAATCAACCACCGGAAGAGGTATGCTTGCATTCACAATATGCTCAACAAGAGAACTAATAGTCCTAAAAGCATTGAGTACATGAATTGACCAAGGTAGAAAGTTTGAACCATCATTTTGGAGAAGCACCGGCTCCAACTCGTTAGGCATCGACATTCTTTTTTCTCATGGCGGTGAAGCTTTTAGTGAGTTCTTGTTCGATACCAATTGAAAGGACCGAGGATGCCGCCTAGAGGAGGGGTGAATAGGTGTTTCTAAAAATTCAACCATTCAAAATGAAAAAACATTAGTGTCTTGAAAACTCTTAATCAGATAAATAAACCCCTCACGAGTTAGCAAACAAAGTAAACAAGGTATATGTAAGGTATCTATGAGCTAAAACCCTGCACCACAAAGGTTAGAAATGAGATTCAATAAAAACAGTAGAGTCCACAAATACCGGACACGTCCGGTATACACGGGTTTTGCCCGATCAGCTCCCAACTTGATCCTTTCGATTTCTCCTTTCACACCAAGTTGCTGGCACTTAGTAGTAACCTGTTCACAAGCTCAAGCAACACATGTGGATCACAAATACTCAATGAAAAGAGAGATCGAGACACACGATGTGTTTTACCGAAGTTCGGCCTCCATCGAGACCTACTCTCCGTTGAGGGGGCTGTGAGCGACCTAGCATAGGTCAGCTCTAGAGGACCACGAAGGCCACTCTAGCCAGAGTCTTTTTCAACTTTTTTTCTCCTTCCACTAGCTTGATTCCTTCCCTTTGCGGCGGTGGAATCGAATCGTTATAAACTTTTCGAGGCACACCACAATGTCTTGAGTGCTCTCCGGCGATGCCTAGCTGTCTAGAATCGAAGAGTCCAAGAGTAACAAATACAAATCACAAGATCGATAATATGCACAAGTGTTCAAGGGTGGCTTGCTCTCAAATTTGAATCTCACTCAACCCATAAGATAGATTTTGCAAGTTTGAATTAATCACTCACTAAGAGAGGGTTAGAGAGTGTTCTCAAGACTCAAAAATGTGTCTGGAAGTCAGCAGAATCAGCAGCCTCCAAAGGTGGAGGCTAAGGGGTATTTATAGTCCCTTTGAAAAACTAGCCGTTATGTGACAGTTGGGCAATACTTGGCCGTACAGCCTCAATGGTCACTTTGTCAGTGACGCGCGAGATGTTGGAACTCCCGACGATCGCCGGAACTCCCGACCCTAGAAACTCCCGACTCACGCCGAACTCCCGACGAACCAAGTCGAGACAACGAAGAAATTGCTCGATTGGCAAATACCGGACACGTCCCAGGTATGTCCCAGATTGCTGCATCAGCAGAGAAAACAAGTTAGCTCTTTTGTCTATCAAACACTCAAATCTCACATGGATTGGCTTGAGCACTCATAAATGATTATCTATCAACATGATGCATCCCTCTTAATAGTACGGCATACCTATTAACTCGAGATCAAATGAAAATAGATTTTGAAGCACTTGAGTTGAATTTCCTTGAACCAAAATGCCATAGCCTTCAATCTTCATCAAGTGAGGGTGTCAACATGTTGATTTTGATTTTATCCTTGAGCATTGCCATCTTAAGCATTTGACTTAATTCCATTCAACATATGAGAGTTGGGTTCAAAGATATCAAGTCATCTCGTTATAAAGTCATCTAGGATTTGATTCTTCACTTCAGTATGACCAACATGATTTGATTGGTGCCTTGACTAAATGCAAGTACTTCCTTCTTCAACCTAGCTAGGTTCCTCGGTCGCCAAGCCGTCACTTGCTCTTCACCCTTGCTTAGTACCTCGAAACTTTTTCTTACTATCATCACATCTCAAGCCATCTAGTCACACTTGATGTCGAATCATTCATTAAATTCATTTGTATACTTGTCTTTTATCTTAGCAAGCTTCAGTCGGTGAGACCAATCCATATGCAATCTCTTGTGTCTCATTAATTATTTTTCAACATGCTTGCTTTCATATGAATCATCGAAATCCCACAACAAATAAGCCTTGTATGAATTATATTTGCATTGTTGTCTTGTGTTTGAACTAAATTATTTTCAACAATACATCATTTTGGCTTTCATTAAATATCTATGAGATAACTTATTACCTATTCACACTTAGCAAATGAGTTAGACCTTTAATTACATTGTCATTCAATCATCCAAAACCTGCTAAAAGTCTAAATGCACTTTCAGACATGGTGCTCATCGGCGGGAGGGACGACGGCGAGGTGTAGTTGTCCGTGTCGCTGGACCTGCGCGCATGGAGTTGGCGCACGTCTTTGCCTCATCGGCACCGTCGGTGGCTAATTGATCTATTAGAACGTAGAAGAAAAAAGAAATCAATCTAGCAATTTTATGGGCTCTGCCACATGCGACTACGAGGTAGGGATTGCCGTTTTGTTCTCATATTTATTTGGGTTTTTGCTAGATCTTTGTTGTATCTCAATCCTTTCTTTATGTGTTCGTTTCTGTCTTGGTCTAATCGCTTTAACTCCTATCCGTTTGTCTTGGACTCTTGGTCTCACGTTTCCAAGTCAAGCAACGGCTCAGGCCTGGGTCTCTGATTGGTCCATGGTGGATTCGATTTGGAAAAAAAAAATCCTTAGCCGCTGAAATTGATTCGTTTCAGTCTCAAACTCATTGTCAAACAACCATCCGTACAGGTAGTTAGAGAAAACCAGATCAAAATAATGGAACAAAAAAAAGAGGATATAGATATAGATTTGGTCATATCCACTTCTTTCCTATGCAATTTAGCACTTATCTCCTTCCCTAGTTATTAGGTTTCTTACTCGATTTGGGACAGTTCATATCAATTTGATTCTGCTTCATCTGGATAAATGTGGACTGCAATCTCTGCCACAATTTTTTATTTTGTTTAAATCAAGTAAAAGACACAACATAGCAAGTCTTAAAAAACATGATAAGGCTGCAGCTTCTGCAGTGAACAAGAGCTGTGTCTGTAGCAACACCCAGAAAGCACATGCTGCTGATCTACAAGTGCAAAGACAGAACAACATCCCATGTAAGGGCAAGTGCTTCAAATCTAGGAATCCGAGAACATTTCCTATGCTGACATGCTTCCACTTCTAAAAAAACTCATCAAAATATGCACGAAAAAAAATCAACCAAACATATTATTAATGGATAGATGATGTAAAAATGCATGCTCATGCAAATTTTGGGGATAAGTCAAATTTTGTTCAAGGAGAAAAAAAAAACAAATCATCATGTGAATAGGTGTGGGGATCCACGTAACAGTGCACCCGATCAACAAACATTCTGATTTTCTCTCTTTTTTTGTTTCTCGTTTTAAAAGGACGGCAAAAACTTTTGTCACGATTAATGCTCTTTTTTCTCCTTGCACAAAATCTAGAAATCCTACTTGGGCTCTATCAACCTTTGCTGGTATAAGCGATTCTGTGGCTTACGACATGTTGGGTGGGAAACTGTATCTCGTAAACCGTCTTATACATCTCCGATTGCTTGTATGTGCAATGATCAAACTTGTGTGGGTCGGTTGCACAACACAAAGCCTAACTCATGCTTAGTTGTTAGGTATTGCTCAATATCATGAAGTAAAAAAAATGAACTAATCAATAGCCTTAGATTCCCCCTAAACTCATGGATGATCGCTCCATTGAGCAGTCTCCTAGCATCCATTGAACTATGAATGAGAAACGATGGGTCCAGGTCTACTAATCTTCACATAAAATCTTTTACTCCCTTTATTCTAAATTGTAAGTCGTTCTATCTTTTCTACATACATAATTTTTATTATGTAGCTATACATACTATATATAGGTGCTTCGTAAAAGTTATGTATCTAAAAAAACAGAACGACTTACTAATGGAGCAGTGAATAGTGAATATTTATAGGATTTGCTAAAATTTATAGGGTTAGTTGACTCCGTTGAGTACTCACTGTTTCACCATGGTCACGAACATTGAAGTCATGAACATCGTCTATAGAAAAGGTCAAATTACTCCCTCTGTTTGGAGAACATGATGTCACAATTCAATTTTGTTTTCAGGGGTGACAACTTGTTCACTAAACTTAACACACCCTAATATAGGGATGATGGGTCTCACATTCAAAGTTGTGCACGTGGATTAATTATAGATAGATCAAATTTTTACTCAGAGATACATTTGTTTTATTCAAATTGTTACTCAGAGATACATTTGTTTTATTCAAATTGTTCGTTTCGCTGAAAGTCAGGCTAAAAAGTAATGTTCGTTGATTTATTGTGAGAGAAAAACACTATACCATGTCTAATAAGGCAGGCTGATAAATTCAAGCGAACATGGCCCCAGGACCATTTAAGAGCCAGTAATAAAGAGTATTTTATTCTGCATGTTTTTGTTTAACAGCATGCAGTTGGTACTAAGAAAAAACTCTATTTTGCCTGTGCTGAATCTTGTACGGTTAAACAAAATGATTAATTTCCGGCAAAGAAGAAAAATGATGGAAAACATCTAGTAAATTACTCTCATATTGAAACAATAAGAAAACTATAGTGTATTTTAAAAATGATGAGTACAAATACCTAGTAGTACTCCTATGTTGTTTGTTTTAATAAATAAAAATAGCTTTACGTTCGACTCATTCGGTTCATTCCAAAACCCAAATAGCTGCAGTGGGAGTGAGTAGTTGACCTGCGTTTTGGACCAGTCAGACTACTCACTTACTCAGCCCAGCTAAGACCAGGTGGGCCCCTCCAAAGTCACGGCACAACCGCCGCCGCGACGCCATCAACGTCATCCCATTTCCATTTGGATCCCAAGCCACCGCTGCTTCCTCCTCCGTTTCGTCGTCGGCCATGGCATCCGCCGGTGGCGCTGGCGCCGACCACTCCCCGCCGCCGCGTAGCCTGGTCTTCGCCTTCTACCTCACGGGCCACGGCTTCGGCCACGCCACCCGCGCCATCGAGGTCAGTCAGCCAGTCCCTCCCGGCTTCGGGCATTGTCGCTCGTTCGTTTCCCTGTCCAAGTCTCAGCTCCGAAAATTTTGCCTGCGTTTGTGTGCCTCCGCGGATCGTAGGTGGTGCGGCACCTGATCGCGGCCGGGCACGAGGTGCACGTGGCGACGGCCGTGCCGGAGTTCGTCTTCACCGCCGAGGTGCGGTCGCCGCGCCTCCGCATCCGCAGGGCCATCCTCGACTGCGGCGCCGTCCAGGCCGATGCCCTCACTGTCGACCCCCTCGCCACACTGGAGAAGGTACCCTCGCGACCCCTGACCCCCTTCTCGTTCCCGTGCCGTGTTGGCTGCCGACTGATTCTCCGGTTGCGAAATGCAGTACCGTGAGGCGGCAGTGATGGCCCGCGAGTCCATCCTCATGACCGAGGCGGAGTGGCTGAGCTCCATCAAGGCAGACCTAGTGGTAACACTCTCTAGTCTCTACTGGTGTTCGGTGATCAGACATTCAGTCAGTGTTCAACTGATTGATGTAGGCGTCGTGTGTGTGGGCAATGTCTAAACTCTCAAGTAAACTGGGCTGTGATGTGCTTTTGGAACAGGTCTCGGATGTTGTTCCTATTGTGTGCAGGGTGGCTTCAGATCTGGACATCCGTTCTGTATGCATTGGGAATTTTAGGTGAGCAACTATTTGCATTTTGTCTGACTGTTTGCATTTGAGACTTTCACTCTGAAGTTTACCTTTTGTCTGACTGTTTTCATTTTGCAGTTGGGACTTCATATATGCTGAATACATCATGGAGGCTGGATATCATCACCGATCTATTGTTTGGCAGGTAATATTTTTAGTTTTTACCATGTCAGATCGTAAGTTTCCCTTTTATGAAAGTACCTAAATAGATCATTTTGCATGTATGCCCTGACTCACCACAATCTTAGTACCATCCATATTCTGCCAATGTACACTTTTACTTTTTCAGTAATCATTTAACTCATCTATATATCTATATATACAGATAGCAGAGGATTACTCCTATTGTGACATATTACTTCGACTACCTGGATATGGCCCAAGTATGCTCAACTATATTTGGTTACTCTTTTTTCTTAAAATTGTGTATTCTCTGTTTTTTCGGCTTTCAAGAAAATAGAGTACTATTTCATTCCATAGTGCCGGCCTTTCGCAATGTCATTGATGTGCCTCTTGTGGTCAGAGGATTGCGAAAATCTAGATCTGAGGTTTGTATTCTGCTGGAGAAAGATATTCTGTCTCAACAAAATTCTTTGTTCCTTATTCACATGTTTCAATTGTGATCTATTAGGTGAGAAAGGAACTTGGAATTGAGGAGAATGCTAAGGTGCTCGTTTTTAATTTTGGGGGACAGGTGGGTCACTTATCATATAGGTGCTTTGATAAGCTTAGGGCATTCGTTTCTATTTTCTCATGTGGTAATGTTATGTGGCTATTTTTGAAGTGCTTATGTATCTTCTGCACCAATATCTGTTGATTCTGATTCTTTCAGTAGTCAAAGCCTATTTGCAATGAAGTGGTGCTCGTTACCTATTATTTAAATCAAAAGCAATGTCTTTTCAGTTACTTGGAAGTATTATGATTAGTTATTACCCAGATACAACATTTTATAATGAAGTCCCTGCAATACTTGAATAATTATCTTATACTTCCTTCTATTTTTTAGCAGAACACATCATCATTAAGTTTCATATGTAGCATGCTTCCTTCAAAAGCTTAGTGATCCATTCCTCTATCCTGTATGCTCTAAGCTTTTATGCGAACTACACAAAACTTATCACCAACATAATGAAATAACCAGTGCGTCATTGTTCCCAGCCAGCAGGATGGAAACTGAAGCAAGAATGGCTCCCTGATGGTTGGATCTGTTTGGTATGTGTATTTTAGAGTACGGTTATATTATATCCCTTGAAAAGTGACTAACTGATGTGATTGACTAAACTTAGCTCCCTCTTCATGGAAGGTCTGTGGTGCTTCTGATTCTCAAGATGTTCCACCGAACTTTATTAAGCTTGCAAAAGATGCTTACACACCTGATGTTATGGCGGCATCTGACTGTATGCTTGGTACATCAAAATATTATATGTTGCACTAATGTTTGTCTAGCTACGAGCTTTTTGCTTTTCTTGCTAGATGCATATACTTACTCTCTTTGTTTATAGGAAAAATTGGATATGGGACTGCAAGTGAGGTTTTGGCCTGCAAGCTGCCATTAGTGTTCGTTCACAGAGATTACTTTAACGAAGAGCCATTTTTGCGAAATTTGCTTGAGGTTGAAACATTTCTTATCATTGAATTATGCTAGAACTCATGTCTATATAGATGTGTTAAAATGCCTTCATGCTTTGTCCCATCACATTCTATTTCAGTACTACCAAAGCAGCATTGAGATGATCAGAAGTGATTTCCTTGCTGGACACTGGAAACCATACCTACTTCGTGCTCTCACACTTCAACCATGCTACAATGGCCCAATAAATGGTGGTGAGGTAAAATTTTCTACATATACCCAATATCCTATTGATGTTATTATGTCCGAATTAACCTGAAATCAAACTATTTCTGTACTCAATTGTATTATAACATTTGCATTTATGCAAAACCAGCTGCCTTAGTCGATATCAGGATAAAAATGTAATACTGGACTTCCATCATAATACTGAGCTTTGCAAACCAAATTATCTGTATCCTTTGGAAGTTATATTATTTGTGGATAGGCTAATACTTTGTCCATTCAGGTGGTTGCCCAGATCCTCCAGGACACTGCTGTTGGAAAGAAATGTATTTCTGATAAAGTGAGTGATTCTGCATGACCATTGAGTGGTCAGCGTATTTCCGTACCTACCACTTCCACCTACGAAACTTTGTTTTCATCCTGGAGCTTTATAGATTTTGCGACTGATGAAAAAGGAAATGCTAATGAAAGATATTTATCTTCTTTTAGAAACGACCTCTTTGAAAATTTCTTATGCTTTGTGCCAAGTAAAATCAGCATATATTAAACATGGAACGCCCATAGAAAATTAGAGATGGAAGCAATATTTTAAAATCCTGCTTAAGATTGTAACATGAGCCAACTTGGCTATCTTTAATTATAGTCTAGTGGTGCAAGAAGATTGCAAGATGCCATGGTCTCAGGATATGTGGTTCAAAGGGCTCCAGGGAGAGATGCAGGCATTCCTGACTGGTACTCTCTGTCTGAAACTGAAACTGGTGCTGGTCCGACCTCAAAAAATGTTGCTACAAAGGAAAGTGCAGCATCGTGAGTACCCTTTCTCTTGTTTTTGTCAGACATCCAGTTTTGCAATGAAATATTTTGCAACTGAAATTGCATATTTGATTTCACCAGATCCAGATGTATTGAAGACTTTGAGATACTCCATGGGGACCTTCAAGGATTAACAGATACAATAGACTTTTTGAAGAGCTTATCTGAACTTAGTGGAAATGATTTGATGAGCCCCAAGAAGCAACGCCTAGAGAGAACTGCTGCATCTGTTCTTTTTGACTGGGAGGTACTAATCTGGCAGTCCTCTGTATTCATTTTAGTGAATTATAGGACCCTGTGCAGCAGCATTAAAGCTTCATGCATACCATATCTGGAAATGGAATGTAGGATAGCTAGGTTCCATAAACTTGCAATGATGTACAGTAAGATGATTCCTTAATTTGTGCAAGTAGACCAACTTTCTTATCCTTTAAAGTTTCATTTCCAACTGCTAATCTATTTATCCTATGATACTTTTTGGGTATGAATAAACGTATGATAGCTCATTTTGTTATTTCACAGGAGAGATGGATTTTCTGATTCACGAGACAATCAGCCATGTTAGGCTTCAACCTTTATATCATAAAACACAACATAGTGGAGTTCTAATAACAGAGGATGAATTACATAGATCCTCTTGTTTCAACTTGTATCGCAAATTCTATTGTATAAAATTCAGAACCATTTTGTTTTCAATGAACATGTTTCCTTCACCAATCTCTCTTTTGCTTGATTCATCTCTTTTTTCTTGTATTTTCCATGGATACATGTAACTTCATTTCTGATAACTGATTACTTTGATTTGTTTCATTAGCTTGTTGCTATGTACTTGAATAACTGAAGTAAGTCACTCGAAAATGGTGAATGAATGATTGGTTTGCTATAATGACTTCCCTTTTTGTTCCTTTGTAGACGGAAATATATGTAGCAAGGGCACCTGGACGTTTGGACGTCATGGGTGGCATTGCTGATTATTCAGGAAGTCTCGTTTTGCAGGTATGATCAATCACAGGTCAAATAAATTTCTTTTACAAAATAGTGCTATAAGTTTAGCTAATAGCTGGATACTCTACTCATAAATATTTGATTTGATTTTATGCTATTCCCATCTTTCGCAAAATCAGCTTGCTACTGTTCAATATGATGATGTAGCATGCAAGAACCTCGATTTTCATTGAATCTTGATGTTTACTGTATTTTCTGTATTCTTGATTTCTTTTTTGGAATTCCCTTTGATGCCACAGATAAATAAATTAACTACTGGAAAGAAACATAGATGCAGTTTTTTTGGATCATGTATTTGGCAGTTGTGGTTGATATTTTGGATGCATTTACTAGATGCCCCTTCGGGAAGCCTGCCATGTTGCTGTTCAGAGAAACCATCCCAGCAAGCAGAAGCTTTGGGAACATACAAAAGCAAGACGGCTTGAGAACGCAGGCTTGGTGCCTGTGGTACAAATTGTATGTTCAACTTGTTCAAATAATTCATGCTTTGTAATCTATTCTAAAAAATTTGCCACCTCCATTGGACGGGGCATGTAGGTGCTGCATATTAGATGCATGATAATAGTGTTTCTGTTGGCTAATTTAAACTTTAGTATAGTCGCATTTTTGCCAAGTAGTTGTTCTTTTGATCTGGCTGTTTTGCATAGCATTTGTATGCACTCCCATGACTTGTCAATGCTTATTATCTATTGTGAACATGATTGTCGCACAGGTATCATTTGGTTCTGATTTGAGTAACCGTGCACCAACTTTCAATATGGACCTGTCAGATTTTATGGATGGTGGAAAACCAATATCCTATGAGAAAGCCAGAGAGCTTTTCTGTCAGGATCCATCCCAAAAGTATGAAAATAACTTTTAGTATTTCACTACAAAATTTCAACTACTCAATTATATTTGCATATTTGTGATCTGAACTATCCTATCTCAGATGGGCTGCCTATGTTGCTGGAACAATTCTAGTTTTGATGACTGAACTTGGTGCCCAGTTCACTGACAGCATTAGCATTCTGGTAATCACTCAAGTTTTCATTATCCTGCAATTGCGTATGTAAAAACCTGTAATCACTTTATCAGTTCCTTGTCTTCTTTCTGCTCTAAAACTCCAGGTTTCATCTGCCGTGCCAGAAGGAAAAGGTGTTTCATCTTCTGCATCAGTGGAGGTTGCTACAATGTCTGCTATTGCCGCAGCCTATGGTATAGATTGACATTGGTTATTTAGCCTATCCTAAACCCTGAGACATGTCATCTTTGAATAGCATTGTTGATGGTTTCCTTTTTACTTGTCTATAGGTTTAAACATCATACCAAGGGATCTTGCTTTGCTTTGTCAGAAGGTATGATGTTTAACTGAAATCTGGTGATAGAATACAGATCTACAGGTCTTTTATGGCTCTAATGTTTTTTCAGGTTGAGAATCATGTAGTTGGAGCTCCTTGTGGGGTAATGGATCAAATGGCATCTGCATGTGGAGAAGCTAATAAACTCCTCGCAATGGTTTGCCAGGTTAGTGTTGTTTATTAGTTCCATAGTACAGAAGCTGATAGATCCTACCTTTCCTCCAGCCAAAAATTAATGTTGCTTCAGTATTTATTTAATCAGTTCTCCTGCAGCCTGCAGAAGTGAAGGAATTGGTTAGCATACCAACTCATATACGGTTCTGGGGTCTAGATTCAGGGATACGGCATAGGTAGGAAGCTTTTCCTAACTGAGCTTGTGTTGTGGAGATTGCAGACATTACTTGTCTTATTGGAAAAATTGGAGCTAATTGCAGAACTAATCTCTCTTGAACTGTTAGTGTTGGCGGGGGAGATTATGGATCTGTAAGGGTAGGCACTTACATGGGACGAAAGATGATCAAGTGTGCAGCATCAGATTTAGTTTCAGAGTCCTTGACTTCAGGCCCCCCTGTTCAGTCCGATTGTTATAAAGAAAATGGTATGGGTGTACTGAAATCTGAAGCTGCACTGGAGTATTTGTGCAACCTACCACCTCACAGGTCACATTTAGTGAATTCAACATTTATATTTATGGTTCTGGTATTGCATGGATCGTAATAAATCCCAATTGCAGATATGAAGCTGTTTATGCAAAAGACATTCCAGAGGTGATTAGTGGAGAAGCATTTTCAGAGAAATATGGAGATCACAACGACACAGTGACAGTTATTGATCCTAAAAGATCTTACAGTGTGAAGGCTCCTACTAGACATCCCATATATGAAAACTTCCGTGTTGAGGTTAAATCTCTCGACCAGACAATTTGTTTCTACACTACTAAATCTATTTTCTGAATTGGAAAAGCATTTATGGTGGGAACCATTTCAAAGTTTTGTTCTTTCCTGAACCATGCTGCAACAATAGCATTGATACGGTGTCCTCTTTGATAGATAAGCCTAGTGTTAAAGTACTTGTATCTTACTTTTCTTGCACTTTTACTTTCCTTGGCTTCCAAGTCTAGTGTTAGGAATATGCTCAGCATCCACTTTAGTGGTTAGAATATGTTGTAGCAAGTGGGAGTCCCCCTGCCTATAAAAGGCAAGGGAGTGTCATTGTAAAAACTAAGCTATTGCATTTCCTTTCAATCCAAGCGACCAAGGGCCAAGCTGCCCTCCGGTAGTTCCCAAATCTGAATCTGAGATCTATTTTTGGGCCAACACTCTTAGTGCCATCCAAAGTGGCAGAAAATTGTAAATTAACCCCAAGAAACTAAACTCTGCAACTAATGGTCTTTCATTTGATTCCCCTTTATTGAAGACTACTCCCTCAGTCTCGCAAAGAGTGTCATTCTCCTTTCCTGAGAAATCAAACATTTTCAACTTTGACCAATTATATAAAAGAAATTATCAATATTTATGGTGCATAATAAGTTTCATTAAATTAATCATTTAATATATTTTCATAATAAGTTTATTTGGAGATACACATGTTGCTAATATTTTTTACAAACTTAATCAAAATTCTGAAAGTTTGACCTGCACAAAATCCTAGGCGACTTTCTTTTTGGGACAGAGGGAGTATTTCATTGTTTTCTCTCTTGACATTCTTTTAATTTCTGGTCTGTAGGCCTTCAAAACATTATTAGAGGCAGGTAATACAGATGAGCAACTGTCAGCCCTTGGAGAACTTATGTACCAGGTGAATTAATTTGAGTGTCTGCTCATCACGATGCACCTTTCTCTACTCCTATTGCATAACTGAGGTTCACTGTGTAAACATTAAGTTGAGGAAATTGTGCTTTGCTGGTAATATTCTTCTCTTTGTAGTTTGTACTGCTACTGCATACCTTTGACATGTTTCTCTTCACATATTTCTGGCAGTGCCACAACAGCTACAGCGCGTGTGGCCTTGGTTCTGACGGGACTGACAGACTAGTCAATCTAGTACGAGAAATGCAACACAGGAAGACATCCGAGGGCGGAAGCCCTAGTCTATTTGGCGCAAAGATCACTGGCGGAGGCTCCGGTGGCACAGTATGTGTTATCGGGAAGAACTGCGCCAGGAGCTGTGAAGAGATTGCAGAGGTAGCTTCACGGAGTCCCTTTTTTCATTTGGCGTTTTGGTTTTTGTCAGGATAGAATGACAGAGACCGATATTTTCTTGCACCTTCAGATTCAGCGCAGATACAAGGCTGAGACCGGGTATCTGCCCATTCTTTTCGACGGGTCGTCTCCAGGAGCTGGGAAGTTTGGTTACCTGAAGATCCGACGTCGTTGTCCCTAATGGGCAGTGGCTGATTGGCAAATGAAGAATTTGGGCTTTGTCATTGTTTTACAGACGACATATATTACTCAATTGTTAAGAACTTCAGTCCAAGCCATTGGTAGAACTTACAGGTGTATGCCAGTTGCGACGATTCGTGAATGTATAAGGTCATTTTTTCACACGAAATATTTTATCAGGTGCTATGCCAATTCAGGAAGCTACTGGAGGAAAATGTGAGGAATAAGAAGCTCTTTTTGAGCAGATGTAGCCGTCTATTTGACTCTAGTCTCTACTGGTCTCCTTGTGCTTGCTGCAGTGTAACCAAACTCTAGGTAGATGTGCTACTGCATGCCTTATTGGTCAGGCCGGCGCATAGTGAGATGCCTGGCTGGCTGGGCATGCATACATGCGCGCGGTTGGATTGGCAGCCAGCGTGCGCTGAACTTTCTTTGCTGGCAAGGTGGTAGTCGTGGACTCGTGGTTGGGCTTGGGCCGTCCATCCATGTTCAATGGAATGGAATCATGGATGGTGCATGGGGAGGAAAGGACGCTGCCTAGTGGACTATGGGTATGATGCATACATGGGATGCCTGATTGCCCCGAGAAGAAGAAGCGGAAGCCACACGGACACGGTGGGCTGGATGCGGGAGCGAGCTCGCATCGTCCTCCCTCTCTCCGCGAGCGAAGAAGAAGCGGAAGCCACACGGACACGGTGGACTGGATGCGGGAGCGAGCTCGCATCGTCCTCCCTCTCTCCGCGAGCGAGATCGGATACGGACGGATATCACTGATATTATATTTATTTTATATTTCTATTCAGATTTGGATTTAAATACGGATAGTATCAACTATACTAAATAGGATACAATTAGATATTGACATCATAAATATACGATTTGAGTATTCCGATATGGATACAATATCAAATGTTGAATATGCAGGGCACGGACAAATTTGAACTCCTATTCGGTTCCTGTTTTCACCACTAAGGGTGCGTTTGCGAGGGTGGCTCAGGCCGGCCTTGCGCTCGTGGGCTGCAGGCTCCCGTGTTTGCGGCCTTAGCCCATGAGCGAGCCCGGCTCCCGTGAGTCAACACTGACGCCGCCGCTCGCCGAGAAACGCCGCTAGGCTTCGTTTCTATGCGGCCAGGCTCGCGCGAGCGCAGCAAGCATGCGGACGGGACATGTCAGTGAGACAGTGGATGCTCGCATGCAGTTAATCAAACGAAATCTCCGAACAACCAGGCTCTATGAGTACGATAACCAAACACCAGTCATGTGCATACGCTCGGCCTGGCTACCTGCAGCTGGCTGCCCAGGTACAGCCTGGCTGCACAGGTACACCCTCGCAAACGCACCCTAAGTCTCCCACACCCTCCGTGCTTGGCTCGCTGCCGGCCGGCCTGGTCCGGAGCCCGGAGGCCTCTGTCATGTCACGTTCCCACGCCCACGTCATATATATTCGGCGTCACCGTACGCCTAGCCAGGATTTGTCCGATTCGAGCGTAGTACTCCTATTGACATGAAATCCGTTTCTGTAGAGCCAGTAGTATGTTTCAAAGTTGCTTAAGGCTTATAACATGGTAAAATTAACTTACGTCGCCAATAAAAATTCCAACAAAGGGCGATACCTGGCCCAGCAAAAACTAGGATCTAGGGGCAGGTCCGGAATCTATGCCTTTTTGCGCAGTTTATACCTGTACTGTGTACCCTTTTTCATATAGTAATATTTTAATTATATATATATACAAATCCACTAGAAAAGCTTTTGCTTTTGGGACACTAACCCATGATGGGAATGAGAATATTGTAACATAAAAGAGGTCGAAATGGGCGTGGCCATGCGTCATAACGACTCCACGCCTGCATATGCCCAATGGAAAAAGGCGCCGGAACATGAACCAAAAGACGTCAGAATAATATTATCGATTCGACGCCGTAAAGCCTGATTCCCAGTAATCGTCTAATTAGTGGTAGGTAATTTAGAGTACTACTAGCGTTAGTGTGAGGAGCCCACAGCAACATTCTTAGAAGCTTCTTCTTGATAGTATTATTCTAAGGGCACTCCCAAAAACGACCATAGTTTCTATAGACATTAATTATACTGTCACGTAAGCGTTTTACTAATGTGGTAATGTAGTTATTGAAGAGAGAGCAAAAATCATAGAAACCAGGTCTAAGTTAGAAACCATGTCTACACGAGAACTAAGACACGAAGGGGTGTGATTGGTAGAGAATGAAGAGAGAATGTATGTGATTGAATAAAAATTGTTCCGTAGAAACTATCCATTGAGGGCCATGGTTAACTCTATATGTAGTAGTGTCTATGAAAATTAATAGGTATGTAGTTTCTAGCACCGGGACTGCCCTAAGAGTATTGCTAAAAGCCTCAAATGAGGCCACCCCTCTTTTAGCTTACTCCCATCATCACACATACTTCCTTCAATCATAAACACGAATATGCATGTATTTATATGTCCTAAATCTACTCATACTTTAACAAACAACAATTATAGTGTTTTGCTGAGATTTACACATAACAATTTTTTGTGTTGCTAGAGAATACCAACAGAAAGATCATGAAAAAAATAGGAAATACGGTAGCATCTTAAATCTTTTGGACTGAAAAACAATAGAAATTATAAAATCTAATGTTTGGATGCGAGAAAAACGCAAGAAATCAAATCGAAGAGACGAAGTGGCACAAAGAAAACTTTCACCTCTTGGCAGAATTCCTCTAAAGTTTCCATTAAGAACAAGTAATTTCATAGGATCCTCATCCTTTATTTGAAGGGTTTTATCAAAATTTTGCCATAGAAACCTAATAATATAGAATTCCTTCATTTTACTAAAGGGGCCGAGTTGGCAAAGATAAGACTACACCAACTTTTGTCTTAGGTTAGACTTCTCTAACTTTGACCAGATTTGTACAAAAATCTATTCATATATACAACACCAAATTAAAAAACATTACTATTGCATACTCCTTCTATTCCAAATTCTAAGTCGTTTTACTATATATATCTAGATGAAGAAATTTGATTTAGAACAAAACTTAAACTACATAGTTCATTTTAGAATCGCGATAGTATTATTAGCTAACTGCCATATTGAATTGAAAACCATATCATCATCAATGTTCCGAATCCGATCCATGGCCTGATGATATATTCCTGAAGCAACAAGGTATGCGCATATGCATGTATATACGATGACACGATTATGAGGTCGTTCAGTTGAGTTGTTTTATGACAGAATCTTCTCTGCCTGCAACTGCAATGCGATGTTAGTTGTCCTACTTACATTCTGCTACGCACACATACGTACATTATATACACTCCCTATACACAAGTGCTCCACGACGGTGCAACTTGCATTGGCGGCGGCATGCATGCACACAGGACCGGAACAAAAGTCAGCCGGGTGCACATGCATGGCGCATTGGCCCATCCTGCATCTGCATGCACGCGTTTGGCTAGCTTGCTCCATGGATGGCTCATAATTCTGTTGGGTGGCAGTGGCACACGACAGCCTCATCACATGCATGCAGTCTGGTCTGGAGAATCACTCATCACCCATCGTTTGGTGGCCGCCCATGCCCATGCCCATGCCCATGCATACATTATTATCCGGGTACGGTCGGCACACGAGTAGTACAGTACAATACCATACATATTTCATAAATACACATGTACGGAGTATATATGTATACTGTGTGGATGCTACAGGGCTACAAAGTTGCATACACAGACAACACACCTACAAGAGGGCTAATAATACAGTATTCTTGAATTATTCTTCGATGAGTATTATATATATCTGATAGGCATCTGTTGTCGTTTGCAGCGTTTGGTGGTCGCATTATTATATATATATATATATATATATATATATATATATATATATATATATATATATATATATATATATATAGCCACCTCCATTTACGATAATTTTATATACTAATTTATCATAAAGTGAATACATATTTACGACAGTTGTGTTACTATAACACATGAGGATATTTACCATAACGTTATAGTAAATCACTTAGTAAGGAATTACTGTAATCTCGTAAATTAGTATAGTAATTATCGTAACTCAAAGTGGCCACAGAATAAGTTATTCTATGGCCAGCTGCAGAACAGTAGTTATATATATATATATATATATGTGTGTGTGTGTGTGTGTGTATGTGTGTGTATGGATCTCGACGCGATGTCGGAAACTAGGGCCCTATTCGCTTGAACTTATCAGCCATACTGTTTCAACGAAATAACAGCGTTTTTCTTTCACAACAAATCAGCATTGACCGTTTTTCCATCCAGCCGAACATGGCCTAGATTACTTCCTCCCTCCGTCTCAAAATAAAGAAAGAACTTAATGTTGACATATTTAGTCTAAAAAATTACCTATGTACTCTTATTTACAGCAGGTGAACTATGCTAATTAAGAAATGAATCCATCCATCGTTAAAGAGAATAATGCATGGAAGCATGCGGACAACAATCTCAACTGTCAAGCTGTATGATCGGTTAAAACGGGAGAGTATGGTAAATTATCTGGGTGCCGTCCAGCCGGTGCAGCGAAGAGGTGCGGCAGCGTGCGTGCTGGTTGCAGAGGCAGGAGTATCCTCGCAGTAGGCAGGGTACGCTGGCCGAATTTTTTACAATTTAGTTCTTTTTTTTTTTTGAAAGTTTTTCAAAAAAGACCTCTGGTGGAAAGAATTCAGAAAATAGATCCTTAACTCGACGTCATTGATGTTGGCGCCGAGCTAGGCGCCAGCGTCTCTGGCGCCGAGCTCCTGGGCACGGTGGATGATCTGCCAGAGCGTCGAGCCCCCTGCATTTAACCCCGGCCCAACCTTCCTGCCCGAGCGTTCTTCCTCTTCGTTCTCCTCCCTCTCGGATTTTTTCTCTCCCCACTTCACCCTACCTCACGAATCGACATATTGGACCTTGGAAACCTTGATTCGATCCATAGATTTTCGAGAGCAAGGTATCCTCGCTCCCCTCCTAGTTTTTTTCGCATCGATTCGGTATATATTAGTCGGATTTTTGAACGTAATAATCGTCATCACTTAGGGTTTCATTCTATCCCTCAGTATATGTATTATACAACCGTAGGATGATGTCAAGACGTGGAAAAGCTAGTAAACCTAGGCGCATGTAGTTATGTTATGGGTTCATTGTTGTGCATCAAATGAGAAACCCTAGGTTTAGGGTTTAATGTTAACTGCTTTCAGTTCTTAGAACGAAATTGGTTGTATTGTAGTTATGGTTCTCATTGACATTTATTTGTGATGTTTTTTATTTATGTTTGTTAAATTACATCCGTTTTGTTAGATGCAAGAAATGTTTCGGGAGGAGTTTTGGCGAAAACGGGGTCGTCCTCGAGAATTATACCCCGACGCGTCTAGCAAAGATACCCCCGTCCCTCCTGACCTCTCTGTCCCTAACTGTGACTGTGGTCGTCCGGCCGACGTGTTTCAATCGAGACATCCGGACACAGCGGCTCGTTGCTTCTACACATGCAGTCGTTTTAATGTTAGTAATTGTTTGCAATATCCTTTTTCGTTATTTGTGTAAGTATGCTACTAATATTTTGTTGGAATCTCGTTGTGTACGACCATGAGAGGTGCTTTTTCTTTTAGTGGATCGACGATGCAGACAAGTTTGATCCTAGATACCTCCTTTTCGATGATTGGTTTAGAGGGAGACATCCACGTGAGCGCTTCAAGCGGTGGGTTCCACCCCCCTAACCCTCCACCAATGACGGCTAAGGAGAAGCACCTAGCCGTAGTTAGACGACTCGAGGAACCTCCTCTGTGCGATTGCGGAGATCGAGCTGTGATAAACCTTGAGAATACGTTGGAGTTTGTGTATCTTAACAAGCATGAAGTAAGTGCAAAGTGTATGTGTTGAAATCTTGAGCTATATGTGTTCATGTACTAATGTCTTCTTATTTAGGTGTTTTCAATGGCGAAGTGTCGTTTCAAGGATTGGTTGTATGGTCCTAAGAACCAATGGCCGGAAGAACCGCGGAAGGTTAAGGAAAAGAAAAAAAGAAAGGGTAATCTACAAAGCACCTCATGTCATATGCGAATGTGGTGTTAAATCTAAGTATGATCTAGTCCCTTCGGAGCTTAGAATAGGCCATTATTGCGGCCATATGGTTGAGTACGAAGAGGTTCATTATTTTTGTGGTAAACATGAAATCGTATTTTATTTCTTTTGCTAAGACATATATGATATAATATTTCTTTATATGATATAATATTTCTTTTGAACAGAGCACTAGGAAATACAGGTGGGAACATTACGATGGTCAAGCTAAGTTCTTGGATGAATTGAAGAAGAGGAAACTAATTGCATGGAAGAGGGGATATGGACCTGACTACGTCAACCTATTCGTTAAACATCACAAAGAAAAGATGCATGAGTTTGCTAGACAGCGCGGTATTTGTAATCCGATCGATGTTGGGCTGAACAAATAGGGATTGGAGAGGCGGATGACGTTAGAGGAGGAGAGGGCAAGCCAGGAGGTAAGGGAGGAGACAAGAGTACAGATGTAGGTCTTAAATGAGCATGTTGCTGCATTATGTGTCAGTGAGTGCTTGAAAGCCTTTTTTCGTTGCCTGATTTTAAATGTAATATAATCATGTTGCGAACTGATTTCATTTTATATATGAAGGGATTGGTTGCAGCGAGGAACATGCCGCAGAGGTGGCTCATGCAATGTATGAGGAGAAGAAGTTGGATGAGCATAGATCACAAGCTGGTCGCACCGTTCAATCACCGATTGTGTTGTCTGATGAGGGGGACGAGGATGAGGACGACACTGGTAGACTAAGTGAGCTCATTGCTCTAGCAGAGGCGGGCATGCAGGCGCAGGAGGCTAAGGACGACACTAGCAGACCGAGCGAGCTCATCGCTCTAGCAGAGGCGGGCATGCAGGCAGACGAGACTGAGGACGACACTGGCAGACTTAGCGAGCTCATCGCTCTAGCAGAGGCGGGCTTACAGGCAGAAGAGGATGACAACGCATTCTTCACTCAGGCCGCAGCAGCCACAGAGGAAGTGGAGGCCGCTTACTACAGGCGACAGGCAGGTCAGAGCGATGCAGGTGAGCCTAGCCACAGCAACAGGGTTGTGGTAGAGGACTGGTACTCGGATGATGAGTTGCTTACTCAGTATGTTTCGGACTGAGGATTTGGAAGTGCATTTGTCCCTATGTCTACTGTCGGCACGTACTTTCTAGTAGTAATATGTTGTGTAATATGGCATAGTATTGAACTTTTTATTATATGGTTGTTTTCATTATTTATGGTCTTAATAGTCCGCTTAATGATACGGACGTATTGAAATGTGAACACGTGCTGCAAAAAAACCTAACGACGTACGGCATTGTATAAATCAACACACGAAACACATGAAATGGCATGTAACTACAGAGTTTCCTTTGACTAAACCTAACATGTCTTAGGTAATTAAACCAAACAACAAACACATAGATGTGGTATGTGAAAAAGATAAAGTCATCCTAGTAGTGTGGCCACATACCAAATTGTGTTGCACCTTCTCCATAGTAGCCTCCTGTTGTTGTTGTTGGTGGTGGCGGGGGTGACGGGGGAGGTCCCTTGTTCTTGTGGTTAGGGTAGGTGTAATATGGATCATTGCAGAGTGCCCCCTATGAATCGGCACCATTGTTGTTGTCGTTCTGTCCGGCATCATTGTAACCGCTGCTAACTTTCCTTTTTAGATCGAAGATACGGTCCTATAGGTAGTAGATGTACTCCGCATGCGGATAAATAAGTCGAGGATCGACCCACCTACTGAACCCATAGTTTTCTTTGGCCAAGGAAGACTACAATCAGTATGTCGTGTAAGTTATATACAAGAGAAACATATTGAAGAAACAAATAGTAATAGCAATTACCCATGCTCGCGGGCGTTTGAAGAAACGACGACCTCCATCTATTCCCTTGGTGAACATCTGCACTAGGCAGTCCTCACCATGCATGCATTTTGGCCACTCTTCTTTTCTTTCATCGTATCCTCTCAGTGGTGTCTCTTTGGTGAAATCACTTTTACTCTCAACTGGGAACCTCTCATAAAGAGCTTCCTCAAAAAAAATCTGGACCAAGAGGACCCTCCTAACCCTAGATAGTTCCCTTCCCCTTTCCTCTCCGTCTGGACGATCCTCTAGACATTGGTACTGCAACGAAAGAAAATGCTGAGGAGTGTTCTTTTTCCTTGTTGTGTGTGTGAATGAGAGGGAGTGAGTGGTTATTTATAGACTGAGAGGAGGAATGGAGGCCTCTCAATGTGCCATGTTAGCGATCCGTGTGCCTCCTCACCTCAGCCCTTGGATCAAACAGTCATAAGATGGATGGTGGAGATAGATTGGAGTTGTGCTTCCTTGCATGCCAATACTATGTCAGTGATGTGATAAATCGTTGTTGTCCCTGTATCTGAAAAGTCTATTTTTATTATCTGAAAAGCATAGAATATTTCACTATTGCTTGGTAACCCTAGATTCATCTACAAAGCGTATGTACGATACGTTTGGATTATACACTTCCTAATAAATTTATAGTTAATTTGTGTACTTCATTTGTGCCTTTTTACCTATGTAGTATGATAATTGTTTCACGGAAAAAATTCGTAAGAGTTTCCCTTGTTTTAGGAGCATCCATAGTTACAAACAGAGACATCATTATATATTCCAAACATTTAATCATCCAAAGAGCAAAATGCAACCACAACGAACATCACAACCAACATAATATGTCCTGCGCAGTCCAAATAGTCCACAATGTCTATACAATCCCAAATAGTTATAGAAAAGTAAATACAAAATCCATAAAAGTGCATACTAACAACTACCACATCCCTCACTGCGTCCTACTCTTGCCCTTACCCTTGTGACCGAGAGCGCTCATACCTGGAGTGTAAGGGTCATGTGGACGGCAACGCCTAGTGCCTAGAGGCGGTGTAGGATGAGTCGAGGGAGCGTCATCGAGCTGAGAGGGGCCAAGCTCCTCGTGCCTCTTGTCCACGTCGTCGTCGTTGTCGTCGTTGTCATCGTCGTCCTCGTCCCCGTCCCCTGTAGCTGCATGACTAGAGGAACCTAAGCCTCCTCTGCCTATGGAAGGAACGTACACGTCTTGCATCGTGTCTGTCCTGCAACCACAACGACCAGCCGCACGACGTAGACGATGTGACAGCCTCTGTTGTACAAAACTATGTTAACTGAAAGAATCTAACGTATTAATCATATGTTTGAAAGAATATTTTTAATCTTACATCCAGGAAGCCAAGTATGTAGTTGTCATTGACTCTCGGTCAAACACGCTCAATCTCTTCAACTGAGCATTTGAGTATATTGCCCTACAACAAAGTTCTCAGTAATAATACTTCTGAACATATAGCAATAGGTTTTGTTTCCTTTTGTACAAGAAACTAACGTATTATAAGCAACTTAAAGTACAAAAATAAGGCAATTGGCTTACCACTCTGTCCAAGATCGGTCCTGCCTCTACCTGCCTTCCTGCACGAGTCGACTGGTCATACACCGTGTCTTCATCGTCGGAGGACTCGATGTCGGCGTAGTCAGCTTCGGTCCACTGTAACCTCAGCCTGCAACGTGTCGCACGCTGGTACCAAGCTTGGTACCGCCTGAACTCACGGTTCGTGTGCGGCTCGTTGTTGTCGTCCACGTTGTCGTGCATCTCCTCCCATTCCTCAATGAAGGACTGGTGGTGCCTCTCCCAGTCAAAATCTTCTTGTTCCTCTGACTATCCAACCTGCGCGTATGTCATCGTTACTTAAATCCATGTACGTGTCACCATATTAATAGAAATGGACCATCATCAAGAGACATTTCAAATATCAAAACACTTACTTGTGTAAGTCAACGCCAGTCGAGAACAGAGCCATAGGCCAAAGCTGTCTCACTCCAAATTGGCATGCAACCCTATCTGGCAGGTGGAACTCGACAGCATAGAAGCAGATTAGAGGGCACCTCATCTTATAGAAGTCGTCGTCGGCCCCACAATCATTGCTCAACTGAAAAGGAAGTGCGTCCTCTCCACAGTACGGCTCCCACTCCACCTGCAACATGTCCAAACAAGATGTTAGATGGTATACTAATCCTTTTCAATCCAGCATGGAAAATATAATTTACTTACACTAGACGCCGTCAGCGTGTCTAGCTCGTTGGTGAACTCAATGTACGTCCGGTCTGACCTCGTGTACGGAACCCTGACCTAGTCCCAAAGGTACACCCACGTCGGCTGCCGTCTTGGAGCACTACACCACAACACTAATATAGCATCACACATGTGTCGTTATAAATATACTAATAACGTTGAACCGTTGGTCGGTATAGCTTGCCAACATATCAAATGTCGATAAATATGCTTTTTGCAATGGACTATCGGTCGATATAGATATTTGCCTGTAGAGTCGAACCATGAGTCACGATAGATAAGCAAAGATGACCAACCTTCGGTTGGTATAGGTCCGTGCCTCTGGCGCGCTGGCTCAAAATGAGAGAAAACTCATTCGCGAGAAAATGAAAAGGAAAAAGGCCCGTTCGCGGTAATTTTTTTGGCCCAAATACCACTCTCTACCCTCTCTAGTCCTAACCCTAACTCTTCGTTGCTTCAGTCTGCTGTCATCGCCGCCACCTCCATCGCAGTCTCGCGCCCACCAAATCTCTACACGCCCACCCAAATCCACCTCCACCGCCGCCTTCCAACTTCGCTGCCGCCGCCACCGCCGCCGCCCCACTCCACCGCTGCGTGATTAGAATCGCTCGCCAACCCTGCACGGCCGCCTAGATTCACAGTCGTGCGATGTGCAACCAAATCCTCCATCATCCTCCACTTCCTTGCCGAGCCTTCCCTTCCATGCCAGCCCCCTTTCTCTGTACCCAAGCAGCAGCACCTCGTGACCCCAGATCGAGGTGCAGAAGGAGGGAGCAATGCCAGCCTCCTTCCCCTTCCCCTATCCCTGTAATAACCCAAAAATCCACACACCAAAAATCACAACTACAAAATTTTTGTTTAAACCTTATGTGATGTTGAGTGACACATGTAGAAGCCAAACCCTAGTTTTGGATTAGATGTGACCCAACTAGGTTAAAATCATAAGCATAGTTTGGTTTTATGCCACATGTGTAATTAAATTCCTAAATAAATAAATCATGTACGCATCCTTAATTCCACTTGTGATTTGGATTCTTTTGCCTTATGTGATGTTTAACTAACTTACTTAATATTTATGATAAACCCTAAATAATGAATTATTTGTTGAAAGAATAAAACACCCCTATATAAAACTTCAACTATTTTTGTATAACAAAAATAGCCAATAATCCCTAATATATGGGATGTATTTTGACCACCATTTGAAACACCTTGTGGGACCCACTACATAACTCGAAGCTCAAGTTTAAACTCTAACTAAATTTGAATCGAAGCAAAAGAAATAAAAGAGAAAGAAAAGAAAAGAGGGAGGCAGCAGCTCAGCCCAGCCTGCCTCGACCAGCCCTGCTAGCTCAGTCGAGCCTCACCTGCCCTTCCACGCGCGTAGCCCACGAAGCCAGCCCAGCAACACCCTACCGCCCGCGCGTGCACAAGCCGCTGACGAGCCGGACCCGCCCGTCAGCCGTCACGCACCGCATGCCGCCGCATCAGGACAAGGTGACAAACGGGCCCCCTCTATTAGCCGCCCAGCTACAGCGTCGTCATCTTCCCCATGCTCCCTCCACCACGCGACCGGGAGCCGACCACGGAGCAGGCGCGGGCCCGGGGTCACGCACATCGCATGACCCTGTTCCCCACCTTAGTGCCGCGCCCACGCAACCACCCCCGCATGTGAGAGCCGCCCGATGCGCTCGGCGCATCACCAGCCGTTCCACCATCCGCCATGGATGAGCATGGAGCTCGGCCTATAAAAGGTAGGACCCAGAGTGCCCTAGGGTTCCTCAGCCCACCGCCACCGTTCGGTGGCCCAATTGCCCGCACCACTCCGAGGGAAGAGGGACGAGAGTAGAAGGAGAGGCACGGAGAAGGACGCCGCCGCTGCTGCAGGGGCCCTGCCGCTGCCGGAGCCAGAGAAGGAGGGAGCACCACCATCGTCGTCCCGGGAGCTGCACAGCCACCACTACATGGCACTGCCACCGCCTTCAAACTCCCCACGGTGAGCACACTTCACTGAGACCACTCCGAGCCTCTCGAACGCCATGAACGGACCACGCCGGAGCACAAGCTCTTGCTCTGGCTTAGCCAACCGGTAGCATAGAAGGACCACCACGACCCTCTGGTTGAGCCAAATGAAAACGCGAAGCAAAGGGAAGAAAGGGAGCGATGCCGAGCCCTCTACTCGGGAACGCCAGCGCCGAGCGCTCTTCTCATGCCATGCATACGCATCGCATGCACACACGCGCTCACCATGGCCAGAGCACGGCCATGGCGAGGCCGCCTTGCCACACCACCATGAGAACCACATAGTTTGCACCCTGCCTGGCGCCTCCTTGTCTCGCCCGCCCTGCTCACTGGAGCCACGAGAAGCTCACGCGCCCCGCCAAGCATGCTCCCAGCCACCACATCGCCCTGTCGCCGTAGAGCACCACCGTGACACCTGGATGATAGCCGTATAGACCAAGAAGCTGTTAGCTGGCCGCAGCACCTTGGCCACGTGCACCGGACCTCGGGCGGAGCTCCACAGTGCACCACCACCACGTGCGGACTCCACCGCGCCTTATGGTCATCGTCGACGCTACATTATACCTCCCCGCTAACTGACTGGAGGAAGACGGGGCACCAGGATCCCTGGAGTAGCCCCTAGATGCCTCACCGACGAGCACCGCCACGCCGAGCCACCGTTTACCTTGGCTAGAGCCCTAGGAAGCCCTAGCCGTTGCCCCGACCCCACCATCGTGGTCGCCATGGCATGGGGAAGCTATTGCCTACCCTAATCGGACGCTAGCGCCACCGTGGGGGCTCGCTGGTGACCTCACCGCCGGTGGGAGCCCCATCGGGGAAGAGAAGGGGATTTTCCCCTCGCCGACCACATCGGCGATCTCTCCGACCACCTCACCAGCTGATACACCACTCCAAGTCCCTACATGCCACGTAAACCAGTCATAGTGTGACACGTGTCAGCCCTGAATTAATCAGCCTTAATTATTTTCAGAAATGGATTTAATCTTTGGAAATTTATAACTAATTCATACGACCTCAGAAAAATATGAAACCGGGACCAAAATTCATCTAAAATCGAGATCTACGCAATGAACCCATGTTTGAGTGCATTTGGCTCTTTTGAATTTTCATTGCTTCTTTGTGCTATTCTATAGACGTCGCTAACGCGACTATAATTCGATCGAATGCAGACTCGGAGGAGAACCAGATGGACGAGGATCGTGAGTACCGTGAGGAGTGCGAGGATGACTTCACTATCGTTGCCATATCCCCCCAATCTCGTAGCACCTATTACGCATGGCTAATATAGAGCTGCTATTGCTTTACTTTATTGTTATAATCACATTATGATAGGACTTGCATGGTAGTATGCTTTCTTGATGGCCATTACCTTGACGCAACCTTACCCCTGCTCACCCTGCTATTAGGCTAAGTCACACGCTTGCTGCTATATTTCACTGCTTATTATTTCTACTACGCTTATATATACCATATTGATGCGTGGTGGAAACTGATGTTATCTGGACTATGGGGAGTGCTGCGTGTGTGACTTGGGTGCGTGGAGGGTGAGGATTGTGTCGACCAAGTTGGAATATACGACGAGCCTAGGGCAAGTCTTACCGTGGGGTGCTACCTGGGCACCCCTGGAAATGGATACCTGTGGTGGGTAAATGGTATATGAGGTGGCCCTGGGTGTGAACCTGTGATGGGAGGAGCCCAGGGTGGAGGTGCTGTGGTGGCATGGTAAATGGAAACCCTACTGAAGACATTCCGGCTTGGTCATCCCTAAGGACTTACTAGTACTCAGATTCACTAGGAAGCCTTACGTACCACTCGCCCTATATGGTGCGGGACGGCCGGACTACTTGGTAGGATATTGCCACTACTGCTAGGTTGATAACGGATAGTGCGACGAGGTACGAGGCGTAGAGGATTCCGCCCACACCCTTTCGAGACTTCATGGAGACCGTGTGGACCCAGCTCATGACTCACAGTTTTAGCCACCCTAGACTAGACTTGAGGTGTACCAAGGCTGAATGGTAGGGTGGCATTATCCTAGGCTAGCAAGCGGCCGGAATCAGCCCAGTTGATGATGGTCAGCGAGGAAGGTGGATCTGGTGGTTATGTAAAACCTCTACAGAGTGTATGGTTGATTGATCGATACATATGCCAACTTGTCGGCTATGGACCTTTCCTGGGTTTCGCTTAAACTAGATAGTGAGATGAGTCCTTCTCTTCTTCCCCCATGAGAGAGTGTCGGTCATAGCCAGGGGCTACGGGCCATGAGACAGTGCCGAGAGGGAGTTGGCCTATCGACTGAGCGATGGTATGGTGGTGATGTGGTGATGGTGGTATATCGATCCTAGGATCGAAACCTGGCTCTGGACAGAAATGGGGTGGAATGGGTGTGGGAATGGAGTTAAAACTTGACCAACTATTATTATATATACTCGATATGCTAAAACATAGGAAACCCCAGCCTTATAGGTTCCTTTTGAATATATCCAACTTGCATCCAATTTCGACAAAGCAATGCTCATAGGGTGGGAGTGGCCAGTACAAATCGTACTGATAAATTTTGGCACACAGGTTTTGCTGAGGAGTATAGCTCTGAGGAGTTTGACGGTTGAGGGGTTCGTTCCTACGCTCGAGTTTGGCGATCTTGTCTTCAAGCTATTATGAATGAATGCTACTTTTGATTCCGCCAATACGACGATGTAATAATTTATGTAATTCCGTACTATTTGTACTCTGATATTATCGTTGTATGGATGTGGTATTCGACTGGAATTTAGGTAATATGATCTACAATGGTCATAATACACTTTGACTCTATGGATTTCCCTTCGTGGAAATCAGGTCGTTTCAGTTGGTATCAGAGCCATACTTGACCCTAGGACGAAACCCTCAGAAATGGACGATAGAATCGGACGTGAACAGCCCTTCTTTCGGTTATATACTGACCTTGCATTTACTTTCATGCAAGGCTTATCTATTTATTGACCTGCTAACACCTGTTTCCTTAAAACATGCAGATGGCAACAAACGTCGAATGGCTGCCTCTAGGACCGCTACCTCTGGACCACGCCAAGTTTACCTTCGACCTACGTGAGCTTGGGGGTTTTGCACAGACCCTCTGCCGAGTTCTCGTCACGTTAGGAGTCCCTGACGAGCTTGTCAAGGTCACCTGCACCAGGAAGTCAGCTCAGGAAGAAGGAATCGAAGGACCGATTATCACCTCAGTCGAGTTCCCTGCTAGCACTACCTTACCTTCTGTCCCAGCTTTCATCGAGTTGACTATAGAGGACACAGTTGAGGAGGGACTGCGAGCTGTCTCACACAAGGCACTTCGCAGAGTGATGAGGGACCACTACGAGCACCTGAAGACGACAGAGTTCCGTCTACTTCCCCAGGCCCTCGACCTCAGCCTTACCCCTAGTGAGCAGAGTTTCGCAGTCGGCAGAGTTATCTTTGCCGAGGAGGACAGATGCCTTCGCGTCTCGGCTATCCACCTACTAGAGCAGGACAGGTACGTGACCCAGCTTGAGCAGAGGAGACGTCAGGACTGGGCCCTTCTGTGGGAATACTAGGAGCGAGACTCGCAGGGAGCACAGGAGCGAGCTAGTCTACTTGAGACGGTTGCTAAGCTACAGGATGAGCTCAACCATCGTGAAGAAGTCCACAGAGCCGAGGTTGCTGACTTATAGGACAAAGCCGCCGACCTAGGCAACAGGAACTGCTACCTCGACAGCAAGGTCTTGGAGTTGCAGAGAGAGTTGGACGACAAGAAGGTCGAGTTCAACCGCAGAGGAGACAGAGAGAGGTCCAAGGGGATTGATATGCTAAGAATCCAATCTCAGAGCAAGACCATGACTCAGAAGCTAGAGGAGTTCAGGAAGAAGGCTGTTCGCAACCAGGGTCACCTGATCGAGGCACTCAGGCAAAATGAGTACCTACAGGACAAGTGTGAGGACTTGGCAGGCTTGGCAGAAGTCTGACAAGAAGCGCCTCAGGGAGATGAAGGGTATGTGGGATCAGCTACCCAAGGAGATTCACAGCAAGATGAAGCCTAGGATAGAGGAGTTTGAGTTAGCCCCGACTCACCTCAACCTAGACGCCTGCCCTACCCTACCTGGAGCCAAGCCTACTGAGGAGCTCGCCGAGGCCTTGAAGTATGTGTCCCAACTTTACAAGTCTAACGAGGAGATCGAGATCGAGAACAGTCGTATCCTAGCTGCGGTGTATGAGTTAGAGTAGATGACCCTGCGTGGTCATGAGTCATGTCAATGGCTTCCATAAGTTGTACCCCATGATGTACCCCTTATGAGATGTAATATGAGACACTAATCGTAGTACGATTCTCGCGAGTCTTCAAGTATAGCTACTGGAGATGATGCTATGTAATAAAACTCATGTAATGAATGTTTTGGATCTTATTGCATCTTATTGCTTCTTTGTAATGAGTGTTGGATAGTATAAATGTGTTTCTTTAAATCGTCAAAATCATGTAATCATACTGAATTATAAGCACTTATGGCACAAACACTAAAATTCCTATGATCCGTGCTGCAGATGCCGAACCGCCAATCTGCTCGCCTAATGAACCGTAGACGTGCACCCACCCCCAAACCAGTCGAACCAAATGGGGGCGTGGTGGCAACAACCATGGCTGTGGGCGTGGCCGTGGACGTGGAGGGATACCCTTCAACCTAGAGAATACCCCGCCGCCTGTTGAGGAGAACATTCTACCGCCACCACCACCACCGAACCTGGCAGAAGTGATGGCGCAACAGATCCAGCTTCTTGCAGCTCTTGTAGACTGAGCAAACCGTCACTAGGGAGGTCAGCAGAATGACTTCCAAAGGAAGCTGGAGGGATTTCTGAAGCTGAGACCACCTACCTATGATGGCACCGACCCTGACCCGCTTGTAGCCGATGACTGGCTCAATGAGGTGGAAAAGAAGCTCGACCTCACCACCTTTACTGACGATGAATGTGTTGGAGCTGCCACACACCAGCTCACAGGTGCAGCACACGCCTGGTGGGACAGTTTCAGTGACTCCCATGAGGACCCTGCCAACATCTCGTGGGATGAGTTTGCCGAAGCATTCACTGAGTATCACATTCCCAAGGGTATCATGGAGGCCAAAGTCGAGGAGTTCCGCAACATCAAGATGGGAAAGGACAGGGTGACTGAGTACACTACTCATTTCACCAACCTTCTACGCTATGCACCTTCCTATGTTGTGAACTCTGAGAAGGAGAAGTTGTACTATTACCGCAAGGGACTTAACCCGCACATCAAGCTGAAGTTTGGCGGTATTGAGAGTAGCACACTGCGTGCTCTGGTGGATCACAGCATCCAGATTGAGAAGGACCGTGCTAAAGCTGGAGAGGAGTATAGGGACAGGAAGCGTAAGCCTAAGGAGTCCTTCCGTGGCTGTGATCACAAGACGTTCTGCAGAGATGCACCATCCAGGGAACGCTCTCGCCACAACAAGGATGACAACACTGGATCGAGTAGGGGTGGTGGAGGCTACACCACCAAATACTCCCACCCTGCTCAGGATCGTTACACCTGGGACCGTTATGCTCAGGACCGCAACACTCAGGACCGTTGCAACCGTCCTCGCTCAGCGAATGAACGCCCAGCATAGAACCGCTCCGCACCAAGCACTGGAAACTGGAAGGCACCCGCGCCAACCCCTATAGGCGGTGCGCCTTTCACCTGCTTCGCTTGTGGCCAACTGGGTCACAAAGCTGTTGAGTGCCCTCAGAACTTAGCCGCTTAGAAGTCTCAGTTCAAGGGATCCGCTACTCGTGGATGTCTCAACCATCTGGACGCCGAGGAAGCACAGGCTGCCCTTGACATTGTGTACGGTATGTTTTTAGTTAATGGCAATACTGCATCAGTTCTATTTGACTCTGGAGCAACTTGTTCTTACATATCATCAAAGTTTGCATGAGAGAATGACCTACTTGTAACCCCACGTGGAAAGCCTATCATCACTAGCTCACCTTTAGGAGACCTAAAGTGCACCCACATCTATAAGGGAGTGAGTCTTACCATTGAGGGTTTTATCTTTAAACCCGACCTAACCCTGTTACCTTCCATGAGCCTAGAGGTCATCTTAGGTATGGATTGGCTAACCATTCACCAAGGTATCATATCATGTTCACCTAGATACGTCCAAGTGACCCACCCATCAGGCCAAGTTATTAGGTGTGAACCTCGGTCCGGAAAGTCCACTTCTATCCTATGTGCCCTTAAAGCCAGTTCAGAATCACAAAAAGAGGAGAAGGCAGTTCATAATGTGCCTGTGGTCAGAGACTATCCCAATGTATTCCCTAAAGAATCATCAGGTATGCCACCAGATCGTGATGTAGAGTTCATCATTGATCTTTTGCTGGGAACAGGACCCATTGCCAACAGACCCTATCGCATGTCAGTTGACGAACTGGCCGAGCTCAAGAAATAGCTTGATGAGCTCATCTCAAAGGGATATATCAGACCCAGTGCTTCACCCTGGGGATCCCCTATTCTGTTTGTTAAGAAGAAGGATGGCTCAAGGAGAATGTGCATTGATTACCGGAACTTGAACGCAGTCACCATCAAGAACAAGTACGCTCTGCTAAGAATTGATGATCTGCTTGACCAGCTCAGAGGTGCCAATTATTTCTCCAAGATTGATCTCAGATCTGGCTATCATCAGATGAAGATTCGAGAGAGTGATATTCCGAAGACAGCTTTCGTGACTAGGTATGGGCAGTTTGAGTTCACCGTGGTGTCCTTTGGACTCATGAATGCTCCCGCATACTTCATAAACATGATGAATAAGGTTTTCATGGATGAGCTAGATAAGTTCGTGGTAGTATTCACTGATGACATCCTTGTCTATTCACCCACCGCTGAAGAACATGAACATCATCTGAGAACTGTGCTTGAGAAACTAGCCCAACATCAGCTCTACGCAAAGTTCAGCAAATGCGAATTTTGGCTATAGAAAGTTACCTTCCTAGGCCATGTACTATCAGCTGAAGGTGTCGTAGTTGATCCAGCCAAGATTGAAGCTGTGAAAGAGTGGGATTAACCCTGTAATGTGACAGAAGTCAGAAGTTTCTTGGGATTGGCTGGATATTATCGCCGATTCATTGAAAATTTCTCCAAGATAGCCCGTCCGATGACCAACCTTCTGAAGAAGACCAAGGAGTTTGAATGGACGCCCGAGTGTGAGTGAAGCTTCCAGGAATTGAAATAGAAGCTTACCACAACTCATGTGCTAGCATTGCCTGATATCAGCAAAGATTTCATGGTCTATTATGATGCATCCCGACAAGGACTTGGCTGTGTATTGATGCAAGGAGGAAAAGTGATAGCTTATGCTTCTCGACAGTTGAAAGAACACGAGAACCATTACCCCACTCATGATCTTGAGTTAGCAGCAGTTGTACATGCATTGAAGATCTAGAGGCACTACTTGATAGGCAACAAGTGTGATATCTATACCGATCAAAAGAGCTTGAAGTACTTTTTCACTCAAGAAGATTTGAATATGAGGCAATGCCGTTGGCTAGAGTTGATTAAAGACTATGACCTGGAAATTCACTATCATCTGGGAAAAGCTAATGTAGTCGCAGATGCTCTCAGTCGTAATAGTTACTGTCACACTTTGATCACTGAATCCGTATCACCTGAGCTCAAGGAAGAGATTGAAGATTTCTAGCTTGAGATACTACCGCATGGCTTGTTGAATGAGCTTCGCATACAGTATGATCTCACAGATCGCATCCGTCAAGCTCAGAAAAATTGTGAAGAAATTGGGTATCTCCGTGGTCTGATGAAACTAGGCTACAAGACCAACCACCATGAAGATGAACAAGGAACCATCTGGTTCAAGGATAGAATCTGTGTACCTTCTGATCCAGCACTATGAGAGGAAATTCTGTGAGAAGCTCGTGATTCTAAGTACTATATTCACCCTGGAGGTATAAAGATGTATCAAGACTTGAAGAAACATTTTTAGTGAAAAGGCATGAAGACAGACATTGCGGGATATGTGGCACGATGTGACACCTGTAATAGAGTCAAGGCTGAACATCAAAGGCCTACAGGATTGTTGAAGCCTCTTGATGTTCCTGAGTGGAAATGGGAGAGCATATCCATGGATTTCATAGTCGGGTTGCCCCGTTCACAGAAAGGCAATGATTCTATTTGGGTGATTGTAGATCGTTTGACCAAGGTTGCCCACTTTGTACCCGTTAAGACCAAGACCGATGCCAAAAAATTAGCAGATCTATATGTTGAGCATATCCTCAGACTGCATGTAGCTCCCTCTAGTATTGTATCTGATCATGGTCCTCAGTTTATGTCCTAATTCTGGGAAGCCCTGCACAAGTTCATTGGAACCAAACTTGATTTCAGTACCGCTTATCACCCACAGACAGATGGACAGACTGAACGAGTAAATCAGATCTTAGAAGACATGCTTCGCGCTAGTGTACTAAATTATGGCTTTGATTGGGAGAAATGTCTACCCTATGCAGAGTTCTCTTACAACAACAGCTACCAAGCCAGTATCAAGATGTCGCCGTTTGAAGCTTTGTATGGCAGACCTTGTAAGACACCTTTGATGTGGTCTCAACCGGGGGAAAGATCGTTCTTTGACTCCGCTAAGATTCAAGATGCTGAAGAAGAAGTTGCTCAAGTGAAGGAGAATTTGAGAATTGCTCAAAGTCGATACAAGAGCTATGCTGACAAAAGAAGAAGAGAACTTGAGTTCAATGTGGGAGACTTCGTCTATCTCAAGGTATCCCCGCTACGTGGAACTGTCAGATTCCATGTGAAAGGAAAGCTCGCCCCTAGATTTGTTGGCCCATACAAGATCCGCAAGAGGATTGGAAAACTCGCTTACAAACTTGAGCTACCTGAGGAATTGGTGGGTGTACATCACGTGTTTCATGTATCCCAGCTACGTAAGTGTTTGAGAGTGCCCGATGAAGTGATTCCGACTGATACACTTGACATTCAGAACACTCTCGAGTATAAAGAGCATCCTATCAGAATTCTGGGTAGAGACACCAAAGAAACCCGAAGCAAAACTATTCCTATGTGCAAGATCCAATGGAGCAATCACACTGAGAGGAAAGCAACATGGGAAAAGGGTCTGACCTCCGGCTACAATATCCTTATCTCTTCGAAGGGTACGTTACGCTTTAATCTCGGGGACGAGATTCTGATAAGGGGGTAGGACTGTAACAACCCAAAAATCCACACACCAAAAATCACAACTACAAAATTTTTGTTTAAACCCTATGTGATGTTGAGTGACACATGTAGAAGCCAAACCCTAGTTTTGGATTAGATGTGACCCAACTAGGTTAAAATCATAAGCATAGTTTGGTTTTATGCCACATGTGTAATTAAATTCCTAAATAAATAAATCATGCATGCATCCTTAATTCCACTTGTGATTTGGATTCTTTTGCCTTATGTGATGTTTAACTAACTTACTTAATATTTATGATAAACCCTAAATAATGAATTATTTGTTGGAAGAATAAAACACCCCTATATAAAAACTTTAACTATTTTTGTATAACAAAAATAGCCAATAATCCCTAATATATGGGATGTATTTTGACCACCATTTGAAACACCTTGTGGGACCCACTACATAACTCGAAACTCAAGTTTAAACTCTAACTAAATTTGAATCGAAGCAAAAGAAATAAAAGAGAAAGAAAAGAAAAGAGGGAGGCAGCAGCTCAGCCCAGCCTGCCTCGACCGGCCCTGCTAGCTCAGCCGAGCCTCACCTGCCCTTCCACGCGCGTAGCCCACGAAGCCGGCCTAGCAACACCCTACCACCCGCACGCGCACAAGCCGCTGACGAGTCGGACCCGCCCGTCAGCCGTCACGCGCCGCACGCCGCCGCATCAGGACAAGCTAACAAATGGCCCCCCTCTGTTAGCCGCCCAGCTACAGCGTCGTCGTCTTCCCAACGCTCCCTCCACCACGTGACCAGGAGCCGACCACAGAGCAGGCGCGGGCCCGGGGTCACGCACATCGCATGACCCTGTTCCCCACCTTAGCGTCGCGCCCACGGAACCGCCCCCTCACGTGAGAGCCGCCCGATGGGCTCGGCGCATCACCAGCCGTTCCACCATCCGCCATGGATGAGCATGGAGCTCGGCCTATAAAAGGGAGGACCCAGAGTGCCCTAGGGTTCCTCAGCCCACCACCGCCGTTCGGTGGCCCAATTGCTCGCACCACTCTGAGGGAAGAGGGACAAGAGGAGAAGGAGAGGCACGGAGAAGGACGCCGCCGCTGCTACCGGGGCCCTGCCGCTGCCGGAGCCGGAGAAGGAGGGAGCACCACCATCGTCGTCCTGGGAGCTGCACGGCGACCACTACACGGCACCGCCACCGCCTTCAAACTCCCCACGGTGAGCACACTTCGCTGAGACCACTCCTAGCCTCTCGGACGCCATGAACGGACCACGCCAGAGCACGAGCTCTTGCTCCGGCTTAGCCAACTGGTAGCATAGAAGGACCACCACGACCCTCTTGTCGAGCCAAACGGAAACGCGTAGCAAAGGGAAGAAAAGGGGTGATGCCGAGCCCTATGCTTGGGAACGCCAGCGCCGAGCGCTCTGCTCATGCCATGCATACGCATCGCATGCACGCACGCGCTCACCATGGCCAGAGCACGGCCATGGCGAGGCCGCCTTGCCGCACCACCATGAGAACCACGCAGTTTGCACCCTGCCTAGCGCCTCCTTGTCTCGCCCGCCCTGCTCACTGGAGCCACGAGAAGCTCACGTGCCCCGCCAAGCATGCTCCCAGCCACCACATTGCCCTGCCGCCGTAGAGCACCGCTGTGACACCTGGATGATAGCCGTATATACCAAGAAGCTATTAGCCGGCCGCAGCACCTTCGCCACGTGCACCGGACCTCGAGCGGAGCTCCACCGTGCACCACCACCGCCTGTGGACTCCACCGCGCCTTATGGTCATCGTCGACGCTACACTATGCCTCCCCGCTAACTAACTGGAGGAAGACGGGGCACCAGGACCCTTGGAGTAGCCCCTAGATGCCTCGTCGACGAGCACCACCACGTCGAGCCACCGTTTACCGTGGCCAGAGCCCTAGGAAGCCCTAGCTGTCGCCCCGACCCCACCATCGCGGTCGCCATGGCATCGGGAAGCTATTGCCTACCCTAATCGGACGCTAGCGCCGCCGCGAGGGCTCGCCGGTGACCTCACCGCCGGCGGGAACCCCGTCGGGGAAGAGAAGGGGATTTTCCCCTCGCCGACCACCTCGGCGATCTCTCCGACCACTTCGGCGATCTCGCCGACCACCTCGGCGATCTCTCCGACCACCTCGGCGACCTCTCCGACCACCTCACCAGCTGATACACCACTCCAAGTCCCTACATGCCACGTAAACCAGTCACAGTGTGACACGTGTCAGCCCTGAATTAATCAGCCTTAATTATTTTCAAAAATGGATTTGATCTTCAGAAATTCATAACTAATTCATACGACCTCAGAAAAATATGAAACTAGGACCAAAATTCATCTAAAATTGAGATCTACGCAATGAACCCATGTTTGAGTGCATTTGGCTCTTTTGAATTTTCATTGCTTCTTTGTGCTATTCTATAGACGTCGCTAACGTGACTATAATTCGATCGTATGCAGACTCGAAGGAGAACCAGACGGACGAGGATCATGAGTACCATGAGGAGTGCGGGGATGACTTCACTGGAGGTGCCACATCCCACCCAATCTCATAGCACCTATTACGCATGGCTAATATAGAGCCGCTATTGCTTTACTTTATTGTTATAATCACACTACGATAGGACTTGCATGGTAGTATGCTTTCTTGATGGCCATTACCTTGACACAACCTTACCCTGCTCACCCTGCTGTTAGGCTAAGTCACACGCTTGCTGCTATATTTCACTGCTTATTATTTCTACTACGCTTATATATACCATATTGATGCGTGGTGGAAACTGATGTTATCTGGACTATGGGGAGAGTGCTGCGTGTGTGACTTGGGTGCGTGGAGGGTGAGGGTTGTGTCGACCAAGTTGGAATATACGACGAGCCTGGGGTAAGTCTTGCTGTGGGGTGCTACCTGGGCACCCCTGGAAATGGATACTTGTGGTGGGTAAATGGTATATGAGGTGGCCCTGGGTGTGAACCTGTGATGGGAGGAGCCTGGGGTGGAGGTACTGTGGTGGCACGGTAAATAGAAACCCTAATGAAGACATTCTGGCTTGGTCATCCCTAAGGACTTACTAGTACTCAGATTCACCGGGAAGCCTTACGTACCACTCGCCCTATATGGTGCGGGACGGCCGGACTACTTGGTAGGATATTGCCACTACTGCTAGGTTGATAGCGAATAGTGCGAGGAGGTACGGGACGCAGAGGATTCCCCCCACACCCTTCCGAGACTTCATGGAGACCTTGTGGACCCGGCTCATGACTCACAGTTTCAGCCACCCCAGAATAGACTTGGGGTGTACCAAGGCTAAATGGCAGGGTGGCATTATCCTAGGCTAGCAAGCGGCCGGAATTAGCCTAGTTGACGACGGTCAGCGAGGAAGGAAGATCTGGTGGTTATGTAAAACCTCTGCAGAGTGTATGGTTGATCGATCGATACATATGTCGACTTGTCGGCTATGGATCTTTTCTGGGTTTCGCTTAAACTAGATAGTGAGATGAGTCCTTCTCTTCTTCCCCCGTGAGAGAGTGTCGGTCGTAGCCAGGGGCTATAGGCCATGAGACAGTGCCGGGAGGGAGTTGGCCTGTCGACTGAGCGATGGTATGGTGGTGATGTGGTGATGGTGGTATATCGATCCCAGGATCGAAACCTGGCTCTGGACAGAAATGGGTGGAATGGGTGTGGGAATGGTGTTAAAACTTGACCAACTATTATTATATATACTCGATATGCTAAAACATAGGAAACCCCAGCCTCATAGGTTCCTTTTGAATATATCTAACTTGTATCCAATTTCCACAAAGCAATGCTCATAGGGTGGGAGTGGCTAGTACAAATCGTACTGATAAATTTTGGCACACAGGTTCTGCTGAGGAGTATAGCTCTGAGGAGTTTGACGGTTGAGGGGTTCGTTCCTACGCTCGAGTTTGGCGATCTTGTCTTCAAGTTGTTCTGAATGAATGCTACTTTTGATTCCGCCAATGCGGCGATGTAATAATTTATGTAATTCCACACTGTTTGTACTCTGATATTATCATTGTATGGATGTGGTATTCGACTGGAATTTGGGTAATATGATCTACAACGGTCATAATACACTTCGACTCTGTGGATTTCCCTTCGTGGAAATCAGGTCGTTTCAGTCTCCAACCAGCAGCGCCTCATGACCCAAGATCTAGAGAACGTCGCCTGCCTGCTTGGACCCCCGAGAGTCACGCCGGTCTGGTTGATTGACGAGGTAATTAAGCCGTTGCTTGTCCTTGTCTTCAACAATTTGCTTATGTTCTTCCCTGGCATGTGAATACCCCCTCTGAATCATTGTTTGACCGTCCGCCATGGCTGATGTTCAGCTCGTTGTAGGAAATGTTGGAGGAAGACGACGCGTTACACATTGGGCTGGCGAGTACTGGTGAAGCTCGACTCCTCTGATAATACAGTGCCTGGCAAGGTGCTATGTTGCTCAATACTTTTGTAAATTATTTTGTATTTGGTCTATATGCCACGAGCCCACGATGCTTGTTCAGCAAAATATTTTTTTTAAAAGCATATGAGTTCGGATGCTATGTGATTTAGATGCACAACTTATCTTCTGTTCGTGTTAATTTGATTTGTGTCAGTATTGTAGTTCTTTTATGCTTTTAGGAGCCCCTTCCTCATTATAGCCGTGGTGCTGAACTGCTGATTTACTCCAACATTGCAATTCTTGTAATTTCAGTAAGAGATGTATCTTCTTTCAGTTCTCTTGCTTGCATCCTTCATTTTTTTCAGAGAACTTTTATTTGAGTGTGCTTTGTTGATTTTTGGTTCAGTCCTAAAAGAAATCATTTATCCAATCCAAATTTCTAAATACGCATTGGACACTGTTTTACATCCATGGAATTTGTTGAATAGTTCTAAAGTAAAATTATACTGATTTGCACCATTGGTGTATTGGAGCTATAGCCTACAGACCTACAGCCCATAGACGACGTGTGTGGCGAGCAGGCATTTGGAGAATATTTGAACATCCAGAACATTGGCTGTGACTCGCCTCGTGTGTAACGGTATGTTCCTCTTTCTCTAGTACATCTCTTTTCATATTGTGTGGACATGAACATGATAATCCCATTTAAATTATAACCATTTTGTGGATGCATGGATATAAACATTATTGTCAAAGTCTGTAGCTAGTGTGATGCTTATGGTCTTTTTTTGGGTTTATAGTTCATTTCGAAAGTTGTTTGATCTCCCTCATAAAGGCGCATGGATAAATCATGGATCGATAATGATGCTAGGTATAAATAATTCAGAGACTGAAAGTTCTATCTGTAGTTAACATGGGAATTAACTTAAAAACTGCATGTAGGCACATCAAAATATATCAGCAAGGGGTGAATAATTTCATAGCTTTTGCATTTGAGAATTCAGCGGTAGAAAGCAAGATACTGTGCCCTTGCAGAAAGCGTGTTAACTCATTTTGGAGAAAGGGATACAGTGCTACCTCACTCTTATGGTGACACTGAGACTTTAGCTGATGCTAAGTCAATGCCAATTCAATGGCCATACAACAGAGTAATAAACTAGACTTGTCTTTGTTTCTTTTATTCATATATGTGATAAGTGAACAAAGTTTCTAATTAATTATATTTGTAATAGTTGAACGTCAGCAAGGCATCACATTCATCCAAGTCTACTGCAGGTATGTATTTTTTCTGAATTTTACTTTCACCAAGCTGCAACTTGTGATGCTGATACATTGTAAGTACTAGCTGATAAGAACCGTTTGATGATGTGAGTTAGTCAATCGTATTTAAACTCAATCTCTATGTATTGATGAACCAGCTAAAAAATCATTACTTCAAAAGTTTCATTCACTTAGTCAGACATCAGAACAAACATTTTGAACTATGTTTGGTTGAAGTGAAAATCTGCAATTGAAGCTTCTTGTCTACCAAAAATCTCTAGTGGAGATATTGACTTAGCATTTAGCAAACAAAGCTTAGCCTAACTGATACACTGCAACCGCACATGTACAGTGTTGGTTGTGAGCTCCAAGCGACAACGATGGATTATTTCCAGAGCTCAATTAGTCGAAAACTCACATCATCATCGCTGCAGCAAAGCTTTACTGTTAATAGTAGAGAGAGCCAGAGAGGGTCTACATGATGTTGAACATTTGGGCCATGTGGCTCCCCAGCAGAATTATCTGCATGATGCCAAGTGTGCATGATAATTTGATATGATAATGCTCCTGTAGATCTTTTGGTTCTCCTCGTTGGCATACAAAATATATGTAATTTGATACAGCTGCAGAAACATCCTGAGCTTTGGTCTAATGTTTGTTGTTCTCATTTGTAATTACTTTACAAAATGGCCAACTAGCACTACAAAATGACAGCTTATTATGATATATTTGGCTCAAGTAATTGAAACAAATATTTTTAGTAAAATCCACATGTTAGATGATTTAAACCACACAATGCCCTAATTCACGTTTGTATATGAATTATGACAATTTTCAGATTTTCATAAACTGCTTTCATCTCTTTAAGTTATGGATTTCCATCTTGACAACCTCCAAATAAATAACAGTTTAGGGGTGGCTGCTAAATCTAGTACCTGTATTTGAAATTTTGTCCATGTATGTGTTGTAGATAACCATATCCTCTAATTTTGTTTAACATAATTAACCCGCTTCCATTGACTACTGTAGCACCAGAGTTTTCTATGCATGAGTGATTGACAAGTTTGCTCAGAGATAAAATCGCTTCTAGTCATACTCACATAAAAAAACCTCCATCTAAATCAAATATAGCCTTCCATGCATGTTTCCCTGTCAATACCTGGAGCCTAGCCACTTCAAGTTATAGCACGTTCACATTACTTGTCACATCATTAACTACTAATTATTCTGCGTATATGAGCATTGTTCCTAGCTCGCACTTTTGACACATATCAAAGTTTGAAGGATATTTTTCTGCACTGTTTGAAGGATATTTTTATTCATTTTTAGGTGTGGAGAAGGGGAAAGAAACATGAACAATCTGTTTATTGCAAGCTGAGGTAAAGTTCGTATTGTGGTTCTATTAGTGTTTGATCTGCTTTGCTACCTATGTGTTTGATCTGCTCACTTGCCTTCGTGTTTGGTACTTCTTTGCGTCTTTCTTCAGCTCTCTCTACGTGTTCATATGATTCTTCCTCTAGTACAAGGCAGGATCTTTGGTACACATATTCTTTGCTTGTGTGTTCATATGATTGTTCCTCTGTATAACCGCACTTTGTTTGAAAAAAACGAGGGTATACATCCTGTGAAACTGCTAGTTATGGTGCTCTCATAAATGTGTATGTTTTTGGCACTACATATTTAGTATTTGCACGCTGATGGTTATTTTATTAGTTATATCATCATGTATAGGCTATGTTTAATTTATCATCTTATATGTTAACCTCCAGTGCCATCCCATATATTAAATCTGTATATTGCTTTGAGTTAGGTACTATCAGTTTACTTATTTATTTCATTTACAATGGTTTGTGACATTGAACTTTCCTTTTTATGAAATTTGGCTATTAATTTTAGAGAACCTCTTGGAGTTGATCTTATTGGCTGTCTTTCTCCAACTTTGGTAAAAATTGTCGCTAATTGGATATTCATATTGCATTTCAGCCATCCTGCAAGGCCTAGGCAGCGTACCTGATGGTATCGACAAGTTAAAAGGGCTCATTGAAACTGTGTTTTGTTTTGAACCTATTAGAGACAAGACTCTGAGCTCACTGTTAGTGAAATTTGAGCAGTGAGCTTTAGGTGTTAGTGAGCTAAGCTTTTGGTTACAAGTGGTGGATGTATGACTTTTGGTCACATGAGGTAGATGTAGGGATGTTGATGGCTTGCTCATGCACAAACTTCATGTTTGCGAGCTTCTAATCTATTTTGTACTTATGAACTTGAATCTGACCGACCTTACATTGGGCTACTCATATATGAATGAATCAGTTATGGTTAATATATCTTGTAATGAATGCGTGTGCATTGATAATAGATTATTTTTGGGTTATTATGTACTACTAATTAGCAACATATATAATGTCTCTATGTGAATGATTCACGTTGGATTGTTAGTTGCTAAAAATATTTATAGCTTCAAACTACGTGTCGGTATATGTAGCCCCTAAGGCGTCAGACTGTCGGTCGCTAAAAACTTGTCGGTCGGCGTAGGCTATACCGACGCCACTTTCAACGGCTGCAAGTGTCGGCATAGATCTATACCGACCGACGGAGCGTCGCTATATCAACCTATACCGACCGACGGTACGTCCCTAGTCTAGGGTTGTGGTGTAGTGGAGGCTGACCCTAGAACCACTCACGACGATCCAGAACCTCAGGACGGCCAACTGAAAGATGAGCCCACATCTATAGCTGTAACAGGTACACACATCCACCAAGTGATGGGTTCAACGTAGACTGATGACACCCCTCGCACAGCTGTCGATATAGAAAACACAAGACTACAGAGCCCCAGCTATAGAGACCCGCCTGCTCCTAGTCACCGAGGCAGTGGATCCACATCCAGGACGCACTGTCACCCGTGGCGTCGGGGAAGAGAACGCAGGCAAACAGGTGTAGGATCCACGCCCTGCAGTAGTACCCAACTGTCTCCTCATCTGCCTCCTCGGGGCACTGTGCGAACTCTTCTCGTAGCCAGGAGATGGGAACTCCAGAAGTGCGAGCCAATTGCTCGCCAAGCTGACGCCCAAGGAAGGCCTCCACTCGTGCTCTCCAGCCCTCTGACCTGCACTGCCCTGTGACTGGCTTGCCGTGAATCCTTAGGCCTAGCATCTTCTAACAGTCCTGGAGCATGACTGTCATCTCCCTAAAAGGTAGGTGGAAGTTGTGAGTCTCTGGCCGCCACCTATATTTAAGACAAAGCAATGTTAATTGTTAAAAAGTCAATCGCATGAACAAATGGCCATGAATGGAGGCAATGATTCAATTTAATACCTGTCAACCAACACGGTTATGGCCGCTAAGTTGAACTTGGGCAACCCACGATGAACCTGAAAAGAGATGACATCTAGGCCAACTCTTTGCAGGAAAGGAGTATACCCGTCGTCGTACCGCATGTCCAAGAACCCACTGTGGGTTCTAGGACGAAGGACCGGAAGGTTCTGCATCGAATAAAATATAGTCTCCTATTACTTCACGAACACATGTACGCTCACCTAATTTTGAACAAAACTTATAGATTATTACCTACCCCAGCGCTATGAGACGTCCCCGGTGGGTCTCCTCATACGTAGGGTCGAGCAGGTGGAATTGCTCCATCCTAGAAAAAAGTGAATGAATTAGAATTTCAATATACAATGAAACATGAACTTAGAAATGTATAAGTAACTGACACAAATACAAGCATAAATTGAGACATGCATAATTAATTAAATTAATACGATAAATATAAAATAATAAAATCAACCAATAGTCACACCTCACTAATCTGCCAATGGCAACTTCGTGAATTGTGGCCAAGTCTACCGCACTTGCCGCACTCGTACTGCTTGGGGTCAGTAACAAATGGAGTTCCTCTTCCACGCCTCGTTCTTCCTGGTATCTGATCCATAACCATCCTGTGCCTCATCCTCTGCCTTGATCCATGCTTGTTCCAACGGTAAGCTGGATCTGCAATGTACTTAGGCCCATCATATGGAGGCCACTCTCCAGGGTCCCAGAAAGGCATAAAGCGGGGGCTCCATGTGTGCACAAGCGTGTCGACACTGAACTCATGAGGTATCCTCCTCTTGATATTATAGTTGCGATGCCCAGCTGCTGCCACCAAATGAGAACATAGAAAGTGGTACTGCCTTGCTTTACCATAAGTGCACTTAAAATCTTAAAGGACAACCACATGTATCCTCGACTCTCGGACCTCGCCGTCGGACGTTGTACCGCCCCTATGCTCAACCTGATAGGTCCCTATGGCATTGTCAAAGCATGCAACCTCATGTATGCCAGCCCTTTCTCTTGCCTTCTCTAGGTGTGCCTTTGGTTTCGGATCCCATATCTCTCCATCACTCCGCAACTGCAATGCATGGGCGTGTCTATCGGTAAGGTGCCGAGTAGATTCTCGGTAAGGTGCCGAGTACACCAACGATGGTGCAAAGGTGCATACCCCTCTATCTGCTCTCGCATGGCATTAAGTATGCCCTGATGCCTATCAGATACGACGCCAACCTCCCTGCCAGGCCCAACCATGTGTATCCGAACTAGCCTCAAGAACCATCCTCAACTGTCATTGTTCTCCTTCTCAACCAAGGCAAATGCCAAAGGAACCAACTTGTTGTTCGTGTCACAGGATATGGCTATAAGAAGTGTGCCCTAGTATTTGCCAATCAAGAACATACCATAAATGGAGAAGACGGGACGACAGTGCCTAAAGGCCTCCACACACTGAGGGAAGCACCAGAAGGCACGGAAGAATATTTGCCTCCCATCCTTCCATGCATTAGGTTTTGGGATGTACTCATAATGCATGCCTAGATTCACCGCTTTGATTGCATTGAAAAGAACTGGCAGCTTCTCATACCCATCCTCCCAGTCCCCATATATCATCTTCCACGCTCGCTGCTTAGCCCTCCATGCTTTACCATAAGTTATCACATATCCTTCATACAACGCCTCAATGGTCCTGATAATGGTCCTCACCTTCATGTTGGGTTCTCCCTGCAAAATTCCCATCAACCGCTTGGCAATGAGGGTAGATGTCAACTGTCGATGCCTCAGTGTTAGCTCATGGTCAGCACAATTGTGTGGCCCGACAATTTTTGTGATCTTCCATTTTCCGGTTACCTGTTGCTTCCTTGCACAAACCCTCCATGGGCAACGTTCCTTGTCACACACAACTGTGTAACGGCGCTCCGCATATGAATGCAATACCCTGTAAGGCCTCTTTCGTATCACTGCAAAAGCCTGCAACCATCTCTTCAAAGCAGGGAGGTCATTGAACACCCTCCCATTCTCAATTACCATGTTAGGACCGGCCTCAGGAGCTTCTAGGAGCTCATCATCACGTTCTTCTGCAAACGCCTGATCGGAATGAGCAAGATCGCTGAACTCGTGAACTCTAGGATCACGGCGGCCGGGAAAGATACGCCTCATCATCTCAACATCACTCTCCGTTAGCTCTCCAACAGGGCGATCATCATCTGAATCAAGAGCCCTAGCCATCTCATATGGCTCCGAATCATGCATAATTTTAACACTATTGGAGCCATGGAATCCATCTCCAAAGTGCACTTGCGCAGCAACAGGAGGCACATCCACATTCTCATGAATGTCTCCTGCAACATCAATACAGAAATGAGGAAAGAATGAAAGAAATAGATGTAAGGAACGTGGTAAGCTCCCAAAAACCATGCGGTCAAGACACTTACTCGAATGATTCTGTGTCAAAGGGATCTCATAAGGAGGATCTACCACAGAAACATGAGTCTGACAACCATCTTCAAATACCGCATTGGAGGCAGATTGAGCATCGGGAACCGTAGGTGCAATCGGCATATGTAGGTAAGGTTCTAGAACGGGAGGGTCGATGTATGCCTGATGATCCATTGCTGGGGTAAACCCATGAGGGATGTGATCAACTAACACCCGACGCACAACCACGTCCAAATATTGCAGCTGGCTCTTCATAGGCGATCTCACATAGTTCTCCCACTGATCTGCACAACCAATTGAGATCATTCGCCTAAAGATGTTCGGAGGAGAACCTAGGTGAAGTACACCATCAACTGCAATGCCATCATCTCCAAGGCAATGCAGCTCCTCCCGAGCCCTTACAACCATCTCACTAAATGAAGGCCTATCATTGAATAGCACAGGCACGCTTTGCATGTCAAGAAACCCAATATATCCATAGCGATCGCTTTCAATGGTGTCTCCATGATATATGGTCAGTAGGTTGTCCATCTAGTTCAAACACGTAACGAAACGCATGTCCTTTAGTCCAAATTAGACGATAGATAGTACCTAACAATTACTTTCTAACTACAAACTAAGTAATCAAGATAATAGCTACGTATATATTTACAACGTACTCACTAAATAGCTAGATCATATGTAGTTAACTAAATATGTAACTACATATCTAAGTAGCCATCTAACTATATATATGTACCTATGTATCTATGTTTCTATCTATCTACATATATATATCTCACTAGATCACTAACTAAATCAACTACCTGAGTTATCACATTAACTAGTAAATAATAAATGTCAACTAAGTAGGTACATTGCATATTCATAATTTTTACCTTTCCGGGCCGGCGGACGATGGGCGTGGGTCAGGCCGAAGATCCGGGATGGCGGTGGCGCGCGGCAGGCGCGGGACGCCACGCCGGCGGTGGACGGCGGCAAGGCGGGGCGAGGCCGGCGGTGGAGGGCGGCAAGGCGGGGCGAGGCCGGCGGTGGAGGGCGGTAAGGCGGGCCACGGCCGAGGCCTACGGTGGAGGCCAAGGCGAGGACGGCGGTGGACGGCGGTGGAGGGCGGCGGAGGTGGCGCGGCGCGGCGGCCACCCACGGGCAACAGCGCGGCGCGTCGCGGGGAGGCGGCAACAGCACAGCGCGGCGCGGGGAGGCGGCAACAGCGCGACGCGGCGCGGGGCGGGGGCGGCCTCGGGCCGCGCGCGTGGGCACGGTGGCGCGGCGTGGGCGCAGGAGCAGGCGCGGGCGCGGTGGCTCGGCGGGGGCACAGCAGCGGGCGCGGGTGCGGCGGTGGCGCGGGCAAGGGCGGCGGCGGCGGCAGTGCTCGGCTAGGGCGAGAAAGGAAGAAGAAGAGAGGAAAGACGCGGGCGCGTTAGATATTTCCGAGCTCGGTACCAGAGTGAATGGCGCCGAGCCCCCTGGCAGGTCATCCACCGTGTTCAGAAGCTCGCGCCAGAGATGCTGGTGCCTAATTTGGCGCCAACATCAATGGCGCTGGCCTTGCAGTTTACACCGAATTCTTTCTGTCATGGTCTATTTGTGAAAATCTTACGAAAAAAAAAATCAAATTGTAAAAAATTGACGTACGCTGGTCGCTGCAAGCCTGCAAACTGCAAGGCCAGCGCCGGTGAGATTCCTGTTCGCGTTGGTAGGCCAAAGCCTAAAAAAGTTTGGCAGGGCCAAAGACCGAAAGGCTTTTCTCTTTGCCCTTTCGTCACTCCCGACGGCAGGCCTCGTAACCCGGGTCCTTCGTGGTCAAACCCCAGCTAGGGGGCCTACCAACGCGCGTTTCAGGGGAACACGAAAAGACACCCCACCACACCACCACGCCGGGGCCCACGCCCCGTGCAGTGCTCCCCCAAACACGCTAGTACGCCAGGGTATAAAAAATGGCTTCTACGTACCACTGCTCGTTCCAATTCACACACTTGTACGGTTGTCGTGTGCAACCATGATTCCGTGTCCACGGTGGTGGTCAGGAAGGAAGGCCCGCAACGCCCGGACGGCCGAGAAGATGCCGGCGAGCGTCGGTCGGACGGCGTGGAGTGGAGGAACCCGTCCGCGCGCTCCACTGTTCCTCATAAGCACACAAGGCCAGAAGCGAGAATGCCGCGATTGCCGTCGCTGTCACGGGGCCCCCGGCATCCGCCTACAGGCACTAGCACTAGGCAGCAGCCACGTCAGCAAAGGGCCGTTTTGAGTTTTGATGCGGAAGGAGGAGCACGTCCCGACGTCCGTCCTTCCGGAGTCGGAGGAACGTGTTCCACGGGGACCTGTTTTGTTTGGGTTTCAAAAATTCGCCCCCGCTCCAATTGTGAACTAATAATTCCTAAAAAGATTATCGTCAACAAAAAAAAATTGATGTGATTCATTGATAATCTGTCCAAAGGAAGTGTACTAGGCAGACTGGAGTGAAAATGCCGTGAGGACAGCGCGCACTCAGAAACGCAAAGCGAAGCGAAGCCGCCGGAAGAAGAGCGAGCGAGCGTGCGTTACCAACGCGCGAAACGAGTTCCCCGTGAGTCTCTCGATGCCCGAGTGCTCCAGCTCCCAAGTCCCACCAAAGCGCAGCAAAAACGGGGGTCAGCAAGACAGAATGATCGCAGGGGATCCCTGTGTCCTGCCATGCCAATCGGAGCCCGTCGTCCGCGCTCTCATCTTGGGTGGCCCGTACCGCGGTCGCCACGTGCCGCGCTGGCGCCGGGATGCTTTGCGGCCGATCATGATGTGGGGAGTGGCCGTGTCTTCCTGTCTCCAAGTAGTTCTACTACAACTTCCGGTCTCTTTGGGTTCTTGCATTTATGGACCGGTATTTCTGCTGACGCCAAGAATCCCCTACCGTACACACCTCACAACTTATGCTCGCTCTTTCTAAGCTTGAGACATAAATCCCCTTAAAAGAAAATAATCCCTTAGTATTGGTAATTCAAGTCGTTTTGAACAGCGACACATTCTTTAAAGCATAACTTTGACTTCTTATTTTTACAAGAAAATTTATTAGAAAGTGATATATGTATATTTCTATGAAAGTACTTTTGAAGACAAATTTATTCGTATGTTTTTCACATTTCTAAACTTAACACTCGCGCTGAACCCAGAGCAATCATGCTCCCACTCGCACTGAACCCAGGGCAGGTCGCGGAGCTCGCGGTGGTAGACGACCTAATATCCTGAGACAGAAGGAGTAGCATGAGTTCTCTCATATTTTCTCGAATTTTTAGAAAAAAATAACAACACTACACTTTCAGTGGTACACGACCTATCCGCTAATAAAGCTACCTCTCGGTGGACAGTGATGGTGTGTATACGATCAAGTACATCGTAGTAGCGTGTTTCGGGGGAAAAAAAAAGAACTCAGTCCGTGTGGAAAACTACGTGGTCAAATCAAATTAAACAACCTGATTAGGCATACAGGCCCTTTAACCCAACAACCTGATGACACTATATTATCTTGCGGCTGCCTAGGGATGCTGTGATTTGCCCTAGTCATAAGCTAGGAAAGCTCAACCAGGGCAATCATGCTCCTAATAATAATGCACTGTTACTATGCTTTCCTCCCATGGCAGCTGCAAGATGCATTTGTTTAACCAAGTGGGTGGTTAGTTTAAAGAGAAGAGCACATGGCCAAGGGGGGTTCACCTTCTTGATCCACCCAGGAGCTAGGTAGCGTCGTCAATGATGGAGCTGGTGAGGTGAGGCCACAAAGGAAGAAGGGGATTAGTTGGCCTGTCTACAGATACATGCCCGGGTTTCCGGCTTTGCTTTGGTTGCTTACTCTCCCCAATTGTCGAGGCCCACGCCCTTTTGTGCTGTGTTGTGTTGCGTGTGCCTTGCCCCACCCATTCCCATTCCCATGCATACTACTCTGTTTTCAGTTTTTAAATTTGTAAAATGTACTATTGTAGTAGCAGCAGTAGTAGAGTTTATTTGAAAATTGAGCATAGGTTTGGTGTATACTAGTATAAAGAATAAAACGCGCTAGTTTTAAATTGTGACAAAGTTTGCTAAAGAGACTATTGCGACAAGGCAAGCTGCAGATAATACGGAGTGTGTCTCCTCTCAACTCTCAGCTTCTCAAGTTTACCGTTACGCATTGTTTTTCAGTACTACTTCAGAAATACTTTTCAGTCAAGAAATAATATTTTTTTCTCACAACAAATTAGCATCAGCAGCAACAGCTAAATTTCAGCGAAACAGAGCGGTCTGATCCTGCGGTTTTACTTTGCGTGATGGAGGAAGCAAAAGTTTACTTTGATGCTTGGGTTCCCTAGTTGACTTTTCTTGTAGTACTTTTTTTTTGGGGTATACTGGTATAGTAGGATTTTAGATTAACGATATATTACTAGGAGTGCTAAGTAAGTACATAGCTCGACGGTATGCGATTTTACTCCATTCCTTTGCGTTACTACAAATAAGGCCATCACGGCATGCAGGTCCCCCACCTAACCAGCCAACTCATCTGTTCCAACCATTTGATGAGAGATGAAGTTTCCGCGGCATGGTCAATATTAGCGGCTGTGATTATACTACAACTACTAGTCCTAGGCTACCAGCACGGGTGAGTTTCAACTTTAGTTTGGAGGGGCTTCTTTGTTTGGCATCACAAGCACGTATTTATATTGCTGTTTGTACTTTGTACCACTAATCTTGTTGGAGTGTGAATCGAACCATATTCGTTCGTTTGTTTCACTGAAATTTGGCTTATGCTGATGCTTATGCTAATTTATTGTTTGAGTAAAACACTATTTATTCGCTGAAAAGTCCTGCTGAAGTAGTGCTGAAGAACAGCACGATTGTTAAAAAAAGAGTGAATCGATCGAGTAAAAGTTCAATTCCTTTTAACTTCACAAGATTGAAAAGCCAGAGACTCTGGGAGGACTGAAAGGGAAACTTCGGAGTCCAGAGTGTTTTTTTGTGTGTGGACGACTGTACGTGCGCCACGTGTTAGTGTTGCCAACTGGAGAGAAAGAACGAACGAACTGATGGACCAAGAACTTCAACGTACTAAAAAAAGGTGTCCAGTTGCAATTGCAAGCAACAAAAGTCAAAAGGAAAACCTGGGGTCAACCACCCCGTGAAGATGAACTTGATCATGCAGATGGTTCTTGTTCAATTTATTTTTACTTTATTTACTTATGCTGATGAGCCGTGCTTGCAATATTCGAGTTTGAGTAGGTGAGTCCTAACTAAACTGGTTGGATGGAAGATACGGTATGCCATACACTCCATTTAATTGGATTAATCAATAAAAGCCCCAGTCATGAATTGGGTAATTCTATAATACGTACAACTTATAATTCTAGTGCATGAATCTGGACATACGAGACAACAATCTAATTTTTTCAATTAGCCGAATGACCTCGCTATGGCTCATTGGACAACGAGCTAGCCGGCTCGGCTCGTTAACTAAAACTGTAGTAGCTCGGCTTGGCTCATTTTTATTTTGGTTCACCGGTTGGTGCTTTAACACTTTTAATAATCGATACATAAATCAGTAGCTAGTAGCTACTATTTCCATACAAACATTGTGACAAAAAGAAAAACAATAAGAACATCAGTTCTATACTTCAATCTTGTGCAAACAAAATAACTTGAAGTCTAATTATTGTTGATTTAGGTTACTGGACTATGAAATGCTTGTCTCAGTTTAGTTTCCGTGAGTCAACAGTGAGAGAGACAAGCTAGCAAGCTATGAGCTTTTTATCCAGCCCCACAATTGGTATCTTTATATCTAAAGCAAGGAAGTTAGCGTCCACGCTGACTTTCCCGGATGGTTCGAGACATATTAAAAGGTCTTGCCCAACTCCAAGGTCGCGGGTTTCGTCTCGCCCGACCCCTTGGGTGCGGGCTCCATCTCATCCGACCTAAGGACGCGGGTTCCGTCTCACCCGACCCCTTGGGTGCGGGCTCCGTCTCGCCTGACCCCAAGGACGCGGTTTCTGTCTCGCCCGACCTCGAGGACGCGAGCTCCGTCTCGTCCGACCCCTTGGGTCGCGAGCTCCGTCTTGCCCGACCCCAAGGACGCGGTTTCCGTCTCGTCCGACGGGGACCCATACCGTCGCCAACCACTCCAGGTCCAAGCGTATGGCCCTGGGTCAAAACTCTGACGCCAGAGAAGAGGCTGGCACGCCTCGATGTAACCCGTGGCCATGACGGGCTATACCTGGGGATTCACATCAAGAACAGAGGCGGACGTGCCGGTGCTGTTCAGTATAATTCTAGTACGTACACTGACAGGCGCGTCAGTTCACCACGACATCCGCCGGTACAGAGTGGAACGCCATGACCGGCAGATGACGCCTGCGCATGGAGCCAGTGACGAATAGGGCCACGACATGGAGCCATCCCTGTTGACATCTACAGGATCGGCGGGACCCGCATGAAGGAGAAAACCCTAGAAGCCTTCCTCTCTCTCTCGTTCTTGTCATTTTCCTCCTCTGTAACCCGCGCTTTTCCTTCGCCTATAAAGCGGGAAGCAGGGCGCCCCTACCGGGGGACAGACAGAATCGAAACACAAGAGCACGACATGAGCACACGGTTGAGCGGCAAGCGAGCTCTCAGCACCCGTTCACACCTTCCACCAGAGACTTGGGATCCTCTCCCTTGTGTCCTTCAAGCACACCATCCGAACTAGACGCGTAAATATAAATTCACTCGTTGGTGGTCCAAAAACACCGACAGTTGGCGAGCCAGGTAGGGGTTTTTTGCGCGTCTCGACGTCCACATTAGGCCTCAGATGGCTAGTCATGGCGTCAGCTGGGTCCCAGGCGCGCACATGCGCTTCGGAAACCTTGACTTCATCGTTACGATGGAGGGAGAGTTGGCGTAGATTCCCGCCACCGTCCAGCCTCTCCACTCCGACGGCCTCGATGAAAGCTCTAGTTTGGTTTTGGTTAATTGATGAAACCCTAAGTGCTAACCTAGTTTATCAAAGTGATTATGAGATATGTAGCACTACTCCAAATGATGAAGCAATAGAGAAGATCATGATGATGGTAACGGCATGGTGATGATCAAATGCTTGAACTTAGAAAAGAAGAAAGAGAAAAACAAAAGGATCAAGGCATAGGTATAAATGGTAGGAGCCATTTTGTTTTGGTGATCAAGACACTTAGTGAGTGTGATCACATTTAGGATTGATAGCCGTACTATTGAGAGGGGTGAAACTTGTATTGAAATGCGGTTATCAAAGCGCCACTAGATGCTCTAACTCATTGCATATGCATTTAGGATCTAGTGGAGTGCTAACACCCTTGAAAATGTTTGTGAAAATATGCTAACACATATGCACAAGGTGATACACTTAGTGGTTGCCACATTTGAGCAAGGGTTAGAAACTTCACCGGCGCCCTATACAGAAAAGACAGGGGTTCACAGAGTGACCGAACGCTGGTGGTGCAGTGACTGGGCGCTGGGTTTAGAGTCCGGTCAGTGACAGCAGTAAGCACACGGTCTCGGTCTTGTGACCAGACGCTGGCGTATAAACTGACCGGACGCTCAGGGTCTGAGTCCAGTCAGTGCTGACGTATGCTGACGTGGGACGCACAGAGGAGACATTGAGTGACCGGACGCTGGGTGAGTCCGGTCGAGCATGACCGGACGTGTTTGGTCGTGAAATCTCATGTTTGGAACCTACTAGAAACGATCGGACGCTGGGGTCCAGCGTCCGGTCACTTTCTAACTGACGCGTTCGGTCATCATTTGACCGTTGAGATCGGGCAATCAGCGTTTGAAGTAGGGGACACGTGGCGAAGATCTGAGGACCGGACGCTGGGGTCCTGCGTCCGGTCACCCCGCGTTGTGTCCAGTGAAGGGGTACAACGGCTCTATTTTGTGGGGGCTTCTATTTAAGCCTCATGGCTGGCTCAAGCTCACTCTCTTGGCCATTTTTATTGGCATAGCAATCTTGTGAGCTAGCCAAAGCCCTTCCACTCATCTCCATCATTGATCCATCATCATTGTGAGATGGGAAGAGAATCCAAGTGTATTGCTTGAGTGATTGCATCTAGAGGCACTTGGTATTAGTGTTTCGCTGCGGGATTCACTTGTTTCTCTTGGTGGTTGCCACCACCTAGACGGCTTGGAGCAGCGGTGGAGGATTGGCATGAGTTGGTGATTGTTCGTGGCCATCTTCGGTGATTGTGAGGGGATTTGTAGCTTCCCCGGTGGAGCACCGAAAGGTAACCCTAGTGGATTGCTCATGTCATTGAGTTACCTCACTTGTGGGTTGGTTCTTGCGGTGTCCAATTGTGTGGACGAGGTTCGTGCAACACCTCTTAGCCGCCGAACCACCAAGTGTTGGTCAACACAACGGGGATGTAGCGTGTTGGCAAGCACGTGAACCTCGGGAGAAAATTGGTTGTCTCTTGCCCTTTGGTATTCTCCCGGTGATTGATTTAGTATTCATCTTATGATTGGTTCACTCCACTATGCGGCGGTATAATCACCCTATTCACTCATTTATATTCTTACAAACTAGCTGTAGCAAGCTCTTTAGTGTAATTAGAATTGAGAGCTTGCTTTGTTGTTTTAAGTTCATCTAGTGAAGCTCTTTAGTGTAGCAAGTGTGAGAGCTCTTAGTGAGTAGTAACATAGCAAATTGTGTGTCTAGTGATCATAGCAACTAGAATTGTTGGATAGGTGGCTTGCAACCCTTGTAGAGCTAGAGCAAGTTTGTATTTCGCTATTTGTTATACTAATCAAATTGCTCTAGTCGGTTTGTAGATTTTTAAATAGGCTATTCACCATTCTCTAGCCATATTAGGACCTTTCACTCGATGCGATCGTCGAGGCGCTTGAGGAGCTGTAGCTGCACGCATCGGAGGCCCACTCCCCCGGGAGCGACCAGCTCCTCGGCTTCGATTACGGGAGGCTAGAGCTCCAGCTCGGCGCCTTCCTAGGACCCCGATCGTTCTAGGAGGACCTACATCACCTTACCTTCTCGTTCGCCAACGTCATGGCACAGCTTACCAGAGGAGAGCCACTCTCCCCAAAATACCTCATCCGGAGCGCCTCAACAGCGCTCCCGTTCGGTCTGCGCCATGCCGTAGAGACTATTGGCCACCTTGTGGCGCAACGCACGCCCCATCCCCTACGAACGACGAGTTCGTGGGGATGACCGAATACGTCGCGGAATTTTTCCACGACCTTCTCACAGGAGAATCGGAGTTGTCCTCTGACTCTGACTCCAGCAGGGGGAACTATCACCCCTCGCGAGAATGTTTCATGGTAGGTACCCCGAGGGATACATCGAAAGCATCCATGAGGGAGGGGCTACCCTAACGGACGACCTCGACGATGAGGTCGAGGGGGATGCAGGGGCCCCACCTCGCCTGTGGGTAGAGTAGCTGAGGGCGCGGCACCAAGAGCTCGAAGAAGCACGATTCCAGCTCGAGCAGGAACTTGCGGAGTTCAAGCGCCATAGAAACGGTGGGCGTGCGTGTGCCGCGGCCCGCGACGTGAACCGGATGATCATCGAGGACGACGAAGCCCTCCCACACTTCACCCGGGCAAGCCAGAACATTGCTGCCATGGCGGCCTTGCTCCAGGGGCTTCCGGAGCCCACGACACCCGAGGATCGTTGGGCCTATCGTGAGATTCGCACGCTACTCGTGCGTGCGGCGGCACAGCAGGTCGAGAGCTCGTTGTCCTGACGACACGAGCTCAGCGCCAGCCAGCGTGCGCCCCCAGACGGGGACCCATACCGCCGCCAACCACTCCAGGTCCAAGCGTATCGCCTAGGTCAAAACTCTGACACCAGGGAAGAGGCTGGCACGCCTCGATGTAACCCGTGGCCATGACATGCCATACCTGGGGATTCACATCAAGAATAGTGTCGAATGTGCCGGTGCTGTTCTGCCTAATCCTAGTACGGACACTGACAGGTGTGTCAGTTCACCACGACGTCCACCGATACGGAGTGGAACGCCATGACCGACAGATGACGCCTGCGCATGGCGCCAGTGACGAACAGGGCTGCGACATGGAGCCATCCCTGTTGACATCTACAGGATCTGCGGGACCCGTATGAAGGAGAAAAAGGAGCTGGCAACCCTGGAAGCCTTCTTCTCTCTCGTTCTTCTTCTTTTCCTCCTCTGTAACCCGTGTTTTCTCTTTGCCTATAAAGAGGAAGCAGGGTGCCCCTACCGGGGGACAGACAAAATCGAAACACAAGAGCACGACACGAGCACACGGCTGAGCGGCAAGCGAGGTCTCAGCATCTGTTCACTCCTTCCACCAGAGACATGGGATCCTCTTCCTCTCTCGCCTGTTTATAACCCATACTGCAAACCAAGTGCCGGTAACACGAGCAGCCACGAATTGGACGTAGGGATGTTCTGCCCGAACCATTATAAACCCTTGTGTACTCCGAGCACACCATTCGAGTCAGACGCGCAAATACAAATTTATTCATCGGTGGTCCGAAAACACCGACACTATACTCCGGCATAAAGAGTGATGATGCATATGGATAACCATATCTTGAATGCATGTATAAAACTAATTGATTTCTCAAAGCACCCACCTCTTCTATATATTACATGTCCTTAGGGCAGCCGCAACGGGTGACGCGTAAGCTAGCTCTGGGCATTTTTTATATTTTAATAGAAGAGAGAGAAAATCTAGCTCTAGATCAAGAGTTAACCTTATATACATATTTCAAGAACATGTAAAAGTATCATGTATGTCTAATCATATTATAAACCATTGTAAAAAGCTAATACTGTTGAAGAGGTGACTTCGAGTTAGTAATTGTCTGGTTGTTGCGGGTGCCCTCAGAACACTATCTTTAGAGAGTGTGTGCGACTGATGAGAAGGCTATCTAACAATTTGGATGTAACCTATACGTTGATGATGTCACTATACGGTATTCCCGCACCCTTTTCCTTGTTAATTGTCACGTGTCTCCAATTAATGTCATTCTTTGTTTTCTATGCCATACACGACCAACTATTTCCACATGGCTGATAGTGCCACCACGCAATTCATACAAATTCTCTATATATCATTACAAGCTCAGCATTCTAGTAGAGTCACCACCAACTCATCGTATTACCATCCATGGTTGGCTCACCGCCTTAGTTTTTTTTTTCAGTAACTAGCACTAATCGACCTTCTCATCGTAACTAATGGCCTGTTTGGTGCAGCTCCCGTTCTGGTTTCATGTGCGGTTCGAGTACCGGAGAAGGCGCAACCGCACCGAACAATGTCGTGCAGAGGAGCTCTTCCGTCTTTCCGTGTACGAAGCCAGAGCTGGAGTTCCAAAAACTAGCTCCACCTATAGGGTTTTGGCTCCGGCCACATAGCACCCAACATGGAGCCGCACCAAATGCGCCTTACAGACTGTTTAGTTCCCTTCCATTTTGCAAAATTTTTCGAGATTTTTCGTCACATCGAATCTTTAGACGTATGTATGAAACATTAAATATAAATAAAAAATAAAACTAATTACACAGTTTAAACGAAATTCACGAGACGAATCTTTTAAGCCTAATTAGACTATGATTAGACACTAATTGCCAAATAACAACGAAAATGCTGCAATACAATTTCGCCAAAAATTTCGCCAACTAAACACTACCTTAATCATGATCGTCGCTGCGAGGAGAGAAGTGTTGTTGCATTGCTCCTAACTTATCATCAAGGTTTTTGAAGGCTTTTCTCGATGATTTCAAGCATCCACGGTCTTCCATGAAAAATTCGTGGCTTTTGAAAAGTATGAAGAACATTTGCCAAGAAGATTCCATTCAAAATGCTCCTTCCATGAGACAATGAACAAGAAGTGACCAAGAACAGGAGGGAGAAAAAACGAACCCAGCATCACACACACACACATACACACACCCCAAAAGAAAAAAAAAACTCCGGAAGGGCCCACACGCGCACATAGGGGGAGCATAGACCAAAACCGGGAAGAAACAGAGGAGACGGAGAGAAAGCGACGCAGCTGCCTGACTTGACCTCCGTGCCTCCGCCGTCCGCCCGTTCCCGTCCCTCCTCTCTCCTCTCTCCTCTCTCCTCTCTCCTCTCACCTCTCACCTCAAGGCCCTGACACAAACAAAGAAAAACTTTTACTTCCCCGAGGCGGCGAGGCCCGCACAGGCAGAGGAAGCAGAGCAGAGGAGAGAGAAGGACCACACCGCAGCACAGGGCACAGCACCCAGCGCAGCACGCACAGGCAGGCACAGCTCCCCTACTACACGCATGCCCACGCCACCCTCCCCTGCCTCCTATCTCTCTCTCTCTCTAGCTAGAAGCCCTGGCGTGGTGGTGGTCTAGACAAACAAGCCTTTGGTCTCCGTGCGTGTAATCGAGTTTGCCGGTGTTGGCCTCCCTGCCTCCCTCTGCCCGCCCTCTGCCTTCTTGTGCTCGCTTCCTCCCCCGCCTCGCCTGCTCCCCTGTCCCTCCCGTGTCGGAGGGGACACGCGCACGCGCGGCCGTGTGGGACGGGCGGGCCTGCTCGGCTGCTCCGGAAACCGGAACCGGCCATGCCTGGGGCCCGCTAGCTAGCCGACCTCTCTCTCTCTCTCTCTCGCTCGTTCTCGCCGGCGAAACGAGCGCTTGGTTGGCTTGGCGGAGGTCCGGGACGTCGAGATGATCAAGCAGCAGCAGCAGCAGGCACCGCCGGCGCCGGCGAGCTCCGCCGCGCCTCCGGCGCCTGCTGTCCCGGCGGCGGCAGCGGCGCCCAGCGGATGCGAAGGTATGTGCGATTGCTAATGGCGGTCTGGCGGGAATGGAATGGAATAGTGCCATCTTTGCTTGGCTCTCTGGTCCTTGCGTTCTCGAGTTTTTTCTGCTTGGTGGGATTGGAAAGCGCCTTTTTTTTTTCTTCCCTCTGGACTTCTGGCTGTAGCAAAGTCGCGATTTTTCCAATGCGTTCTTAGGCGTGTCTAGGGGCTTCTGTGATTTCTGGAGATTTTGCGGGGTGTTTTTTCTGTGCAAAAAAAACACCGCTGGCCGCGCCGTCGCGATCGTCGCCGGCCACCGGCGTGGAAAAGTGCACGATTATTCTGCATTTATGTCCTTCCGTATCTCAGAAACCCCGGAGCTCCATCTGGCGAGCTACGAGAGTTCTGGAGTAGTAGTAGTAGTTCTTCGTTTCTTTCTCTGTGTCCGCAAGTGCAAGCGCAAGCTGCAACGGCAGCCATGGTGGTCTGCGTGCCTTCGGCGGAATTAGGGGGGAAAAGTAGCTCCTTTTTCTTCTGTTATTATCACTGATGATGCGGTTGGTTTGGTTTGGCCAATTGGCCTTGCGTATGTGTGCAGGGGAGAAGAAGGCGCCGCCGATCAACTCGGAGCTCTGGCACGCCTGCGCGGGGCCTCTGGTGTCGCTGCCGCCGGCGGGCAGCCTCGTCGTCTACTTCCCACAAGGCCACAGCGAGCAGGTGAACCCCTCTCTCTGAGCCTACCCGTGCTGTGATTCATCATTCATGGTGGCTCCTTGCTTCACTTTTTTGCGATATTTTTTTATTTGTTTTTTTAGTTTTTTTTTCGTATGGTCTGACTTGTTCATGTGCCACGGCCTTTTAAAATGCTTTCTAGTTGGCAAATTTTGCTTTGATGCTATGCATAAGAATATTTTAATTCTAAATAACGGACCCTCTGGGGTCTTGACAGATGACAGGCCAAGATTGGTTTCTGTCGAATTTTAATTGCTAAAAGTATCAGGGACGTGACTTGATTTGCTGTTCTCCATTTTGTTGAGTGAATGAGTGGTGCTGCCAGTTAAGTTGATGGGATCTTTCGCTATTTATAGTGTTCATCACTATTTTAATGTACATATTTTTACAACAAAAAAAATGTACTCTCTCTTTCCTAAAAAGATGCAATTTTAGAATTGTGCTATATTGAATCAGGTCAAGTTTGACCAAATTTATATATAAAAAAATACCAATATTTACCATTAGATTCTTCATGAAACATATACTTATTTGGAGCCATAAACATTAATATTTTTATCTATATATTTAGTTAAACTTTAGGTACTTTAACTGAGAATGCACCTACAATTGCATTCTTTTTGGGGCAAAGGTAGGACAATTTTTGTATCATATACCTATTCATTTCTCGGAGTGATTCATTTATGACTTTTCAAAGCATATCTGTTCTGTAGTCTGTACTTTAGCAGATCCTTATTCTATCATATCATGACTATTTTCTTTGTCTTGTAAGATTGGTACTTTTTTTTAAATGAAGGAATTAAGATTGGTACATTCGAAATAGGAATTCGATGAAATATGGACATGTTACTGCAAAAAAGAGAAGATATGTTGTGCTTGTAATGTTTGTTCAGTTGGTTGGTAGTATATTTTGCTTTTGTTTGCTGCCGATTTTTGGCTTATGGCCAAAGCAGTTGGGAGTAATGGGCCTACTACCCCCACTCTTTTTATGGGTTTCTGGTGTGCTGCACCATTCCCTTGCTTGCTGTTTGGTGGATGAAGGAACCAAGTACGATGGGATTTTAGCTTTTATATAGGTGATGCTTTCAGTAACCTCTGTCACAAATTTCATGGATTTGGCACCAAAGAAGCTTGTTTTGAGCAAGTTTAGGGGATCGGATGATCACATGTTCGGATTTGGAAGAGATTCTCTGTCTGAATGCAAGCACTGGGAGGTGCCCAACTTTGGTTTTTCCTTTCCTTTTTGCTCGATGAAAGAAAATGGAACCTTTTCAGCTATGATTGGCTGGTGGTTTCATCGCACATGGTGGCTATAATAGCTCTTTGATGCAATGTATCTACTTGTGTTATGTGCTGTCAAATCCCAACGACTTTCCATCACAACTTTCTCATTTGGCTTCTACAGTAGATATTGGTTTTACACTGTACTGGTGTTCAGGGATTTTTCAACCTGATTTACGCAGTAGTTATTAGTTTTACACTGTATGACTTCAGTTAGTAACATCTTTATTTTTTTCCTTATTTCGTTCTTGATGGCTCACAAGACTTGGGAATTTATATCTGCATTCTTCAGAAGAAAAATTTTCATTCTGTTTTTTTTTTCCCTCTCAGGCTGTGTTTGAGTTGGAGTATGAGATTTAAAGTTAGCTCTTACTGTAGGTTGCAGCTTCTATGCAAAAGGATGTTGATGGACATGTTCCAAGCTACCCAAATCTTCCGTCAAAGTTGATTTGCCTTCTGCATAATGTCACTTTACATGTAATATTATGCTGTGCCCCCATTTTAATTGTCTTCTGCTTGATCATTTATGCATTTATACTAAAAGGATTTCTTCTGGGGCTTTTGTAGGCGGATCCAGAAACAGATGAAGTGTATGCGCAAATGACTCTCCTGCCAGTTACTTCAGTACATATCCAGTTCCACTCCTGGTTTGCCATAAGTTTTTCCTCTATTTCCGTATTTTAACACGAGCTTTGTATTTCAAATTGATTGTTAATGGTGATCAGTATGGAAAAGAGGCACTGCAACTATCAGAACTGGCATTGAAACAACCAAGGCCTCAAACAGAGTTCTTCTGTAAGACACTAACTGCAAGTGACACAAGCACTCATGGAGGCTTCTCCGTGCCTCGTCGAGCAGCTGAGAAGATATTTCCACCTCTTGTATGTGAAGATTTGTGTCCACATGATTTTTGAGCATTTTATTTGTTATTGCAATTAAATGTACTCACATCCTTCTGTAGGATTTCTCCATGCAACCACCCTATCAAGAGATCCAAGCCAGAGATTTACATGATAATGTATGGACATTCCGTCACATATATCGAGGTAAAAGATGCAGCATCATGGAAATATTTTTGGATGAAAAGTTTAGTATCAGAGCCATAATGGGTATTTACATGTAAATTTCTGTTTTATTGTCTTCAATACAGTTGTGCATTGTAGCTCATGTACACAATTTTTAAAGAAGTTTTCACACAAATGTTTTTTCATGGTTCTATCTTTTTCGTGCACATACAAACTTTGTAGGATGTTTGACCATCCCCATCTTTTGGAACGAACAGGTCAGCCAAAAAGACATCTGCTTACCACTGGCTGGAGTCTTTGTGTGAGCGGAAAGAGATTATTTGCTGGTGATTCTGTCATTTTTGTAAGGTACAGCTGTACATCACAGCTTCTGAATCTATGCCTTTGAAATTTTCTCTAAAAAAGCTCATGAGAGATGATACCTCCTTTTTTCTGGTCTTCATGGTTGATTCAACACTGACTATTCCTTTTTCCTTGGTTTTTGTTATATATGTTTTTAGGGATGAAAAGCAGCAACTTCTACTTGGAATCAGGCGTGCTAATAGACAGCCAACTAACATATCATCATCTGTCCTTTCAAGTGACAGCATGCATATAGGAATTCTTGCTGCTGCAGCCCATGCCGCTGCCAACAATAGCCCATTCACCATATTTTATAATCCTAGGTCTGCACTGAGTTTTGACTTAATGTCTAATATTTACTATAAATGGGCTTACTTCTTGTGAATGCTAGCGGCTATCAAAATCCAAATTTGAAAGCTTTTATTTTCAGGGCCAGTCCTACAGAGTTTGTCGTACCATTTGCTAAGTATCAGAAGGCACTCTATGGTAATCAAATATCTTTAGGAATGCGCTTTCGCATGATGTTTGAGACTGAAGAATTAGGCACAAGAAGGTATACTGTATCTCACTTTACTTTTTTCCCTGCTTCAAGTGTCTTGATTGTTGTTTTGCATTTCTCTTTCTAACAAACATAATGGGTTTGCTTGCACTTCCATATTATAAGTAGAAACCAAATTAAACTGTTTTGACAAAAATGTCATGTTCTGAATAGTCTTTCTTATCTCCATTTTTTTTTTCATATTCCTATATGTTGTTATTTTGCAGGTACATGGGTACAATAACTGGCATAAGTGATCTAGATCCCGTAAGATGGAAAAACTCACAATGGCGCAACTTACAGGTTGGTTTTCTAGTTAATTTCGTTGCATCCTGTGCACTACCCTTTTCCCCTTTTCTGTTGCTGATACATATGTTCTTTTGTGACCTAAGGATATTGTATTTTTTTCAATAGGTTGGCTGGGATGAGTCTGCAGCAGGCGAAAGGCGTAACAGGGTTTCAATCTGGGAAATCGAACCGGTTGCTGCTCCATTTTTCATATGCCCTCCACCATTTTTTGGTTCAAAACGTCCTAGACAATTAGGTATGCTTTGGTGTTTACGTTAGCACTAGTTACATGGCAGGACTTTTTTTTTTCTAGATAGTTTGGTAGTCAGGGATGCTATTCCTCAAACCACACTAGTGAAGATGCTTGGTAATATTCTTTGGATTATAGATAAGCAGTTAATGAATTCTGTATATATTTTGTGAGTTTAAGATTTAAAGTAGTTTGAGCCCTGATATAAAAATGCTTTTTTAATGTGTAGCATGGATGTACAGTAAATGATCTCTGCTATGTACTTGCAGATGATGAGTCCTCAGAAATGGAGAATCTCTTAAAGAGGGCAATGCCATGGCTTGGTGAGGAGATATGCATAAAGGATCCACAGACACAGAACACCATAATGCCTGGTCTTAGCTTGGTTCAGTGGATGAACATGAATATGCAGCAGAACTCCTCGTTTGCAAACTCGGCTATGCAGTCCGAGTACCTCGATCACTAAGCAACCCCAACATTCAAAATCTTGAAAGCGGCTGATCTCTCAAGGCAGTTAAACCTGCAGAACCAGATTCTGCAACAGAACAGCATTCAGTTTAGTTCTCCCAAACTTCCTCAGCAAATGCAGCCAGTCAATGAATTGTCAAAGGCATCACTTCCACTGAATCAGCTTGGTGTGGGCACCAAACCGCAAGAACAGACTCAAGACCCAAGCAATCTGCAGAGGCAACAACAGTCCATGAACCAACTACTTCCATTGAGCCAATCTCAAACCAATCTTGTCCAGGCTCAGGTCCTTGTCCAGAATCAAATGCAGCAGCAGCAACCACAATCCATGACTCAAAATCAGCAGCCAGCTGCCAGCCAGTCGCTGCTCCTGCCCCATCAGCAGCAACAGCAACATCAACAACAAAAGTTGGCACATCAACAGCAGCAGCTTTTACTTCAGCAACAACAATTGCAGCAACAGCAGCAAAATCAGCAACAGTTAAATAAGATGGCTGCGCAAGTGCCAAATCTGGCATCACATCAGCTGCAACTGTCTGATCAGCAGCTTCAGCTGCAACTGCTACAAAAATTGCAACAGCAGCAGCAGTCGTTGCTATCACAACCAGGTGTTACTCTTGCACAATTACCTCTAATCCAAGAGCAGCAAAAGTTGATTATTGATATGCAGCAGCAGCTGTCAAATTCTCAATCACTTTCCCAGCCACAAATAATGCCTCAACAAAATACCAAAGTTCCGTCACAGGCAACACCACCACCACCAACCGTGCAACAAGAGTCACAGCAGAAGCTTCCACAGAAGCATGTTAGTTTCACTGACACATCACATACTGCCATTCCTCCAACTACGTCAGTCAACGCCATTTCAGCTGTGGGAAGTCCTCTGATGGCAACTGGTGCCACACATTCTGTACTTACCGATGAAATCCCTTCCTGCTCAACATCACCTTCAACAGCTAATGGTAATCACCTTGTGCAACCAGTCCTCGGAAGAAACCAACAATGCAGCATGATGAACTATGAGAAGGTGCCTCAGTCTACTGCTCCTATGTCAATCCCAAGCTCCCTGGAAGCTGTCACGGCGACGCCAAGATCAATCAAGGAATTGCCAAAGTTGAATTCTAATGTCAAGCAAAGTGTAATGGCTTCAAAGCTACCAAATACAGGGCCTGTACCTCAAAATTTGGCTAACAATGCACCCCCGACGGACTATCTGGAAACAGCTTCATCAGCAACTTCAGTGTGGCTTTCCCAAGCGGATGGACTTCTACATCATGGTTTCCCCATGTCTAACTTCAATCAGCAGCAGATGTTCAAAGATGCGGCTCCTGAGACTGATATCCACAGTGCTGATCCCAGTAATAACACACTCTTTGGTATAAATTGTGATGGTCAGCTGGGCTTTCCCATGGGAGCGGATGGCTTCTTATCGAATGGAATTGATCCTTCCAAGTATCAGAATCACATTTCAACAGATATTGATGGTAACTACAGGATCCCAAAGGATGGTCAGCAAGAAATATCGTCATCCATGGTTTCACAGTCATTTGGTGCATCAGATATGGCATTCAATTCAATTGACTCTGGTATGAATGATGGTGGTTTCGTGAACAGAACTTCTTGGCCTCTTCCCCTAAAGAGGATGAGGACATTTACCAAGGTTGGCACTTTTCTATTTCTTTAACATACAGCTAATCTTTCACTTTGGGTAAACATAATAGTATTTGTGCTTTAACTGTTATGAAACGAAGCATATGCTATTTTCAGTTTCATATTGTTTCTTCTGCTTAACCTATAATTTCTTGTAGGTGTATAAACGTGGAGCTGTAGGTCGGTCCATTGACATTAGTCAGTTCAATGGATATGATGAGTTGAAGCATGCTCTGGCTCGCATGTTTAGTATGGAGGGGCAACTTGAGGAACGACAGAGAATTGGCTGGAAACTTGTCTACAAGGATCATGAGGATGACATCTTACTTCTTGGTGATGACCCTTGGGGTAAGTTCAGCTGTCTCGTACTTTAATATATATATTTTTAAAATTATTTGCTTTTGGGAGTCTCTAAGATAGGAATACCAATAAATTTGGTAATAATGATCAATTTGTAAAACTGCTGGATATGTATGTTCTTGAAACTGGTCCTGACAATATGAGATATGCTCAATAATTCGATGATGAGTTATGAACAAAACATGAACAACCCTAAATGTACTCTGATTCTGTCTTACCCTTATTTTGTTATAATGCAGGGAATTTGTCAACTGTGTGAAGTGCATTAGGATCTTGTCGCCTCACGAAGTGCAGCAGATGAGCCTGGATGGGGATCTGGGGAACAACATTCTCCCCAACCAGGCCTGCAGCAGCTCGGACGGCGGGAATGCCTGGAGGGCTCGCTGCGATCAGAACTCTGGTAACCCTTCTACTGGTTCATATGACCAGTTTGAATGACCTAACTTGCCGGTCCATTCATGCCGGATCACAAGTAGGCGTCTCCTGAGGGATGGCAGGTGCAGAATATTTGTAGATGTGTCACCAGTTTTACATCCGGGAGAGCAAATGGCTCCATGGATTGGTAGCGTTTTTGTTCATATGTGTAGGTTTTCTCACATGGAAGGGATTGTAGTATAGAGGATGGGAAATGAAGCTTACCGTAGGTGAAAGATGATGTTGTACTATGAGAGAAAAAAACATGCTTGTTGTAAAGACTGCTGGCCTTCAGTCCACGTATCTCAAATTTCTTCTCTGACCATGTGCTGTTTCCAAAGCGTTATGTCCTGTTCGTGCATTCTTCAGGAGTTGAGCGCAAGAATTCTTGTGCTGATTGTCGCAGGAGCACCCATTTTCACTTTATTAGTGCTGAACAGTGTCTTATAATCGGTACTTTTTAGCTTTTTTTTTTTCCAGTCGGAACAGTGTTTTTTTTCTCACAACAAATCAGCCGGAACAGTGTTTGGGCTTAGTTTTTTCAGCGAAGCGAACGGTGCCAAAGTTGACATGATTTTTTTCCTGCCGCTGTTGCAGACGCATTTGTGGGCCCTGGATATCAGCAGCAGCGTCGCAAGAAGGGAACCAACAGAGGCAACAAATCAACACAGGGGTTTTCCTAAAAATCCCCCTAAAGCTCTGATTTCCTATAACTGCGGGGTTCTCCTCTCAAAAATCCTTCTAAAACTCGATTTACTAAAACTTTTTTTTTGGTGATCCAAACAACCACTTGGTTGATTAGTTTTTAAAATTATTGGTAAAGTTTTTTGAGGAATTTGTTAAAGCTAAGTATAGTTGCTATAGTATTATCGCGGGATCGGTTACCAAATTGTAAGGCAGGCTGCATCATTCATGCAAGAATTTGGACTATTATTAGACAGGACAAACTAGTAGCATAATATAATAATTACTTCCCTTCTCCGACGATACGATACGATACCCTGCACTCACTTTCTTCACGATGCACACCCCTAATGCTGGGGAAGGATAAAGATCTTCTTGACACCGTCGGTGAAGTCGACGCCCACCTCGGCGAACCCCTTCTTCTCGTGCTGCCTCAGGACATCCGCATGCAGGTCGATGCAGTAATTCCTACGAGCCGTATCAGATTGACGGAGGTCGCGCAGCTCGGGGAACCTGGAGTAGACATAGGAATTTTCCTTGATAGGAGGCAGCTTCTGGTACAGACGTCTCTTCTTGAGAATGTCGATGAAAGAGTCGGGCACCGTCTCCTTGGTGATCATAGCCACCGTCGGCTCGGCCATGCGCTCGATCCCCGCCGGCGGCTTGGTCAAGAAGACGAAGTTGATCCAGGAGGCCTCCGTTGTCAGCCGGAATTGTTCCGGCCAAGAAACTCTCAACCTCACGTACTGAGAATACAAGCACGATGAACACAGGGTATTTTTGGTGCTGTGCGAACTGCAGCAGCTTTTCTGTTTTATGCTCCTCTATTATTTGTATCTAATTACAGAGAAGACTTCAACGGAAAGAAAATGGTGGCCGGGCTTTGCTCGCACCAACCGACATTCGTGGCCATGAACCGCACTACTGCATGTGCCATCCCACACGCCCAGTCCACGCCACGATCCTACATAATCGGTACAAAGACGCGCTCGGGAGGAAAGAATCCAAAGCCGAGCTCTATGCTAACAGAACGCTAACTGAACTTAACTGAAAATGAAAGCAAAACGAACTGAACTCAGACTTACAGTTAAGACTCACATTTCACCCCCTAAGTCTGAAGTTCCTTGCCGACGTTGACGACACCAAGCTGAACACGTAGCTCACAGAAACGATTTCGTGCTAGCGGCTTGGTCAGTATGTCGGCGAGCTGCTCTTCAGTGCGGACGTGCTCAACATCCATCCTCCCATCACCAATGCATTCGCGGATAAAATGATATCGAACATCTATATGCTTACTTCGATCATGGTAGACAGGATTCTTACTGAGAGCAATGGCAGATTGACCGTCCATCTTCAACAGGAAGGCAGCACGCTCTTCACTCTTCAATTCTGACAGAAGCTGCGCCAACCAAATTCCTTGACAAGCTGCCGTCGTCCCTGCTATATACTCTGCTTCACAGGAGGAGAGGGCGACAACTTTCTGCTTCTGGGACTGCCAAGTTACTGGGCACGATCCAAGAAAGAACAAAACACCTGTGGTGCTCTTCCTTGAATCAATGTCTCCTCCCATGTCAGCATCACTGTACCCGAGCAGCTTCACATCTGCTCCAGTACGTCTGTAATAACAGCCATAATCCAGTGTACCTGAGATGTAGCGCAGAATTTTCTTCACTGCATTGAGGTGCTCAGTTGTTGGAGTCTCCATGAATCTGCTGACATAACCCACGGCGAAAGCTATATCAGGCCGTGTGTGCACTAAGTATCGCAGGCATCCAACAATCCCACGGTACTCAGTGGCATTCACCATCGGAGCCGTGCTGTTCTTAGACAACTTCAGCCGTGGCTCCATCGGGGTGTGACAGGGGTTACAACCTGCCATCCCTGCACGCTCCAGTATCTTCCGTGCATACGCTGCCTGTGAGAGCTTGATGCCCCCTGCTCCCTGCTGCACTTCAATGCCTAAGTAGAAAGAAAGCAGACCAAGATCGCTCATTTTGAACCTGGAACTCATCTGCTTCTTGAACTTGGCAATCTCGTCGGCGTTGTCCCCGGTGATGACGAGGTCGTCGACGTACACGCCCACTAGCAGACGCGACGAGCCCATGCCACGGGCATACACTGCATGTTCCGACACGCTGTGCTCAAAACCGAGGGCCACCAACGTCTCGTCGAGCTTTGCATTCCATGCGCGCGGAGCCTGCCGAAGTCCATAGAGCGCCTTGTGGAGGCGCAGCACCTTGTTCTCCTCTCCGGCGACGGCAAAGCCAGGAGGCTGCTTGACGTAGACTTCCTCCGTCAGCACGCCATTCAAGAACGCGGACTTCACGTCCATGTGATGCACTGACCACCCCTCCTGAGCGGCCAGAGCAAGCAGCAGACGCACAGATTCTATCCGTGCCACAGGCGCGAACACCTCTTCAAAGTCCACGCCCTGCTGCTGAACATATCCTTTCGCAACAAGGCGGGCTTTGTGCTTGACAACCTCGCCGGCGCTGTTCTTCTTCAGCTTATATACCCACTTCAACCCGATCGGACGATGACCAGGAGGAAGCGGTACTAGCTGCCAGGTTTGGTTGTCTTCAATAGACGCCATTTCCTCCAGCATGGCACGCCTCCACGGGGCTTCCTTCTGAGCCTCTGCAAATGTGCCTGGCTCGTTCTCGATCTGAAGGTGGAGCTCAGCTGCAACTGTGCGTGCAGCTAGGACAAGCTGTCGCCTGACCCACCTCAAGGGTTGCCGGTCCAAGGACACTGTCCATGGAGCGGAAACGAGGCTCGAAGTCGTCGTTGTCGGCGTCCAGGTACTCATCAGCGTCTGGAGGTGGCGACACGAACTCCACCTCTGGAGCTGCTGCCGGCGCAGGTGTGGCTGGAGATGACGCTGGCGCGGCAGATGGCTCCTGGTGCGCGTCCGCGCCGCTCTTCAAAGAACCCTGGTGCGTCCGGCGACACCGGTGATGGACCCACCCGCCAGCATCTTCCTCCTGCTCTTGTGGCTCGATGACGAAGTCAAAGCCATTGACCCTGGACGGATCCGAGTCACCCCAGGCTCCATGCTGCAGCCTCGTCGAAGACAGCGTCTCTGGACACGACCGCACGCCGAGAGGCAGGATCGTAGAAACGCCATGCCTTCGCCCCGGGTTTGTACCCGATGAACACCACAGGCACTCCGCGGTCCTCCAACTTGCTTAGACGTGGCTTCGTCGACTTGATGTAGGCCACGCAGCCGAAGGTCCGCAGGAAGTGTACGCCGGGACGCCGTCCGTGCCAAGCCTCGAACGGTGTCATGCCGTCAACAGCTTTGGTGGGGGCGCGGTTCAGCAGGAACACGGCAGTCGCCACTGCCTCGCCCCAGAACGATGCCGGCATGTTCCGGCTCTTCAGCAAGCTTCTCACCATCGTGATCACGGACTGATTTCGGCGCTCCACTACCCCGTTATGCTGAGGGGTGTAGGGCGCCGTGCGCTGCCTCTGGACTCCATGCTCGGCGCAGTACTCCTCGAACGCGACGGAGGTGAATTCGCCGCCGTTGTCAGTGCGTAGAACACGCAGCCGACGGCCGGACTCCACCTCCACCTGTGCCTGGAACTTGCGAACCGCGGCGAGCGTGTCGCTCTTCGCGGCAAGCAGCACACACCACATGTACCTGCTCTTGTCATCAACCAGCAGGAGTATGTAGCGCTTACCCCCGGGTGTTTGCGGCGAGATTGGGCCACACAGATCTCCATGGACCAAGTCGAGGACGCCTTCAGCCCGTCGCTTCGCCTGCGATGGGAACGGGCTGCGCTTCAGTTTGGTGGTGACGCAGTCCGCGCAGAGCTGGTGCACGTGGTCGACGGGAGGCAGTCCGTGCACCATGCCGCGCTGCTCCAACTTCCGGAGGGCATCGAAGTGCAGATGCCCGTAACGTTCATGCCACAGCCACGCGCTGTCGGATGTGCGCGCGGCCAGGCAGAGCGGCCGGGCGATCTTGACGCGCAGGAGGTACAGGCGGTTGGTCGAACGGTGGATGCGCATGATCAGCCGTCCCTTGTTGTCGCGGATTCGGAGAAGCCCGTTCTTGGAGTGGATCTCGCAGCCGCCTTCCTCGAGTTGACCATAGCTGATGATGTTGGTTGTAAGCCTGGGGATGAAATACACCCCCGTGAGTGGCAGGTGCTCACCAGTCTTGCCTTCGAAGAGGACGGTGCCGGACCCCTCGATCGCCACCTCGGAGCCATCGCCGAATTTGACGGTGCCGCGGACGGAGGTGTCGATGTCGACGAACGCGTCCCTGCAGCCCGACATGTGGTTCGTCGCTCCACTGTCCAGGTACCAGACGCCGTCGTCGCGCTCGGTTGAGCCATCAAGCTTCGCGAGCACCTTTGCCTCGATGACGCGTAGCGGCGGGGAAGAAGTGGATCGGACTCCGCCAGTCTGTGCGAGCGGCGCGTTGGAGGAGACAGAGGCGTGAGCCATCAGCAGAGTCGGCTCGTCGTCCTCGTCAGCTTGCGCCATATGGGCCTCCTCCTTGGGCTTGCTTCTGCAATCTTTGGCCCAGTGGCCAGTCTTACCGCAGCGTACACATTGATCCCGGTTGGGCTTCCTTCCGCCGGCCGGCTGCCCTTTCGTGCCATCACGCGGTGCGGAGCCGTCGCTCTTGCCGCGTCCGCGGCCACGACCACGGCCGCCGCGCTTCTTGCCGCTGGAGCTCGACGCCGCACTGCGCCCGGAGCTGTCCTGGTCTCGGCGAGCCTTGCGGCGCGCCTCCCAGTCTTCCTCGGTGAGAAGGAGACGCCCCATGGCGTCCGTGACGGACTTCTGCTTGCCGCGGTCCTCGAACACCCGAAGGCGCCCGATTACGTCCTCGATCGAGATGGTGCGGAGGTTGCAGAACATCTCGATGGAGACGGCGGCTTGGGACAGCTTCTCCGGCACTACCTGCAGCAGTTTCTTAACTACCTCGGATTCGGAGATGTTGTCGCCGAGGGTGCGCAGGTTCGTGGCGAGAGTGGTGATCCGCACGCCGAAGTCGCTGACGGTTTCCCCATCATTGAAGGCGAGGTTGCCGAAGTCGCGGCGGAGCTGCTGCGCGGTGGCGTCGCGCGCACGCTCGTCGCCGACCCGGAGGATCTTGATGGCGTCCCATGCCTCCTTCGCCGTGCGCCGGACGGCGAGTGCGTTCCAGAGTTCCTGCGGTACGGACCGCAGGATGCCCGCCATGGCCACCCGATCGTCGTGGTAGTCGTCCTCGTCAGGATCGTCGTCGATGGCGTCGACGACGACGTCCCATACTCGGAGCGTCTGGAAGTTGACCTCCATGACCAACGCCCACTCGGGGTAGTTGGATCGCGTGAGCATCGGCCACGCGACGCTCGCGGACGGACGCTCCACAATGCGCTCCAGGACGCGCGACCCGCTGCGGGCGCGAGAGCGGCGAGTGTGCGAGCGGCCTCGGCGGCGGCGCGGCGAACGCGATGGAGTAACCTCCTTCTTCTTCGACGGAGACTCGGACATGGCGCCGGCGGCGTGATCTCGGCTCTGATGCCAAATGTCAGCCGGAATTGTTCCGGCCAAGAAACTCTCAACCTCACGTACTGAGAATACAAGCACGATGAACACAGGGTATTTTTGGTGCTGTGCGAACTGCAGCAGCTTTTCTGTTTTATGCTCCTCTATTATTTGTATCTAATTACAGAGAAGACTTCAACGGAAAGAAAATGGTGGCCGGGCTTTGCTCGCACCAACCGACATTCGTGGCCATGAACCGCACTACTGCATGTGCCATCCCACACGCCCAGTCCACGCCACGATCCTACATAAACGGTACAAAGACGCGCTCGGGAGGAAAGAATCCAAAGCCGAGCTCTATGCTAACAGAACGCTAACTGAACTTAACTGAAAATGAAAGCAAAACGAACTGAACTCAGACTTACAGTTAAGACTCACATCCGTCACCATGCCTGTCCCGGCCGCCTTCTTGTTCCCCCGCTCAGCCTTGGTGACGACGCCGATCTCGCTGTCGACGACGATGCTGCTCCCCGACATCCTGACGGCGGCCTTGATCGATCGGGGCAAGTGTTCGGTGGCGGTGCTCTCGTCGACGTCGAGGCCCGTCTGTCGCCGCGCGCCTTGTCGATGCAAGGGCCTGGTGCTGCTGCGGGCGCCTCGCGAGGTAGGCCTCGGTTGGTGCAGGTGGCGGCGCGGCAGACTGCTGCGCTGGGGCGTTGTTGTAGGTCGAGAACGAACGAGGAGACCCTACCCAGGGCATCGCCGTCTAGCCGCGCGCTATATATATATATATATATATATATATATATATATATATATATATATATATATATATATATATATATATATATATATATATATATATATATATATATACACACACACACACGGAGAGTATATCTACAGAATAAGTTATTCTATAGCCACCTCCATTTACGATAATTTTATATACTAATTTACGATAATGTTAATACATATTTACGATAGTTGGGTTACTATAACATATGAGGATATTGATCATAACGTTATAGTAAACCACTTAGCAAGGAGTTACTATAATCTCATAAATTAACATAGTAATTATCGTAACTCAAAGTGGCTACAGAATAAGTTATTTTGTAGTCAGCTACAAGATAGTAGCTCTCTCTCTATATATATATATATATATATAATCAAAGTCTGATTTTGTTCATCAAACTCCAAACATTACCTATAAAAAAATGAATTTAGGAGATACCTCTTTTATTTACACTAGGTTTATGCCTGTGCGTTGTAAGTTGCAACGGGAACAAAAATAAAATACCATGGCAAATTTAAGTTTGCACATGTATTATTATACCACATGCCTAATCGGGTTTGACCTGCCCAAGTCCTAAAGTTACAGCCGTAAGCAATAGAAACGAGCTACACCCACATTATGAACCGCGTAAACATGGATCTGCTTAGAATTCTGTACGTTGCTTGAGATCCAAAAGCTTGCTTACGGGCAACAAAATCCTAGCTATGCAGCTTGTTGAGCCTCCAAATGCAGGTATGTGCGATTTCTCACGATTTCTCATATCTCTGCTGCTCTGCACTCAGAATAGCGTAATCGTTAGTAATATATGGTTCATGTGCACAAAGGAGTCCAAGGCACAGGTAGTGGGACTGCGGGAGGCATCATCGCACATTTGACATCAGTGTCTGTGATTGCAAATCTATTTCCCCGTACTGGCAAAGTAGCCCTAAAAGATTTCTCCTCTTGCTATAATAATAAATAAAGAGCAGTGCTAGCGTTCGGACGTCCGGACGTCCGGACGAATGCGCACATCTGGACGCTCGTGTCTGCACGCCGTTTCGCACGCCCACGCCGGACCCACGCCACCCGACCCCATGCGGGGACCGCTCAATCCCCCTCTGCTTCCCATGCTCGGACGTTTGCGCCCGGTCGGCAGTGGCCCAACAGCTGCACCAGGCGGGCAGGTGGTTCCCCTGCAGCAACATCCGATTTACTTTTGAAATATCGAGATGAAACATTGCAACATGAGTCTAAAAATAGATGGAATAATTCAAACATGCGTCTGAAACATTTGCAAAAAACACATGAAAACACATGAAAAGACCATTGCAAAACACATCCAACATCCGGATAAAACACTTGCAAAATATGTGTGAAACATCCAAATAAACACACTTGCAACATACGTTTGAAAAAAACAGATAAAACATTTGAAACAAACGCTTGCAACATACGTGTATAACCATTACAACATATGCAACATTTGATCTACTTTTGTAACATCCATATAAAACACTTGCAACATATCTCCAAAACATATGAAACACTTCAAATATACGCTTACAACATGTCGTTTCAACGTAACATCTGCTTGCTGCTTAAAAGAATGGAGGTTCATCGGCGTGTGGAGTTCACCGGTGTAAATCTCGCCTGTGACGTGGAGCTCGAGCTGTGCGTGGGTGAGTTCCATCCCGACCGTCGTGAGTTACGCGCGGGCGAGTTCCGCCCCAGCCACGGCGAGGTGGACAGGCGGAGCGCGAGATGTGCGTGGGCCAACTCTGCTTGGGCTGCTGTGAGCTGCACGTGGATGAGCTCCAACCCGGCTGCAGTGAGTTTGGGCTACGTCCGCCTTGGCCGAGATGAGTACGGGCGGCCGCGACGAGGACGGGATGAGCGCAGGCGGCCACGGTGAGCACGTGATGAGCGCGCACTATGCACGGTGATTTTTTTTTTTTTATCAAAAACTGCAGTGACGAGCGGATAGGAAGGTGCCATTTAGGCTGGCATTGTGGTCGACTAACGGAAGCGTCCGGGCGGACGGACGCTCTATTCTAAAAATTACCGATAAATTCCCTAGAGAAAGAATTACCGAGCGGATGCGTCGCGGTGGGCCATTGGGCCGGCCCACCAACGTGAGCGTCCGCAGGCGCGGATATCCGGCGTCCAGACGAAGGGACGGCGACAGGAAGCATTTCCGATAAAATCCAGTTGCTTCGTACCCTGCGGCTGCCAACTCGAGCCCTAGTGTTTCCTGCTCCTCGCCCGGCAATGGCGGACGCCGGCCTCAGCGATCTCAAGAAGCTGCTCGGCGACGTCCTCGACAAGCTAACATCGCTCGAGACCAAGCTGACGGCGGTCGATGGCGAGCTCTCCACCGTCAAGATCGACCAACGGTGCCTCCACGACGCCGTCAAGGCTGAGAAGCAGGCCGCATTCCCCGGAGTACTCGAGCTGCGTCTACCGGAGTACGACAGCACGGACGACCCCGACATATGGCTCCACCGCTGCGAGCTGCTCTTCCGCCTGCAGTGGACCGAGGAAGACAAAAAGGTGTGCCTCGCGGCCTTCCACATGACCGGCAAGGCGCAGATCTGGTACTACGGGGTCGAGCGCAACCGCGGCGTCCCTACCTGGCCGCAGTTCGCCGAGTCGGTGCGCCGCCGCTTCGGTTCCCTGACGCGCAGCAACGACGCGTTCCGCGAGCTCATCCAACTGCGGCACACCGGCTCCGTCGCGGAGTACCGGGAAGAGTTCCTGGGGCTGGTGGACAGATGCGACGGCGTGACCGACGCGATGCAGCTCGCCTTCTTCACCGCCGGCCTCCGCGATCCCCTGCGCGCCGACGTGGAGCTGCGGCAACCGGCGACCCTGCAAGACGCCGCGTGGATGGCCGGTGTGCTCGAGCACCGGGAGGAACTTGGCTTCGAAAATTGATCAATTTACTGATCAGTAAACACAAGGGATATAAATTATGATAGCATCGTTTAAAAAAAAGGGAATATTGTGTTCTTGTCCCTACTTTGATGTCTAATTGTGATTTTATCCTCGTTTTTATCATCGTTGTGATTTTATCCCAGCTTTGTAACTACTGATGCTCAGTTTCCCCTTACTTTTAACTCTGTTAGTTGTATGTGGAATAAAAAATTAAAAAACAACAAAACCCTTCCCAGTAAGACCAAAGGACTACAGTACCCCTATCCACTCGTCTCTGGGGACGGCTTCACCCGCGTCGGGCGGCCAGGGCCCAGCGGCTGAGAGCAGCGCCGCGCGCGCCCCTCCCTCGCGACTTCGAGCGGCGCCGCGCCCCCTCCCCTCCCCGAGCAGTGCCGCGCCCCCACCCCTCCCGGAGCAGCGCCGCCACCCTCTCCTTCTCACTCTCCCTCTTCCTCGCTCGGCTCTCCAGCATGGCGGGCGTGGCTCTCCTCCGGTAGCGGATGGTGCGGCTCTCCTCCGGCGACGTGGCGGGCGCAACCCCTCTCCCTCACCTCGGATCCGGCTGGATCCATGGCGGGCGTGCCACCCGGTGGCTGGATCCGATGGAGGACGGCCAGATCGATGGTGGGCGCGCCCCTGGCGATCCGGTGGAGGGCGGCATGATCCATGGCGGATGTGCCCCCTGGCGGCTGGATCCGGTGGAGGGCGGCTAGATCCATGGTGGGCGCCCCCCCCCTCGTGGCGGATCCATGGCCGGCGTGCTTCTCGACAGCAGATTCAGGGAGGTCTCGTCCTTCGTCGGTGGATCCATGGTGGGCACGATCTCTGGCGGTGGATCCAGCGACGACGGCCGGCTCTACAACGGTCCCGACTCGCTCGCCGACCTCGCCGTCGGCGGGGACCACGTCGCGGCCTACGAAGCCAACACCTTCGCCTCCGGGACCGGGAGAGTCCTATGGTGGCGCGGCAGGGACCGGTTCCCCACGCAGGCCGACGGCGGGTTCCACTCGCTCGTCTCCGAGGACGGCTTCACCTGCGCCGTCGAGACCAACGCGTCCGCGGCCGTCCGATGCTGGGGCCCGCAGGGTAGCGCGGTGCAGGCGGGGCTCGCCAACGCGACCGCCGCGCCGTACCTCGTCGCGGGGGGCTCCCGAGCATGCACCGTCCTCGCCTCCGGCTCTCATGCAATGATGCTGCCAAATTTTTTAAAAAAACAGGGGTAAAATCACAATGTATTAAGATAAGTAGGGGCAATTTCGCATGGGCAAACTTGTCCTTACTGAGCCCATTTGACACCATTACCTGTTGTTCACGGAAATAGGGGTAAACTTAAGCTTCGTTTTCAAAAAACAGGGGTAAAATCACAACGATGACAAAAGCAGGGGTAAAATCACAACTGGACGTCAAAGTAAGGGAAAAAACGTAATAGCCCCTTAAAAAAATTATGATAGTTATGCTTTCCTCGAACCTTTTTGTGCTTGTATAAACAGATGACCCAAATCCAGCATCTTCTGAGGAATTGAGAGCCTTTTCTCCCTAATTTATTTCCTGTTGAATTTATGAGGAATTGAGCCTTTTCTCCCTAATTTTTTTTTTCTGTTGAATTTAAGTCAGGTCCTGGTTGCAGTTGGCTCATGCTCTTTGTCAGAGTTGATCAATAAAGTTTTGGAGATACTATTAGATTGTTGATGGTAGTAGGTTAACACTCTGCCTAGTTGCATCCACAACTTAGAATGAATACAGCTGAATTAAAAAGAATCCTTCCCAGAAACAAGCTAAATATTTTAGTTGCTTCTGAATTCCTGTTAGTCTGTTATTTGCGAAACATCGTGCATCAACAGTTCAGCACCAGGCACCAGCCATGGGTTCATCAACAATCTGACTGAAAATTTTAGATTGTTGATGGTTGTAGGTTAACACTCTGCCTAGTCTTTGCAGCCACAACTTAGAACGAATACAGCTGAATTAAAAGGAATCCGACATTCCCAGAAGCAAGCTAGTAAGATTTTAGTTACTTCTGAATTCCTTTTAGTCTGTTCCTGCTAAAGACCGTGCATCAACAGTTCAGGACCAGGCACCAGCCATGGGTTCATCAACAGTCTCAGTGATTTTTTTTATTGCTGTACTTCTATTCTATAATCCTGATCTTATTTCACAAACAGCCATGGGATCAATAATGACAGGAGAATCAACAGAAATCTCAAGAAAAGCTTTTTGATATACATATACTTAACTATTGCATTATATACGATAATCATGACCTTATTCAGAAATCATAGAGACACCGTGCATCAGCAGTTGAGGACTAGCCATGTGGTCAACAATGACATAAAGAATCAACAAAATTTCAGTGGACATTTTATTTGTATGATTATATAATTATTATAGGATAATCCTGATCTTATTTCACAAATCATAGAGGTGACCTATTACAGATGGTACAGTCCAATGCCAATGCAATTCCTCCAGGAGAATGACTGGATGTAGGTCAGCAGCCAGCAGATTGCAACTCTCAACCCTCAACCTGGGTCCGAGGCGCAGGCTGTTCATGTTGTTGCATGAATGACTCATAGGTCTCCACCCGGGTCTTCGATTCAGGCTGTTCGAGCTCATGCATGAAACCATTCGTCATTGCAAGGAAATCCTTCATATGCAGTTTCTTCCACTCCTGTGGACAAGAGATAATCTTTGTAGTTAGAAAGCACAAGGACACATATGTACATACCACATTTTGGGCTATGGGTGTTATGGAAACAAATAGGTGAGGACGTGGATGACGTATTGATAAAGAGTAGTTGCCGGAATTAGGCCTCTGTTTTCAATATTATATGCAAACAAATCCCTACATTCACAGAGTGTGGTTGCAGTGGAATTTCAGATCCTGAGGATTGCAATAGCTGATAGAGTTCAGTATTCGATATGATCCTAAGGTTGCTGCAGTTCTCACAAGGATCAAGTTTGGGGATTAAAGAACCAGAATAATCACACAGCTTTAATATCCCAGGACTGCAGGAAACAAGTCTCCTCACCTCAAAATCCCATTCGCCATAAAGATTAGGATCCTCTGCATCACTCCATACATAAGCGTCAGCCAGCATTTTCTCCGAAGCGTCCTACAATGCAAAACCACCTTTCTTTTAGCAAAACACCTCTAGATGAGAAATCAGACTCCAAATAGTGGGGCACTATTCCAGGTTAAAATAAGAATCAAACACAATGAATGATGGCTTCCCAGTTAAAATTATCTACGATGGCATTCCAAGGATGAGCAAATGAGGGAAAGCATGAATATTGATGTGAAGTTTGTTGAGAACAAGGCGTTCATAACCAACCTGATACCATATGAAGGATGTGATCTCGTACTGAAAATAATGGTGACTTAAGAGAAGTTACTGCTCTAAGGAAGACTAAAGCAGAAACAGCAACACTGATTGGTATCAGGTCAGTTAGGCAGTTTGGAAACAACTGAATTCGTAGTAGAATTAGTTTCATTGCTTCACTAATCACCATATATTTGCCTGTGTATAATAATGGCAGAGATGCCAGATGTACTTACAGTCAATGATATCTCAACTCTTGTCCTCGTGTACTCCACATCCTCAAACGCATCCAGAAGTTGGAGCTCTTCGTCAGTAACACCCGTGATAACCTGCAGTGACCAATTTTAGTAGCAGTATATACAAATAATAAAAAGTAAGCAGAGGAGCAATTTTTGAGGTTTGAACTCAAACAGTCCTATGTGACAGTAACCAACAACAGACCCTCCCAGCAACTCTCTTGCTTTCAACGGGCAGGATCGCCGGGTAAATGCGGCCCTTGATGTTGAACCGATGGCTGCAAAAAATGGCCGTAGCATGTTAAAACTGAACTTGCAGGTTGCAAGCAAAAGTAAGCATCAATCTCTCTCGCTGTTGGCGTGCGTGACGCACATGCATACGCGTATAATATCTACTTCATGTGATTGCAACTTGCAAGAATAATAGTAATACTCATCTACTAGTTAAACTGGCGGAGTGACGGAGGTGGAGAGAGCATCTCCCATGTCGTCACTTTGGCCCCCCGCTAAAAAAAAGAAAGACAATGTAATCGGCACTGCGTCAGCGCGTCAGCCAACTACGATGACGGGGAAACGAAAGCGACGGCCCCAGGGAACCGTGGGGCGAGGGCCACCACCAAGACGGGGAAGGCGGAGGGGGAAGTGGGGAGGAGGATCCAGTTCGAGGGAGGGAGGGGCGGGCGTACTAGTTTGGGAGGAGGGCCGGGGCGGCGGGCGGGACGCGCTTGAGGATGGTGCGGACCACCTCGTCGGCCATCAGACTCCCGTAGACGAAGACGTTGTGCGCCCCAGCCGCAGCGGCCAGAGCAGGGGGAGGCGGCGACGGCGGCGTCGTTGCCATGGCGATCGAGGTGGGGCTGGGGAGGCGTCTGGTTCGGGTGTCAGGTGGCTGGCTCCGCGCCGCGCCGCTTGTCGAGTGCTGTCAGGTTGCGGCGCGTGCTCTGCTTGGTGTGTGTGATTCTGATTTCTGAACAGGGGAAGCTGGGGTGCGTGCGCCTTTTGTAAGTGGATAGAGTGGCAGAGGAGGTATATAAGGTGGAGCCTGCGTCAAGATTGGTGCCGTCTGTGTGATTCGAGCGCACGCCGTCGATCGCTCTCCTCTCCGAGAGCACACACGTGTGCTCATTGGATGCCGAGGTTGGGAGCTCATTTGATCGAAACTCAGGAGTTTCACGAGAATTGTCTAGAAATGCAACGGAGAAAAGCACATTTTTCACGAGGAAAACGCAAAACCAGGAAAAATTCACGTGAGGGACAGAGAGGGTGATCGGTTGTCTTTCATGAGCAATGACTCCGCCCTCCGTCCCAAAAAATTACAATTATAGAGTTCAAATTTTATCTCACAAAGATTACAGTAGTAGCTAATAGCTGCTAGGCCCTACAATGCACCATGTTGTGGGCCATCGTGGTGTGGACACGGTGCAGGCGTCCTGAAGGTTAAGGTCCCGTTCGCTTCGCTGAAACACTGTCTCGGCTGATTTGTTGTGAGAAAAAAATACTGTTCCGGCTGAAAAAACAAGTTAAAAAAGACGGATTATAAGAGAAGCGAACAGAGCCGATGTCTGGTCCGGAGACGAGTTGGATATGGATATCACTGACAAGAGAATATTCTCCCAGATGCCAGATCCCTGCCACCATAAATTTGGTTAGCGAGTTCATACTTGTTATCTAATCTGTGCCATAGTAAATAACTAAAGATTATTTAGCATGTATATTATTACTTAGTAATTATGATGGCAAAGATTAACTCTGATAAGCGCTAATATGTTGATTAGTGCATGTTTTGTATGCCAATGAGAATAATAGTGGTGTTAATTAATATATTTTATTTGTAATTAGCGACTATCATGGCAAAATTAATGTTGGTGCATATTTATTAGTGTATAATTAGTTGTTATTTTTAAATAATATAAATAAAATTATTCGAGTATTCTCATCCATCCTAACCAAACAGAAAAATGACTTACCACATTCATCCAACTGATATTTAGATTGAAGATATTTCAATCCAAGCCTACACGGAAAAAGACAGTATGGATACACTACTATAAAAAAGATTTTTAAAAATAGTTGCAGCACAAAAATTTTCATAAAATTTTAAAATGAGGTCGTATAAAGACAAAATTTATATTAAAAACTATAGAGACTGACGATATCTGAAACTTTATACTTGATCACATTTTTATTTGAGCTTCTTTAGGGACCCAGATATATATATATATATATATATATATATATATATTAAGTTCTCATATTTTGAATTTGAATTTTTGAATTTTTCAAATGGCCTTGGATGGAGGCATGTCCTACATCAAAGTTGTATATTCCCATTTAAGATTGTTTATGAGTCAAAATATTAATCACAAGATTCGTACGTATCAGTAAAAAAGATAGTGTCATATAAGTAGTCATAGTAACCGTGTATTGTGGTGGTAGGGGATAGAACACGTGAGGCGAGAGGTTGTGCGTTTGAATCCTGACACCTACACTTATTTAGAAATAGCGAAAATTAAATCCGGTGAGTGGTGCTCGGTCCTCTTGGCTTCTGGCCATATTAAAAAAATCTTATTTATACGACTTCTAAATGATTTTAAATTTTGTAAAACTTATTTTTATCAATGATCGACATAAGTCAACCGACCCTGAAAATCAATTTGTAAGGGGTTTGTCTTAAGAAATTCGTCCCTAGAAATCGATTTGTAGAAACGATTTTAAAACTGTCTCTGAAAATAACTTATTTTTTTAACGATTGATGACATCGTAATGGTTTTGCTAACCGATGACGATTGTTTTTGATCGTCTGTAAAATACATTTGTGCACTAGTGATATCTGAAAGGATCAAGATACCCAAGAGAGAGTGAATTAGGCTAATTCTAAATTTCTTTACAATAATTAAAGCATACGGTTAGCCCACTTTACCCCTTGTGCCTAGAAAGTGTTTCTAATGTTCTACTGAACAAAAAGTCTTACAACCTAAGTTTCAATCCTACTCTAATATGGCAATTCTATGAATGTAAATACAAGAAATGAATTGCTCAAAGTAAATGCTCAAAGTAAAGAGAGAAGGAAGAATGCGGCGATGTTTTGCCGAGGTATCGGAGAGTCGCCACTCCCCACTAGTCCTCGTGGGGGCACCCGCATAAGGGTGTAGCTCCCCCTTGATCCGTGCAAGGATCAAGTGCTCCCTACGGGTTGATTCTTTGACACTCCGTCGTGGTGAATCACCCACAACCGCTCATAACTTGAGTTGGGTCATCCACAAGCTCCGCTGGATGATCACCAAGCTCCCAATCAGCACCAAGCTGTCAAGATGATGGCGATCACCAAGAGTAACAAGCACGAACTCTCACTTGACCATGACAAGCCTAATAAGAAGGGTGGATGTACACTTTGCTACTCTTGCTTTCACTAATGAGGTCTCTCTCTTGGATTCTCAAATCTCAATCACCTCACTAGGACATTGCTCTTCTTGGCACTCTCAATGGTGTTTCTCAGCTGTTGGAATGAGCAAAAGTACCATCTCAAATGAATGGAGGAAGTATTTATACACCCCATTAAAAATGAACCGTTATGTGCCTCTATGGGGTGACCGGACGCTCCGGTCAGTTCACCCCAAAACTGAGTGTTTAAGTTATGACCGGACGCGTCTGGTCATGATTTTCCCTCTCTGGAATCTTACTGGAGTCGACCGGACGCTGCCACTCAGCGTCCGATCACTCACCTCTCAACGTCCGGTCACACCAGACGACTTCACCTTGATCAAATGAACTGACCGGACTCTGCGCCAGCGTCCGGTCAGCATTTGACCCTCCATTCACTTCCATCTCGCAATCATATGTGAATGAAGTTTGCTCTAATTGATCTAAGGGCTATTTTGGAGCTACCTAGTGCTAGTTTTGACAATTGTGCACCACACCTAACCCACTAGACTTACCTAGGTCAAGCTATCCATCCATACCCCCTTAATAGTACGGCCAAAGGAAAAATAAAGTCCTAAACTACTCTAAGTGTCTTCTCAACACCAAACAACACTTAGAACTAGTTCATCTTTAACCTTATCGTCTATCCTTTAAAAATTGAAACGATTTCCATCGTAGGGGCATGACAACCATGATTGCCCAATCAATTTCCATTACCGTAACCTAACTTAATTGCCTCTGCAAAACACACGTTAGTCACAGTAATCATGTATTGTCATTAATCACCGAAACCCAACTAGGGGCTTAGATGCTTTCAATCTCCCCCTTTTTGGTGATTGATGACAATACCACCTCGAGTATGTGAAAGAGATGAAGTTTTTAACATGCTTGGTTCATATAAGTTTTTGACAATAAGAACAAAAGAGTTAGGTAAGCTTATATGACCCAAGCCAACATAATGTACTCAAAAGATATGAAATAAGCATGAGTACAAGTAATAAAGCTCATTTGCATCGGAGTAAAATGCGGAAGCAAAGCAAATGAGCATAACACAAGTGATATGACATATAAATAATTCAAAGTAGAGAGCACACATGTCACATGTCACATATCACATAACTATCACGATCACATAGATATCACTGTCACATAAATATAGTTCGATGCATGAAAGTAAACACATGAATGCATAATAGTGTATCACACATAAAAAACCAAATATAATAGATAAGCTCCCCCTAAATGAATCGCTCCCCCTAAGTCTAACATACTCGATCCCTCTTCCCCTTTGGCATCAAACACCAAAACCTAAGGGCAGAGAGTTTGATCAACCATGTTATCTCCCTTATCTAGGTTGAGATGTCCATTAGTTAGCATTGGTGTCTTGATTGGCTTACATTCATCCATCTTGAATCTTTTGAGAAGATCATTTGTATAATTCTCTTGAGAGATGAAAATCCATTCTCTCATTTGCTTGACTTGAAAACCAAGAAAGAATATAAGCTCTCCAATCATTGACATCTCGAACTTCTTCGACATCAATTCATCAAACTCTTTGCAAGAATCTTCATTTGATGATCCAAAGATGATATCATCAACATACACTTGACAAATGAAGATATATCCATCAAGCTTCTAGTGAATAGTGTGGTGTCAACCTTCCCAATGGTAAAGCCCTTCTCAATGAGAAAGTCCCGAAGACGCTCATACCAAGCTCTTGGGGCTTGCTTAAGTCCATATAACGTCTTGGACAACCTATAAATATGATTAGGATATCTAGGGTCTTCAAACTCAGTAGGTTGATCAACATAGACTAGTTCATTAATAAAGCTATTTAAAAATGCACTTTTCACATCCATTTGATATAGTTTTATTTCATGATGTGATGCATATGCAAGGAGGATACGAATGGCTTTTAGTCTTGCAACCGGTGCAAATGTCTCTCCAAAATCCAACCCTTCAACTTGAGAGAACCCATTTACAACTAGTCTTGCCTTGTTCCTCACAACAATGCTTTGATCATCTTGCTTGTTGCGGAACACCCACTTTATTCTAATGACTCTTGCACCTTGTGGTCGCTCTTCAAGAGTCCACACTTCATTGTGGGTGAAGTTATTCAACTCTTCATGCATGGCGTTTATCCAATCCGGATCTTAAAGAGCTTATTCTACCTTAGTAGGCTCAAAGCAAGAGACAAAAGAGTGATGTTCAATAAACGAAGCAAGCTTTTGGGAGCGAGTCATTACTCCCTTTGATGGACTCCCTATGATGACATCTTATGAATGTGCTTGTAGTAGAGGTGAATTTCTTCTATCAACCACTTGAGGGGGAGGATGTGGAGTATCAACATCTTGTGCTTGCATCACCATCTGCTCATGGGAGACATGAGTGTCTTTATTTTCTACTCTCCCATCTTTATCACCATCTTATGACACATTTGATGAAGAAGGTGGATTGATCACTTGCACATCATCTTCATCATCATTAGGCTTGATGTCTCCAACCAGAATGTTCTTCATAATCTTCCTCAATGGTTCATCATCTACATCATCAAGATTCTCATGTGCTCCTTGGGAGCCGTTAGATATATCAAATTCTGCATCATATGTTTCTTCAACCAAGCCGGTGGTATGATTAAATACTCTATATGCTTTGGACTTTGATGAGTAACCAACAAGAAAACCAATATCACAACGTCTTTAAAACTTCCCTAGGTGTTGCCGCTTCTTGTAGATGTAGCATTTGCAACCAAACACCCTAAAGAAGGAGACGTCCAACTTCTTCCCATTGAGCAACTCATAAGGTGTCTTGCCAAGAAACTTTTGAAGGAATAGGTGGTTGAATGCATAGCATGCGGTGATGATAGCTTCTGCCCATAGAACTTCGAGAGTGTTGTACTCATCAAGCATTGTTCTTGCTAGTATGATCAATGTCTGGTTCTTTCTTTCAACTACATCATTTTATTGAGGAGTATATGTTGCGGAGACCTCATGCTTGATCCTAACTTCATCACAATAGGCTTCAATATTTGTGTTGTCAAATTCTTTCCCATTGTCGCTTCTAATCTTCTTTAGCTTTATTTCAAACTTATTTTGTGCTCTCTTGGCAAACTTCTTGAAGCATGATGTAACTTCGGATTTGTCATAAAGGAAGAACACCCATGTGTATCTTGAGTAGTCATCAACAATCACAAGACAATAAAGATTTCCTCCCAAACTCTTGTATGTTGTTGGTCCAAATAAGTCCATGTGAAGGAGCTCTAGCACTCTTGTGGTTGACATGAAAGCTTTTGTAGGATGAGTGTTTGCAGCTTATTTACCGGCTTGACATGCACTACAAAGCTTGTCCTTCTTAAACTTCACATTCTTCAACCCTCTCACCAAATCTTCTTCATTAGCTTCTTGAGTGAGCTCATTCCAACATGAGCAAATCTTCTATTCCATAGCCACCCAAGTGTTGTTTTGGTGAATAGTCATGTCTTCAAGTTAGCATCTTCGAAGGTGAAGTCCACTAGATATAGGTTGTATCTAAATCCCTTAAATATCACTTGATCATCATCTTTCTTGGATACAACCACTTCCTTTTCAGTATATAGGCATTGAAAGCCAAGATCATAATTGTTTAATGGATAGCAAGTTGAAGCTCAATGAAGCAACATATAGCATATTTGAGATTGAATGATCATTTGATATTGCCTCTTTGCCCAATTCTTTAACCTTGTCCTTTGAATTATCTCCAAATGTAATTCTTTTTTGTCCATCTACTTCTTCATCTAGTGAGGTGAACATACGAGGATCACCGGTCATATGTTGTATGCAATCACTATCAATTACCCAATGACTTTCACCGGTCTTGTAGTTCACCTACACACAAGAGATCAAGCTTTAGGAACCCAAACTTGTTGAGGGTCCTTCACATTCTCAACAAGTGACTTTGTTACCCAAATTTTTTTAGGCCTATTCTTGTTGGGAGATCCTAAGAACATGACTTTCATCTTTCCACTAGAATCCTTTCTAAGCATGTAATGAGCATTGAAAGCAAAAGGTCTAGCATGTTTGGGCAAGGGTTGTGGTGGTGGAGTTTGGCACTCATGGGCAAAGTGGCCTTCTTGTCCACACTCAAAACACTTATTTGGCTTTGGCTTTTGTTGTTGTTGTTGAGCTTAAGTCTTCTTCTCTTTATTTGTCATGTACCCAATGCCACTTCTATCCATCTTCATGATGGTGTTTATTAGTAGCTCACTTTGAAGATGCTTGTCTCTTGTGAACTTACTCAATCCAATCTTAAGATGCTCTTACTCCAACTTGAGCTTCTTGTTCTCGTCCTTGAGTGCATCATTATTTTTCTCTTCCTTGAGCTTCTTGTTCTCTTCTTTGAGCTTCTCATTCTCAAGAATCAAATTATCATCATGATCAAGAGTTTCTAGCACTATAGTGTTGGTGGTTTTGAGCTCTTCAAGATATTTCTTTAGCTTTTCATTATCATTCTTGAGCTTGACATATTCATCATAATTATCGGTCTCAACCACTTGCTTGCTCTTGCTACTAGAACTTTGCTCAATGCTCTCAATGATTAAATCATCACATGATGTAGCTATATCAATCTTAACAATATCGTTAGTAGCATCATGTGGCTCATTGGATAAAAATTCTTGAGCAATGACAAGATTATCATGATTAATCTTAAGATTAGTATATTCATTTTTAGCATATTATGGCTAGTGATGAGCTCATTGTGTATCCTCTCAAGTTTATCATGTTTATCTTTAAGCTCTTTCTTAGAAGATTTGAGCTTCTTGAGTTTGGATGACATAGCATCATTTTCTTCTCTAAGCTCAACACTAGCCTTTTTGGCTATATCGCATTTAGCTAAAAGAGAATCATTCTTAGCTTTCAACTTATCATTCTTAGCTCTAGTCTTTCTAATGATCTTAGTATATTGATTTAGCAATTTAACAAGATCATCATATGAAGGTGTTTCATATTCATCATCATCACTTTCACTATCACTATCATCATTATTAGCATGATCATTACCACTACTATCATCATCATTTAATACCTTGCGTTCACCTTTGGCTATAAGGCATAGGTGTGTAGAGGATGATGGAGGTGGTGTCGGTGAAGATGATGAAGAGTCAATCACAATGGCGGCCACCTTCTCATTATCACTATCATCATCGGATAAGCAACTTGATAAATCAATGTCCGTGAGCCAATCACCGACGTTGTATGCCTTTTCATTCTTCTTCTTCTTGTGGAAGTCCTTCTTTTTGCCATCTTTCTTCTTATATGGCTTATTCTTCTTCTTCTCATCTTCATCTTTATTGCTTGAGTCATCTTTCTTACCCTTGTACTTGTTCTTGTACTTGTCTTTCTTAGGCTTAGTGCATTAATGTGCTAGATGACCAAGTTCTCCATAATTGTAGCAATCCATCTCCGAGATTGGCTTCCTTTTTATGCTAGTGAAGAACTTCTTTTTCTTGCCATCAAACTTGATGCCACTCTTGTTAAGCTTCTTTAGCATCTTGGCGGTTCTTCTCACTATGAGAGCAAGACTTGCATCATCAATTTTATCATCACTTGAGCTCTCATACTCAAGCCTTGCTTTGCCCTTCTCTTGGATAGCTTTGAATGCTAAGTCCTTGTCTTTCTTCTTAGTAGAGGATGAGCCATCTTGTGGTGTGATGTGCATGTACATCTCATGAGCATTGATCTTTCCCAAGATTTATGTTGGTGTAGCGGTGGAAAGATCACCTTGATAAAGCACGGTCACAATATGCCCATATTTGTCAATGAAGAGGACACTCAAGATTTTTCTTACAACATCGGATGGTTGCATTTGAGTACGTCTAAGCCCATTGACTTTCTCTATAAGAACATTCAAGCGTAAGTACATTTCATTAGCACTCTCTTTAGGAAACATCTAAAATGAATTTAGCTTTTTCATGACAAGATGGTAGCATTCCTCACGCTCGCTCTTTGTTCCCTTATGGAGCACACAAATATCCGACCATAGTGCATGGGCGTCTTTGTGGTTCCTCACCCGATTAAACACATCTTTGCAAAGACCTCTAAAGATGGTGTTTCTAGCCTTTGCATTCCATTTTTCGTAATTAACCTCATCGCCTTGTAGGTGCGTGGGATCCCGAGGTTTTGGGAATCCTTGTGATTAGGCTATAAGTATTCCAACATCTAGAGCTTCTAAACAGGGCATTCTATTTTTCGTAATTGACCTCATCGTCTTGTAGGTGCGTGGGATCCCGAGGTTTTGGGAATCCTTGTGAGGCGGCTTTAAGTATTCCAACATCTAGAGCTTCTAAATACGCCTCCATGCGGATTTTCCAATAAGGAAAAATCATCCCCCTCAAAGATAGGAGGAGGACCATCCCCGTGAGACATCTTTCTCTAGACGGTTAAGTCTAATTTCGTGAGCACGAGGCTTTGATACCAATTGAAATGATCAAGATGCCCAAGAGGGGGAGTGAATTAGGCTAATTCTAAATTTTTTTGCAATAATTAAACCCTACGGTTAGCCCACTTCACCCATTGTGCATAGAAAGTGTTTCTAATGTTCTACCGTATAAAAAGTCTTGCAACCTAAGTTCCAATCCTACTCTAGCATGGTAATTCTATGAATGCAAAGACAAGAATTGAATTGCTCAAAGTAAAGAGAGAAGGAGGAACGCGGCGATGTTTTGCCGAGGTATAGGAGAGTCGCCACTCCCCACTAATCCTCGTTGGAGCACCCACGCAAGGGTGTAGCTCTCCCTTGATCCGCGCAAGAATCAAGTGCTCTTTACGGGTTGATTCTTTGACACTCCGTCGCGGTGAATCACCCACAACCGTTCACAACTTGAGTTGGGTCATCCACAAGCTCCGCCGGATGATCACTAAGCTCTCAATCACCACCAAGCCGTCTAGGTGATGGCGATCACCAAGAGTAACAAGCACGAACTCTCACTTAACCACGACAAGCCTAATGAGAAGGGTGGATGCACACTTTGCCACTCTTGATTTCACTAATGAGGTCTCTCTCTTGGATTCTCAAATCTCAATCACCTCACTAGGACCTTGCTCTTCTTGGCACTCTTGAGGGTGTTTCTCAGCTGTTAGAATGAGCAAAAGTACTCCCTCACACGAATGGAAAAAGTATTTATACACCCCATTAAAAATGAACCGTTATGTGCCTCTGCGGGGTGACCGGACGCTCCGCTCAAGTTGACCGGACGCTCCGGTCAGTTCACCCCGAAACCGGATGTTTAAGTTGTGACCGGACGCTGGACAGCGTCCAATCAGCACTGACCGGACGCGTCCGGTCATGATTTTCCCTCTCTGAAGCCTTACTAGAGTCGACCGAACACTGGCACCCAGCGTCCGGTCACTCACCTCTCAGCGTCCGGTCGCACCAGACGACTTCACCTTGATCAAATGAACTGACCGGACTCTGCGCCAACGTCCGGTCAGCATTTGACCCTATATTCACTTCCATCTCGCAATCATATGTGAATGAAGTTTGCTCCAATTGATCTAAGGGCTATTTTGGAGCTACCTAGTGCTAGTTTTGATAAGTGTGCACCACACCTAACCCACTAGACTCACCTAGGTCAAGCTACCCGTCCATACCCCCCTTAATAGTACGGCCAAAGGAAAAACAAAGTCCTAAACTACTCTAAGTGTCTCCTCAACACCAAATGACACTTAGAACTAGTTCATCCTTAACCTTGTCGTCCATCCTTTGAAAACCGAAACGATTTCCATCGTAGGGGCATGACAACCATGATTACCCAATCAATTTCCATTACCGTGACCTAACCTAATTGCCTCTGCAAAACACATGTTAGTCACAGTAATCACGTATTGTCATTAATCACCGAGACCCAACTAGGGGCCTAGATGCTTTCAATATCCATACCTTGAAATCTATAGATGGCCATATTCGCTTGTCCTCAAACCAAACACATCGTAAATGGACTTCTTCCCATTATATATGAGTACTTTAACCCTTGGTTGTTTGAGGCCTTTTCCTTGAACTTGCTTTGGATGGGCAGGATCGCGGGGTAAATGTGGCCCTTGATGTTGAGCCGGTGGCTGCCAAAATTGCCGTAGGCCATAGCACATCAAAACTGAATTTAATTTGCAGGGTGCAAGCAAAAGTATACGTGTACTAGTATCTACTCCATGAATCGGTAAACCACGCTGGATGCGTGATGCCGTGATTGCAACTTGCAAGGATAGCAATTTACAGGGAGAAGTGAGGGAAGTACTCGGATCGGAGTTGGAGCATCCACATCGATGACGGAGTCCGAGCCACGCAGACAAGGATCGATCCGAGGTCATGCATATATATAGCGCGCGGGGCGAGACGGCGACACCCTAGGTCTCGTTTTGACATACAACAATGCCACAGCGCCTCCGCCACCTGATCGAACCAAGGCGTACCTCATGAGGCACCCGCAGCACCAGGCCCGAACACTAGCCCCGATCAAGAAGTCCGCGCGGTCAGGATGGCGGGGAGCACCACCATCGTCGAGACAGGGGCAACGACGGCGGCGGCGGCAAAGGAGGATGGCGAGGGCAAGGCCGAGCCGACGGTGGCTATGATCACGAAGGAGAGGGTGCCCAACTCCTTCATCGACAGGATCAAGACGCGTCCCACGCGGAAGCTGCGTCCTCTTTCCGAAGAACAAATTGAATTCTACACCGAATTCTCCCCCGAGAACCCCGAGTTCCTAGCATCCGAGCTAGCCAACATCACCCGTTGGAATTACTTCGTGGACCTGGAGCAGGACCGCCTAAGGTAGTACGCCGAGAAGGGGTACGCCGAGGTTGGCGTCGACTTCACCAACGGTATCAAGCAGATCTTTATCCTTCCCCAGCCCCAGCTCCAAGTGATGATGTTGATGCAGCAGGGTAACTAACGGCGGTGGAGCGAGGAGTAAAACGACGCTAGTATTTGTTAGTGGTTTTTGCTATGATCATGTTAGTGGTTTCCGCGAAGACGCAAGGCCACCTAGGCCACAAAAGCTGCGTCGATATTGGTTGTTTCCTTTTATGTAATATCGAAACATGAGGTCTTTTGGTAGGATGGTCCAGCTTCGGCTGTGTTAGGTCGACCTCCTTCGGCGCTCGATAGAAGAGCGTTGTATGTTTTCTTTAAACTCTTCTCCTTAATACAATGATACGTAAATCTTTTGCGTATTCGAGAAAAAAAAAATGATCATGTTTGCATTAGTGGTTTTGCTATTATCTTGTTTGCTGAGTCGTGAGATGAGCGTGCAAGTTTAGTTAGCCTAGCAGCTATGGGACTGGATTGGAATTGGAACCGACAACCTGATGGGTTCTTATTGTTATCGTGCTAATAAAGTTGGATGAGTTTATGGTGTAAGATATTTGGCTTCCTCTACTGGGAGTTTGGGACATAGGATTTTAGATGCGGGCAACACCCGCCTCTAAATTAATGAAGGTCACATCCGCTAATTTCACTAGCGGTAGCAATGCCTCTGATGAGCCCACCAAGCACGCTGCTCCCGTGCTGTGCCATTGTGTCGTCCCGTGGTAGATTCAGATGAGGGATTAATTTCGAGAAGGACTCCTCCACAATAACAATGGCATGTGATCGAGCGAACAAACGTGATGCACGGAACACGCATGCCACATCTATCCTGATCGCCGGGTCTCTTTAGGGAACAAAAACGGCAGCCTGGAACTTATGCATGCATGCCGAGCAGATTTAGGCAGGCATGAGTGACCCATGCTGCATGCTACCAGAGCAGATTTAGGAAGGCCGGCGTGATGGCCGGGTTTTTTTTTCATTTCCATTTTCTAATTATTCTATAGTTATTAATTATTTTCTCATCTAAAAAATCAAGGATCTAGAATTAGTTGAGGTCTTCATCAAAAGTAACAGCAAGTCCGTCCCTGGACACACACACACACACATATATATATATATATATATATATATATGGTAAGACTATTCTGCAGCTAGCCATAGAATAAATTATTCTATAGCCACCTTGATTTACGATAATATTTGTACCAATTTACGATAACATGAATATGCATTTACGATACTCGTGTTACTATAACTCACGATGATATTTACTATAATGTTATAGTAAATCACTTAGTAAGGAGTTATTGTAGTCTCGTAAATTAGCATAGTAACAATCGTAACTCAAAGTGATCAAAGAATAAGTTATTCTATGACCAGATATAGAATAATAGTTATATATATATATATATATTGTTTTGCTATAATACACCTGGATACATCCTGTATATAGAATGCACCCAGGCCGGCGGGCGCACCAACTTGGAGCAACTAGCGTGCTCAAGCGAATACATGCATGCATGGAATTTTTTGTTGGTTTGAATCTTTAAAACAAATTTTCTTCTAAACCGTAACCCCGATTGATAAACCATTTGTTGCATCCGACTCAAAAAATATTCTGAGCAAAATTAGATCCAATATGGATATATTTTTTATTCTTTAAGCGAGTTGCATGTCAATGTACTACCGATTGCAACTCTGTCTACCACCTAGTTGCAACTAGTTATAACTCTATGTATTATATGCATTTGGTCACTATAATTACGCCAAGTTGCAATTCTGAGTTGCAATCATATCTGAGTAGCAACTGTGTTGCAATTGAGTAGTAACTAGTTGCAATCAGTAGTAATTGGTTTGCAATCGGGTAGTAACTTTTTGTTGCAACCAGTAGTAATTGTGTAGTAACGAGTTGCAACCAGTGCTAAATACGCTACAGCCAAGTTGCAATTGTATTGTAGAAGTGCTTGCAACTCATAGTACAACATATTGCAATTACGTATTTGAAAAAAAAAACTTCATCAAATACAGCCTTTATTGCAACCAGTGCTAAATACGCTACAACCAAGTTACAATTGTGTTGTAAAAGTGCTTGCAACTCATAGTACAACATATTACAATTACGTATTTGAAAAAAAAAACTTAATCAAATATAACCTTCATTGCAACTAGTGCTAAATACGATACAGCCAAGTTGCAATTATGTTGTAGAAGGGCTTGCAACTCATAGTACAATATATTACAATTACGTATTTGAAAAAAAAAAACTTCATCAAATACAGCTTTCATGGATCTCGTTTTGTTAAGCATATTTTTTTCAACAACCTACTTCAAACAGATCTAAAATCGGATATGTGGTTTAGAAGATATTGCTTTTTTTTTGTTTCGAATCAACAAAAAATTCCCTACATGCATGCTTCGGGGTGGGTGGGTTGAGCTGTTAGGTGGCATCGCGTAGTCGGTTGCGTTTAGTTTTGCAGGAGCGGGCTGGACAGCGCGCGCGCCGCCACCTTCATAGTGCACACCAGGCCATAGATCTGACAAACAGCATGATGGCGGGGAGCAGCATCGTCGAGACGCGGCGGCGTCGGCAAAGGAGGAAGAGGAGCGCAAGGCCGCCGAGCCGGCGGCAGCGGCCCTCGTGACGAAGGAGAGGGTGCCCGAGTCCTACATCACGGGGATCAAGGCACGTCCGATGCGGAAGATGCCTCTTCTCAGCGATGTCATCGCCGCCGGTAACCCCAAGGCCCGAGAGAGATTTCTGGCCGCCAACGCCCTCATCAATTACCTGGTCGACTTGGAGCAGGACTGCCTGAGGCAACACGCCGAGAAGGGGTACGCCGAGATCGGCGTCGACTACACCGACGGTGTCAAGAAGATCTTTATCCTTCCCCAGTCTCAGCCCCAGGCCCAGGTGATGATGATGCAGCAGCAGGGTAACGGCGGCTGTGGAGGGAGGAGTAAAACGATGCTAGTATTTGTCAGTGGTTTTGCTATCCTGTTTGCATTATTAGTGGTTTTGCTATCTTGCTTGCTGATGAATCGTGTCAGCGTGCAAGTTTAGTTAGCTAGCCTATGCATGGGACTGGATTGGATTAATTGGAACCGCAAGCCTGATGTGTCGTCGTACTTATATTATCGTGCTAATAAAATTGGATCTGTTTAAATAATTTGTTTTGGTTCATATATACTAGGCTTATATGCACGTGCTGAGCCATGATATAATACGGTAATTGGCGTTGAAAGAATAGATCATGTTAATTCAGGTTTGTATAAGCGTGCTGAACCATAACAAAAAATGGGATGCTTTGATTTGTGCATTCTGTATTTCTGTTTGCAATCATACATACGAGTCTGTAGCCTTGCACTAGAACATGAGTGAAGCTAGAAATACTTGCACAAGAATTTGCACGACCAGACTGCAAAGATTCTTGAAAGCAAAGGAAGAACTATATACACGACATTGCAGCCTAGCTGCATTTGAGCTGCAGGCTTCTTCCCCGCCTCCCCGGGTTTGGTTTGCAATAGCAAGATCTGGTTTCCAATTTTCACTAGACTAGACGCTACCTGTAATTTTTTACGGCCTTTTCAGAATAAGTTCATCTGAGCTGTGTGAAAGCCTCCCATCACCATAATGTGCCGTTGTTAGTTTCTCACTGACGTTCCTTGACCTGATGTTACTTCTTATCTCGTGCTATAAAGTTGGACCTGTGTTTACATTTATGATCTATGTGATTATTGGTATTGAATCCAATCTATGGCTTAGCTCGTCCTTGTGTGTTAATTTTTGTGTTCGATATCCTATAGCTATATTGCGTTTAACTGAAGGTGTCTCGTCAGGGCGTCCGAACGGACGGACGTGGCTTTCCCACCGCTACCGTGTGTCCGCTCGCTCCTGTCCACACCATTTACGGAAAAAAAATAATCTCGCGCTACTGTGGTTCGCCTCCACCGCACTGCTTGCCGGCACCAGCACCGCGCATCCGGCTGCCGCGGCCGCACCGCGATGCTCGCTTGCCGCGGCTACCTCTATCTTGCCGGCGAGCCTCCACGACGAATGCTCCAATAAGCAGGCAAGGGGAGAAGCTTCGTGTGACGCCGCCCCGCATGCGAGTTGCTCGCGTCGATGCAGCACTGGCAAGCTCCATGCACTGCCGCCGACCTCCTTGCCGGCGTTGAGCTCCGCAATGATGAGCCTCCATTATTCGTCCAAGCAGCAAGGTGACATTGCGCTAAAAACGTATGTTGTAAGCATATGTTTCAAGTGTTTCATATGTTTTAGAGTAATGTTGCAAGTGTTTCATATGGATGTTGCAAAAGTAGATCGGGATGTTACACATATTGCAATGGCTATAGACGTTTGTTGCAAACATATGTTTCAAATATTTCATCTATTTTCAGACGTATGTTTTCAAGTGTTTCATCTTGAAGTTGCATATATTTTACACATATATTGCAAAGTATTTTATTTCCATATGTTTTGCAATGGCTTTTCACGTGTTTTTAGGTGTTTTTACAAGTATTTCGTATGCATGCTTCAAGTGTTTCATCAGTCTTCAGACGTATGTTGTAAATGTTTTATTTAGATGTTTCAAATGTAGATCGAGTGTTGCACATGTTGCAATGGCGCCGGTGACTTGGCACCACCTTCCCCTTGTCCACGAACTCCCTGACCAGCGCCATGGCCCCGTCATGGGTCACCAGCAGCTCCGGCGCCTGGCCTCCAGGACGACGCAATCGAAGGGGGTGGTGGCGTGACCTCTTGGGACGCCACAGTCGAGGGGGATGGCGACGCGGGTGCGGGAAGCATAGGGGGCTCGGGTGTCGGGAGGTGCGGGTTCGCATGAAGTAGAGCAGCAGGTGCCGGCGTACGGATGCAGGCATCTGTCCGGACGTCCAGGCGCTAACCATAACGTTTTTTTTAAGTAAAAGGCAGGAGCTCTGTCGCTCAATTAAGATGAGAATAGAGGTTTATGTAATGATGGCACCTAAGATGTATAAAGACCATGGTCTGAAGAACAAAGAGGAGAAAACACGCCTAGCACTATTAGAAGGATGGTTGTGATGGCATCTAGATCTTCCTTGAGTGGGTTAATGAATATTGCTGCATTATCGGCGTATATGGAAGTTCTCCATCTTGTTGTGGCGACAGGCAGATTGGTGAGGACCCCTTGTTGTGTCGCCCTGTCCAGCAGTCATTGCAGTGAATCCATGCTAGAATGAAGAGAGGCAATAGGGGGTCACCTTGTCGAATCCACCTCCTATAACTGAAAGTCGGGCCTTGCTGCCCATTTAGGAGCACCTTTGATGAGGTGGTGTGAAAAAGGATCGACACCCATTCTCTCCATCGTGGTCCAAATCCTAGCCCCTGTAGCACTTCCAGGAGATAGCTTAATCGTGTCGAAGGCTTTGTATATGTCAGGTTTCAGGAAGAGGACTGATAGTTTTTGTTTATGCATGGTCCACACCATGTTTTGGACATAAAGGAACTTATCATGGATACTGCTCTTTTTTATGAAAGTGCTTTGGCATTTAGAGACCAAGGAGTCCATCAGGAGGGGCAACCTATTTGCAAGCAGCTTGGTGAACAGTTTTGCGATGCTGTGAATGAGAGACTTCTGGGCCTGAAGTTCGTTACTCACCTGGCTTCCGTCTTCTTTGGGAGTAGAACAATATTTGCCGATTTAGGTAAATATCTTGTAATTAGATCTAACAAACATGCATATACGATGTAGTAGATTCAGATCAGATGAGATTAATTTCCATGAAGGAGAGGGTGCCCGAGTCCTACATCACGAGGATCAAGACACGTCCGTTGCGGAAGATGCGTCCTCTCAGAGATTCCATCGGCGCCGGCAACCCCGAGGTCCGAGAGAGATTTCTGGCCACCAACGCCCACATCGATTACCTGGTCGACTTGGAGCAGGACTGCCTGAGGCAGCACGTCGAGAAGGGGTGCGCCGAGATCGGCGTCGACTACACCGACGGCTTCAAGAAGATCTTTATCCTTCCCCCAGCCCTAAACCCAGACCGAACCCCAAGTGACGATAATGCAGCAGCAGGGTAACGACGGTGGAGGGAGGAGTAAAGTATTTGGTAGTGGTTTTGCCATCGTGTGTTTGCATTATTAGTGGTTTTGCTATCTTGTTTGCTGATGAGTCATGTTTAGTTAGCTAGCTTATGGGATTAGATTGGAACCACCAGCTTGATGTCTACTTACTATATATATCGTGCTAATAAAGTTGGATCTCTTTAAATAATGATTTGTTTTTGGGTATATATACTAGTAGTCTGATGTGTACTTACTATCGTGCAAAATTCAGGGCAATGTTTATGCACTAGCACTACTAGCAAGCAATGGTAGAGAAACAGAGTACTAATCATATAATTATTCGCTTGACTGCTCACAAACAAGGCTGGTAATCTGACAGGGCAGGGCATATATACTACGAGTTTCCATCCTTGCACTAGAACATGAATCAAGCTACAAATACTTGAACAACAATTGCACTGCAAAGATTCTTCAAAAGGAAAGGAAGAATATATATACGACATTGCAGTGTGCATGTGAGCTGCAGGTTTCCCCGCCTCCCCGGGGTTTGGTTTGCAATAGCAAAGATTTGGTGTGCAATTTTCACTAGACTAGACTCTACCTGTAATTTTTTCGGCCTTTTCAGAATAAGTTCATCTGTGCTGTGAAAAGCCTCCCAGCACCATCATGTGCCGTTGATGGTTTCTCATTGACGTTCCTTGACCTGATGTAACTTGTTATCTCGTGCTATAAAGTTGGACCTGTTTAAATTAATGATCTGTGTGATTATTGGTATTGAGTCCAAGCTACGGCTTAGCTCGTCCTTGTGTGTTAATTTTTGTGTTCAATATACTACGTAAAATTTATACTGCGTTTAACTGAAAGTGTAGTGTTAGTCAGTTACTCTCTTGCAAATTGTGAATCTGGGCGATTTCTTCGAGTTAAGGTCTAAACCCCCACCAGGCCACCACATGTTTTTTTTTCTAGTGTTAATGGCTGGTTGTTGTTGATGCATCTTTTGTGAAATCCTATACTTTTATAAAGCTAAACCCCATCAATGTGTCAAACCATTAACCAATAATTTAAGATAGTTTCATTCATATAACTATAAATATAAATAGTCTAATTTCTTTTTAAATTATCTGGAATCCCCGCAGCAACGCACGGGGTATTCTCCTGGTAATAGAGATTGGACAATATGACCATACCAAACTTGCCACTTGGCAAGAATCTGGTGTCCAAGGCTGTGTGCCAGAGATTTGCATGGTTTTGAGCGGGAGACACTACACATAACACTAAGGTGCTGTTTGGTTGGAGCTTTATGGCCCGTTATCCATTCACGCTGCAATCAATTTGATTGCGTTGCTTCTCGTTTGGTTGAGGTGGGCCAGAGTCTGTTCCCACGTAAATAGATACAGGCCTTCGCAATTGCTTTGCCGTCCAAACGGGCCGCCCAGGCACGGCACGGCACGGCACTGGCACGGCGAGACACGGCACAACGGGGCACGGCACGATAAGGCACGGCGGTGCTGCCGTGCCGTATCGTGTCGCCGTGCCCAGTTGTTGGCCTAGGCACTGCACTATGGTGCTTGAATCGTGTGCCTAGGCACTGCACTATGGTGCTTGAATCGTGTCATGACGTGCCACTGCGCACGGCGGCCTGCAGTGCCCGTGCCGACCCTGGTGGCGTTGCGCTGCCGCTTCCCACACCGAGGCTGTCGCGCCGACGTCGCACGTCGAGCCCCTCGTCCACGTCGAGGTCGCCATGCCACTGTGACGAGGTCGCCGTGCTATCGAGCCGCCATGGGAGTACGGGGGAAGGGAGTTCACGCTGCTGTGACGCGAGGTCGCCGCGTCGTCGAGCCGCCATGGGAGTATGGGATGAGGAGGAGCCGCCATGGGGAGTACGTGCGGAGGAGGAGGAGGAAGAGGAGGAGGAGGAGGAGCCGCCATGGGGATCGCCAGGACGGGAGGAGCAGTCGAGCACGGGGAGGACATGAAATGACAGCCACAGGCAGGAAGAGGCTATAGGGAGTGATTTGGGAATTGGAAGTTAGGGTTTTAGTCATCATATACTCTCATCCGATGGCTACGAGATCCCCTGAATCATCTAAGCATCGTGCCGGCCCAATTTCCGTGCCATACTTAGGCCGGCACTACGGGCCAACATGGCGGCCCAGGCATGGCAGTACAGCCGTGCCGTGCCAGGCACGGGCATGATGGGAGCCGGGCTGTGCCGTGCCTGGACGTGCTTTTCAGTGCCGTGCCCGGGCTGGCCCAGTGTGCCTGGCCCAGCTGGCCAAATATACTCCTCCATCGGCGTCATCCGGTACCTGCACGTGACTTCCCCTCCGCGTAACTCCATGACGCCAGCAAAAGCAGCAACCAAACAAGTTACGTTGTTATTCATTACTCTGCAATAGGTGGCAGCTTGAATCAATTCCATTGTCATTCCCTTACCTTCCGCTGAACCAAACAGCACCTAAGATTATATTGGTTGGAAACAAAGGTTTGTTATTAGCCATACCATATCTCCTGTTCTCCTGTGGTGCGGCGGTGGCATGATGCAGCGGGTTCGACGGCCGCGGCCGGCCAGGGATTGCTCGCCTGCTCTGCTCCTCAGGGAATCAACGCAATGCTTGAAGCTGAAGGAATCGGATGAATTCAGCGGGGTGGGGGTGGATCGGTGCGTTTCAATGCGTTGCGGAAGCTGGTTCAGTTCAGGTCAGTAGATCAGGTAAGTACTCGTACCTGGCCTACTGTAGGAACTAATTGTCTTTGTTTTCGACCGCACGAATGCAGTGCAGGTGCAGCCGTGCAGGTGAAGGCGCAGGCGAGGCTAACATGAACAGATGTCTGTCTGATGGATGCCAACTTGCCAAGACCTGAGGACTTGCATTGTGTCACACGATCGACGATCTGACAAAGATACACGATCTGACAAAGATACACTAACGTACTCTCTCCATTCTAAATTATAAGTCATTCTACTTTCGGAGAGTTAAAGTATCTCAAGTTTGACTAAAATTATAGTCTCTGGAGACTTGGTGGAGTTGGATACTCGGTGGATATGTATCCAGCACGTATCAGTCGCATATCCCTATCGGGATACGGACATAGGGTACCTCCTAGGCGTATCCATGATACACAGCATCCAACTACGTCGCGTTCGGGTGTCCGGATCCAACCCCGGCCCACAGATCCTAGTCTGGGCCATGCAGATATATAGCACGACGGCGAGACCCTTCTGAATCAATACGGCCGCGAAAACCGGATTCGGCGGCGACGTCGACGAGAGCACCGTCATCGACACACCCCGATCAAGGCGGCGCGCGGTCATCAGGATGGCGGGGAGCAGCATCGTCGAGACCACGGCGGCAGCAAAGGAGGAGGGCAAGCTCGATGAGCCGGTACTGGTGACGGAGAGGGTGCCACAATCTTTCATCAGGAGGATACGGACTCTTCCCACGCAGAGGCCCCGTCCTCTCACCGAAGCCTTCATCTTGAACAAACCTGAGCTCCTGCAACGGTGCCAAACTCTGAATTACAATCTCAATAAGTTGGTGGACCTGGAGCAGAACGTGCTGAGGCAGGTCGACGCCAAGGGCTACGCCGAGGTGGTGGTCAAGTACACGGACGATGGCATCAAGAAGATCTATCCTCTTCCCGGCTATTAGGCTTGCTGATGAGGAAATTGCGTGCAGGGTATCGGTGGAGCTGAGGAAGCGAGAGTGTAGCGCTTGCATGCGCTACTAGCTAGTTAGTTTTGCATGTTTATTATCATGCATGTTTGCTGATCGAATCGTGCATGTGAGCTTTAATTAGTGTTATTACATTTAGTGTGCAAGTTTAGTTACCCTTGTGTGCTGTTTTTGTGTTTGAAATACTACATTTGCATTTAACCGAAGGCGTAGTACGTATTAGTTAAATTACTTACTCTCTTGCAAATTGTGACTGGATGAGTCCAGGATGATTTCTTTGAGTTAATGCCTCAACTCACTACTACATGTTTTTCTTTTTTTTTCTTTGTTAGTGTCTGAATGTTGAGTGAATCGTTTCTGAAATAAAAATTTGACAATATGACGATACCTACGTGCCACTTAGACAATGGACGCAAAACAAGTATCGTTACTACTTAAAAAAAGGTCAATCACCACCGTAAAACTGGACTTTGCCGAGTGCCTTAGACTTTGCCGAGTGCTTTTTATCGGGGCACTTGGCAAAGTAATATTTTGTCGAGTGCCGCACTCGGCAAAATAAAGCACTTGGTAAAGGTGGCTTTGCTAAGTGCCAGGCACTCAGTAAAGCCTGGCTCTCGGCAAAACTGGGTTTTGCCGAGTGCCGCAGCACTCGGCAAAAGGTGTCCGGCCCGTGACGGCGGCCACCTACCGTCAGATTTTGCCGAGTGTCTAACGGTTGGCACTCGGCAAAAAAAAATTATTTTTAAAAACTTATTTTGCCGAGTGCCAGCCCCAGGCACTCGGCAATTTTTTTTTAACATATTTTGCCGAGTGTAAGCCTTGGTCACTCGATAATTTTTTTTTAAAATTTTTTAAAACTTATTTTGCCGAGTGCCAGCGCCAGACACTCGGCAATTTTTTTTTATTTTTGAAAATCAACTTTGCCGAGTGCCCCCTGGACCGGCACTCGGCAAAGCCCACTTTGGAGATGTCTGAATTTTTGGCATCCGACGTCACAACTTGCTCGAAACCTTCTCGATTTTTTACCACAGCCTCCACATGCGATAACACGACGCCTCGACAAGTTTCGTGATTTTCGGACTTCGTTTGCATTTTATATAATTTAAAATCACATTTCCGGCAAGTACCTCGACATGCTCGAGATTTCATGTGAGTTCTTGGATACGGCCTAAACATACCCTAAATATCATGAGTATCAATTTTTGGATGACCAAAGTCCATTATTCCATGTACCTGCAGTTCAAATTTGAAAATGTCCCGAAAAATTCGACGAAACAAAATAAACTAATGAAATATATCAAAAAAAATCAAAATTGTCCCAAATTTTAAAATAGAGTTTGAAATACTGTCACAAGGCCCTAGAAAAAAATTTGGGCCCAAAATCAAAAAAAATATTTTGCCGAGTGCCATGGGGCGGCCCAGGGGGCACTCGGCAAAGTTGATTTTCAAAAAAAAATTGCCCTAAAAGCCCATCGGCCCAACCCCGCATGGCCCAACCCTAAGTCACGCCCCCAGCCACGCCTCGCCCCCAGCCCAAACCAAACCACCACCAGCCCACTTGCACGCCACAGCATCATCGCAGCGAGCCCACCCCTCACCGCGCCGCCACGCTCTCACCCGCCTCGCATGCCCATGCATGCCGTCACGGTCGCGCCCGCCATCTCCACCCCATCGCCGACCGTGCCCTGCCCCTGTAGCTCCCAGGCCCTGCCCCCTCACCTCGGCCGCCCAGAGGGTGGTGGGGGTGCGTGGCCGCCATTTCCGCAGGCAATGGTCAGTGTCCCAGCCGTCCCTTCCCCAGGCCGCCGCCCGTGGGAGCAGGGAGGTAGGAGGAGCAGGGGAGGAGGGAGAGAAGGGAAGGGGAGAAGAGGAGGAAGAGAAGAGGAGGAAGAAGGGAGAAGGGAGGAGGAAGAAGGAAGAAGGGAGGGAGGAGGAAGAAGGAGAAGGGAGGTGGAGAGGAGAAGGGAGGAAGAAGAAGGGAGAAGGAGCCCTGGCCGCTGTCCAATCCTCGTTAGCGGCGGTGCCGTGCCCTTGGCGCCTCGCTCCCGACTCCGCCCACCGTCGACGAGCACACTAGGTTCGCCCTTCCCTTTCTATTCAAATCGTGCAATGGATGTCGGCCATCGAGCCCTTGTTAGTAGTAATAGTTGTTGTATGTGGTTTTCGGCCATCGAGCCATTGTTTGTGGATGTTAGCCTTCGTGCCGATCTTTTTTGCAGGTTTTTGAAACGTCCCCGTGCAGGGGAGGTTCTGCCGAAATTTTCAATTGTCACTAATGTATTTCCTTTTTATGCAGGAGGAGTCCCCGGCGGAGGGATCTCGGTGACCCCGATTGTCTTCGTCAGCGTTGCGGGTCTGCGTGCACCGCGTCGCGGCGCCACTACACCGACTTGCCACAGCCCCACTAGCCTGACCTCACCGGCACCCTAGGTATAACCCCTCTATCCGTATCATGGTCTTAGGTCGTTGATCCCAGTTAGGCGTCTTCCGTCCAAAAGAGATACGGTCGGAGTTATGCAAGTCTTTGCATATCTGTGAGCGTTTCTGTTTCGGATTATCCACGTTTTTTGGACAGCCCGCGGATGCGTAGATGGGTTAGTTTCCATGGTCCGCTCCAGTCCAAGATGGTGTTTCGGCATCACCCCCCTGTTGTTCTCCAGATACACACTCTCCCTTGCAGGACGTGTATCGGGAGAACAGCGGGGAGGTGCTGCCAAAATTTTGTCTCTAGGCCCACGTCAAACGGCACACAGAGCCTGTAAGAAGTACGTCGGCGACATGATTCACGAGGCGCGACTCCAGGCCCACGTCGACTACTACAGGTCCATCAAGAAAGAGCCCCTCAACAAAACCGGCGCAAGAAACGTGGCACTGACCAAGGAGCAGTACCTTCAGGTAGGTGAATAATATTGATTTGTTTTGAGATTTAGTAGGCCCAGAATTGATCTTCTTATATGTCAAACACTTGATGATGTGTAGGTGCCGGCCTCGTGGTGCATGCCGCATAGATCGGCATGGTCGAGGATCGTGGACAGGTACCTTGACCCGGCGTACATCACAAAGCACGAGCAAGGCAAGCGAAAGCGGGCACTGAAGACCGGTCCAACTCACCACCAAGGCAGCCGCAACCTCCCCGCATTCAAGCGGGCACTTGTACGAGATGTCATTTATCTATTCTAACGCTCAATTTTGCCTGATTTCTAATCATCTTGCCGTCTTTCTCACAGGAGGTGGCACACCCAGACGTGCCGGTGTCGGAGTTTGGGGCATGGGCTGTGTCCCACATGGGCCCGGTGAAATCCGGTGTCGTCTTCAACCCGGATGCCACTGCCCAGGCTTACTCTGACCCGAGCGTCCACGCTAAGGTCAAAGACTACACGAAGGTGGTTAGGGCGCTCCGTGGCTCAGATCACAATCTGAGCACTAAGCCCCTTGAGACAGAGGTGATCGTGAGGCTAGGGCAAGGCAGGAAGCACGGGCGGTTGTGGATTGCAGACGGCACTGACTCCTCGAGCTCTACACCCTCTCTCTCCGACGTGAGGGCACAAAGCACGGCCAGAAGCCTTCCCATACGTGCACGGCCTACTCCAACACTGTCGCGGGTCGACGAACTTTAGGTAATTCCGGTTTCACTCGTCGTACATTGAACGTTACACACATTGATCAGATTTGCAATAATCAAACATGTGATTGAAACACTGCGCAGCCGAGCTGGCAGAGACAAGGAGACGCAAGCGCACTGGACCAGTGAGAGCCGGAGGCCACGAAGAAGCGATGGCGGACATGTATCGATCATGCAAACCATCGGGCAAGCATCGGGTGTCCAAGTGCGATTGCCCGGCTCCAGCTCCGGTTCGACACTTCACTCCCCGTGAGTATGAAAGTTTAATGCGTTCGTGCCGTTGGGATTGTCGGCCTTCGTGTTGCGTTGTGATTTTCGGCCTTCGTTGTTGGGATTGTCGGCCTTCGTGCCGTTGTGATTGTCGGCCTTCGTGGCTGCTTGTTTCTTCTTGAGTTGGAAACCTCCCGTGCAGGAGAGGTCTTGCCAAATTTTTAATTTTGAGTCTAACATATGCAATCTCTTCTCTTTTGTGCAACCTCTGTCGGCGGGTTCAAACAATCCCGCTACCGTGTCACCGGCGGCTGATCGCGTCAACCCTTCGCCGCAGTCCGGTCCTTCACCGCAGTTTGGGGGGCCACACTTGCAGTCTCCGTCGCCGCAGTATGGATGTTGAATTTTGTGATGTTGAACTTTGGTGCATTTGTGATGGATTTTCGATGGATTTATTAAATATGCGTGTGCTTGTGATATATAATGCATATTGGTGATATAGATGTAATGATATATATATATATATATATATATTGTCTGTTACAATGGAATGTAATTTTTTTTTGCAATTCTCGGGGTCTTTGCCGAGTGCCTCGCCGCGGCACTCGGCAAAGTATTTTTTTTTTTAAATTCAGAAATTCTTTGCCGAGTGCCTAAACAGGGGCACTCGGCAAAGAAATTATTTAAAAAAATAAAAAAACTTTGCCGAGTGCTGGGCAAGGGCAATCGGCAAAGTAATTTTTTTAAAAAAATAAAAAAACTTTGCCGAGTGCCTGGGCAGGGGCACTCGGCAAAGTACTTTTTTTTAAAAAAAAAACTTTGCCGAGTGCCTGGGCTGGGGCACTCGGCAAAGTGATTTTTTTTAAAAAAAATTGTCGAGTGCTGGGTCGGACACTCGGCAAAATAACCGTTAACGGCCGGCGCCGCAACGGACGAAAATATTTTGCCGAGTGCCGCCCCAAGCACTCGGCAAATTTTTTTTATTTTGCCGAGTGCCCCGATAAAAAGCACTCGGCAAAGACCCTTTGCCGAGAAAAATTTTGTCGAGCGGACTTTGCCAAGTGCTATACTCGGCAAAGCATTTGCCGAGTGCAAAGGGCTCTTTGCCGAGTGCCCTTTGCCGAGAAAAATTTTGTCGAGCGGACTTTGCCATGTGCTATACTCGGCAAAGCATTTGCCGAGTGCAAAGGGCTCTTTGCCGAGTGTAAAAACACTCGGCAAAGCCGCGGCCTCCAGTAGTGAATATTGACATATGACACTATGGGATGTGCATTTTATTAATAAATTCGTATGGAAGCTTGATATTCAGACAGATCCCGAAAAGGGAGACCATCCATTTGGGGAGCGCGGCCTTTTTGAGATTGAACATGTTTTTGAGAACACCATAACAAAGGGAACATGTTTTTGAGATTGGCTGTGAACGTGATGATATAAGGGAGACCATCCATTTGGGGGACAAAGTTTTGTACATCGCTGCTTTGGAGATTTTTGCCAAGAATGGATGGAAAAAATATATTTTTTCATTTATTTCCCTTTGTTATGGTGTTCTATCCCTTGGAGTGTAACCACTGTTCGCCTTAACAGCCGCTTAGTCCGTTTAAATAGTGTTTAAGTGGTACCAAAACCAAACTTAGGGCTTCACGGGCTCTCGGCACATGATTTGTTGGGTCCCATTGGTGCAGAAGCAAGCTATGGGGCGTAGATGACACGGGTTGGTGGCGAGCTTCTGACATAGAATAATGACAGGATAGTCTGGCAACCGAAAGGCGTCCTCCGGCGATGCGCATAGCGCGGCCTGGCAGTGAGCTCCCGACACATGATCAGACAGATCCTAGGGGCACATGAGGGAGCAACGAGGCGTAGACGACGCGGATCATGAGCTGGAACAGATTGCCTGCCAGGATGCCAAGTGGTGGTGGGGCGGACTAGCACGGGTAGATGAAAGTGGTGGGCATTGGATTGCATGGTCGGGGCACATGACTTGGTCCGACGGTCACTAGGGCGGCGTGAAGTCAGTTCATGGACAGGCCTAGCCGCCACCATGGTGGCATGAGGACAAGGCGCGGTCCGACAATGACGATCTGAATGGAGATAAGACGATCTGTGCTGGCGACACGAGGACAAGGCGCGGTCCGGCAACAAAGATCTGAATGGAGATAGATGATTTGATATTGTGACCCACACTAGAACAATGATGAGGGCGGCAAATCAATAGAGAATTTACCACCTAAACGAGGGCGATGCCCCCCTGGTGGAGATCGATGTCCCTGGGGCACGTGGTGCGGAAGCAATGTCTTGGGCCCTAGATCAAAACTTTAACGCGTGATGGCATGTAGGAGGAATATAATTATGGAATTGGATGTTTGTATTACACTATTATTGAGCAGCAAACAGTTCCATTAGTGACAAAAACAAAAAAAAGCCTTCCCATACGGGTATTTGTTGATACAAATTAAGTGTTAGTTATGGCATCTATGCAATGTATAAACCACTGTTTCCTCAAACAACAAACATCCATGTTCACAATAGAGCGAAGTGGTTTGCTACTTTCATGGAAAAAAACAAACTATATGTTCTTGCAAGAAACTATACTTACAAGTTACAAAAATACCCTCGATGACATGTGCACTACACTGGAACAATTATTATGTGCATTGTTTTGTATCAATTTTTGCTGGCAACAAGACGGTGGCGAAATTCTCCAAGAGCCCAAATGGGGTATAAGTTGCGGTAGTTGGCATAGTTGAGGTAAAATGAGGAGTTAAAGCATCCAACATGTTCCTACACAACATAAACAACTTTAATTCGACGACGTCATAAGAATCATGCAAATATTTACTGTTTAACCCCAGTAAAAGAATACTACTATTTGTAATGCTCTAATCATAGATGTATAAACTACCTCCCATTAAAAATACTCAGCACCCTTAACCCTTTATAGTCCTCTAGTGCAACTTTAACCACTACTTCTTTGTTAGAATTCATAGTTCTAATAATATCAATAAATGTATAAGATTACATGTAACAGAACCGACCAATTATACGAGATTAAGTAAGAAAATCTTCCGCCGAAACAGATAATTTAGCAAACTTAAACCCGTATAACCCGGTAGTCCGTGAAACCACGAAGGATTTCAAACCAATCGACATACAAACTAAGATCGTACAAGTTTAGTAAGTACCGTCATACGTTACATAAAGTTCGCAACAACAGTTGATACATCAGAATTTGGAACATAAAGTTATTACATACCAAGTTCGAACTGAAATAGCGGAAGCAAATAGTTTTAAAGCCACACACACACTTTGGATTGAGATACAGTGCCATTAGGTAGTCATCTCCAACAAAAGCATCAGATGAGAAATACGGAGTGACCATTTGCCCTTGGTCCTAGTTGTCACCCATCACGGATCTGAGCAGATTAATGCAATAGCCGTAGTACATTTGACCATCTGCAACAACAATGGGAACAACGCCTAGTACGCGAAGGTACTCAAATAGACTTACCCGCCTAAAACCAAAATAAAAAACGACACCAAGGATTATGCAAGGCTTTCTTTAGTGGGCTAGTGACTCTTTTTAAGTAAAGCATAAGTTATCATGAATAAACCATTTTAAGTACTTTGCATCATCTTTATTATAACCTACCCATCTAGGTAAGCACCTGTACTATAGCAATCACATGATTAACCAATAACATCCAGTTACCAATTTAGCTTAGCATAACTCACATCATCCAGATAACCATCATTGTTCCATAATAATTACTACGATGCCGTAGCTCAAGTCAAGTGCTCACTATCTAGGAGCGATGACGATTCGAATTGATTTCTAACCAGCTGGTGATTTATTCCTCACACAAACCCCCGCTTCCCTGCCAGGTAGCTTAGATCACAAATGACACTTTTCGTAGTAGCAGGGATAATCTGGAGCCGCAGACTGTGGACCGCCTGACCGCCAGAATCAGTCACACCTGCCCTTGGGCTCACTCTTCGCGCCCCTGTCATACCCCCATCAGCACCAATACGCGCACTCGTGTAGATCCCGGCCCGAATAGTGCCACTAGCTTCGTGGTCGAAAGGTACTTTATTCGGCCAGCTAAATGTGAGGCATGCGTTCAACATGACAAGAGGGACGACCAACGATCGGTCCTCAATCGACAAAGACGGAAACTAACAACACCCCAGAACCCTGTCTAGTTGCCTCTAACTATTCCGTCCGGTCTCCAATTCTCCATCACATATGGTTAATTCTAGGATATTATTCTTTCCATAGCCAATCTCTTCCAGTAACCACCTATAATGTAGGTGACCGGGTATCATCGATTGCTACCGATCTAAGCAAGGCTAAGCAGTTATTCGATCCTGACCTAACAGGGTAAAAGGTAATAAGGTAGGCAAGGATAGTAATAAATGCATCAACGGTTTCAATCAACTCCTATAACTTAATGCAACAATATATAAACTCATATATATAAAGAATTGCTTTTATAAAGTAGGAGACTTAGAATGCTCCGGAGCTTGCCTCGTTCGAACGAACTAGGCTGGTGATCCACGCACTCCGGCAAGTCCTCTCCTTGCTCCTCTTCCTCTGGCACCTCCTGTGCCTGGACTTCTTGTGGATTTGTCCTAGTCTGCTCTTCCTGAACTGCTACTAGCAACTCCTCCTGCGATCCTATATGATGCAGATGTATAAGTGCTAATGCATAGGTGCATCGGAGAGATGACATGTAATGATCATGATGCATGAAATGTAGATGACCATGTTTAACTGTATCGGGCATAGTAGAGTAAAGCCCTTCTATAAGGTAGCCAACATCATCCAAGAACATGTACTACTATACTACTACTGCAACCACGGAACTAACATGCCAAGTCACCACATCAATCTAAGATGCTTCAAAGATACACCAAAGCCAACATTACTAACTAATCACGCGTTAAAGGAGATTTGTTTATTTCATGTTAAACTAGGGCTATAACAGAAACATATATCTCTGGTGCTCATAAAAATCTGAGAAAATTACAGTAGCATAGTACTATTCTAAGTAGACTACCATAAAATTTTCATTACGTTTAGATAAGTATAACAACCTACACAAAAATGACAAGCTATGGTAGACAATTGAGCATGAAAATACTTTGTACTACGAAAAGTGTCAAACAACAGATTTGGTATTTTTCCCATGATCTACAGAGCATACAATTACTGTCCAAAAAGTTTCACCTACATGTATTATTCATATTTTTAGCCCTAGCAATTTTACAAGAAATCAGCAATTAATACACATAACCTACCTAGCCATATTTTTCCACATAACCTGCATGACATATATTTTTCACTGAAAGTACATCTCAAGAATAGACTAACAAATTTAGAATCATATTTTTCTGATACATATAGAATTTACTACGCATTTCACAAGATATCAGCAATATCAAGAATTAAATAAAGCTCTACATTAAAGTAGCTCAAAAATGACATGCAATATTTTTATCATGTAGATCTGATGACAAGGAACACAACAAAATTTATTTCAACAAATTTGGAGCCATGTAACTCGAGATCTACATTTTACAAGCTTTTTAATCCATTTTTGAAATCATTTTAGAAATCCTTTTAAAAAAACCAGCCGAAGAAAACGCTGGGTGCACCCGGATTTGAACACGCATGTACACACACAGAGACTGACAACGGGCCCGGGGGTCACGGGACCCCACCCGTCAGCCCCTGAGGCAGAGGAGGCCGCGCTGTCCGGTGGGAGCTCGCCGTCGGTGAGGTGACCGGCGACGAGGTCACCACCAACGTGACCACCTTGCCAAGGTGGACACGGTAGTGCAAGTGGCAGGGCTAGAGGAGCTCGAGAGCGAGCTGGCCAGCGGCCATGGCGGCGCGGTGGTGCGGCTCACCGTCGGCCGGCCATCTCTGGCCGAGAGGGGGCGTGAGAAGTGGCGTGGGAGCTTCACCGAGCTCGGGCAGTGCTCGTGCACGTGAAACGATAGTGAGAGGGAGTACGGAGGGGCAAGGTCCACGGAGCGGAGTGCTCCGGTGAGCTCGGCCACGACTCTGGCAAGGGATTCCCAGGGAAGGGGAGCTTCCCATGGCTTACCGAGGTGAGCACGAGGCGCGCGAGGAGGAGGCGGTGTTCAGGGCGAGATGGAGCGAGCTCAGGTGAACTGGGAGGCCAGAACGGCTACGCCGGCGATGGCGCGCGGCGGAGCGAGCGCTGTGGCTACTGCTTGCGTTGGCGGAGGAGAGAGCGAACTGGCAGAGTGAGGAGGAGCGCAGCGGGGTCGGCAGGTGAAGGCGAGCGCGTGGCGTAGCCGGGCCCACCGGGGTGCCACCCGTACGCCGTCGCCGGCGTTCGGCGGCCACGCGGCGGCTGCGGCCTGACGCCGGTCGGGCGCGGCGCACTGGCGAGCGGGCGAGGCGCGGGGCAGGCCGGGCCGGCTTACAGGGCTGGGCCGGAAAGGAGGCGGCGGCCCAATAAGGTAAAAACGGGATTTTACAAATTATTTGAAATTCCTTTTTCATTCAAACGAAATTTTGAACTAATTCAGAGCAGTTTCAAACTTTGGCCCAAAAATAAAAGTTGCTCAAAATTTTATTCTCTACAACTTTGCTTTTATGACCAAAGTCAAATTCCAAATATATTTTGAACTACAGATTTAAAGTCAAATAAAATTCAAAAACCCTAGTTTTGAAGAATTAGTTTAAAAGCAAAATTTGGCAAGAATTTAAATATAAACTTGGCTCCAAATTGTATCCTGATTGTTTATAAGCTATCTTAGTGATCAACCCAAGAAATCATGGCATCCAAACATGAGCATGGCATTCCCACTAGTTTAAACATGATGAATTTCAATCAATTTAAATATCACATGAAATGATATGTCATTTCTTTCGAAATGAAATGCATAAATGATGCTTATGCATAATGAAATGATGATTATGCTCATAAGATGGAATGTTAATGCATGCTTAACACCGAGGTGTTACATTACAAAAGTACTCTCAGGTCAGATATATACATATGATTTTTATGTTATCGAACTGAACATTTTAAAAGCTGTTGATGACCAAACTTTCAAAAATTTGATTGGATTTTGGTTAAAGTACCAAATATTTATGACCATGGTAGTAATTTGCTAGTCCATTGGAGAGACATGGCTATCATTTGTGTTTAATTTTTGGTCCCCAAATTTTTATATACACACTTTCTAGGTTTTAGAAAAGATATGGAGAGTCTCTTGGAGATGTTCAGTTCCAAATCATAGGTCGTTTAGCTTTTTTAGATATATTACTTTTTTATGTATTTAGATATACGTCATATCTAGATATGTATATGAAACTATGTATCTAAAGACACGAGAACGACTTGTAATCTAAAATGAATGAGTCACGTGTTATATATGTGGTCCGAAGAGATGGGTTAATTTAATGTATACGGCCTCTAATAATTGTTTAAATTCTATAAGACGGCCTCAACGAAAGTTTTATATGAGTTTTGTTCTCATTTAAATCTATGACATGTCAACAAATTAATTTGCTTGGTTGGCATGATATTTTTATGAGTAAAGAGAGAAATAGAGTTTTTTTTACCGAAGTCAGAAAGGGAATCCCCAACCTATTTTTTATAATATTTTATTTTAGACCTGTTTAATTTGTTCCCACGGGGAGTCGAACCTAGGTCCGTTGGATGCTACTTAGGTGCTCTAACCACTAGGATAGAGGCCCTTTTTCACGAGAGAAATAGAGTTTCATGAGGATGAATGAAACTCATCCATCGCATTTACCTACGCAATGAAAGGCAATGAAATCTCCACTGAGACAGATTTGTTTCATTCTCATGTGCTCACGAGGATCTTCTGCGTCAGATAAGCAAAGAATTAGACCCAATTGCAAGGCTATACATTTCATATGTGAAATTTGATCATAGCATCATATAACAATTAAATGATGTAGCTAGCCTATGAAACTGTACTGTTTCATTCACTTGTAAAGTCAGTGTGGCAGTCTTGGTAACTATGCATTGAAATTGTGTTTTGAGACTGTCTAATTACATATTTACATATACATATTTGTGGGATAAAATTAGAATCTCAATAAGCGGTACTAATCTATCTACATTCCTAATATTGTAGGACGAAATGTTTCTCCGTTTTTTGCCGCTTTGGGTAAAGATTGGATGAACCTAATTCTTTCTCGTGCATGTACGAGTTAGAGTGACCTGTTGAAGCACGACGTTGAGTCAATTCCAAAATGAATAAGAATGCTAAGCGTTTACATGGTCCATTACTCTCTCACGTACCTATACATGTTGGAGCAGAGTGTTCAAACATAGTGGTAGAGTTTAATCTAAACATAACACGATCATTAATAAAAAATATCTCCAAACCTCTCATAATAACCATATAATTAGAGCAGCACGGGCCAGGTCTGGTGCGCAGTTTGATTGCAAGACTAACAGAAACCCATGACATGATCAATGAATAAATCTCAAATCGCAAATTCTTCAAGTAGCCATGCAACAAGCTAAACGTTCTATTATAACACATGGATATGTTTGCTAGCAACAATAACAAAAAAAAAGTAAAGTAAAGATAGATAGGCGCTGGAACTTGTAATTCGTTGCCCGGTTCGGTTTTTTTAGCAGGAGAAGAGGGTCCGGTAAATCAATGAAACTGTGTTTTACCTGTACCCGTTGTACCGCCGCTCGAGATGGGCTGTTGCGCTCTGGCTCATCGTTGCCTTTTTTTTCTTATTTTTTGGGAAACGAATCGTGGGCTGTTCTGATCCTGCGCTCGAGATGGGCCGTTGCGCTCTGGCTCATCGTTGGCTGTTTTTTTTTTTAAATGAATCGTGGGCTGTTCTGATCTCCGAGTAGGATACATTGAAGGGAACGAATCAGGAGGAACCACGAGGACCCTACCGCGCGTTGGGAGGAGGAACCAAGAACGCAAATCACAGGAGGAACCTTGTCGAAAACGTGATTCAAATTCGATCGACAACTGAAGAGATGGCGGAAACTACGACCCCGGTATATTTCATTTATTCTCCCTGCTGTGTCTGCCTGTGTGTATATATGGTTATTCACGTCAAATCTAACATTACATTATTATATACTCCTAATTACAGGAGCACGAACAGGAGGGCGACGATGACAGGCTCAGCACCCTTCCAGACGACATCCTCCTCCTGATCCTGAATAAGCTCGACCTGATACGTGACGCTGCAAGGACCACCGTCCTCTCAAAGCGCTGGAGGCATTTGCTAGGGCTCCGTTCCGAGATCGTTCTGGACGTTCTGAACTTCGACGCTACGCATCAGGACGACGACGATTTGGAGTGCACAACGGACGACCTGTTGCGGACTAACGCTTCCGTGGTCGAAGCCACAGAGATCCTCCTGCGGCAGCACCGCCGCCAGCACACCACCATCCAGCTCCTTGACATCACATTCTATCTCAGGGACGAATCCATCGGCATTGTTCGCGCCGTGGACAGAGCCATGGCAGACCACAGGATCCTCGCGGCCAAGTTCACGGTCATCCCGGACGTTCCGGACGTCTACTGCGAAGACGACGATGTTCTGCTCGCCTACGGGAGGCGCTTCATGACGTTCTTTGATGCGTACCCCCGTGCATTTACCGGTCTCAAGGACCTGAACTTACATGCTCTAAGGCTTGGCGAATCCGACATCGCTAATGTGCTTAGCGCATGCGAGAAGCTGGAGTACTTTAGCCTTGTCAACTGCGACGCAGGGATTGGCGACGATCAGTCGTCTGTGTTACAAATAGAGCATTCGCGACTTGTTGAGTTGGTGGTTATTTTTTGCGGATTTGGGACTGTTGAGCTCAAGTGGCTTCCAAGGCTCACACGCTTGACATGTCGAAATTGGATGCCTTCACAGGATCAGTATCCACTGTCAATCGGCTATGTTCCACAGCTTCGCGTGCTAACTCTAAGTAATGCTTGCACGGCTCAGTACAAAACTATCACTACCGGAAATGTCAAATTTGCCGAGTGTTTTTATGTTTGCCGAGTGTATTCTCTCGGATACTCGGCAAACAAGATCTTTGCCAAGTGCTGCGCTAAAAATACTCGGAAAAAAAAAACACTCGATAAAGAGAAGGTTTGCCGGGTGTTTTTTTTTATACTCGACAAAGAAGTAAAATCTTTTTTCTAGGAAAGAAGGAGAAGAAAAAAAATGAAAAAAAAACTTTGCCAAAGTGCCTAGATCCAAAACACTCGGCAAAGAAAGAAAATCTTTTTTCTGGGAAAGAAGGAGAAGAAAAAAAATAAAAAATAAAAACTTTACCGAGTGCCCAGATCTAGGACACTCGACAAAGGAAAAAAATATTCTTTCTAGGAAAGAAGGAGAAGAAAAAAAATAAAAAAATGTTTGCCAAGTTTTTTTTTTTACTCGGCAACGTCTTTGCCGAGTGCCCGACGAAAAACACTCGGCAAAGTGAGTTTGCCGATGAATTTTTTGTCGAGTGCCATTTACCGAGTGTTACACTCGGCAAAGGGTTTGCCAGGTGTATTCGTGGCTTTGCCGTGTGCCCTAGGCACACGACAAAGCTCGCGTTCCCGGTAGTATGTTAAGCTAACTGAGTTCCTTGGTAATACTGCTGTTGCTGAACTTGATCTGAATTTCCTATGCAAAAAGGTGAGTGATAATAGTGAAATAAATTTTAATTGTTGGAAACATGCTTATATATGCTTCAGAATATTGTTTTACTGATAATAATTGTCTCTGCTATATTTATTTGGTGTAGATTTGGATTCAACCTGAAGGTCCAAAACGACTTACTCCTCTGCTGCAGAATTTGAGGGTTGTTACAGTCCGGTTTATTCATGAAGGGTATGACCTAATGTGGACATTGTTCATCTTAGAAGCCGCACCCCTCTTACATACACTTAACATACAGGTATGTTTTTCATATTTAATTTAATTTATTTAATTCATCCTAGGTATTTATTTGCATTTTTATAGTAGAGAAATGAGAATAGGATCCCTATATAAAAATGTGTTGATGTGTTATTATAAAAACAAATGTAAGGTTTTTGATACAGACACGGTGAATATAGGAACCGGATGTAAGTTGTTTTCATTTTTCCTATGTGACATTTTTTTGTGGCTACTAAGTAGTCCTCATGCTAATTTGCAGGACCAATAAACATGTCATAAGAATCAGTGTTAACTTTTGAATCTTTTGCAGATATCATACCATATATGTTACTCAGACGAAGAGAATCAAACGGATGAGAATACACGAGAAAACTTTGATAGGGCAGCTGATTTATTAAAATGGGAGACACATCATGATTTCAAGCATTATAATATGAAAAAGCTCACTATCGAGGGATTTCAAGTTGAAGCAAAGTTCACAAGATACATAAGGCGTGTCATGGAAGCAGCGATGAATCTGGAAGTTGTATCGCTCCGTGAAAGTCATCCATGTTTGCGTTGTGAGTTTCTTCCTTCAACTGTATATCCACGGACTCACAAGGAGATAAATCTGATAAAGAAGCAGATTTCAGCCTGGAGATCCTCACCTATTCAAATAGAGATAGTCTAAGATTTTTTTGTAATACTACATTGGAAAAAACAAGGACCTTCTTTCCTATCCGTCCCGTGTCTTTTCTCTATGCTCACTTGAATACAAGCTGCAAATACGTGGTTGATATATGCCCATGTATGAATGACGAGTGTTTGTTATTGAGGTGATACGAGCTTTGGTTAAGTGTGTGGGAGACTAACTGTGGTATGCGAGAGTTGTGTGTACAACATGCATGTCTCTTGGCTTTGTGATGTGCAGGTGTAGCGTGACATGGTCGACGACAATAAAGAAGGTCTAGCGAGGAGTGTGCACGTGACGGTCCAAGAGCAGTGAAGGGTGGTTTTAGCTTTTTTAAGCATATCTAAGAGTCTTTTTTAAATTCATCATGTAAATCAACATTTGGAGAGCCTTGGAATAGCTTTTTTATATCTTGTGCGCACTATAGAGAGTAGAGAGTTAACCTCGTTGTCCATCTTTGGCTAGCCATAAATCCGAAATATAGGATGGCTATATTTAGATATCCAATTAGAGAAGTTGTTGGAGTAATTTTTTTCATCAAATTCTCTATTTCTAACAATTATGAATGATATAGAAAGTCTATAGGAGTTGTTCCTAGATGCATAGTTTTTATATATACACCTAGATATACACTATGGGTTTGATTGGTTAACTGCATTAGTTTGTATCCAGGCTGGTGAAATGCAATTTACCTATGTTTAGTTGCAGAGGCTCTTACGTGGGTTTGCACGATGCTCAGAGTAGGCAAATGCAACATTAGGCAGTACACAAGATTTTTTCGTATTAGACATTATAAATTTGTATAAGTCGATGTGCGCACAAAAATAAAATATTTTTACATTCTCGACCTTTACTAGAAACATGAGACCCTTAATAAAACATATAAGGAGAAATAAAAAGTAAACAAACAACCACAATTTTGTCGGACCCGACTTGTCTATGTAGAGCAACCAAACATGAAGGCATTGCATATGTTTACACTTAGGTTATGCTGCATAAAATTTAATGCAAACTAAGGCTAATACATGCATCTAATCAGACTCTATGTATGTAAAAGTCAAAATAAATTCTAATTTTGAAACAGAGGAATTATTTTATAGAGAAAGAAGACATTATTAGAAAGTAATAAACAAACTTTACAAAGAGAAGTTGAGCACTAGGATCAGAAACAAAACTCCCAAGGCCCTAGAAAAACACGGTATATATATACAAGAGAGAATTATCTATTGGCCACTAAAAAAATCATTATTTCTTCTAAGGCACTCTCAAAAATCAAAGTCCTTTATCTAGCATTGAGTTGAAATTTTCTTCGTTATGTGGCACTAGCATCCATTTCCTTCATTAGTGGTGTTAAGTAGCCACCAAAATGACCCATATGCCCCTCTATGTCAGAACTATGATTTTTTTGATAAAATATATCATACTATGATTTGTAGTGTTAAATAAGTAAAGCATGAATGTTTTTGTGTCAAATAAAGAAAGCATGAATGTCGTGGTTGTGAAATAAGGAAAAGAATAGTTTTGGTTTCAAAGGTGGTTTTGATTATGTATGTATTTTCTAAAAATAATAATATAATAGGTAAATCACTATAATTTATACATATTTCTTTTTTAATTTAGAAAATATGAAATTGGTACAATTTTTTAAAACTTATAATCTATCTTTTTAAAATCTACAACTGTAGTTTTAGTAATTCCTTCATTCGTGTTTATTTGAATAATTTGAAAAATAGAATTTTAAAATAAAAGAACTTGAATCTAAGGACCGTAAATGATTTTAATAAATAATAAATAAAATAGTCGTCAATTACAATCGTCCTCCCTTCACCCCTGCGACCTTTTCTACTCCCGCTCCGTTGTCCGTTCCCCCAATCACCCACCCCTGCGGCCCTGCCTCACTCTCGTGGCCTCTCCTTCTCGCCGCACGCGCTCGCGACTGGGCCGCCCAGGTCTTCGGGGGCGACGAGCACCCCAGGTATGCCCACCCCTTCTCTTTCCTGCTCGAGACCGAGCACCCCAAACCCTAACTTAAGATATTTGGCTATTTGTATTCGGATCTGTTGTGATTGCAAAGATAATACATGTATTATGCACGCCTACGAACTTCAATTCTCAACCTGAATGAACCACGACAGGTTCGCTCCCCTGCTCTCTGGAACCATGGGGACCTCTGCCCAGGAATCGCCTATCTGGAAGCAAATCGACGACGCCGAGTAGTAAGATCCCTCTTCCCTTCTGCTCCGTCCTTTACTTACTCCTGCCCACTATGTTTTCTATCCGTGTCGTCTCTTAGGGTAGCTAGTTTACTGGCCTTGCTTATTACTAATTGATGAGTACTGGTTTTGTAATCGAATTACGTTGTCCTGAGTAGAAATCTGTTATGGGCATCTTGCTTCATTCAGTTTAGAACTGCAAGAGGAGGGAAAACATTCACAAAAAAAAAGAGAGGAGGGAAAGCACGGAAGCATAGTCTCATTGTTTGATATGGTTGCTATGATTGCCGAATTTTTAGAACATCTTCGTTCCTGCCTGCTGATGATCGACGGAGCTGCAGAGTGCTTGCCATTATTTACAGTGCTTTTCATTGCATACCTGAATACCTCAATTTGCAAGGTCATGTTTTATCTGAAAAACAAGAAGAATTGTCAACTGTTTCCTTGCCCTGTTATCATCCTCATGTCTCAGCTATCTAGTCAGTGGATCGTTCGAGCAGGCGATGTTGGCTGCTTTATCCGTCGCTGATCAAATACGCACGGCCTCTTTGGAGAGCGCATGCGACCAGGACGAGCTCCTGGAGATGCTTGAATCGGCTGGGATGGTACTTGTGCAGGCACTAAAAGAACTCAGGAGGTAAATCCTTCTCAATTCCTATTTATTTTTTGTACCTATACTTCCTGCCAGTACCAAATTTGGTATATTGTTATGTGCTGTAATGAGACAAACTGTTGATAATCAAATTAGTGCCTAGATTTGCCAAATGGAAAGCATCACGTGCCTACATAGTGTAGAGATTCCCTGTGCTGAACATACGCAGAGCTCATGCCTATGTTTTTATCCTAACACACTATGCTAAATATTCCAGGACCCCTGAGATGTTTGTTCAGCTTAAGACGATGTTTGGTTCAGTGCCATCAGTACCTGCTAGAGTTTTCCTTACAGGGTAATTGCTACTCAGAAGTCTCATATACTTAGTATTATATGTAATGTGTCCATTTTTCTGTATCAATGACCGTTATATTTCTCCTCATAGAGCTACCATTCAAATGGCAGCAGGATATGTATCTGACCTCAGACCAATCTTTGAGGAATACCTTGCCAATTGGAGATATACAAATGATGAGGTTTATGTTTTGGATGGAGGGCATGACAGCGCTTCAAATGGTTTTGTTGTTACATCTGTTATGTCAACTGGGCAGTATTTTCAGGTGGCAGAATTGTATACAGTAACATTCCTCTGTATTGTCTCTCAAGATAGTGAAACTGCTATCTCATGGGCAGAAAAAGCTGATCTGACTGAGCAAAGACGACAGGTATTTTTCTTGTAAACATTGGTTAATAACTCTTTTACAGTAAACTGAATCCAAATGTTCCATTATGCCAACTTAGGTCTATACCCAACTTAGGTCTATACCAGCTTGGGATCTTGTAGGTTTCCAGATAATTTTTATGCTAAACTAGTAGGACTCCTTATATTTCCAAAACCATTTCTTTTCTGAATGAATTCCCACTACAGTATGCTTGTTTTTTTCTCATTTTCAAATGATTTTCATGCTAAACTAGGACTCCTTATATTTCCAAAACCACTTGTTTCTGAATTCCCATTATTCTTGCTTTTCTCAGTAAGTTTTACTGTTGCATTCTTTTTCATCAAGCTGTTTCTTTTTTTTTTCTACAGGGCCTACTAAAAAAGCTTCATGCAATACGATTAGCTTCAAAGATAGCCCCTGTGTGCGATGGGGTCAAAAAGGTCCTAGTGAAGTCCGCTCAATCATCCCAGCATGTTGCAAATCAATTTGATCCGTTGTTCTGGTGGTTTCATTCGATTCGCCTGAAGTTTGGAAAAATACATATTGTTCTACCAAGCGGTAAGTTAATGTTTCTGTTCACGCTGCTGTTCTCAGCCGTGTACGTGCTCCGAAGGAAAACTGCTGGCTTGAAGAGGTAAGAACTTCTCAGTTGACAATATGATCCAAGGCACCTTGTCTGTTTTCGTGCTTTAACAGTCAAAAGTGAACTTTTTGTGTATGAATCTGCTGAACAGGACTGTGTTCCAGCAAGCTTCTTCTCTACGACGAGCATTCGTTGATGCACTTCAGCTTGCGTTCTGTGTCCAGATGAACCCTCTAGCTGCTGTCCAACAAGTGCCACAAGCCCCTCGAGGAAGCTGGTTATGATGTAGTTCTTTATGCCACGATCTATGTAACATTATAACTCAATTGAAATAAGTCAGATGACCAGATTCTGTGTCGTGGAAAATGTAAATACAACTGCGCTTAATGCAGCATGATAATGATCTGGGTTTTTTGTGTCCATTCCCACCTTGGAGGCTCAGGCTTATAGATTATTGGTTGATTTCTTGGGGTTTTTTGGCTGCATCATCCGAGGTCTCAACCCTTAGTCATCAAAACTATTGTGCGTTGTTTGTTCATGTGGGTTTAGTTTGACCCAAGCAACCCCTAACAGCTCAGTTCATAATTGGACGATTTTATCGACTGGATGATTTCACTTTCACCATCAAGAAACCTTTCAGAAATCATTTGCAGAGTGATATGTTAGTGTTACTACCATAGCATAGGATGAGTTGTATCTTCAGCAATGGCTCAAAGAGTTGGAAAAACATGTGAATTCACAAGTGAGATCACGAGATTCAGTGAATCCAGGAACACAATTATCATTTTTGCTGTGAACAACACTGTTTTCTCTTTATTATTTTTTGGTTACTCTGAAAGTGTTAAGCTGTGACATCGTGGCTGTTAACATCGGGACAGTTCTGTTGATTGTCCTTTGTAGGCTGAGGGTGATGGCTCCAATTACCAACGCATGGATATTAATTACTAATTATCGTAAACATATTGCACTGAGGATTTATTTACAAGAGTTGTGGTTTTGATTGGATAGGCCTGAAGCATCCACTTGTTCTGGATGTTGTTCTCATCTGCTTATCTCCTTGCCTTGATCTTGGCAAGATTGGAGCGGTGGAACCGGAGGCCATCCCTCTGAACTTATTTTAATTAATAAATAATTGTAAAAGTAGATGCTGTTTTTGTGAAATTGTAAAACTAACATGCTATCAGCAGTAGGAAAGCCGTTAAGATACTTGTTGGCGGCCCAAATGCCGATAAGCCTAAGTCAAAAAAAAAATGTCGATAAACCTACCTGGCATGTACGTCAGACAAGACATAAACCAATCGGCAATTAGGAGGCCTACTGGATCCTATGGGCAGTCCACATGCCGATTACCCCTATCGGCTTTTGGAGAGCTGACTGGGCTTATTGGCTAACTGGGCTTATTGGCTACGCTGCTGATATTCCTGTGAAAAGCTTATACCCTGTTCGCTTGATCGTTTCTGTGGCTTATAAGCCGGCTGATGCTGTTTTGTTGTAAGAGAAAAATACTATATCATGGCTGATAAGCATGGCTGATACGATCAAGCGAACATGGTAAGCTTTTCACAGGAGTGTCGGCAGCGTAGCCAATAAGCCCAGCCAACTCTCCAAAAGCCGATAGGGGTAATCGGCATGTGGACTGCCGATGGGGGATTCAGTCGGCCTCCTAATTGCCGATTGGTTAATGTAGCACGGAGATTAGGCTGTGAAGCCTAGTAGTGACTACTGTTGATTTTGATTGAAAGAGACAAGAGCTGGCAATGACTTCTCTTGTCCACGACTCCTAATATTATTTACTAGAAATTTGATCAAAGATGAACCATTTTAACTGGCACGCAAGCTATAGTCGCATTCTTTTTTGAGAGATATAGTATATTTGATTAAAGTTGAACAAATTTGACTTCTCTTCAAGTGAGAATGATATTCTTATTGGGACGAATGGAGTATTTACTCTAAAAAGGATGTCGCGTTATTTATTTTCCAAATTTTGTTAGGATATTTTCAGGTGGTCATCTAACACATTGAAGAGTCAACAAATATCAAATTTGACTAATGATGTTTATTTGGTATCACAATCATAAATATTTTTATATATATATTTGGTCAAACTAGTGTTTGACTTCTTAAAATATGAGACGTGCACTTATTTTTGGGACGAATGGAGTAATTAATACCACTAGATAAATCATTGAATATATTTTTATAAAAAATACTTCAAGATATAAATATTGATAATATTTTGTACAAATTAGTCAAATTTAAGAAAGTTTGATTAGCATATATCACATAAATATTCTTTTTATGGGATGGGATTATAGGAACCGAGGAAGTATATATGTAGGAGTAAATGAAATGATTAAATTATTAATAAAGTATATAAAAGTAGTATTTGTCGCCTCCTTGCAACTACTAGACAACGGAGACATCTTTACCCAATATCAAACACCTCAGGCTTATCGGCCACGGGACAGCCGATATATATGTGGGCCCAAAAAAGTTCAACGTGGCCATGCTTAGATCTACATGGCAGCACAAATGCGCAATCAGGGTGCCGGTAAGAGCTCATATAGGCGACTCAATAGCCGATAAGATCACAGTCGGCTTAGTCGGCTTCCAAGAAGCCGATAGACATTTATTTTTACAATTATTACATAACAGTATCTAGTTTTACGATTATTTATTTAAATAATATTATTTCAAAAGAAAAGAGCCACATGGAGGTGCCTGAGATAACTCAGGGCATGTTTAGTTTCCAAAATTTTTTACGTAGTACCCATCATATCAAATCTTGCGGCACATACATGAAGTATTAAATATAGACGAAAAAAAACTAATTGCACAGTTGGGTGAGAAATCGCGAGACAAAACTTTCGAACCTAATTAATCAATAATTAGACACTAATTATCAAATACAAACGAAAGTACTACAGTAGCCTAAACCTAAAAAATTTTGCATCTAAATGCGCCCTCAGTGATCCTGTGCCTGTCATTTCGGTATCGGTAGCATAAACTAACTCAGTGATCCCACGTGGACACTAGTAACATCATGTGCCTGTCATCTCAGCACTCAGCAGCATAACTTCAGTGATCCTGTGCCTGGTATTTTGGCAGCATACTGTACGGACACTAGTACTGTAACATACATGGAGGCAGATAATAGCGCGCATCGTACTCTCTTTTATCTCTTATACTAGTATAAAAGTATCTGATGACAAACAACAATGTGGCTGTAGTTTAGTGGTGAGAATTCTACGTTGTGGCCGTAGAGACCTGGGCTCGAATCCCAGCAGCCACACATAAATTTTTAATTTTTGTTACCATTTTTTCTTTTCCCTCTTCACAGTTTTTTTTCTTTTTCCTCTTCAGTCTTTTACTCTTTTTCTTTTTTTTTTCCTTTTCCTTTTCTCTCTTTTCCTCTCACAGTCCGTTCCAGTCTTTCCTCAGCCACCGCCGATGATCTCTCCGGCACGACGTCACCGCAGCGGAGCCTGCAATGCGGCCGTGCTTCCGTCGTCTTTGACGGTGGCGGTGTCCGTGGCTGCAGCTCAGTTCAATATCCGGAATGCCCCGCCCGGCCATTTTCGTTGCATGCTTTGACAACAGAAAGTTGTATGCTTTCTTTACGCAAGAACCATAATCCACAATTTTTTTTTCTCGGACCATTACTACTTATAAATTATTATGATTTTGCTTTTGATCCTATAAATTCTTCTCCTTTAGAATCAAACACCGAAAAGAAAGATATTAGTAGCACAAGAGATGATCAAATTTTGTGATACTTTATATGTAGAGAGGAATAGATCACAAAACTTGACTCTCACATTACATACACTAAGCTCCTCTTAAATTTATGCATACACATGGTGGAAGGTGAAGTATATGCATAATTGACAAATTAATGTATAAGGGAGTTTTACCTATATAATGCATGAAGAAAACATATAAGAGCAAAAAAAAATCAATATGATGATATTGGTTTAGGAATATCACATGTAGAAATCAATTTGATTGACACCGCTTGAAATAGGTGATGGATATTTGAAGTATGATGCTTATCTCCGGGGACTCCGTTTACCTTGCAATGAGACTACTACACACATGGTAAGCTTGAAATAGTGTTAGTCTCAAAGCATCCAACTTGTAGAGTAACCTCCCTCTAAATTTGTGCATACAAACATGAAATACTTGTAGAAGACGTGCATATTGATTTTAGAATCAAATAGACCACTTGAAAGATGATATCACATGATTGTGATAATCATTTTCAAAAGCGATAATCAGGAGAAATTATCTACAATTTGAACTTTGCATTTATTAGATAAACAATTGTAAAACAGGTTGTGCCATACTCCTAAGCAATTTAAATCATGTAAGTTTGCTCTAAGGGTAAGAGTGATACCGAGCAAGCCTACATAAGATATACCTAGTGTGTATGGCAAAAGATTAAACATGCAAATGCAAACCTAGGCACAAAAAGAAACTATATGCTAATTGAGATTGCAAGAAATTAAATCTAGTTACCAAATATGGAGAGGGGAATTTGGGTCCATAATATTCACTAACCCACTTGGCAATTACCTTGACCATTATGATGCACCCCATGAAATGCACCCAAATTATGCCAAGTCTTCAAATTCTCCGAAAGTCCATTGGACTTCTCACTTCCTCTTCGGGATTCAAACCTTTTTAGTGCTCTTCATGTTGGAAATGATCTCCTTTGACACCCAAATGTGTTTGGCCCTATTGTTGGTTTGCTTATTCACCTTGATGGCCACCACCTTGTCATTTTTCTTCTTCTTCAAGAGACAAGGTGTGGAGGCCTTTTTGTCCGTCTTGTTGGTGTAGGTGTTGGAGAGCTTGCTTGTTTCCTTTTTGTTTTTCTGTTTCTTCTTAGCTCCTCCCCTATTCTTCACCTTCCACTCATAGGACTTGTGGCCTTTCTTGTGGCATACATAGCAAACCACAGTTTATCCTTCATCAAGCTTCTTCACTTTCTTGATGATGTTATCTTGATGAATTTGGACTTGCTCCGTTTTGTCTTTTACTTGAGTCAAGTCCTTGGTAAGGTGAGCCACTTCTTGCTTGAGTTGTTCATTCTCTATTGCGACCTATTGCGTTCATGTATCTATAATATCTTTTTCAACACAAACTTGGTTGCACAAGGGTGAGTCTAAACATAAATCATTATAAGAAGTAGAGACATCCTTTTTAGACATGTCAAAAATTCAAATTTTCTTTTTAGGTGCCTCGGTGGGCGTAGTATCGACGGCTTCAAAATTAGCAACTTTATTAGTTAGCTCATCACAATGTTTACACATGGTTTCCATTTTAGCAAACAAACTTTTATAGGTATCTTGTGAGCTAGCTAACTTTTCTTTTAATTATTTATTTTTCTTTACAAGTTGCTCATCATTGATTGTGCATGCATTTGCTGTTGCAAGCCCCAAGTTGCTCAATTTTAGTAGATAGTTAAATATTGAGATTAGCAAATGTCTCATATTGTTCAAGCAAGGTTTTATATGCTTCTTGTGAACTATCTAGCTTTTCTTACAACATTTTTAGCTTCTTTTGTTGATTAGTGCAACTTTTAGCATATTTAAGATTTTCTTGCACAAGTTGCTCATAAGAAGATAGCTCATCATCACTATTACTATTATTATCACTATCACTAGGGATAGACTTTTTGTTACCTCGTGCCATAAGTCACACTCGTGAAGTGCTTGATGATGAGTGCTTGTACCCTCGTCTCTTGTGATGGTCTTCTTCTTCACTAGAAGAATCATCCCATGACCTTATTGATGTGAGGGCTTTGTCCTTGTATGCCTTGTTCTTTGTCTTGGGTGTGGACTTGTTTGGACAAACTTCCACAAAGTGTCCTAATTCTCCGCATTCATAGCATCATTTCTTTCTTTACTCATTTCTTTGATTGGTGAAAATGAAATCTTGAATTTAGATAAGCACACCCTTGACATTAAGTCTTTGGATCATTTTCTCCACCTTGTTGATAAATTTGATTGATTCTTCATCAAGGTCAGAGGTGGAGGAGGAAGATTGATCATCATCACTTGATTCATCATCATCATCATCATCATCTTCTTCTTCTTCTTCACTTGAGGAGCTTGGGCTTGAGCTTGTCTCAACTTGCTTGCCCTTCATCTTCTTGTGTTCACGACAAGCGAGAGCTTTGCCTTTGCTTGATGAAGAGTCTTCTTCATGACCCATCTTATATGACATCTCAAATGCCACTATCTTGCCAATGACTATGGCCGGGGTCATGGTGCTCAAGTCCTCCATATTGTGAAGGATGATGATGATGCTTGCATATTTCTTTTGTGGTAGCACAGAGATGATCTTTGAAAGTGCATCTAGCCCTTTAGTGAGTTTTGGATGATTGAATGACAACACGATTAAAGGACTAACATGTTTGCTAAGTGTTAGACAGGAAATTGATTATCTCACAGATACTTGATGAAATTGTATAAAGCCAAAATGATGTATTGTTGTATAAACAATCTAGTTCAAGCACAAGACAACAATGCAAATGGAATTCATGCAAATGCTTATTTATTGTGGGATTTTAATGATCTATGTGAAAGCAAGCACGATAAGAGTTAATTAATGAGACATGAGGGATTGCATATGTAATGGTCTCATATTTGAAGCTTGCTAAATTGAAATGAAAAAGGCAACAATACAAATGAATGGTTGATTTAATACAAGATGTGACTTGACGGCTTGAGATGGTGAAGATAGCAAGAAAAGGCTTCGAGGTACTAAGCAAGGGTGAAGGGCAAGCGACGGCTTGATGGCCGAGGAACCTAGCTAGGGTGAAGAAGAAAGTACTTGCATTTAGTTGATGTACTAATCAAGCTATGATGGTCATATTGATGTGGAGGATCAAATCTATATTGGACAAGTTGATTAAAGTGACTTGATGCATTTGGAGTTATTCATATTTGATTAATGGAATTAAGTCACGTGCTCAAGATGGCTATGCTCAAGTGACAAGATCAATATTGACATGTTGGCACCCTCACTTGATGAAGATTGAAAGACACGGCATCAATTCTAAAGAAGATCAACTCAAAAGGTTTAATTTCGTTTTTCTTTTGATCTTGAGTTAATAGGTATGCCGTACTATTAAGAGGGATGCAAAGTTAGGTGGTCTGAGAAAGATAGAGTGCTCAAGCATAAAAATAAAATCAAAAGAGAGACACTCTAGCACTTCACGAGCACATAGAATAATTTTCTATAACTGTCGGTGTCGGAAGTCCCGACGTAAGCCGGAACTCCCGACAGTCGGAAGTCATGACTCTTGCCGGAAGCGCTGACTCCCAGTCACAGCCTACGCGGTGACTGTGGACGTCGGAAGTCCCGACGTGAGTCGGAACTCCCGACAGTCGGAAGTCCCGACCCAAGCCGGGAGTCCCGGCATCGATGGTTCTTCTGACCTGCTGTATGTGCCCGTCGGAAGTCCCGACGTTCGTCGGAAGTTCCGACCGTCGGAAGTCCCGACCCATGTCGGAAGTTCCGACGTTGGCTGTCTCGAGTGGGCTTTGACCTCGCGTGAACAGTGTTTTCTTCATACGTCGGAAGTCCCGAGATCTGCGTCGGAACTTCTGACGTAGATCTGGACGTGTGAACAGTGTTTTCTTCGTACGTCGGAAGTCCTGAGATCTGCGTCGGAACTTCCGACGTAGATCTGAACGGTTAGATTTTGCCTTGGAGTATATATACCCCTCTCCTTCTTTCTAACCGTGGCCCACTCATTTTATTGCGACAAACACTCGGCCAAAACAGCCCCCAAGCATTCTAGGCTCGCCATTCTTCACTCCTTTGCTTCCAACTTCGAATCCCAAAGGGTTTGAGTGATTGGAGAGTGGATTGAGTGAGAAAAACACTTTGAGCAAGCTTGAGCACTTGATTTCTTCGTCAAGCCAGTTTGATTTGCATTTGTTACTCTTGGGGATTTCCCCTAGCCGGCTAGGCATCGCCCAAGAGCTTCCATCTTATGGAAGAGCCTTGGGAAGTTTGTATTACCCTTGTTTTCTAGTGAAGAAACTCAAGTGACCTTTGTGGTATCCTTGAGTGAGGTAAGGAGGTGGAAGAGACTCCGACCAAAGTGGTCACCTCAACAACGAGGACGTAGGAGCTCCTTTGTGGGGCCGCCGAACCTCAGGATAAATTCTTGTCTCCCGCGTGCTTGTTGTTGTTGTGATTTGCTTGAAATTACTTGTATTTGGTTGTCTCCCTCTCTCTAGCTATTTCTTAGGGTTTGGGACTCGATCTACGGAGTGGTGGCTTATCAACGTCAAGAGAGAGACCCAACACCTTACCTTACCACTAGGAAGTGGGTTTGTAAGTTATCGGCGTCACAAAGTTCATTTTAGCACTTGTAGTTCATTTCCCGTAGGGGTCGGAAGTTCTGATCCAAACGTCGGGACTTCTGACACGTCGGAAGTTCTGACCCAAACGTCGGGACTTCTGACATTAACTGACTAGTGTATTTTGATTCAACTCTTTGGTTGTAGTTGTTTGGCTCCCTAGGTTTATCTAGTATCTTTTATATACTTTGTGGATAACTTGTGAGGGGTGGTATTACTCTGATTTAGAGTTTCTATTTTGGAAACTCCTATTACTAATCGTTTCCGCATTTAAAGGTGTTGATTTTTCAGAAACACCTATTCACCCCCCTCTAGGCGGCATCCTAGGTCCTTTCAATTGGTATCAGAGCTTGGACTCACTACAAGCTTCACCGCTGTGAGAAAAGGATGTCGACGCCTATCGAGTTGGAGCCGGTGCTTCTCCAAAATGATGGTTCAAACTTTCTACCTTGGTCAATTCATGTACTCAATGCTTTTAGAGATATTAGTCCTCTTCTTGAGCATATTGTGTTTGCAAGCATACCTCTTCCTATAGTTGATTGGAGCAACTATAAGAATTTATCAAAAGAGGAAGAGATATGCGTGCAACTCAATGCTCAAGCTATTAATATCATTTTGAGTACATTGAGTGCAGAGGTTCAAGATGAGGCAATATTCAATGGACAACCACCTCCGGAGAGTGTTCATCTCATTTGGACCAAACTCATTGAGTTATATGGAAAATCCAAATGCGATGATGCACTTGAGGTCGAGTCAATGGAAAATATGTTCATTATGTCTTCATGCAGCAAAGAAGCCTCATAAGACCTTAAGGGTGCTGAGCCGGAGCAAGAGGTGCAAGTCGAGGTGACTGCGCTGTCTGCAAGCACATACCGGACGTGTCCGGTATCCCTACCAGACGTGTCCGGTATGGCCGAGGTAGCCGGACAGCAGGCAGTCTGTGATGATGAGGCTCAAGCCCGTGGTGGCCAAGTGATGAGTCAACCTCAGTATCTCATGATACTCATCACTTGTGTCTCATGGCCAAGAAAAGCAAGAAGAAGGCTAGCAAGAAAGATCAAGCCAAGGAGATAGCACGAGTAGATGATCAAGAAGAGAGTGATATTGAAATTGAAGATAGCTACACTCTTGATCATCTAAGCAACAAAGACAAGCTCATTCTCATGAAGCTAGTTGAGAAGAATGATGAGCTAGAGGAAGAGAATGAGAAACAAGAGCAATCACTTCAAAATCAAGAAAAGTTTCTCATCTCCAAATTGCAAGAGCTAAAGGCCATAAATGAGAGGTATGAAAAATTATCAGTTGAGCATGCTTTAGTTACTAACTCCTCTTCTAGTGTTTCACAACTAGAGAAGGAAAACTTTGAGCTCAAGGCAAAATTAGATGAACTCTCAAGCAAATATAATGTGCTACAATCAAACTATGTTCATCTCAAGTGCTCTCATGAAGAATTAGTAGAATCAAGCATCATGCTTGAGGTGGCTCATGAGGTTGTGATTACAACGGTAAAATCATCTCAACCTTCCACTCACACACTCACTTGTACACAATCTCAATTGAATATTTCTTGTGCTAATGAGTATGCTTCTCAAGCAAGCCAATCTTCGATTGAGCAAAAATTTATAGAAAATGTAGAGCTTAAGGAAGAAGTGGAAAGGCTAAGAAATGATGTGATTCGATTGAATGGTAAGGAGAGAGCACAACCTTCTCAAGATAACCGTGTTAACATGGTGAAGAAGCTTGAGAAGGGTTCAAACCTTGCTTCCTCCGAATCCCAATAAAAGAATCACATTTCAAGCAAGGCCAACACAACCAAGAGCAAGAAACATGGAAAAAGACTATGCTATGGTTGTGGAGTGAATGGACATGAGATTACCATGTGTCCATACAAGAGTTGGGCCGATAAGTGTGAAGTGGCCGATCAAATGGCCTCAAACAAGTTGGCCAACCAAAGGAAAAGTGATGGACAAAGCACTTGTCTCATGTACAAGAAGTTGGGGCATCCAACCAAGAAATGCCCAATGTACAAGGAGGCAAGAAAGGAAGCCCAAGTTGCAACAAGAAGATGCTATGGATGCAATGAGATGGACCACAAGGTTGATGGATGTCCATACAAGCAAAACAAGCATAGAGCAAACAAAGATCGCATATGCTATGCTTGTAGAAGAAAGGGGCATCTAGGCTATGATTGCCCAAATAGTAACATCCCTAAGCCGAACACATTTGTTTATGATAATATGCTTAGAAAGACCACAAATGGAGTTAGCATTAGCAAGGTGATGTGTTCACCACAAACTAGTACTAAGGCCATTTGGGTGCCTAAGCACTTGTTGACTAACCCAAAAGGACCCAACAAGAGTTGGGTACCAAAATGTGCTTAGGTTGATAATGTAGGTACTTGATGGTGAGATGAAAGCTTCAGGGTGGTTGAGCAAGCAAATTGGAAATATTCACTCAATCTATCAATCAATTCTTATCATAATCTCATATATGGTTGACCCGAAGATAAATCAATGACCATATCGTTTACTTCATCTCTACCATTGGTAACAAGTACCTAAAAAACCTTATAGGATAGCAACTTTGTGTTTAGTGCTAAATGGCTCACAAATAAGCATATGTGTGAAATAATTGGAAGTGGCTAATTAGTTTCATTTAATAATTATCATGTTTGCCATGTGATGCTTTTAATGGCTCTCTAGTAGAGCAATGCATTTGTTCAGATGCAGGCATATAAGAAGTACTGGAGCTAAAACGAAGAATCACAAGCAGCGCTTTAATTGTTTCTGTCCTGCACCTACCGGACGTGTCCGGTATGGCCAGGGCAGAAAGGAAAAGTGTTTTTGTTCTTCACATGCCGGACATGTCTAGTATGTCTACCAAACGTGTCCGGTATGGCAGGAACCAGAGCACTAATTGGGATGCAATTGAGGTTTGATCCATTTGATTTCATATATCCTTAATTTGCTCAGAAGCTTGTGATCTATCAAACCTAAGTGGGTTGTGAGTATGTCTCAACGAAATTTAAATATGGCAAATTACTTTGTGTTGGTCAAAATAGAAAATTGACTCCCAAATTCTTAAAAGAATAAAGTGCTTGTTGAAAGTCATTCAAATTACTTGTGGTACTTATTTAGGGGGAGCTCAGTTTCTATTTTGCACCATTGTGGACTAACAAATTTATCTAGCATTATTTGTAGTCCTTTGGATGAAAATTGATTTCATATATGGTATGATTATTTGACAAGTGAGGTCAACATGATGTTGTCATGCCATGTATTATCTCAGTGGTGATATTCTGGGCTCAAGGCAAAGGTATGTATTTACATACATGCATTGTAAGTGCATCTAAGGCCCTTTATATGCTAGTGTGTGCATTTGTGTGATATAGGATACATGTTTTTTCAAAATCCCTAACTAGCATGTGTAGGTGGTGTGGTTTTTGAAAATCATGTGGTTTTTAGGTCTTTGTGACCTAGTCATGTCATATTGTGATTATTGCTACCCTTGGTTGATTATTTGCCTAATCACATGTGACATGGTTCTCTCAAGTCCATAAAAATCCTTATGTCCCTCTAAAATCTCTCTCAAGTTTTGAAAATCATAAATTTGCCAAATATTCGAAAAAGAGAAAATCAATTCTTGGCTAATTCATGTCCCCTAAGTGAGAATCCTAAGTCTATTTCAATTGATGCAAATATTATGCCTAGGAACGTTTGTTATGGTACCTTATTGGTTAGTATTGCAAAAAATTCTGCTATTCATACTAAGGATATGCCTAAGTATGTTGCGTCTAATATGAGAGGACCCAAACTAGTTTGGGTACCATCAAAAAGTAAATGATCGTTTGTAGGTACCATGGCATTGGAGACTTGATTCAATGGAATTATTATTGTTCATCTTATGTTGAGTCAAGTATTGAAGCCTAGTGCAATTCTATCCCAATGCCAAGTCAAAATTGAGTGAAGTCCATATGCTATCAACATACAAGTGTCATATTCAAGTTGTGGGAATTTATTGATATATTTGAAGGCCTACAAATAAGTGGAGTTGAAGCTTGCAAAGATGATCATAAGCTATCAAGGTATATCTCTTGTTGATCAAAGTTTATTTGGGTGCATATGAGTTAACTGAATTGGATATATATGCATATGTTGCTTGCTATGAGATGTTTGAATGGATTAAATGCTTAAATAATCAAGTTTGAAGTTGGTTTGATTGGATATGTTCATAAGATTTCTTCTAGTAAGTGGTTTGAATGGACATATGTCTTGTGAGAGTATTCAAACAAGTTGATTTCAAGTTGAGTTCAATTTGGAGAAAAATAGCTCAATTATTGAAATATGTCCAATATTGAAAATCTGAGGTAGCAGTGATCATAGACATGTTTAAGTAATCAAATCTATTTGTATTGGCTTGAAATTTGGTCTGCATGCTCTACACTTATGGTATTAGTTGCTGTGCAAATTTCATGAGATTTGGATAAGTGATACTTCGGTTTTGGAGTAAATCTTGTTAGCTATAGTGCAGCAGTTTTCAGCATGTAGCAGTGTGGAAAGATGTGAAATCTGGTAGCAATATAGAAGTCAAAAGAAGCTCAAATTTTTACAGCTACTAGAAGACTTAGTGTGTCACATCTTCACCAAATTTCGTGGTCTTTGGGAGATATGATTTATTCTTTGAAGAGTACAGAATCTGCCAGGAAAGTGACAATTATTGGATTGATTAAAAGTCACTTAGATTCAAAGGTCCTCAAATTAGAATCATATCTATAAGTGATTGAGGTACCTATGTTTTGGTTTTGGTTTGAGATAGAAGCATGACAAATGATGAGTACAAGACAATTTGTTTGAAGAGTGTATCTAGTACACATTTGGTACTCAAGCTAGAGATCAAGACCAAGATCAAGATGAAGATGGAGTTTAAATTCTAGTGATAATTGGAGATCTTTTGATAGAAAGAAAAGGACTTAAACAAGTAGAAAGAAAAGGACTTAAAGAAGTATTCAAAGTTATTCATCAAATTAAGTCCAACAATATGGATCAATCAAACAAAATCTTTCAAGTGGATCAAGTGATTTTCTTTCAAGTTATTTCAAGTGAGTATCAAGGATGGTTCTTTGGAGAGAGGTCACTTTGCTCTAGGCTTGGATGACTAAAATCGAAGTGGTAATCTAAAGGGACATTTGAGGTACTTGGTTGAAGAAAATCAAGAGATTGGTCTAGAAAGCAAGCAACACCCAAAAGAGAACAAGTCATGAAATTTCAAGTGGTATCATGAAATTTCAAGTGGTATTACAAGTGGTGCATCTTTTAGTTCTCTCAAGCAAGAAATGATCAAAGAAGAAGCAAGACAACCACAACAAGAAGAGTGCACTTGATCATTAGTGATTCTCAATTCATATGGATGAAGAATAGGAATTCAAAGAATTGGTATCTATTGGTCTTCACCAAGCTTATAATTAGACTTCATGGTGCTATTGGAGAAATGAATTGAAATCTATATGACTATCTTCCTCTCCAACATAGCAAAGGTATCATTGTATTGTGCATGATCATTTTTCATCCCTTACTAGTTTGCGGTTAGTGCATATAGTACATGCTTATAGGATCATGCATTACAAATAAAAACTTTTAGATTCATAGACTACCACTATTGCTTGAATGATTATATGATCTAGTGGTTAGTGTATGAGTTTGTTCATGAGCTAGTGAACCCATGTACTTGATCTATTTTGAATTGCAAACAAGTGACAAGTACAACCTCTTTAAGATGACAAAGGGGGAGTGACAAGTAATATGACCCACGCCATGACAAAGGGGGAGAGTTTAATACAAAGGGGGAGAGATTAGTATAAAGTTTGAACCTTAAGCACCCTTTGTGCTTTGTGTGACCCTTTTTGGTGATAGATGACAAAGGGAGAGAGATATGATTAAAGCTTAAGGAAGAGAGAGATGAAAGCTTAATGGGGAGAGATATGATTAAAGCTTAATGGAGAGAGATATGTTTAAAGCTTCAAGAGTGCAACCTTGTGTCTAGCTATGAAAGGGGGAGACTAGCTATGACAAGGGGAGAGATATGACTTGAGAAATCTTTGTGATGAGTGCTATGTGTGTGATATATATGATGTATTTACTTTCATAAGGACCATGCATGTTTTAGAGTGACTTTGTATGGTGTGATGCTTTCTGTTTAGTCTTGTGTGATATATCATGTCATATGCATCACGGTTTTTTATTTTGACACACACTTGCACCCCACGGATGCAATGATTTAAGGGGGGTCTCCTATGTATTTTAGTATGTGCAAATTGACATTTGAGGTCATTTATGAATAAAATTCATATTGCACACATTAAGGGGGAGCCTCTCATAAATCATTGAATCCAAAAGCCTAATTGTTTATATCTTTTTGTAAGCTTTAATCGGGTTGTCATCAATCACCAAAAAGGGGGAGATTGAAAGTGCATCTAGCCCTTTAGTGAGTTTTGGATGATTGAATGACAACACGATTAAAGGACTAACATGTTTGCTAAGTGTTAGACAGGAAATTGATTATCTCACAGATACTTGATGAAATTGTATAAAGCCAAAATAATGTATTGTTGTATAAACAATCTAGTTCAAGCACAAGACAACAACGCAAATGGAATTCATGCAAATGCTTATTTATTGTGGGATTTCAATGATCTATGTGAAAGCAAGCACGATAAGAGTTAATTAATGAGACATGAGGGATTGCATATGGAATGGTCTCATATTTGAAGCTTGCTAAATTGAAATGAAAAAGGCAACAATACAAATGAATGGTTGATTTAATACAAGATGTGACTTGACGGCTTGAGATGGTGAAGATAGCAAGAAAAGGCTTCGAGGTACTAAGCAAGGGTGAAGGGCAAGCGACGGCTTGATGGCCGAGGAACCTAGCTAGGGTGAAGAAGAAAGTACTTGCATTTAGTTGAGGTACTAATCAAGCTATGATGGTCATATTGATGTGGAGGATCAAATCTATATTGGACAAGTTGATTAAAGTGACTTGATGCATTTGGAGTTATTCATATTTGATGAATGGAATCAAGTCACGTGCTCAAGATGACTATGCTCAAGTGACAAGATCAATATTGACATGTTGGCACCCTCACTTGATGAAGATTGAAAGACACAGCATCAATTCTAAAGAAGATCAACTCAAAAGGTTTAATTTCGTTTTTCTTTTGATCTTGAGTTAATAGGTATGCCGTACTATTAAGAGGGATGCAAAGTTAGGTGGTCTGAGGAAGATAGAGTGCTCAAGCATAAAAATAAAATCAAAAGAGAGACACTCTAGCACTTCACGAGCACATAGAATAATTTTCTGTGACTGTCGGTGTCGGAAGTCCCGACGTAAGCCGGAACTCCCGACAGTCGGAAGTCATGACTCTTGCCGGAAGTGCTGACTCCTAGTCACAGCCTGCGCGGTGACTGTGGACGTCGGAAGTCCCGACCCAAGCCGGGAGTCCCGGCATCGATGGTTCTTCTGACCTGCTGTCTCTGTCCGTCGGAAGTCCCGACGTTCATCGGAAGTTCCGACAGTCGGAAGTCCCGACCCATGTCGGAAGTTCCGACGTTGGCTGTCTCGAGTGGACTTTGACCTCGCGTGAACAGTGTTTTCTTCATACGTCGGAAGTCCCGAGATCTACGTCAGAACTTCCGACGTAGATCTAGACATGTGAACAGTGTTTTCTTCATACGTCGGAAGTCCTAAGATCTGCGTCAGAACTTCCGACGTAGATCTGAACGGTTAGATTTTGCCTTGGAGTATATATACCCCTCTCCTTCTTTCTAACCGTGGCCCACTCATTTTATTGCGATGAACACTCGGCCAAAATAGCCCCCAAGCATTCTAGGCTCGCCACTCTTCACTCCTTTGCTTCCAACTTCGATTCCCAAAGGGTTTGAGTGATTGGAGAGTGGATTGAGTGAGAAAAACACTTTGAGCAAGCTTGAGCACTTGATTTCTTCGTCAAGCCAGTTTGATTTGCATTTGTTACTTTTGGGGATTTCCCCTAGCCGGCTAGGCATCACCCAAGAGCTTCCATCTTGTGGAAGAGCCTTGGGAAGTTTGTATTACCCTTGTTTTCTAGTGAAGAAACTCAAGTGACCTTTGTGGTATCCTTGAGTGAGGTAAGGAGGTGGAAGAGACTCCGACCAAAGTGGTCACTTCAACAACGAGGACGTAGGAGCTCCTTTGTGGGGCTGCCGAACCTCGGGATAAATTCTTGTCCCCCACGTGCTTGTTGTTGTTGTGATTTGCTTGAAATTACTTGTATTTGGTTGTCTCCCTCTCTCTAGCTATTTCTTAGGGTTTGGGACTCGATCTACGGAGTGGTGGCTTATCAACGTCAAGAGAGTGACCCAACACCTTACCTTACCACTAGGAAGTGGGTTTGTAAGTTATCGGCATCACAAAGTTCATTTTAGCACTTGTAGTTCATTTCCCGTAGGGGTCGGAAGTTCTGATCCAAACGTCGGGACTTCTGACACGTCGGAAGTTCTGACCCAAACGTCGGGACTTCCGACATTAACTGACTAGTGTATTTTGATTCAACTCTTTGGTTGCAGTTGTTTGGCTCCCTAGGTTTATCTAGTATCTTTTATATACTTTGTGGATAACTTGTGAGGGGTGGTATTACTCTGATTTAGAGTTTCCATTTTGGAAACTCCTATTACTAATCATTTCCGCATTTAAAGGTGTTGATTTTTCAGAAACACCTATTCACCCCTCCTCTAGGCGGCATCCTAGGTCCTTTCAATCTTCCTCAAGATGTCCGCATCACCTAGCTTTGTTAATCCTATAGAATTGAGCTCATTGATAATTAGATTCAAACGAGAATACATATCACGAACAAGCTCATCATCATTCATTTCAAAAGAATCATAACTTTATTGAGTTAGGGAATGTTTTTGCTCGCGGACATTACTTGTGCCGTCATGGAGCTCTTGTAATTTTAACCAAATTTCATGTGCCGTATTTAAAGTGAATACTTGGTTAAACACATCCATGTTAAAAGATTTAAACAAGCAATTTTTAGCTCTAGCATTGAAATGAATTTCTTTTTCTTCACTCTTTGTGGGTTTATCGGGATTCTTAATGGGTTTCATCTTGTTACGAGTGACTCTCCAAACACTCAAATCTACCGCCTTAAGATGACAAGCCATTCTAACTTTATAGTAGAGGAAGTTAGCGTCGTCAAAGTGCGGAGGCCTAGAGGTATTCATCCCAACCACTCTAAATAGCGTCGGCTCAACGGCGGTGAAGCCAAAGCTCTAAATTGCACCAACTGGCTCTAATACCACTTGTAAGGGACCATGACGTCAAAGAGGGATTAAATTAGGCAACTAAAAAATCTACTCTAAACTATGGCCTCTAATTCCACCCTAGCAAAACATATGCAAGAAAGTAATCTATTTAAATGTGCAACTACAATTTTGCTAATGTGTTGCTATCTTTACCGAAAAAAAGTCTTGCAACCTAGGTCCCAACCCTATCAACTAAGCTAGGAAAGTAAAGCACACAATCTAGGTAATAATGTAAATGCGGAAGGTAAAGATGAGGTAGAGATGCAAACTCCCATCGATGACTCCGGTATTTTTTACCGAGGTATCGAGAAGCGCTCAAGGTTCTCCCTAGTCCTCGTTGGAGCCCCTCACAAGGAATCCCTCGCAAGGGCCAAGCTCTCGGTCGGGTAACTCTATGGATAGCCCTAGGCCTTCCCCACGTGCAAGTGGGTCTCCTATGTGCCTTCCAGCAAGCCTCTCCCGGACCGCTCCCCGCCGTCTTCACTATCAAACTTCCGGCCGAACCGCCGCGGGCCTTGTTCCCTTTGGTATACGGTGGCGGCCACACCATAAATACGGTTGGTGTGATCTCGCAAGACTACAAGCCCCTCTAATGTACAACAATGGTGCACGCAAGCACCGAGTGATAAGAGGTCTGCAAACCTCACTAAACACTAGGCCTAAACCTAGAGTAAGCGCATAAGCGGTGGTCTAATCAACCTAAGCACTTCGCAAAGCACCTACGCTAATCAACTAATGAATCACTAAACACTATGCAAGTGGAGATCACTAAAATGATGTATAAACACCCTTGGTATGTTTCCTCAGCTCTCCACACCTCAAATGGCTGGTTGGGAGGTCTATTTATAAGCTCCAAGTCGAGACTAGCCGTTGGAGGCAAAAACCTAGCTTTCAGCTAGCAACCGAACGCGGGTCACACCTTGATTGGATGCGTCCGGTCCTCTCGACCGTTGGAGCACGCACGTTGATCGGACTCTGGGCCGAGTCCGGTCTCACTCGATCGGATGTGTTCGGTCGCGCTGGCGCTGCTCTGGAACCTTTCTAGACATGATCCGACGCTACTTGGTGCGTTTGGTCATCCTATCGTCGCGTCCGGTCACGCTAAGAACGTTGCCATGACGATGAACAATGTCACTTGTGCGTCTGGATCATTGCTTTGCTCAGCATCCGGTCATCGCGTCAGTCACTACGGTTGCACGGGCAACGATCGAACACGTCCGGTGCCTTCGTGGTAGTGTCTGGTCGTCTCTGTTGAGCCCCTTCTTCATTCATTTCTTCGCGATCCTTGCGTCCATCTTGGTTCCCATTTTCGTGCTTAGACTTTGCTTGATATCTTGGGTCTTCTCTTATGCTTCTAGGGTATTGCTTATGGTATTGATCGTCGGATCATCATGTCTGTAACACCTCTGGTGTTATGAGCTCGCTAAGCACTGGGATTATGGCCTGAGAGATAGATCTATAAATATAGTGAGTTAGTTTACTTAAATGCCTATATGTGTTAATGAAAAATCATAACGCGAAGGGTAGAATAAGTAGTTCTAAACATCGGCACGGAAGCAATTTTTATAAACAAAAATTAAATATAATTTGTATGTAGTACTTGAATAAAGTTTAGAGTGTAAGTGTAGTAGATGGAAATGCAACATTAATTTTTGGAGAATAAATACTATTAGTTAGACGATGAACAATGTCACATATACGTCCGGTCACTACTTTGCTTAGCGTCCGGTCATCGCGTCGGTCACTGCGGTTGCAAGGGCAACGATCGAACGCATCCGATGCCTTCGTGGCAGCGTCCGGTCGTCTCTGCTGAGCCCCTTCTTTATTCATTTCTTATCGATCCTTCCGTTCGGCTTGGTTCTCATCTTTGTGCTTGGACTTTGCTTGATATCTTGGATCTTCTCTTGTGCTTCTAGGATCTTGCTTATAGTGTTGATCGTTGGATCATCATGTCGCCTTCGTCCAAGTCACGTCTTGCACCCTATTGAACTACAAAACAATTACTTGCAAATTTATTAGTCTAATTTAGTTGTGTTAATCATCAAACACCAAAATCTAAAGTAAATGAGCCTAGGGTCCATTTTTCTTACAGCGTCTCACCTTCTTCTTAAGAGTATCCAGGAGACTCGCTTGTGCATTTAAAAAAATAGGGTCCAAGATGATTTCAAAACTGAAGTACCCCAAAAGCAGCAGCTTCTAAAAAGCAGCTTTTAGTTCCTACCTCTTTAGTTGGCTTTTGCCCTTTGGAAGAAAAAACAATTTCCAAAAGCCCAACCAAAGACATCATTCACTGCCACATCAGCAATACATGTGGAAAGTGCTCTTGGTGATGTCAGCATGCTCATTTAGTCACACCAATACATATGACGTGATTGTAGCAGCGAGCCACGCGGTCAACATAACAAAAATGCTACTTTCTAGAAATTAAATTAGTTTGGAACATGCTCTTTTTAAAATATTTGTTTTTTTGCTAAATAAAAATTCTGATGAATTGTCGCTCGCGTCCCCGAGCTAACTTGAGGTTGTGTGCAAAGGACAAAGGAGAGACCCATGTTTCTTTTAATAAGCCCCTTTCAAACGTAGGGATTTCACAGAATTGTACATAAATTTCATAAGATTCATTTCATTTTTCACATGAAAAACGAAAGAACATGAAAAAATCCCACATTCCAAAGGAGGCCTAAAAGGGTATTTCTTATGAATAGATTTGTTTTTTTGTCATGGCATTTCCATTGATGTTGCATGAATGAAGAAATATACTTCCTCTGTCTAGAAAACTTGATGGTTAGTTTTGTCTGAACTCAAATTATATAAAACTTGACAAAATTTATACATCAGAATACTAATATTTATATTATATAAAAACAAGTATTATTGGATTTGTCATACTCATGCAACATATTTTCATAGTACAACCATTTGGTGCCATAAATGTTAGCAAGTTTTCTATGTAATTGGTTAAATTTAAGATAACTTGACTTACGACAAAACTAAAACATCAAGTTTTGTTTGAAAAAAAAGTGATGCCAATCTTGCAGATGTGTCATGCTTCACACCATGTATAGATGGAACTTGCTAGCGCCTAGACATCTGATCCAGGGCGCTAGCGTCGGACGGTACCCGCTCAGTTAACGAACAAGCACCCTAGCACGTCGGGTCCGTGGGCAAGCGCCCCAGCAGCGGGCCCGCACTGCCCCTGGCATCGCCCACGCCGCCAGTCGCTTCTCACGCACGTCCCATATGCAACCCCTGATCTACTTTTGAAACATCCGGATGCAACAGTTGCAACATGCAAAGAAGGCAGATAAAACACTTGAAACATGCATATGAAACACTTTCAAAAACACCTAAAACACTTGAAAATCATTGACGTATGAAAGACCTGAAATCGCTTGAAAAATATGCTTACAACATGCATGTATATGCAACATCCGTATATACTTTTACAGCATCCAAATGAAAATACATGCAACATACGTTTGATATAGATGAAATATTTAAAACATGCACTTAGAACATACGTGTACAATCATTGCAACATGTGCAATGTCTTGATCTACTTTTGCAATATCCCGATATACTTTTGTAACACCGATACAAAACACTTGCAACATACCTTTGAAACATTTGAAATACATGAAATATATGTTTGCAACATGTATTTTTCGCCCTTCTTCTTCCGTGTGACGCAGTAGAGCGGAGAAAGGTCGGGTCTGGCCAGCCGGTGACAGAGGATGGTGGCCCGGCCTGGCAGCGGCTAGCTGCGCTTGTGCCTGTCCTAGCTCCGGTCAGCGACAACCTTCTCTCTTGGCCGCCTGGCCTAGGCAAAGCGAACGATGGGCACAACATAGCGCGGCGGGGGACGAGGGCGGCAGCGCCCCGGAGTGGGGCGCGGCATGGGATGGAAGCACTGCGAGGGATGGCGGGCGGCACGGTGGAGTAGGACCGGCAGACGCAACCGTGAAGCCACGCCAGACCGCTGCACATACATGCCCAGGAAACGCGCCGTCCGGAGGTACAAATGCACGGTCCGTGAGCATTACCGTGTATATATAGATTACTATTTATGCGGTGTATGTCTAGCGCTCCACTTTTATTTTGATTGCTCGACTAATTAATATGTTTTAGATAAGGCTAGGATTCATCTCCTACAATTAAAAAGAATAAAAGTAAGACAGTTTTTTGTATGACTTTTTTTTTGTCGCTCCTCCTTCCCGTCCGTGCGATACCGCATCACGCGCTTCACTCCATCCCCCGCACTCCCGCAGCCTCCCTCCACGGTTCGATCCCTCCTGGAGGCGTCATTTTTTTCCATTCTGTGCCGCCGCCAGCACGCACCGTCGGTCCGCTCCTCCAACTTGCAATACCGCGCATCCTATATCCAGGTCTCCCGCACCCCCCCATCCGCTCCTCCCTGCTGTCTCCGCCCGTGCGGCCCTGTCTACACCGCCACCGTCGCCGCCGTCGCTGCATTGGCCTCCGCAGAAACCCACGGCCTACCCCATTCGCTTCTCCCCTGCTGTCCCCGTCCGTGTCTCCGCCGCCGCCGCCACTGCCGCATGTGCGACCAGCTACGGCAGGCACAGGTTGGGACATCTCTCTTCGCTCGCGCCCTGCTTATTCGTATCCCCACGGTAACGATGGCTGCTCGGCGAGCAGCGCGCCACCGTAAGCCGGGTGCCCAGGTCCTCTCGATGGGCGCTCCACCAGGTATGCCCACCCCTTCTATTCCCTTACTGCTGCGAGAAACCAGAGCCCAAACCCTAACCTATGCTATTTGGCTATTTGTATTCCGATCTATGCCTAAGCTTCAATTTTTTTGTGCGAATTTACAGATCTTCATATTCAAAAGATCTTCATTTTCATTAGAGATGGCATCCACTGTCAGACCAGCAGGTGAGTAGTAGTTACTTCTGTCAGTTGAGCCTTATCCTCTACATCTACCAATTAATTTCATTTCAAGATAGGACAAAGAATACAGGTCCTCTGAACAGCTACCAAGATCAGTCATAAAATATATTTTTTATTTGGCCACTATGAACTGCCATCTAAAATATACACAATATACACATAGGTCATCTCCTTTCGGTGATAAATTGATTGATGAAACCAATAGGTGGCATCACCCATTGATGATGCCGAGAAAGTACAACTGCTCAAAAGCTAATTCAATTTTTTCATGCAATAATTTTAACATCTGAATTTTTTCAGCATGATGATACCATTAGTTTGCAGGTTCCTTTCAATTTTTCTGATGTTTAGGTCAATCCCCAACCTCTACAAACAGTCATCTTGTCTCCAAACATTCCTGCTGCATACTTTTAGTACACAGATTGCATCCTTAATTATTTGAACATGTCATTTCAAGGTTTACACACTATGCAATTCTTTGCCTTGCTTTGGAACACATTCATGGTTTTGTGCTTATTTTCTTTCCATCAGGTTGCAACAGAGTACACGGATTTGATTTTACATGATACACACTGCTTGCATTTGTTATTATTTTCTAGGGTGCAATCTACATATATTGAGGACTTCCACATGGACGCTGCTCACAACTGTTGGTTCAGCGAGCTGAACCTAAACAAGTCTCTCTTTTTTTGGCTAATATTGTTTCAGTTTTACGATTTTTTATTAACAGCTCCCATCATCATCATCTGTGCAGTTACCATTGATACCATCTTGAGATAACAGGTGAAACCTTTTTTCCAGGCAATCTCCACAAAACAATGAATCTGTGATCATGGTGTGTTGGAGGAGTTAGGATACTTCTTACAGATTGTCATTCTTCGGTTTCCAGTTAGCCTAAATGTTCATTCTGTTCATGCAATTCTTGCTGCCTTGCTGAAATGCTATACAAGTCTAGAACCCATTCTTTGAAAGCAGTCACAAAATAATAGAAAGAATACTTTTTCCGCTGTGCTCTCTCATGAATGTTATTTTGTTACAACAACAACAACAACAACAAAGCCTTTAAGTCCCAAACAAGTTGGGGTAGGCTAGAGTTGAAACCCATAAGAAGCAATCAAGGTTCAGGCACGTGAATAGCTGTCTTCCAAGCACTCCTATCTAAGGCTAAGTCTTTGGGTATATTCCATTCTTTCAAGTCTCCTTTTATTGCCTCTACCCAAGTCAACTTCGGTCTTCCTCTGCCTCTCTTCACGTTACTATCCTGGCTTAGGATGCCACTACGCACCGGTGCCTCTGGGGGTCTCCGTTGCACATGTCCAAACCATCTCAACCGGTGTTGGACAAGCTTTTCTTCAATTGGCGCTACCCCTAATCTATCACGTATATCATCGTTCCGAACTCGATCCCTTCTTGTATGACCGCAAATCCAACGCAACATACGCATTTCCGCGACACTTAGTTGTTGAACATGTCGCCTTTTCAGTGAGCCAACATTCTCGCACCATACAACATAGCAGGTCTAATCGCCGTCCCCATAAAACTTGCCTTTTAGCTTCAGGTACCCTTTTATCACATAGGACACCAGACGCTTGCCGCCACTTCATCCACCCTCGCTTTGATTCTATGGCTAACATCTTCATCAATGTCCCCGTCCCTCCAGTAGCATTGATCCTAAATATCGAAAAGGTATCCTTCCTAGGCACTATTTGACCTTCCAAACTAACATCTTCCTCCTCCTGAGTAGTAGTAGTGCCAAGTCACGTCTCATATACTCGCTTTTAGTTCTGCTTTGAGTCTAAAACCTTTGGACTCCAAAGTCTCCGCCATAACTCCAGCTTCGATTCACTCCTGTCCGGCTTTCATCAACTAGCACTACATCGTCCATGAAAAAGCATACACCAAGGGATGTCCCTTGTGTCCCTTGTGACCTCATCCATCACTAAAGCAAACAAATAAGGGCTCAAAGCTGACTCTTGATGTAGTCATATCCTAATCGGGAAGTCATCCGTGTCTCCATCACTTGTTCGAACTCTAGTCACAACATTGTTGTACATGTCCTTAATGAGCCCGACGTGCTTCCGTTGGGGACTTTATGTTTGTCCAAAGCCCACCACATAATATTTCTTGGTATTTTATCATAAGCCTTCTCCAAGTCAATAAAAACCATGTGTATGTCCTTCTTCTTCTCTCTATACCGCTCCATAACTTGTCTTATTAAGAAAATGGCTTCCATGGTTGATCTTCCGGGCATGAAACCAAATTGGTTCACAGAGACCCGCGTTATTGCTCTCAAGCGATGCTCGATAACTCTCTCCCATAGCTTCATAGTATGGCTCATCAACTTAATTCCCCGATAATTAGTACAACTTTGAATATCCCCTTTATTCTTGTAGATCGGTACCAATATACTTCTCCTGCACTCATCAGGCATCTTGTTCGATCGAAAAATATGGTTGAACGGCTTGGTTAGCCATACTATAGCTATGTCCCTGAGGCATCTCCACACCTCGATTGGGATACCATCTGGTCCCATCGCCTTACCTCCTTTCATCCTTTTCAACGCCTCTCTGACCTCAGATTCTTGGATTCTCCGCACAAAGCGCCTATTGGTGTCATCAAAAGAGTCATCCAACTGAAAGGTTGTGTCCATATTCTTACCATTGAACAATTTATCAAAATATTCTTGCCATCGATGTCGGATCTCATCCTCCTTTACCAAGAGATGCTCCCTTTCATCCTTAATGCACTTAACTTGGTTGAAGTCCCGTGTCTTTCTCTCACGAATCCTAGCCATCCTATAAATGTCCTTCTCTCCTTCCTTCGTACTCAAATGTTGGTAAAGATCCTCGTCGCGCTACTACTTTTGCCACACTTACACTTCGCTTTGCGCCTTTTTTTTGCCACCTTGTACTTCTCTATGTTGTCCACACTCCTATCATGGTACAAGCGTCTATAGCATTCTTTCTTCTCCTTAATAGCCATTTGGACTTCCTCGTTCCACCACCAAGTATCTTTAGCCTCGCCTCCACTTCCTTTGGTTACTCCACACACCTCTAAGGCCACCTTCCGAATGTTGGTTGCCATCTTCTCCCACATGTTGTTTATGTCGTCTTCTTCCTTCCAAGAGCCCTCTTTGATAACCTTTTCCCTAAATACCTCTGACGACTTCTCCCTTTCAGTTTCCACCACTTTGTTCTTTGAATCTTAGCTTGTTTATCCATACGGGCACGCACCTAAAAACAAAAAATTGCCACCAAAAGCTTATGTTGAGAAACAACACACTCCCCTGGTATCACCTTGCAATCCAAGCATGCTCGTTTGTCCTTTCTTCTTGCGAGGACAAAGTCAATCTGCTCTGATGTGTTGTCCGCTCATCAAGATCACTAGATGAGATTCTCTCTTTCTAAAGAAAGTGTTGGCTATCATCGTCAAAAGCTACCGCTGAAGTCCGAACTTCCTCCCCTCCGATTCCTACTACCATACCCAAAACCTCCATGAACTGCCTCGAAACTCAAGCTTGTAGTACCTACATGCCCATTAAGATCTCCTCCTATAAAAAGCTTCTCACTACTAGGTATAGCTCTAACTTGGCCATCTAAGTCTTCCCAGGCTGTCTCTTAGCACTCTCGTCGAGGCCTACTTGGGGGGCATACGTACTAATTACGTTCAAGACCATATCACCAACGACAAGCTTGACTAAGATAATCCTATCTCCTTGCCTTCTCACTCCCACCACACCATTCTTGAGGCTCTTATCAATCAAAACTCCTACTCCATTTCTATTCGCGACTGTCCCTGTGTACCAAAGCTTGAAACATGTATTGTCCACCTCATTCGCCTTCTGACCCTTCCATTTAGTCTCTTGAACGCATAATATATTTACACGCCTCCAAGTCGCGGTATCAACTAATTCTCTTAACTTACATGTAAGTGACCCTACATTCCAACTACCTAAACGGATCCTAGTTGGTTCGACTAGCTTCCTTACCCTTCGCACCCGTCGACTCAGATGCGAAGACCCTTGCTCATTTTTCACTACACCCGGGCGCCGATGTAGCGCGCCACTAAGGAAGCGACGACCCGATCCTTGCTCACTTGACACCATGCCCAGATCATGACACGGCGCGTCACGGGGGTGACGACCCGGCCCTTGCCCATTTAACACCATACCCGGGTTCCGATATGGCGCGTCGCTAAGAGAGATACGCCCCAACGATTTTCTTTCGGGTTTCATCTCCATTAAAGTGGCTAAGTTTTTACATTGGCTCGCCACGCCTAACACAACCCTCCTCCTTTATCAGGGCTTGGGACCTGCTATGCTGGGACATCAAAGGCGCCCCACCATAGGCGGAGTTATGAATGTTATTTTGTTGGCAATCATTTTTTTTAACCTCTGCTATGAGGCTCACTGTATATTTTTGTGACATGGTACAGCCTGACAGGACCATACATTTGTTGGCCAGGTACCACCAGTTGTACCTTACGATGGTTTGGCTCTGCATATACATCATCCCCCCGTGGATGATATATATTCAGTTTAGAAGTTTGGAAGCGACTTAAATATTTGAGGGTTTTTAACCACAACAAAGAATGTTATCGATGCATCCATGTTTCTACTTCCATGCTCCAACCACATGGTCAATGTACATCCCAACCAGATATCAGTAAGTTAAGTGTCTAAGTAATCTCATCGACATGAGGTTGAGGCACTACAATTATTAATTTTCCAAATAGCTAATCTTCAGAACCACAGTATTTTATCAGGTGCAGGATCAGAGCATGCCTGCTGAAAAAACGAACCAATCCTATTTCAGTTTCAAGTCTGGCTGCAGAAGGTAATAATTTGAGCATCGTTAATTTCATGGTTGGATGGTTTGCTAATCAGGATTTCAGCCGCCACATCATTATTATTTTTCTGTTGCCATAGAAAATTGGACCATTCTGTTGCCTTAAAAAACTACAATGACCTCTTTGGTTTCCTGTATGTATGGTTCCGTAACCTGTTGTTATAGGAAATTGGAACATTCTGTGTACCTCTTCCACTGCCATATTCAACTCCCTAATTAGCTGCATTTCTCGATTTTTATCCTGTGCCATGAAGTCCCTAACAAGCACTACATCCTTCTCATAATCATTGTGTGATACATTACCAATTTTTTTGTGTTACCCATAGCAAAGGTTTCCTTAACTGCATCACAGTTATTACATCATGGACATAATGACTATACTGTATCCTAAATTCCTAAACAATTATATTATGATAGCATTCGTGTGTTCAGCTGCCGAAGTTGTGCTATACTCCTTATACATGATCATTGCAAGATTATATTGCAAAAAAATTATGCTGTCTCTACGTTAGCAGCGGCTTCACCTGAGCAGTTAAATTGCATCATACACATAATTATGCTACTGTTTCATTCGTTTGTTACATCTAACTTCTCTTTCCCTATACTTCTATAAATTATATTTTCCTATGGTACCTGTATTAATATGCAGCGTTCGCCATTATGAACTCAGCACGATTTTGTGGGCATGAATAATACTTTCTGAAGTTATCCCACACCTGATGTCTCCTCTATTTACATGACTCAGGTGGTGAGGCACAGCTAACAGTTCACCATACTAGGTCCATCCGATAGTCACCATAGCTGCTGGATGCCCGCCATGCTCCACAGACATGATTAATGTAGTGCGTCCTAGATCTTCGACAACAATATAACGATGAGTTTCTTTTGTAAGGTTATTGATATTCTTTCCATTTACCCACATGTTCTCCACACTGGAATTGAATAATATAAGCATGTAAGGAGGCATTCTCGGCACCAATTTAGCTGGCTGTTAACCTGCGGCAACGCGCGGGGTACCTGCTATATAAAAATACATCATAATTAAGGTTTGATTAAATCAGCTAAATAATTATCGCTATTTTTGTTTGGTTATTGAATTGAACAGAACAAATCTAAATGATTTCATTATTAGTGCTTAGAAAACTAAACTGAGAGTATATAATACTTTTTTAAAAACAAAGTAGAACTAAGACAATATAATTTTATATAGCTATATATCATTTCAGTTCTGAATTAATGGCATCCATGTTTCATATACCTTAATTGCAATCACGAAGCGGGATGGAGAAAATGATGAGACCGTTGAAGCCAATTACCCTAACCGTGACACTTCACAGTCTATAAAGTAGAGTTTGTAAGCCTGTGACGCCGCGCTCTCCGTGACTGTTAATTTCACAAACTTTGCTTTTTGGATTAACTGTAACTTTAACGTTGATATTTAATTTTTACAGTATTATTATCTTATCGAACGATCCGTGTGTTTTTAGTATAAAATGTTAGCTATTCCATAGCAATACACGGGCACGCTACCTAGTAAAACAAAGTAAGGGCACGTTTGCAATAACTCTAGCTAGCTTCGAGATCTATCTTGGATGATTTAAATATTTATACTTAATCTAAGCTATAATAAATAAGTCATGTAGATGCACTTGATATATGTATGGCTCTAGATCATACCCTACTCTACGAAGAGTATAGATTTTCTAGAGCTAGAGTTTTGCTAAACAGAGACAAAAGAATAAACTAATAATTTATAAATAAATAATTATGGCGACTACGAGCAACAAAACCTTTAGCAACAGGAACAAGCAAGATCCAAACAGCTTTAAATAGAGCACTAAGGTTAAGAAACCATGGCATTGGCTTAAGAAAAATAGCTATTCGTAATATTTAGTGAGTTCCATCTTATATGGATTTGTTTCTTAAAAGGAACTCATCTAGTCGTGTCCTCGAGTGCTTGAGCCCTTTTTATTCTTTTATACAAATTTATTAATAATTTTATACTCCATGAATATATCGATCGATAAAATGATTACACCAAGCATGCCTCCTTCGCCAATGCATATACCCGTACGTAAGCACCTAATTAAGTCGTATGCCGACCCTACTACCTATGGCACGATCTCGCCGGCCGGCCTGCCGGTCTCACCGCGGCGGGACGTCGTCGGCGGCGAGGACGGCCTCGAGCGTGGTGACGACCCTGGCCATGGAGGGCCGGACCTTGGGGTTCTGGCTGAGGCAGTCGTAGGCGAGGCGGGCCACGCGCTCCAGGCCCATCTCCGGGCCCACCTCGCCCATCCGCCGGTCCAGGATCCGCTCCAGCTTCTTGGGCCGGATCAGAATGGGCCGCGCCCAGTCCACCAGGCTGCCGTCGCGGGCCCCCGCCCGGCTCGGCTCCAGCGCGCGCCGCCCCACCAGCATCTCCAGCAGCACCACGCCGAAGCCGTACACGTCGCTCATCACCGTCAGGTGCCCTGCAATGCATGCGCGGCCGCGGCGGAGGAGAAGCATTATGTCATTGCGGGTGCAGCTGGCTGCCCGCCGTCGTCAGGGAAGAATTAATTGAAGGTCGGTACCTACCGGTGGCTATGTACTCCGGCGCGGCGTAGCCGTAGGTGCCCATGACCCTGGTGGACACGTGCGTCTCGCCGCCCATCGGCCCCTCCTTGGCGAGCCCGAAGTCCGACAGCTTGGCGTTGAATTCCTGGCACATCGAGAAAGGTACGGAGGGTGGTGAGTCTCTCTGATGCTTTTAATTAATTGGTGGCCGCCGGCGCCGGCGACGGCGGGCCGATGAAGGTGAGCCGACGATCGATCGTAGGCAATTCAATAACGAACAAACCGCGTCGAGCAAGATGTTGGAGGTCTTGAAGTCCCGGTAGATGATGGGGCGGTCGGGCCCGTGGAGGAAGGCGAGGCCCCTGGCGACGTGGAGCGCAATGGCCACCCGCGTCGTCCACGACAGGCTGCAGGCGCGGCGGAACAGGTGGTGCTCCAGGCTGCCCTTGGCCATGAACTCGTACACCAGCAGCCGGTGGTCGTCCTCGCAGCAGTAGCCGATGAGCTCCACCAGGTTCGGGTGGCTGTACTGCCCGAGGTAGCTCACCTCCGTCTGCACGCACAAGCACGTCGTCCATCGACGGACGTGGCTGAGATCGAGATTCATGGAGAATCGGAGACACTAGATAGATGGAACACATGCGGATGCCTGACCAGCCACTCCCTGTCGCCCTGGAGGCCCTCCGGGTTGAGCACCTTGACGGCGACCTCCGTGGGCGGGTACCCCTTGCGCACGGCGCCGTCGATGACCCCTCTGTAGACGACACCGAAGCCGCCCTCGCCGACGATCTGCCCCGGGTTGAAGTCGCCGGTGGCCTTCCTGAGCTCGTCGTACGTGAAGAGCTTGAGGCGGCCGTACGCCGACATGGTCCGGAACTCTTCCACGTCCTTGGGCACGGCCAGCACCAGCATTCCCTCCGACCCCACCTTCCTCAGCTTTGAAGGGGCCGCCGCTGGCCTCGGGGCCTCATCTGCGTGCATACGCGGCGCGATCGGGAACGCAGATCATATATATATGTCGAGCATGGATGCAAAGCGGCGGCGGAATCGAGGCCGACTCCTCCAGGTCAGGTGCGTGCGTACCTCGACGGCGGGCCGACGACGACTGGCGCGGCTGGCGGATGTCGCCGCAGCTAGGGAGGATCCAGCGATGCATTTTCCGGAGGATCGATATGTGGCTGATCATCTTGGGTTGGCTCGTTCGTTCGTTCCTCTCCCTGCTGGCCGGCGGTGTCGGGGGCCGGGGGCGGCCGACGCGCGCGAGCGACGGCAGCCTCCGACCACGCACGCGCGCACGCCGGGGAGAGACGGCACGGTGTGCTCTCGGCCGGGTCGATGCCGATGGAGGAGGCACGGTGAGCTGCTGTGGGAGAGACGAATGAATAGGCAGGGATCGGAGACGAGCGGCGGGGCCAATGGTCGGAGCAGGGGCGGCCCGAGCTTTTGGGTGGTGGCCAGCCCGCCTCGCCCCCTGCCTGCTTTGCCTTAATTTGGCGGGCAACAGCGAGCGATCCACGCGCTCACGCGCCTGCTCCGTGCATGTTGGTCAGGCCGTCAGCCGTCGCGGCAGCGCTCGGGAACTAGTAGTGAGCAAAAGACCATATTTATGGTCATTTGAGCAAGCTCGATGTCATCAAACATTAGCCAAACAGAACTTCAAATCAAAAGAAAGAAAATCTCAAGGTTCTTTTTTTTTAATTGAAAAAAGGGAGAAAAGCCAGCCATTATTTGGGCCTTTAATCTGACCTGGAAGAGCAGTTGGGCCTGTTAATCGTATGGGCTATTCTTTGGGCCAGGCCCAGCGTGTTCACCGAAGCAGTCTCTCTCCTGAGTCCTGACACGCGGGGCGACTCCATTGCGATTGCGGCAAATGCGCGCAGAAGAAGAGGGGCGCACAGAGCCAGAGAGGTTAGGGTCGTCGTCGGAGAGGACGAGCGGAGGGAGGGCGTCGGCCGTGCTAGGGTTAATGAAGCGCGGACGCCGCTGTGGGCCTTGCCCTCGAGGTTTCGCGGCGAGGTGCGAGTGCGATGCGGGCGCGGCGAAAGGGTAATGTTAGCATTTTCTTTTTCAAATTGGTTATTCTTATTTTCTGAAAGCTCCTAAATTCTGGGTCTTTGTATTTGGACAGTCTACCGGTGGTCGAGGGAGGGAACCTGTAGGATCTCCAACCAACCAAACATGCTATCCCACGTTGGCTGAGACTGGCTTTATCTTCAACTGATCCATCAGCATTAGGTAAGTTTATAGGTTTCTTAGCATTTTTATGCCGTTTCTAGCCAGTTCATGTTGCCCAGTTTTAGTAGATGATTTTTCCCTCAGCATAATTGAAGAAAAAAATGGAGACTTATTCTAAAAAAAAATGGAGACTTAAAACAATTATTATCACACTTGTTGCAGTGAACAACTGCATCGGGCAAAGATATACATTAGCCAACTCCATAGTCCATATCAATCTGGAACATGATAGCATGTAATGGAAAATAAAGCACAACTGTGGATATGTTCATGTGCTGTATTCACCTTATTTCGACACGAATAAAAACACTCTGAGTTGACACATAGGTACATACAGATCATTGTCAAATAAAAAGATTACAGATGTGCATAAACTCAGTCTTAGGCTCTGTCAGAATATTACAATAGCAATAGGTTTTCGAAAAAAAAAATTACAATAGCAATAGTTTGCCATCAATATCATACATTGGACTATTGGAGCATTGGACAACAAGCAAAACAATAATAATTGGGGAGAAGTGGCAATTCGGCATTTGGCTTCAGTTTCTTGACAACACAGATTCAGATTGACAGGAGTTTGCTTTAAAAAAAAAAAATTATTCAGAGTGGACTGCAAAGGCGTGTAGACAAGCATACTGCAGGACAGCAGCGAACTTTGAGCAAAGGAGGGAATCTAGGCCTCGAAGATTACGAAAGAGGAAGCCTGGTATGCATACAGGAAGGTTTTTAAGGGATTGGATGTTAAATTTGCGTCTTGTTCCATGGAGGGCAGGAATAGAACATAGGTGGTACGGACTGCTCCCATTGGTCCGTACCTGCATAAAGTGAAAAGTTCATAAGAAAACACAACAGAATTAACAGCAGGCACATTTACTATATCTAATTATCTTTCTCTTTATGCTTGGGAAAATAAATAAATTGCTACACACAAAAACAAATGAACATTAAAAATAATGTAATATTAGTGCCTTGAAGATATCACCTTTTTGCGCTGTCATCATCTTCACTGGATATCCATGCCGTCTCTTGACCTTGAAGAGGACTCCTGATTGGTGTTGGGAGTTGAGTCTGAACTCTGAATAGGACTAGCAGTACAAGCATTCTTCACAACACTGTCATCAACATGGAGCTCACTCTCTTGCAAATGAGGGATAAGAGGTCCAACATCACTAGATTTGTCTTTAGTTGGCTGTTGCTTTGCCTGTTCAGAATTATGACGAGTTTCTGCCATGGAACTAGTTTGACCAGCTTTGTCTCCATCATTGCTAGCACAAGATTTTGTATTCTGAGTAGTGCCTTTAGCACCCCTGTTATACAAACAGAAAGCTTGATTAGATAGTAGTGCTCGACTGCTCGTGATCATATCATGCATTTTAGTATTTTTTACAATAAAGGGAGTAGTAATGAGTAAGGACAGCTTCTATGAGTGCCTGAGTGGTCACCTTAGTGGAGTGGTGGGGTCGATGACCATGCTTTGGGTGGTTCCTTCACCTTCAGTCGCGGGTGGGGTGACGGACTCCGGTGCAGTGGTTTGGTTTGCTTCTGGGTTCTTTCTTCATTAGATGTAGTACTGGTCACTACTTCCTGAGCTAATGGATTCTTTCTTTTCTCCACAGTCAAGTCTATTTCTGTGCTCTGTTCCATAATCTGAGTCTCCGTCACAAAAATAGATGATGGACCAGCTTTATATCCCGCATCTGGTTTAGTTTGCGAGTCATTGTCTTCATCACTATCATCATCTGTATCCTTTACAATTAAGGGTTCTTTTCCTTTTTCTGAGCTTAGTGGTTTGATGTGCTCGTAAGATTTTTGTGCATCAGCCAAAAGCTTATGACCAGACTTTGTATCCTGAGTACAGTATTTAGGACCCCTGTTATTGTTATACAAATAGAGAGCTTGGTGTGAGAGTGGTTGCTATCGTGTTGTTCATTTTTCAACAGAGGTGGTAATAAGGAACAATTATAAGGATTGCTTCTATGGGTGCTGACCTGGGTGGAGTGATGGTGTCAATAATGGCCTTGGTTTCCGTTGCTTCACCTCCAATGGCAGGTGGGGCGCCGGGCTTGTGTGTCTTAGTTTGGCTTCCTCCAGTAGCAGCTCTGCTAGATTTGTTGACGTGCATGTTGATCTCATGAATTTTCACACCCGTTGCGCTGCCTTTCACACTCTTAACAAAATCTGGGTGCATTTCAGACAGATACACACACTTGAGAGAGAGAATATGCTCAAGCCCCTTTGCCGAGACATCAGTGAGGTTGTCACACTTAGTAAACTTCAGCTCCTCCAGGTTCTTCATGGCTCCTGTGCCAAATGTGCACTCGATCAAGTTTTCCATGGACACAATGGACAACTTCTTCAATTTACGGTAGCTCCCCTGTGTACAACTCAGTTTCGAATATGTGGAGGCATTGCATATGGAGAGGAGGAGGTCCCAAAGGCCTTGCAGATGATGTAACACGTCAACATCCAACTTGCTGTCCCAGAGATACAGATGTGTGAGGGAACGTATCATGGAGATACGGTCTGCAGACAGTTTTCCCATATCACCACCCAGCTTTAGCTTGCGGATATTTTCTCCAATTTTTAGACCCTATATCAAACCGGCTCCTGTCAGGTGTTGCTTCTTTATTTTTGTGAGGCTTACCATCAGATATGTTTTCCTTTTTATCGACAGGCTCCACACCTAGTGATGTGTTTTTCTTTTCTTTTCCCAGGTCCTCATCATATGCGGTTATAGCGAGTGAGTGAAGGAACCCCATATTGCTGACTGCAGAACATATGTTCTTGGATGATGCAGTTGATACTTTGATTGATAGTTTCCTGAGGAAGCTAAGGTGTGATAATTCCTGCTCCAAATTTCCTCCATCCACAGTACCAGACAGCGTCCGCAGATTGACCAACGATCGCAGGCCTTTCACTGATAAGAACGGACTGGTTACGGAAGGATTTTGCAAGATGGAGATGCCTCATTTCTGTAAATGCGGACACATCATCCAAGCTTGTCATGTAGTTGTCCCTGATATCAAGGCACAACAATTTCTTGAGCCTGTTGAAGGACGCAGGCAGATCCTCCAGTTGTGTGTTCCGCAGGCTGAGGTACCGCAAGCAAACAAGGCATCCAATACTGTGCGGTAGGCGGCCGAGACGGGCTCCTTCAAGTTCTAGCGTCCGTAGAAGCCTGTATGCGCTGCGTCTGATTGGCAGCCTGTGTGGGCATCTGAATGAAAGCTTAAACTCTTTGGTTCCAAAATATAGCAGGGAACGAAGTCGGATGTCCCTGCGGAGCGTCTCCGATACCTCTTTAACTCCATCTCCATGCACGGAGAGCACGCGATAGATGTTGTTGAGCTGGGTGGGGACACCGGATGTGTATTGCCAGGCACAAATCTGCAGAATTTCAGTACCTTGCACATTTTTAACGCAAAGGGACGGATATGCTGGTTTATGCTGCATTTGAGCACTTTGCCATCAACGCCTTTCTTCTTTTCAACGAGCAGATTCTTTCTGATGAGGACCTGTAGCTGGCTCTCTGCTTCATGCTCTTGGCTGTGAAGCAGACTGTCTTGTACGAAACCTTCTGCCATCCACAGTCGAGCAAGCTTCTGTGCTGATATTTCCAATCCTTCTGGAAAAGCCAGACAGTATAAGAAGCCACGCCAGATGCTGAGGGATAATGTGTTATCATCCAGTGCTATGGGTGGATCAACCTTTCCTATTTCTCTATTTCCGTTTATCAGCATGCCATTGATCCGCTCCTGGATTTCATCCCACCTTTCAGATGGATTGGTCTTGAGGAGCTTCCCCGCCGTCTGTATGTTCCAAGGGTTGCCCATGCATTTCACCAATACTTGTTTCAGTATAGTGATTTTCTTGGCCACTTCAGTTACTTGTAAATCATCATCCCCAAGTTTGTCGGTATCCTTCCACTCGATAGCTTTCTTAAACTCATCCCCGTGGAATCCGGGGAAAGCTACATGCACAAGTAACTTGTGTGCATCGCTTGCTTCAAGAGGGTTAATCATAATAGTCTTACTATTATTTTTGGTATCATCTTGTAGGACATCATCTTCTATATTTTTTCTTGTGGTCAGACAGATGATCTTTCCCTTGCAACCTTTCAAGACGTGCTTCAGAGTATGCAAAGCACAAGTGTCTTCGACATCATCCAGCACTATCAAGTAACGTCCTTTACCCTCCCCATGGAAGGTTTCTTTCACCTTATTCATTATCTCCAACTCACTGATGGTATTGTCTTCAACAGACTCTTCCACTTGGAGCACCTTTCTCAGGAAGCTTGCCAAACCTGTAATTTTTGCCGTATAGTCTACCCAGGAACATGGACCGAAACTGCTCCTGACATGGTTGTCTTCATACAAACTCTTCACTAGTGTGGTCTTCCCTGAGCCTTTCTCTCCGATGACGAAGATCACAGAATGATTGTAACTCCCTCTCAGAAGTTTCTTTAGCTCCTTGATTGTGTTGTCCATTCCAAATACTGTTTTTGCCATCTCTGAGTGAGAATATCGGACGAAAGGGGAGATCGCGCAAAGCTGTGGCTCCAAAAATTTGGAAGAATTACTCTCAAACTGCTGCACCTTATCTGGTTTACTCCTTATGCAGTTCTTGATGGTCGAGGTGAGGTCTTTGATTGACTTCTTCCCAATAGCTGACTTCATTACAATTAAGTCACCAACCTCGAAGCCACGTATCCTGTACATTGTGATCTGATCTTCCAGGCAAAAGGCTGCCTCTTGGGCTTTATTGATCCACCTGCAGACCTGGTCCTGCTCAGGATTTTTTATCCCACCAGCAACGATGAAAGAAGCATAGTTGATGTAGTTCTCAATTTCTAGAAGTTCTCGTTCAGCCTCGTTGATTTTGTTTCCTGATCTGATTTCATCAATGTCTTCCTGTAGACATAGCTTCCAGGGGGCCTTTTTGTAACTTCCAAAACTAGTTCCACATAAGACCGTATTATATAGGCCTGGAAACCGAAGGGATCCAGACCAAGCATTTTGTAATCAACCTTCTAATGGAGGAGCTGCAACCAGAAACATGAGTAAGCACTATCTTTTTGTGTTGAATGAAATTTAAAATTTTTTATGTCAAGAATACAATCAATAATCTAGCTTTGGTTCTATTCTATCTATTACTCCTGTCCTAGTGTGTACTTTAGAATCAAACATTGCAAGGTTGGACCAATAATTTCTATGTAAGCATCTTGTCGGTACAGAAAGTGACCAACTAGTGAATATTTGTAGTTTTGCTGTACGTTGTGATCGGAGGTGGCCTAGCACTCAATGACACATGATTTATACTGGTTCAGGCAACCTGCCCTACGTCCAGTTTGGGTCGGTCGGTGACTCTATTCCTGAGTCCAGGTGCTCGAAGTCTATAGTGGGGTTACAAACGAGAAGGAGAAAGGTGAGGTGTATGAGAGGCCCGGTCGGGTCCGACCGGAAGGGCCAAGGGCGTCTGGAACTCCGCAATGAGCTAGGTGTTTGAGCGTATGCTTGAGGGGTTGCGAGCTGTCGATCTAGTGAATCTCAACTTGAAGAAGTCGACTGGGGGAAAATCGATCTTCCTTGTTGGAGGGAGCGCATCCCCTTTTATAGATGAAGGAGATGGCTTTACAGGTGAGAGGGAGAGAGTACAGATGTTACTAAGCCTTGTTGCCCACGCCGATGAAGACAATGATGATGGTAGGCGCCCACAATATTGTTGATGTTACTGTGTAGAATGTCAGGTGCACATGGGAGGTTGCGTTGGCTTCTTCAGGAAGGGTGGATGTCGGTACCTGCAAAATACTGTTGATATGTGAGGAGCCCTACCACGTGTACCAGGTATGGTGAATCCTAGTGCCTATAGTGCCATCGATGTCCAGAGGCATGTGGGGGGCTTTTTGCTGTACGGGAGTCCAACGGCGCCTACAATACTGTAGACACAAATGTCGGCGCCTACAATACTGTTTGTGTCAGGGCGGTTGTGGAGCATTGTTCCTGCAGGCGCACAGGGTATGGTCCTTGGTATCGTGGTTTGACTTGTGCGCTGCCCTCTCCATTCGCCTCAGGTCCCTTCCGAGCGGGCGCCCCCGGTCGGGTGACCCTAGTCGGTCCTGGCCGTGCCAGTCGGAGAGGAACGACAAGCAGGCTTCCTACGGGTCCCCGGATCGGAGACGCGGGGTCGGAGTAGGAAGCGGCGTCTTGGGCCAGGCCTTCCGATCGAAGAGACCGCCTGAAGGCGACTGGTGTCCGAAGCGGGTGCTCCGGTCGGAGAGGTGGGCCGAAGAAGTTGACGAGCGGGCGCTTGTCCCTTTCGGGTAGACCTTCCGGTTGGCGACCGGACTGTCCTTCCGGCCCGTGGTGTTTTAGACTTTTGGGTCGGCCCATGAACTGCATGCTGTTTTCTTGGGCCGAGCCCTGGCGTGGAAGCCGGTCCTCGAGGGACCCTGGGTTTATGAACCCGACAAGAGCCCCCGAGCCCCCGGGCGATTTGAGCAGAATCGTCCGGGGGATGTTTGTCTTGCCGGCGGGTGCGCGCGAGCGCACCTACGGGTGTAGCCCCCGAGCCCCCGGGCGGTTCGGGCAAAACCGACTGGGGGGTTTTCTGTTTTTGTCGGCGGGGGAGGTTTTTTCTGTTGTGTCGGCGGGTGCGCGCGAGTGCACCCGCGGGTGTAGCCCCCGAGCCCCCGGGCGGTTCGGGCCGAGCCGTCTGGGGGGTTTTGTTTCAGCGGGCGTGCGTGTTTTTAGTTTTTGAGATGGAATTTTGTTAACCGCGATGTCGTTGCGCAGCTGAGGTGGTTTTTAGGCGCGGGGATGAGACAGATCTTACTGATCCCGGCGTCGGTGCGTGCCGTGGATCGGGTGAGAAGGTCGATTTGGGACAAACCCTGGCGTCGGTGCGCGCCACGGATGGAGATAGCTCGGTTCGGATGCGACCGAGCTCATTGATCTTTAGCGTCGATGCGCGCCGTGGGATCGGTCGAGGCGGAGTCGCGAGCGGACCCAGGCGTCGGTGCGCGCCGTGGTTCAAAAGTTAGTTTAGGAATCGGTCGAGTCGGAGCTCCGTAGCCGTATGACGCCGTCAGAAGTGAAGCCGTTACGCGAGTTCGGAGTCGCGGTCCCAGGGTTTATTGGAGCGCAGTCTGAAGTGAAGCTGTTACGCGAGTTCGGAGTCGCGGTTCTAGGGTTTATTGGAGCACAGTCGGAAGTGAAGCCGTTACGCGAGTTCGGAGTCGCAGTCCTAGGGTTTATTGGAGCCGAAGCATAGTTAGTTGGTTAAAGATCGGACGAGGCGATGCTCGCGGATCCTGGCGTCGGTGCGCACCGCGGGATCGGGCGAGTCGGAGTCATGGATCTGGTGAGTTCGAGGTCGCTGTCCTTGACGTTTGTCTTGAGCCCCCGAGCCCTATCGGGCCTTCGTGGGGTCGATTTGAGTTTATGTGCGTTACCCCATCCTTGGTTCCTCACAAACCAGAGGGGCTGAGTTTCGTCGCCTGTCCCGATCGCTAGGGCTCGAAGACTAGCTCGGTGAGTTCGCTAACGGGTGTGATCGAGTGGAATCCGGGTCCGTCGTTCGTGACGGGGTCGACATAGCCCTCTTGTGACATTCCACTACTCCTTTACCTGCAACCCAACATATGCCTATGTCGTTCCGGAGACCGACCTGGGTGGCCTAACGGCCTCCCCTCGATGGAGATTCTGTGGGCCTGGCGAGAGGTTCAGGATCGAACGAGAAGGTTGAGATGACCCGGTCTGCCAGACCGGGCTAGGGCCGCACGGTGCTCATCAACGGTTTTCTCCCCTGGCTCTGTGGTTGCCCATGTCGAATGGGGCAACCGCCGCTTCGTGACGCAACACGGAGCATTCTGGTGCATTTCGCTGCACGTGCGATGCTTAGTTCCCAAGCCCCCGGGCGGTTCAGGGCCCAAATCGTCCGGGAGGCGCGGGCGTATGAAATGAATGCGCGTATGGATGTATGAATGATTTATAAAGAAAAGGAGGGGGTTTTGGTAATGTTTACCTTGACGACTAGAGAGATGGGGCTCGGAGAGCTTCAGTCGGAAACGTCCGACCGGGACCCGTGCTCGTCGTTCATGACGGAGTCGGCATGACCTACATGGGGCATCCCTTTGCTTCCAACCTGTGTCTCGGTGTTTATCCTGAGCGATTCGATCGGCTCGGGGGATTGGTTGGTCTCCCGACGAAGATTTCGTTTTTGGTCTCCCTGCCTACTCGTGGTGACGCTTTGGTTTTCACGCCTGGTCGTGCGATAGTGGTAGGGCATACCCCGGCCATGCTTCGTTTTACCAAGGGGCGTTCCGTCTGACCTGGCGTTGCTCCGTCGGTCAGTGCGCGCCCCTTCGGTCAGAGCGTGTCCCATCGTTTCCTATTCGCATTGAATGGAGGTAGGTGGAGAGTTTTGTGCTCTGATTGTTTACCTTTTTTCTTTAAATAGGGGGGAGGAAGAGGGCTTTCCGTCGTAGTCCTTTGCCTATTCTCCAACTATTGTCTCTCTTCCTTCTTCTTTTTCATCGAGAGTGCCTGTATGCCGCAGCGGTTCCTAAGTGAGAGAGAGGGTGAGCGAGGGGGGGACCTACGGATCCTTTTGTGAACCCGGAGCGTGATGTCGGACTGGAGGCTGCCGTGGGTGATGCTGGATTTGATCTGCAAGGCTTTCTTCGAGATGGAGCTGTGTGCGGATTTTTTCTAGAGGATCTTCTCTGGGCGAGCTTTATCGGAGGGGAGGTCGCTCAGGATTGTGAGGGTTCCGTGCCTGCAGCTGCTAAAGTCGGCCAGTTCATAAAGTTTTGATAAGATTTCTTCCAGCCATGGTGGCCATACCTTGGTAGCAGCGCCCCTACCCAAGAGCTGCCTCGACTGCATGATAAGGTCGGGAGCTCCATGTTCTTCTGCTGAACATCTATGGGTGCGACGCCCTTGAGGTACCCGTTGTGTTTTGTCGGAGTTTTGAAGGAGCGGAACCGAGTGATTTATGGCGTTCAGGCGGAGTCGTCGAGTGGCCGCAGTAGTATTTGTAGTAGTAGAAAATGTAATAGTTAAGTTTTTGTGGGTAAGTCCCCGTGTAAATAGTTTCTTTGTATCAATGAATACAACCGCACTGCCCCTGTGACGAAACCACCATATCTGTTTCCTTGTTGTTGTCCTAGCATAACCTTTGTTTTTATCATTCCTTTCTCGTACCTACCCGTTTGTCCCGTATGGTGCAATCTTGGGAGCCCGGGGCGTGGCCCGCTAGGCTCGGTTGCTCATATCCGTAGGGAAAGGCGGTGCGTCGTTCGGTTTGGGAGTAAGAATAGGGTTACGTAGGGTAATCAAAGGAATGGAATGTGTTTCCGTTCGGGGAGAAAGTTGTATACCATGTGATAATAAAGAGAAAGAGAGGTAATATTGAATATTTGTGCACTTATGGAGCCCCCGAGCGACCCGGGTTGAAAGTGTTTCGGGCGGGGGCGCTCTTACAGGAGCATGTGTTTTAATCGAAAGTGTTTAGACCAGTTTTCAGGGGGAAAACAACGTAGCTGTTCATTGTTCCAAGTGTTGTTGAGAACGTTGCCATTGTTGTCCTCCAGTCGGTAGGTGCCCGATCGAATTACTTCGATTACCGTATATGGTCCTTCCCAGGGTGGAGAGAGCTTGTGTTTTTCCTTCGTCGATTGGGTCCTTCGGAGCACGAGATCACCGACTTCGAGTATCCTTCCTTTGATCTTCCTTTCGTGGTACCTGCGGAGGGTTTGTTGATATCGAGCGGAGCGGATGACGGTTGTCTCGCGGGCCTCTTCGAGCAGGTCGATTGCGTTTTGTTGAGCCTCCGCGCTCGGTCGTGGTCGAAAGCTTTTACTCTTGGTGCGCCATGGTCGAGGTCGGAGGGCAACATGGGTTCTGCTCCGTAGGCCAGGAAGAAAGGTGTGAATCCCGTGGATCGGTTTGGGGTCGTTCTTAGGCTCCAGAGGATCGCTGGGACCTCTGCAACCCATCGCCCGGCGTGTTTGTTGAGTTGGTCGAAGATGCGCGACTTGAGTCCTTGGAGGACCATGCCATTGACACGTTTGACCTGACCGTTAGTTCATGGATGTTCGACCGAAGCCTAGTTGATTCTGATGTCGTATCCATTGCTGAAGTCTAGGAACTTTTTCCCGGTGAAGTTAGTCCCGTGGTCAGTGATGATACAGTTAGGAACGCCAAATCGGTAGATGATGTCGAGGAAGAATTTGACCGCCTCTTTCGAGCGAAGATTGGTGATGGGCTTGGCCTCTATCCATTTGGTAAACTTATCAACTGCTACGAGTAGGTGAGTGAAACCACCGGCCTTTTTTGAGGGGTCCTACCATGTCGAGGCCCTAGACCGCGAATGGCCAGGTGATTGGGATGGTTTGGAGCTCTTGCGCCGGTAAATGGGTTTGCCGAGCGTAGAACTGGCATCCTTCGCACCTGCGGACGACCTCTGCGTCTCGTAGCGTGGTGAGCCAGTAAAAACCTTGGCGAAAAGTTTTTCCGACCAGAGACCTTGGGGTCGCGTGATGCCCGTAGATCCTAGCATGGACCTCAAGGATGATTTGCTTCCCCTGGCTGGCGGGGACGCACTTCATGAGCACCCCTGACGGACTCCGTTTGTAGAGTTCGTTACCGAGCATGATGAAGGTCTTGGCACGTCGAGCGATTCATCGGGCTTCAGTCCTTTCAGGTGGGAGAACCTCCTCGAGGAGGTAGGCGAGTAGTGGTACTCGCCAGTCGGTTTGATCGAGTGCCAAGACGGCGACGTCCACAGGTGACGTCGTTATAGAGGTACTGGGATCGGAGCCCCCGAGCGTCGGCTTGGCGTTGGGGTCGGAGCCCCCAAGCACCGACTGGGCATCGGGGTGTGTCTGGGTCGGACCTTCTAGGATGCGGGCGGACGGCTTGTGGACGTCATTGATGAAGACCCCACTCGGGGATGGATCCCGCCTAGCGGCTAGTTTTGCGAGGAAATCGGCGATGGCATTGTCCCTTCGATGGATGTGATGCAGTTCGATTCCCTAGAATTTGTCCTCGAGCTTACGCACCTCTTGGCAGTATGCTGTCATGAGGGGGCTTTTGCAGGAGGACTCCTTCATGACCTAATCAACGACTAGTTCCGAGTCACCGCGGACGTGAGTCGCGTAGCACCGAGCTCGATGGCGATGCGTAGTCCGTTGATAAGGGCCTCGTATTCCGCGGTGTTGTTTGAAGCCGAAAAATGGAGGCGGATGGCATAGCGGAGCCTACTCCCGTCTGGGGAGATCAGAACCACTCCAGCCCCTGAGCCGGGCACCATTACGGACCCGTCGAAGTATATTGTCCAGTACTCGTGGGAGACGTCCGGGGCCGGTAGCTAGACCTTCATCCATTCGGTGACAAAATCTGCGAGAGCCTAGACTTAATTGCGGTGTGGGGGGTATACCTGATGTCATGGCCCATGAGTTCAAGGGCCCACTTAGAGATTCGTCCCGCGGCGTCGCGGTTGTGGATGATGTCTCCGAGTGGGTATGAAGTGACAACTGTAACTTCGTGGTCGGTGAAGTAGTGTAGGAGTTTCCTAGTGGCCATTAGCACGGCGTATAGGAGTTTCTGCACCTGGGGGTACCGGACCATGGGGTCGGTAAGTACTTCTCCGACGAAGTATATGGGTCGTTGTACCTTGAGCTGGTGTCCCGGTTCCTCCCTTTCGACGACCAGGGCGGCACTCACCACATGGTTACTTGCCGCGACGTAAAGGAGAAGGGGTTCTCCTGTTCGGGAGCGACGAGGATCGGGGCTGACGTCAGGGACGTTTTGAGGCTTTCGAGAGCCTACTGGGCTTTCTCAGTCCAGACGAAGGCGTCCGTCTTTTTGAGGAGCTTATAGAGTGGCATCCCCTGTTCATCGAGTCGGGAGATGAAGCGACTTAGGGCCGCCAGCAACCGGGTGAGCCTTTGTACGCCCTTCACGCTGCATATGGGGCCCATGTTGGAGATGGATGTGATCTTTTTGGGTTGGCCTCGATGCCACGCTCGGATACGATGTATCCAAGCAGCTTCCCCTTTGGAACCCTAAAACATATTTTTGGGATTCAGCTTGATGTTGAACCTTTGGAGGTTCGCGAACGTCGTGGTCAAGTTTGCGATCAGGTCGCAAGCTTGAGCCGTTTTGACCACTATGTCATCAACATAGACGGCGATTGTTGGTTTCGACCGTTCAGCCTGGTCGGGCTGATCAGGCGGGTCGATTTGGTCGGTGAAGCATTGCTGCATGCACCTTTGGTAGGTGGCGCCAGCGTTCTTCAGACCGAAAGGCATAGTCACGTAGCAGTACGAACCATACGGGGTGATAAACGAGGTCGCGAGCTAATCGGAATCTTTCATCGCGATCTGGTGATAGCCTGAGTAGGCATCCAGAAAGGAGAGGATCTTGCAACCCGAGGTGGAGTCAATTATCTGGTCTATGCGTGGTAAGGAAAGTGATCCTTCGGACACGCTTTATTAAGTCCGGTATAATCGACGCACATTCTCCACTTCCCGTCTTTTTTTCTAACAAGGATGGGATTGGCGAGCCAGTCGGAGTGGAAAACCTCCCGGATGAATCTGGCTGCCAGGAGCTTAGCGATATCTTTGCCGATGGCCCTGCGCCTCTCGTCGTCGAAACAACGTAGGCGTTGCTTGGCGGGCTTTGAGCCCGGGATAAGGCGAAGTGCGTGCTCGGCGACCCCCTGTGGTATCCCCGGCATGTCAGAGGGTTGCCATGCGAAGACATCGCGATTGTCGCGTAGGAAGTCGACGAGCTCGCCTTCCTATTTGGCCAGGAGCTAGGTCTAGATTCGCACCGTTTTGGCTGGGTCGATGGGGTCGACACCCACCGCCTTGGTTTCCTTGAGCGGGTGGAAGGCCGTCGAGGAGGTCGGTTTGTTGCAGTCTTGGACTGCTGGGGTTGACGACTCCCCGAGTTGACAATCGCGGTGGTGAGCTCGTAGTGCTCATGGTCGCACGCGAAGGCGTGCGAGAAGGCACTACTTACGGTGATGACGCCGTTTGGTCCTTGCATCTTCAGCTTGAGGTAGGTGTAGTTGGGGATCGCCATGAATCTTGCATAGCATGGCCGCCCCAAGATGGTGTGGTAGGACCCTAGAAAGTCCACCACTTCGAAGGTGAGGACCTCCGAGCGGAAGTTGGCCCGGCTGCCGAACGTGACGGGCAGATTGATCTGTCCGAGCGGGTATGCCTGCGCTCCCGGGATTACCCCATGGAAGGGGGAGCCCGCTGCGCGGAGCTCCGATCGGGGGATGCACATGGCATTGAGGGTGTCGATGTACAGGATGTTGAGGTCGCTCCCCCCGTCCATTAGCACCTTGGTGAGGCGCTTGTGGACGATGGGGTCGACGACGGGCGGATAGCGTCCCGGTCTTGCGACACAAGAGGGATGGTCCCTCTGATCAAAGGTGATCGGGGACTCCGACCAGCTGAGGAAGGAGGGGACGGCCGTCTCGGCGGCGCATGCTTCCCTATAGCGTATCTTATGCTGGCGTTTAGTCCAGATGGCGTCGGATCCGTCGAAGATCATGATGCACTCCTCAGGTTCGGGGAAGCCGCCTCCCTCCTTGCTTGTCGCGCCTCCCCTCTTGGCTGTTGGCTCCTTGCCGTCTCCCTCCTTTGACCCGCTGGCCTGTCGGAGGAAACATCTGAGGAGCTCGCACTCCTTGTAGAGGTGTTTGACTAGGTAGGCGTGGTTGGGGCATGGACCATCCATGAGTTTGTTGAAGTGGTCAGGCAGTCCCTGTTGGGGTTGCCTGGGTGTGTGATCAGCCGCGGTGACCAACGCGGTGTTGTTCGACCGACGCCGATCCTTCTTGTTCTTCTTGCCCCTCTGAGTGGAGGGGCCTTCGTCCGGATCTGCGCGCTTGGGCATGCCTTTGTCCCGGCCTCCGCTGAAGACCACTCCGACCACCTCCTTGCCAGAGGCGTGGTTGGTGGCAACGTCGAGCAGATCGCGGGTGGTACGGGGTTTTAGGTAGCCAAGCTTGTGGATCAGGGACTCACAGTTTGTCCTGGAGAGGAATGCGCTGATGACGTCTGCGTCGACGACATCAGGGAGGGAGTTGCACCGTTGAGAAAACCTATGGATGTAATCCCGTAGGGACTCACTGGGCTCCTGCTGACAGCTCTTGAGGTCCCAGGAGTTTCTCGGGCAGACGTACGTCCCCTAGAAATTCCCGACGAAGACCCTCTTAAGGTCCGCCCAGTCGTGGATGCTGTCGTGTGAAAGGAATTCAAGCCATGCCCGAACATGTTCCCCCAAGCAAATGGGAAGATATTGGATGATGAAATAGTCATCATCCACTCCTCCGGCTCGATAGGCGAGCCGGAAGTCTTCGAGCCAAATGCCTGGGTTTGTCTCCCCAATGTACTTGGTGATGTTGGAGGGAGGCCGGAAATGCTGTGGGAACGGTGCTCTCCGGATGCGCCGGACTGAAGGCCCGTGGCCCCGGGCCCTCAGGGCTAGGGCTCCGGTCGTTCGGCCGGCGACCACGCCTGGCGCGCGTTCACCGCTTCCCTCGATGGTTTGGCCAGGATTCGTGTCGCCTAGTGCCGTACGACGGACATCGTTATCGTGTTGGGCCCGATGCCGGTCGTTGATGACGCTACGAGCGTCCTGATGCGGATCGGGCCGCTCGCCTATCGACGGTCGGTGTGGGGCAGGCGCCCGGTCGAACCGTGGTGTGGCTGCCGCACCCCGAGCTGAGCCTGACGGCTGTAGCGGTGAGCGAACGGAGCGATCCGGCTGGTGCGTCCCCGTCCCCCGGTGGGGAGAGAGGGCGCGGGTCGGAGTTGTGATGCGGAGCTTTCCGCCTGCTGGACGGCGGCGGCCTCTACTAGAACCCGGAGGTTCCGGTAGACTGCCCGCTCCTGGGGGTCGACGGGCTCGAGAACACCGCGCAGAAGCATTGCTAGAGCCGTGATATTCTGGCCGGCCCGGGCAAATTGTGGGACATCGTTCCCCTCGTTCACGATGTCGTGCTAGACCTGACGAGCGCGACCCCGGGCGCCCCCCGCCGGGCCATGCGCATGGGGCGCAACGTGTCGTGCTGACCGTGCCGGCGCGGGCGGCGGCTGGCTCTGCCGCCGTTGTCGTAATTCCTCGGCGTGCGCTTACGTAGACGCGAGGGCCTCCGCACGCGGGTCCGGAGGGTGTGAGTTTGCGCAGACTCCGCAACTACCGGCGGCTGTCCTAGACCGTCCGCCATGGCGCATTCCCGGGATGGATGGTGGCGGGGCGCCATATCACCGATGCTGGAACCATCGCTCTCGCCCTTGTTGTCTGGGAGTTAGCGGGAAACGATAGGGGCGAAGCCTGCCATTCGTACGAATTCGGACGTGAGCGGGGACGATGCCAGCGTCCTACGGAGCCCCTGAGCGTAAGCATCCATGGAGGACGCGAGGCCATAGGGGAACCGACCGTACGATGTTTGTGGTGTAGGCGGTGCAGTCCCCCCGGGTGATCGGTGGCAGGTAGTAAATAAAGGGCGAATAAAAGTATGCGTATTACTTACAGTGGGGTTTGAGCAGAGAGTTTGCTCGGAATGAAGCGCAGATGCCGCGCCGTTGAGGTCGCGCGTCCCGGAGTCGATGGAGGACATTTCTCCGACAAGTGCTAGGTCGCGAGTCTCCTCGCGGAGGTGGAGTACGCCGAGCCAATCGGCGACGAAATCCAGGCTTCCGAAGAGGAAGGCCTAGGACGGCTTGAAGACGGGTGTAACCCACATCCCGGCGGGTGAGAGTGCGGGAAAGTCCAGCGAGCCGAAGCAAATCGTATCGCCCGAGCCCGCCACGGTGGGGGTGGCGGAAAAATGGGCCATCCGATGACCAAAAAGTGTTCAACGTACAACGTCTTCCCCATGGACGACGCCAACTGTCGGTACAGAAAGTGACCAACTAGTGAATATTTGTAGTTTTACTGTACGTTGTGATCAGAGGTGGCCTAGCACTCAATGACACAGGATTTATATTGGTTCAGGCAACGTGCCCTACGTCGAGTTTGGGTCGGTCGGTGACTCTATTCCTGAGCCCAGGTGCTCTAAGTCTGTAGTGGGGTTACAAACGAGAAGGAGAAAGGTGGGGTGTACGAGAGGCCCGGTCGGGTCCGACCGGAAGAACCGAGGGCAACCGGAACTCCGCTATGAGCTAGGTGTTTGAGCGTATGCTTGAGGGGTTGCGAGCTGTCGATCTAGTGAATCTCAACTTGAAGAAGTCGATTGGGGGAAAATCGATCTTCCTTGTTGGAGGGAGCGCATCCCCTTTTATAAATGAAGGGGATGGCTTTGCAGGTGAGAGGGAGAGAGTACGGATGTTACTAAGCCTTGTTGCCCACGCCGATGAAGACAACGATGATGGTAGGCTCCCACAATACTGTTGATGTTACTGTGTAGAATGTCAGGTGCACATGGGAGGTTGTGTTGGCTTCTTCAGGAAGGGTGGATGTCGATACCTGCAAAATACTGTTGATATGTGAGGAGCCCTACCACGTGTACCAGGTATGGTGAATCATGGTGCCTATAGTGCCATCTATGCCCAGAGGCATGTGGGGGGCTTTTTGCCGTACGGGAGTCCAACGGCGCCTACAATACTGTAGACACAAATGTCGGCGCCTACAATACTGTTTGTGTCAGGGCGATTGTGGAGCACTATTCCTACAGACGCACAGGGTATGGTCCCTGGTATCGTGGTTTGACTTATGCGTTGCCCTCTCCGTTCGCCTCAAGTCCCTTCCGAGCGGGCGCCCCCGGTCGGGCGACCCCAGTCGGTCCTGGCCGTGCCAGTCGGAGAGGAATGGCAAGCAGGCTTCCTATGGGTCCCCGGTCGGAGACGCGGGGTCGGAGTAGGAAGCGGCGTCTTGGGCTAGGCCTTCCGATCGGAGAGACCGCCTGGAGGCGACTGGTGTCCGAAGCGGGTGCTCCGGTCGGAGAGGTGGGCCGAAGAAGTTGACGAGCGGGCACTTGTCCCTTTCGGGTAGACCTTTCGGTCGGCGACCGGACTGTCTTTCCGGCCTGTTGTGTTTTAGACTTTTGGGCGGCCATGAACTGCATGTTGTTTTCTTGGGCCGAGCCCTGACATGGAAGCCGGTCCCCGAGGGACCCCGGGTTTATGAACCCGGCACATCTGTTCTACTTTAAAGCAAGAGTTGATCAATCAGATCCATTCATCCTCGTTCATCTTCCAGTTCTTACTACGGTGCTAGACCATAGCCAAGTCGTACTGTATCACACGGCGATTCACGAATCAATGTATCCCAGCTGGGTACTCCGAAACACACGCCCCTCTTGTACCCCAGGTACAAGCAAGACCAACCCACAACTCTCCTGTCAAGGGGTCTAGGTCCCTAGGCACAAGCAGTCATGGTGTGAGCGGTTGTTGGCGATTCACCGCGACGAAGTGTTAAAGAATCAGCCCGTAGAGAGCACTTGATCCTTGCGCGGGTGCTTCAACGAGGACTAGTGGGGAGTGGCGACTCTTCGATACCTCGGAAAAACATCAACACGTTCCTCTTCCTCTCTTTACTTTGAACAATTCAATTCATGTCTCTATATTCCTAGAATTACCATGATAGAGTAGTATTAGAAACATATGGTGCAAAACTCTTGTGCGATAGAACAATAGAAACACTTTTAGGCACAAGGGGTGAAATGGACTAAGTATATGGCTTAATTATTGCAAGAAATTTAGAATTAGCTCAATTCACCTCTCTTAGACATCTTGATTCTTTCAGATGTGACACGTGATGGTGGATATATGCTGCAAATGATGGCAGTCTTCTCGTTTGTCTGCAAAAACATGTCTCGTTTCATCAAAAAGAAAAAAAAAACATGTCGCTACTATTCGCTTCAGGTAGATTGTCATTGTAAACGGTTTCATGGAGGTGGATATATGCTGCAAATGACGGCAGTCTTCTCGTTTGTCTGCAAAAACATGTCTCGTTTCATCAAAAAGAAAAAAAAAACATGTCGCTACTATTAGCTCCAGGTAGATTGTCATTGTAAACGGTTTCATGGAGATCCACCGCTCTGGAAGTAGATACTGCTTTGCTTGGTAGCTTACACTCACACTCACACTCACACAGACAGCTGGCGCTCGACATTTCCCCGTGACCGTGAGGCGGGACAGTGAACCCGCACGGGCACGGCACTGCACATGAGGTGCATCAGGCGGCAGGGCCATCGTCTGCTCGGTAGTCATCAGTGGTAGAGCAGAGAAACAGACATGAGAGCCAAACAAAATCTTGGGCCAAGTACACGACCACATCGTCATCAGACACAAAAGTTACACCACCATCGTGTACGTCTGTAGTGCCGTTGACGCAAGAAACCACATTACCAGCCATGAATTTTACTTGAATAAAGTTCTCTAACGGCAACGCCGAAACCTAGTTCAGCAGAAACACACAACTGATCCTAAAACTATAAATACTGGTGGGAATCGTGCGAAAAAAAAATCTTGCCTCATATTGTTCCTCCATCTTCACCTCACTCCTCGATCCTCACCCCAAATGATAGAGGGACTCACATTGTGCAAACATGTCAGTGCCCGTTTTGATCAAAAGACACCAAACACTGTCTAAAGTCCAAACACTGTCACCGGCAGATTCAAATCAGAGCCGCAGATTACCATCAAAATGACTAACCAGAAGTTCCCAGGCCCTCGAGATGGCATGGGAGGTGCGCCAGTTCCTGAATCTGCGCAGTTCCTTATTTATCTTTCATTTTCACCATGTTCGTAGGTGCGCCAGTTCTTGAATCTGCGAAGTTCCGTCAAGCGGCGGAGGATCACATTGCCATAACCTTCCCTGGGACGGGTTCAGAGGATGCCCAGCGGCGTCGTTGGAGCCAGCGACAGTGGCGAGGGGCGGCAATGCACCTGCAGCATCCGCGTGAGAAGTAGTCTGCTGGATGACGGCTGAACTTGAGCCCCACAAGCCGTCTGACAGAAGAGAGAGAGCACGCCCAGGTTCTGGGGCTCCGTTATTCGAGTTGGAAGCGGCCGCGGAAGCTTCCACACCTGAAATTGTTAGAGATGAAAAATGTGCATCAGTAGCGCAGAACTGTAATACTAAGCTTGCTCCTGTTAACTCTGAACTTGCAAGATAGGATATGTGTTCGTTGTCTTTCTCCAGATGATAGACTCAGGGGAAGTAAATGTAAAGGAATATAAGCTACTGCAAATGGATGAACTAATTTCTGGGTTTTCCCAGCCCAGAACAACACGCTTAGAAAGTACCATGGTGATAGAAAATGTGTAACGTTAATGGTGTATGCAAATTGGAGCCAGAAAGAACAAGGTGCTGGCTCAGTATCGTGAAAGGTGAAACTGCGAAGAATTATAATGATCGTGTAGATAACCTGTTGTGATGTCACCTAAAAAAGCAGTGCTTACTGAGAATAATCATTCAAATAATACGAGAGACCATCTGGGCAGTTTCTTAGGAATTGTAAAAGTTAATCTCAGTCAGATACTTCATTAATATGGTTAATTTTTAGTGCTGATAGAGTTTACTGTTTAACCTTCTCAGGTTCAGTAATAGATCTGTAGATTAGCAATGTACCTTGGTTAAGGACCTTCGTGTTGGTTCCCTTGAATGGCATGAACCCATCGAAATTATGATGATGTCCAGTGTGAGCCACAACACTAGTTGATATCTGGGGGCTTGAGAAATGCAGCTCATCATGGCCTACTGTTTTTGTTGGCTGCACTGACAGATGTTTCATTTCCATAAATTTGAAGCCTCCCAAGTTATCCCATGAAGGAACTGCACTGCTTCTCACTTGGCCATAAAGAGGTTGATTAAAGAAAAGATTTGTCCTCTGGCTTGTATCTGCAAATGCAAATAATACCAGCATTAAGACTAAAGTGTTTCCATAACAACAACAACAACAACAACAACAACAAAGCCTTTTAGTCCGAAGGAAAATTGGGGGTAGGATAACTAAAAATGTTTCTACACAACTAAAGATAATACATCTAGAGAGAAAACAGGAACATGCTAAGGATAATCCCGCTCACTAAAAAAACATGCTAAGGATAATCCCACTAAAAGAGAAGTTATACAGTCATGGTATGTGGTTACTACAAGTGTCATGAAGTTGGATAAGTCCTTGACTAATATGGTGAATATGAATTTGCAAAGATCTGAAGTCTGAACAGATGTTTATTTTTACTACTTGAAACATGTATCATCATTTTATTCAGAAGCATAAATTGACTAAAGAATTTGCATTCAATCATCAATCTGAAAATATGGGCAGAACCGCTCAACAAGTTAATAGCAGATTAGCCATTTGATACTTATATAAAGTGCTCTCTTTTTTGCAGGAAATATAAAGTGCTCTTTTAACATATAAGATTCAGAAGCGGGCCACGCAGAAAAGTAAAGAGGTACTGAATCAGTAGCATGTAGCTCATTAGCTTAGAAGGTGTTTTGAGATCTCAGTACTACCATAAAACATTGTCGAGAGCCGTGATGAATTGAATGATATTGTATCTGCCTGTGGTTTCCTCCGTCGTGCATTATGATGAGTAAGACGCCTACGACAGCTTCGTTTGTTCTGATCAAACTCCGCTAAACCATGAAACCTACAAACAGTGAAGGATTAAAAAAAGAGGCAAATGAAGCTTCATTATGTCAATAACAAATCAAAATGTAAATGTTAGTTATAAGCTTGTCTGCAATTTTCCCTTCTCAAGATGTTGTATCAATAGTTCAACACTCCACTTAGGCACTCATACACCATTACAACTAATGCCAGAAACAAAAAGGAAACACCAATTTTTCTTCACTATTCGTTTCATGCTAGCATTCCTGTGCACCTCAATCAGTAAAGGATAAATAAACATAAATATCATGAGTCTGAGCCAAGCAAAATAATTGAGCATCATGTAGACTAGCACTGGTCCACTTCGTTCTACAACTAAAGTAGGTGGTGGTATTGCTTTCAGCTGGTCACATTTTCAAAGATCCCTCCCTCAAGATGCCAAAAACTGTAACTTGGCAAATACAAATAGGAATATTGTAGAATGAAAACAGAACACAGATTAAATGTAAGGAAATCTCACCGGCTACACTGTTGGCAAAACCGGCGCTCTAGACCAGCAACAACCACCTTGGGAGCTTTAGAATGGACTACACAGACTTTGTGCTTGCGGTTGTAATCTTTAGCAGAAGACAGGTCAACTTTGCAACCTTCAACCTGACAGTACCAGTTCTTTGCATTCTGCTGAGACACCTTAGTCTTCTTGACCACGGTGGCTGCAGAAGTAACATCTGAAGGTGCAGAAACTTTGGCATCCTGTCCTCCGCAGACATTTTCAAAGTAAGCCCTCTTTCCAAGCTTCAGACTAATTAATGGCTCTCCTTGGCTGAAAGCTATCATTGACGATGGAAAAATCCCCGGGTCATCGACTCTACCATTGGTGCCCGTGTTCTTAACATGCCTCTCAACAGCGGCAAAATTGAACTCTAAGCTGTTCCCTACTCCAGAGGGTGAATCAATGGATGCTGAAATAGAGCTCTTGGATGAACCATGCCCTAACTCTGAGCTAGAAGTAAGAGTACCACCAGATGAATTGGCAGATCCATGCCTTGTAACTGCATTCGAGACAGATGGCACTAGATGTTCCCAATCCCACACCATGGAGTTCTTCTGATTCCAGTTCATCCCAAAAGAACCCATGCCAGAACTGAAGATCTCAATCCTTCCAAGAAGAAGAATTAGAAAATCTCAACTGCACCCCCCCCAACCTGTGTATGTGAAAGCTGGCAGCACTGCAGGGAAGAATAGAAAGAATAAATGTCAGAGACAAAGTGCGGGACTGAAACAGATACAGATAGAGTAAACTCAACTGCTTACAAAACTTAGGTCATGTTTAGTTTTCAAAAATTTTCACCCCAAAGTGTCACATCGAATCTTGCGGCACATGCATGGAGTATTAAATATAGATGAAAAAAAAACTAATTGCACAGTTGGATGAGAAATCGCGAGACAAAACTTTCGAACCTAATTAGCCCATAATTAGACACTAATTGACAAATCCAAACGAAAGTGCTAAAGTAGCCCAACCCAAAAAAAAATTAACGAACTAAACGCGCCCTTATAATTCCCAAAAGATGTAACAAGTATAAAAAGACTATGCCAATGAATCAGAGACCTCAAATCCTCGCGAACTAAACGCGCCCTTATAATTCCCAAAAGATGTAACAAGTATAAAAAGACTATGCCAATGAATCAGAGACCTCAAATCCCTCCTCTGACGAAACAGAAATAACACAACCAAATCCTGCGCCTATTCCTGAACCTTTTGTTGCCAATCAGCAACACCGCACAAGCCTTGAAGTCAGACTAACTCAGCGAGATGAACCAGGAACCGTGGCATGCCAATCGTCTGCCAACTAAAGGAGCTGCGGCGCCATTACCGTCGACTCGACTGAGCTCTCACCTGGCCTTTGAGGTCTCTATCATGCATGCCTCCCCTATCCTCAGCGGCTCAGCCGCATCTAGGTTGGCCCTATCCTATATCCCTATCCACCATCACAACCACCCACGTTTAAACCCTCTCTAATCTTTCGCAGCAATTACCTCAGCACTGCATTATTTGCACAGCCTTACTGTTCCCACCAACACAAGAACCAATAGGCATCGAATCCAGTTGCTTTTTGGGAGGCAAAGAGGATGCAAACCATAAGAAAAGGAATTTTTTATATAATATACAGAAAAAGGGAAGGGAAATGCTGGATGTGGAATCAAGCATCTAACCCCCTTTACTCGAAAGAATCTTTATTCGATTAAAATTCTACCCTATCAGGCAAAATCAAGAACCATAATGAGGACCAAGAAAGCAAGAAGACAAAGAGGGCATGACTCACAAAGATCCAACAGACACGCACGAGATGGCAACCTTCCTCCCACCTCTCTGTCCATGAACCCCACCTGATGCAGGAAGAGGGTGAGGCCCAGTGGATGGCTGACTCAGCATACAGTACAGGCTACAGCAGCCAGCATGCACATCAGCACATGCCTCAACCACCCCACAGCTCAAAAAAAAAAGAAAAAAAAAAAAAAAGAGAAAGAAAGAAAGGGAAGAACTGGACAGTGAACAACCCCAAGATGGCGATACCCTTTTCCCAATCGGAGCGCGTTGGGGAAAGATCTATAAAAAGGAGAGATAATATTCGAATTTACTTCAAAGAAAGCATACTAATTCCTAACCTGATTGCAGAGGGTGCTGGTGTTATGAAGCCATCGGGTTGCTTGCTTTTCTACCTACGCTCTCCAGATTCCAGAGTGCCACAGTGCCACTGCAAGTGCCAACAGCTGCTCGCTCCAGTCCACCAAATGATGTTTGCTCTAGGCTTTTTCTTTCCGTGCTCCAGGAATCCAGGGTGATCTTTGCTTTGCAGCGGGTGTTTGGTCTGATCATTGGTGTAATGGGCTCATGGCCAGTGTATAAAGGGTAGGGCAGGATTCATACTGGTGGGTTGGGTAGAGGACAAACCACTACAGTTCTTTCTCATCAATCAGTGTGCACAACAGTAGGATCATGTGCAGGTTGGGTGGGCTCAACGAGGCCTTATTTTAGCCCTTGTTTAGTTGGGTGAATTTAGATTTTGGGGTTACCATAGCATGTTCGTTTTTATTTGGCAAATAGTGTTTAAATATGGACTAATTAGGCTCAAAACGTTCGTCTCGTAATTTCCCACCAAACTGTGTAATTAGTTTTTATTTTCGTCTACATTTAATACTCCATGTACGGGCCGCAAACATTCGATGGGACAAGTACTGTAGCAATTTTTTGAACTTTGGGGTCCAACTAAACACGACGTTAGTTTCTCTCTTCGAGTTTACTCTCTGTACGGAGAGTACTAAAAAATAATTAATTATACAGTTTACTATTAATTTGTGAGACAAATTTTTTAAATTTAATTAGTTTATGATTTAAAAATATGGTGCTACATTAACACATATGTTAATAATGAATTAATTAGACTTAATAAATTTGTCTAATAGATTATTGATTGATTCTAAATTTTTTTTTTATTAATATCTAAACATCCAAATGCCATGTGTAATCCGATATAACACCACGAAACTTTACGTTCTAGATTTTAAGAAGTCCGGAATGTGAACGGGAAATCTGAAATCTCATGGCCACCCACAGGCCAGGTGCAACCTTTCACAGTCACATCACATCCCCCTCCCTGGTCAGATCCTCTACAGCGAGTCCACTGTTACATGTCGTGGTTGGTGATGGTTGGCCTAAAACAGGGATTTTCTTTTGGGAAAACGGGAATAGCAAGTACTCCTTCCGTCCCATTGAGTTTGTCGTTGGAAAACCGTGCCCCCCTCACAATCCCGCTTCCCGAGCGACAATCTTAACGGGACGGAGGGAGTACCGATGCTAGTCCAGATCGCTGTTATTGCCTTTTCCCTGCAGAAATCCGGCCCCCTTGTATTTTTCCACTGCAAGAGGAGCCAACAAGGACAGGCCAGTGCCCCAACTGTTGCTCTCAAACATGAGTTGGCACATACGTAGAAAAGGATAACAAATTAAGGACCTGGTAGGGCTTCTCTCTGGCTTCGGCTCCAGCTTCTCCAGAGGAGCCTGCCAAATATTTTCTTGAAAGAATCGTTTTTCAGTAAAAAAACAGATGAGTCGAAGCCGTTTTGGAGAAGCCACAAATTGTGATTCCTCTAAAACAGCTCTGGCTCCTCCAAAGAAGCCCCTCAGGAGGAGTCGTGCCAAACATATCCTAAGGCTCCATTTGGGTGGGCTCTCGTGCTTCGACTCCTACACTGTGATTCGACGCGGGAGCCGAAGCTGTCCGGAGCCCGGTCAAACGGGGCCAAGTACCCCGTTTGTTTAATACATTCACTAGCTAAAATCACGGCATTAGTAGTAGCGAACAAAAAAGAGGCAGTGATTAAGACATTGTGTCAGTCTTCGCTGGCAATGGGAATACTTTTTCATCTATAATTGGTGCGAACCACTCTTTGGATGTACTACCTCAGTCTAAAAACAATACAACTATAAGTTATATGCCATAAAAAATAAATTATTTTTGACCAAATTTTTAGTAAATAATATTTACAGTTATATCTTTAATAATTTATTATAAAAATATATTTCATAATTAATATGATAGTATTTATTTGGTATCATAAACATAAATATTTTTTATCTATAATTGGTCAAATTTAAGGTAGTGAAACGTGACACTGTACTATAATTGCACGGAGGTAGTAGTACAAGTTATGAAAACTGTTTTGAGATGCATACTAAATGTCTTCAAATGATGCACAGATACGCATTGATACTAAAATTCATATGGGAAATTTCTCACTCCGGGTATATTTTGCCTTGTATTCTACCTAGTGGAGATGCACCTGAAATGTCATGTTCGCCGCAGTGATTTTTTGCAGATTAAGTTTGCATCGAATGTTTTCTGCACCATCTGCTACTATTATCACTTATTGCTTGCAATCAAAAACAGAAGATTTGAAGAGAGAGAGAGAGAGAGAGAGAGAGAGAGAGAGAGAAATAGGGCAACTAAATAAACCGGTTCCTAAAGAACTAGAAACATAGGCGCGGCAGGATATGTATCTTGTGATTTAAATGGATTACCAGACCAGTATACTATTCTCTGCCTTTGATAAGCAGATTTGTCACTATTGTTAATAGATTTAGATAACCAACAATAGTAATTAGTGATTTACTGTATTCGTCTTACCAATGTCAGTACACATTCCATATTTTGCATACCTGTTTTGGGTTTCACAGGGACAACATCATAAAACTATTCTTCTTGGATGTGCTTTCTACGGGCTCGTTCGGCTGGTTTGGATGGAGCACTGTTTGCGGAGGAATTTCACTGTTCATGAATGGTTTCTCTCACAAATCCCTCCAGATTCCTCAAAATTCCTCCAAGCGAACGGGGCCTACGTCTAAAAATTATCAGTCTGATTTATCAGCTATGGAACAGTATTTTTTTCTTATATAAATCAGCTTTAGCCGACTTATCAGCCGCAGAAACCATCAGCCGAACAGCTTTCAGCATCCTCTCCATGGATCTGTCCTCCAAATACGACAAATACGATAACAAAACTGAAAACCATCTAACAAGCACTGTTCCCCAATAACCACCTTGTTTTACATTGTCAAACTATCAGCATGTTTTCCTCGGCCCCATTCGGCTTACCTTATAATCCGTCTTGTTTGGCTTCTTTTTTTCAGCCAGAACAGTGTTTTCAGCCAAATGAACGGGCCCAAGTGTGTGTTAGGGATGATTACTATGCTTGGGCCAACACGAAACCCGGTGGGGGGGGGGAGAGACTCCTTCCTCCTGTCCTGTCCTGCAGTGGCTCTTCCTCTACCTCAAGCTTCCCTTGCTGTATCTCTAGAACCTTCTAGAGCCTTCTCGGTGTTCCCCAGATCCTCGATTCCCCCTGCTTTGCTTCCTTGTTAATTGTTTCCATCCATTACTCTCTCATACTGTATCGGGTACTGGAGCTTGTTAATGGAGTACATGTGATTGGCTGTAAACAATGTACCTTCCAAATTTGTAAACAACAAAGTGAAAAGAAAAGGGCAACAGTCAACGTTGGCCAGAACTTCATAGCTCCTAGGCAGTGTTTTGTGAAGGCTATATATTTATCATTAAAAGTGAACAATTATGATAAAACCATAAATCACAACACTCAAAATGACAATACAAGATAAAACTCTATAGTTAGGACCTTGTAGAGGGGAAAATGTACAGAATGAATTTAGAAAAGCAAGTCATATCAACCATTAGCATGCATGAATAGGAAAGACCGTTCATGAATATAGCTATATAATAACTCACAATGATTTATATTTGAGATATCTTGGCAATGAAGTCTAAAGCCAACTTTAAGATAGGATCTCATTATGTGATTCATGGTTTCTGATTCCTTAGGAATTTGCGGCCTTTGAAAATACTCGGCAAAAAGATAATTCAGTGCCTCAATAAATTGCAAAAGAAGTAGCATGCCACCAAGCAGGTAAAATAAACTTTTCCAAATATTATAATATTCAGAATGATAAAACAATCAGGTGCTTTATTTATCACAAGATAACTAACAAGCATATGGATTTGGCAAGTATAGGTATTGCCGTATTGAATCGGACAGAAAAATTCAGATTGTAGTACACTACGAAATCTAAGGTAGTAGCATGCCATCACGTAGTTAAAGTAAACAGTTCTGAAAATTCTAGTGATGAGTAGCAAAAGATTACTGCCCTACAGTAACAAAGGATAATTTTGATATTTGTGTTAATTTGTCTACCATGTCAGTTAATCCTACTTGCAGGCAGAACAAAGCAATGGTATAGGACATAGAGCTGCAGAAAAATCATATACTAATTTGTAGTGCCAGGATGAATTTAGAAGATTTCTGGCCTGTGATAAGAAAAAAAAGTTTTGGTCTCATTAGTGTTAATTTCTGTACATGTCAGTTAAGCCTACTTGCAGGCACAACAAAGCAATGGTATACGAAATAGAGCTGCAGAAGAATTGTATCCTAAGTTATAGTGCGACGATGAATTCATATAAAGTCCACTATCATTATGATAATGGTAATACTCAATTTCAGAAAGTGAAGGGCAATGTGCTTGCACGTTTTAGTTTGGCAGTCCACTGCATGGGCTTGGCCCTTGTTATTGAGCAGCATCGTCAGTGACCACGCCAACTCAGAGAGAGTCGACGGCTCGACGCGGCTTGACCAATAGGCACAATGGATGCCGCTGCCGCAACAATTGTGTGGTCGCAGTCGTAGATATGCCCGCGCCGGTGGTTCAGCGCAGCATGCCCTTCAGCAATGTGAGTGCGTTGTCCAAGCATGCTGAGGCGGAGGCAAGGACGGATGTCCAAATGACAGCGCTCCGAACGTGCATTTCGTCAAACACTTAGGTGCATCCTTTGAGCGGTTGCACATTTCAGCATGTCTGCAGGTGTACATCGCGATGGTGAGTTGAAGGGGGTTCTTGGAGAGTGGAGACGCCGCCGTCAAGCTTACCGTGTTGAATCCGGTCTCGTGATGGAATTCCGTTAGCGTAGGCGCGGTGGAGCAGCCTGCAGCGGCATCTCCGTCGTCATCGAAGGTGTACGCTTTGGCGTGCTTCTGGCTGTGGTACACCGGCGTTCCACGTGCCGAAGGGAGGTGGGACGACCCCTCGTGATTCTTTCCTCGCCGAGCCCTTGCTCTGCGCCGCGGTCGTGTTGATCTTCAGTTCCGCCAGCTGCGGATGAATAGTGGGTTTGTTTGTGCGGTAGAGAAGGGTTACCCTAGTCGAGGAGAACGCGTGCGGTGATGGAGGAGCGACCGAGCGAGAGCGCCTGAGAGACGGGATAGCGATGCAAACTCCCGTGCTATCGCTTTGCAGGAAGAAGAAGAATCGAAACAGGTAGTAGAACCATGGAGGCAGCAACGGGGGAATAGGACAGGTGTACTGGTCATATAACAGGTCACAGGAACGCACGAGGAACGAACACGATGGTTGGGCCCAAGGATCTGGACAAACAGCACGGACGCGACGGACGGACAAGTCGCCGACCAGAAACAAGCAACCTGCTCCTACTACTGCTACTAGTCGCAGGTAGTAGAGTAAGAAATAGCAAGTGTATCCGTGAGTCTGTCGATTTGCGACGAGCGACATAGGATAGGAAGTACTGTAGTGCACGAACAGAACAGGTAAAGGGTAGGTTTCCGATAGGTGCAGCAGAACGGACACGCGAGGTTGGCAAGGAATGCAGGCTTGGTTTGGCCAGCGACCTACTCTTTTTTTATTTTTATTTTTTATTTATGGCAGTCGGGCACAAGCGCGCGTGTGTGGCAACGAGGGTCGGTTGCGTCTTATTCACCTGGGCCGAATCAAGGCCCAATCTACCTAGGTACGCTGGTAGTTTCGTCCGAATTCAGGCCCACGCACCCACCCACCCAGACGAATCATGCTGGGATTTAATGATTTGTTTATTTATATATATACTAGCAAATATCTGTGCGTTGTCACGAGAAAAAAATTATCAAACATTCATGGAAAATGACACCGTGAATGCTATATATCTACTTATGTTCTACCATTTCTACAAAATTTAATTTAAAAGCTATAACTATGTTATGATGGCCATGTCATCCATAATATAAGGGTGTGTTGCGACGAGAAAAAGATTATCAAACGTTCAAGGGAAACAATGATGTAAATGCTATATATCTATTTATGTTTCATAGTATCTATGGAGATTAAAAGCTATAACTATTTTATGATAACCATGACATCCATAATATAAAGGTAATGTTGTTAATTATATGGCGATAACCTAACAGCCTGTATTAGACAAAAGAGGTCATGAGTAGAGTTTTTTTTTTAAAAAAAAACTATATTTTGAACAAAACCATTAGAAAGATGGAAATCTGGGAGAACATGAATTTTGGGGAACTTTGATTCCAGATAGAGAGATGGAAATTGAGTCTTTAATTACGCTCATAAACATTATATGGGAACCATTAGAGGATCAGAGATTACCTTTCGGACAATAACCTTGAGATTTTTGTAGCTAAGTCAACTATTGAATTGATCCAAGTTGACTTCAGTTGACGGTTATAAAGTTTAAGAGCTGAATTAAAGTCCTTGTCCATCGGGAGCTAAGATCCAAAAGCTTTCATGACGCTAACAAGACTGTCCATTGCTGGAGGAGGGTCGAAAAGAGGTTATGGCCTTGTGACAAGATTGATGGAGATTCGTGATCCAAGCGTGTTGCGATATGTAGCAAGAGTTCGGGTCAGGGTCCATGGAAGGTGTTGGTTAGGGTTCCGAGCTTCAAGAGGTGTGTCTGAAAAGTTTCAGTTGGAACGACCATTGGGTCATGACAACTAGCAGGACTAAAGCAAAAGACAAGAAACAACACTTGGTAGTCTTATGTTTCACAAGCATCTAAAGTGAGTCTTGGTCCGAACTGATTTCAACGTTGTCATGTCAGCACAGAAGTAGAACACCTTCATGAAATCTCCATAATTGCAAGGAAACTTATCTAGAACAACTTTGTTAATGGGAAACCACCGTGTGTGCGTATTGGAAGCAATCACCCTAATTTATAAGGGTTGCTCGTCTCTGGGTCCATCCTACAAATGAACAAGGACGAGTTTATGTACATCTAACGAGATCAGTCTTAACATAATCAATGTGGTACAAGCTATAGTTCAAGATCGAAAGAAACAAGATCCAATTGAAGAGAAGAAGATTTCACCCATCTGCAGTCGGAGGACCACCTTCCCTGTTCTTCGCCATTTCTCCTCCAAACCCGATCCAATCTGTCCCTAGAGCTCATATATGTCCTCATACCCCATGCGACGCCAAAATGAGGGGGGATTTGCTTTGTTCGCTTCCGCCACCGCTAGGGTTTCAAGGAAAGAGAGGGCACAAGTGAACACGAGTCAACCAGAGAGTAGCGAGTCACTAAGTCAAGCAATTCAAAGATGTTCGCTTGTTGATTTCACTAAGTCTATGATAAATGTTTTCCTCTCCCAACAAACTAGTACCAGGGGACTTGCATGGACAAACCAATCAAACAAAAACGATTGAAGGTGCCTAGACGCATACGTGACGTGACTGAACCGAATAGCCGTGAAAACAAGACGGAAACCAAAGAGTAACATGGAGGGAAAAAGACATTAAAAAAACATGGAGGGAAAAAATTTGGTCTTGTACCAAAGGGAGTGACGCGAAAGAAATTGTGATCTTAATGCGATTTAATGAGCGAGTAAAAGACCAATTACAGTAAAAAAAAAGAAGAAGAAGAAGAAGCACGTGGCGAGGAATCTTCCCGAGACATCGGGAGGAAAAATTTGAAAGCGTCAAAACTGGAGTGGTGTGCCCATGCCCACCCAATCTTACTTCTTGCTAGTCTCAAAAAAAATCTTACTTCTTGCTTCTCGCTCCTCGTGGACGGGTGCGAACTCTCCTGAAGCAAGACAAATGACCCAACCCAACCCACACTGCCCCAAGGAGCAAGACGATCTCCGCTTCACCGCCTAGAGTCACCGCTAGCTAGCGAGCCATGGAGGAGGCGGCGTCTGCGACAGCGGTGGCGGCGGAGAAGACGACGTCGTCTGAGTCTTTGGGTGCGGGAGGCGACGGCGGCACGCGCCGCCGCCGCTGCCCAGCGCCACGCAAGCTCGCGAGCGACGCGCCGACCCTCGCGGCCAGCCCCACGCCCGCCGCTCTCGGCTCCGTCTGGAACCAGGTCCCGCTCTCTCTCCCTCCGTTTAACCTGATATATGTCTGATGGTGAAATGCCGAAATGGGCGAATGTTTTGTTTTTATTTTCTCCTTGTGCTATATTCCCTCTCTCATCGTAGATGACGTTATGTGATACGTGTTGGTCAAATTTTTTTAACTTTAGAAAATACGTGCAATATTTATTTCTCTAAATAAATTTATTATGATAGTATATTCAACGACCTATCTAATGATATTAATTATATATTATAAATATTAATATTCTTTTATATATAATTGGTCAAATGTAGAAAAAACTGACTTTTCGGGAAGCGAAACTAACTTCTATTTTGGGACAGAGGTAGTAGATGCCTGTAGTGACATACTAGTAGAAGCTAGACTGATTGAGATTGACTTGACTTTGGACTTATAAATCTTAAAAACAAAAAATATCTTTGGACCTGCCTTGTTGTGAGAAAAGCTGTGGAACACTGTAGTTTTCTCTGTATTCTAACTGCAATCGGTTCTCTACGACTCTACCTAACGCAGTAGGTAGGCGCTGGGTATATAACTGTATATCCTCGTACCAGTTCTCAAGACTGAAATCGATCGATCCGTGTTTCACAGTAGATAGGCAGGGTATATAACAGTATATCCTCGTGCAAGTTCTCAAAACTGAAATCAAGGGCGTGTTTGCTCACCTGTCTCTGCCCGGCATGGCCGGCTGGCCTGGTCGTGGCCAGCCTAGGCCCGGCTGACATGGTGCAAGCACTCTTGTTTGCTCCATTGAATCAAATGAGCCAGGCCAAACAGGGATTGTGTTTGTTTCCCTGTACCACGTGTTATGCTCACCTTGCATCCAAGAAGTGGTAGCATTACCACACAATCCTTCCCTTCTCTATCCTTGTAGTCATTTCATCGAACACACTGCGGGTCTGCTTGGACGAGGCAGAGCGGCGGCCACGAGCTCCGACACCCAGGTCCTCCTTGCCGACCGCGCGCTCAGGTCCTCCTTACCGGCCTCGCGGTTGAGGACAACGAGCAGCACCGCGTCGTGGAGCCGCTCGAATTGGTTCGCGTCCTTGGCCCCATCGCATGGCATCCCACCACCTCCTCCAGCTGCTGTTGCTTCCGCGTCGAGGTACTCAAGGACGGCGGCACAGAAGAGGAGGTGTGTGGTGGGGCGGTGGGCATGTCACCGGCAGGCGAAAGGAGGAAGCCGCGCGACGGTGAAGGAGAAGCGAACGGAGAAGAGAGGAGGTGAGGCCGGGAGGTGACGAGCTCGCGCACCGTGTGCTCCGTCTCGCTCCGCCGAGCCGGGCCGCCAAGAAACGAACCCCCTGGTCGTTTCCTAGGAGCCAGGCTGCAGGCTGCTTTGAGCAGCGTGCGAGCCAGGCCAGGGAGCGGGCCACGGACGGCAAACACGGGCCGCTGCAGCTGGGGAGCGCGAGCCACCGTCCGGGCCAGGGTCGCAAACGCGCCCCAAACGATCCATGTTTGTAAGTACGAAATGTCACAAGCTCACAGTCCACGGCATGACTTAAAAAACATAAACCAATCATGTGCCTAGTACGAGAAAGCTTCATGGAAGCCTTCAGCTTTTGCTCTTTGTGACTAAGGGGGTGTTTGGTTCTTTAGTCGCTCCTAAAATTTATGTCACATCGAATATTTAGAGGCTAATAAAGAGCATTAAATATAAATTAATTACAAAACCAATTATATAGATGGAGGCTAATTTCCGAGATGAAATTTTTAAGCCTAATTAATTTATCATTAGCACATGCTCACAGTCCACCACGTTGTCAAATCATAAAAATTAGGCATAAACCAATCATGTGCCTTATGCAATTAGTTTCGTAATTAGTCTATATTTAATACTCCATACATGTGTCCAAACATTCGATGTGACAGAAATTTTAGAAGGATGAGAAGGAACCAAACAGGCCCTAACTCCCATGTAACCACGAAGCTGACACCAAAGATGACTGCATTGGAATTATCGAAATGCACAGAACACCTCGAGTATGCGGTTTTAGTTGGATGACACTATCCTGAACTTCTATTTCATCAGTACAACATTGGTTTCATAATGCGGTTTCAATGTTGCCTGGTCACTGGTGTGATCTTTCCTAACCAGTTCTAATAGCTTCTATTGAATCGCCTAACTTCGTTATTGGCAGCAACGTGGCTCAACTAAGTTTTGTTGTGTTGTTTGCAGGCTGGCACTTGGGAGGAAAAGAATTTGAATTCATGGGCCAATAGTAGGATAAAGGTTAGACTCGTGCAGTTAACTGTTGGAATACATGCACATCACACACGCACTACTGTTTTCTGTTTGAATTTTCACCTGAGTAGTCTTCGATACTTTTCAAGTACAGGATTTGCTGGGGTCTTTAGATCCTTTGGAGTTATCTACTGGCAAGGCATCTGTTTATGAAGTATCCAGATGCTCAGGCGACGTGAGTACTGAGTAGCCTCTTTTCACAGAACAGAGTATCTCTTTCATTTTATTCAAAAGCGCTCAATGGTGGACAGTCATTCCTATTGTTTCTTCAGATAAATTTTCTCTGCTATATTCATCAACATAAACAACGAAACTGTTAGAAGATAGTAAAGTAAAATTTAATAGCCTTCAAAGAATTTGGAGAGGAAATATCGAGTATTATATATATGAGACACAAAAATTATCATAAGGGTTTTATGATTTCTTAGCTTAGTTTTTGAACCATGCCTCAGGGTTTACCCTCTACGTGTTACATTCCTGAAAACTTTTCCTCCATAATTGCTTGTTTGCGGATCAACAAGTATACATTTTTTTACTAATGCACTACGAATGCTTGAGTTTTAAACTGATCTTGACATATTTGTACTCTATCAGTTCCTGATGTTCACGCAGCACGCTAAAACAATACAGATAGAAGTAGGAACTGGTGAGTACAATGCTAGCCTGAGCCTCAATAGTGGCTCAGCAAAGTAGATAAAACAATGCTAGCCTGAGCCTCAATAGTGGCTCAGCAAAGTAGAAAATTGAAAATTGTACAAACATTAGTTTTTGGGCAGCTAATAATTTTATCTTCCATTAAGATTCATATAAGTTCTGTGACATTTTTTCACTCCATGAATCAGGCATTAGATAGACATTCAGTTTAGGTCTATGGTAGTTTTCTGTTTCTTCCTGTCAAACACTCAAACTACAAAAGTGTATAGGCTTACGGAGGGGAGAGGGCTGTTTCCATTTCTGTATTTTGATAACGGAGTGCTAAATTTTGTTGTTTTGGCTTTACCCTTTTTTTTTGTTAGGTTGCATTTAAGCCAGTAGTAAGGAATTGTCTCTACTGTCTTAGTCTGATGTATCTTGGGATAATTTTTCCCTTTAACTGTAACTCATATACTACAATAACCAAAGTTGCTGAGCAATATCTTGGTTCTTTTGGCAGGCGTTCTTGGTCATTGTCCGCAATAAGAAGAGAGTAGGCTATACTTATGAATTGAGCTTGAAATTTAAAGGTGATTTTGTTTTGTTACATTTCCAAGGTCAACACCCTTCATCAAGATTGCGTTCCTGTACTGAAATACCACTTATGGTGGTGTTCTTCAGGTGAATGGTCAATTAAGGAAGAAAACAAGAAGGTCAAAGGTCATCTAGAGATTCCTGAATTTTCATTTGGCGAGCTTGAAGACTTGGAGGTGAAAACACCATCTTGCATGAAACTCTCTACTCATGTGACTCTAGTGGTGAATTGAATCGATAGATTGCGCATTATGACAGACGGTTCTCGTGGTATTATCTTGCTTGTTTTTTTTTTTGTTTCAGGTAAACGTAACATTAAGCGATGCCAAGGATCTGTCCTCGGATGACAAAGCTCAAATCTGCAAGGATATGAAGTCCTTCCTTTCACCTATCCAGGAGAAGCTGCGCGAGTTTGAAAAGGAGCTGAAAGATAGGTAGCAGAGGTCGACAGAGGATCAGAGTAGTGCTGGCGCTGTCATGCACATTGCTATTGTAGAAGGTGTTCATGTTATTGCTTAGCTCCATTCGACGTTAGTACCTATACCAAGATCAGCAACGAGTGCTTTTTCGCGTTGTGGGATGCATATGAAATGAACGTCGCGGACCCATGTGAACAGACTATCTAACTCTGCCTGGTTTTGTTTGTCCACAGAACAGAAGTGTATGTGTGGAGATGTTTCGGTTCGTGTTCAGTCACTCACTACTCGATTGAGCCCATGGACCCAATAAGGCTTTTGGGCCTGGGCCATTTCTGCTGGCACAGAAGTACTAGCTCATGATCAGGACTATGCCTGTGAACTGGGTCATGATAGAATAGATCCATGTCCATTCACTAATCGACAGACAAGGTGGCCTTTCATTACCATGATGATTAGTAGATGCACATACTGACAGAAAGGAGGTTTATATATAGATGAAGCAAAATAAATAGCAGTAGAAAGATGCTTTGGGCCAGGGTGTGTGGTGTGGTTACACTGACACTGAGCCACCGAGCATCATCATCCGTGGCTAGCCACTGTTGGAGATCCAAGGACAGTGGGCAGCAGCATCTGATGAGATTTATAATATAAATAAACAAAACATGAAAAGCAAGCCAATCCATTCCAACAATTCCAATCAGTACTAGCGTTGGAAAAAAAAAGGAATCGGCAAGCGCCATCGTCGTCAGCAGCAACTCGACAGGTTGGCTATTGTATTGTATTGTATGCATCGCTGTTCCGTGTCACGGTCAGCCAGGCCCCGGAGTTGAGTGGCGGAACGGATGGCTCGCGGCCACTCGCCTCGATCGTTTGAGCCTGGTGGCTCGTAAGTCGTACGTAAGTCGTATTTTTTCAGCCAATGAATAATATTTTTTTCTTACACTAAATTAGTCAACGATATTTTTAGTCATGATTTATAAGACAAACAAGAATGGAGCGACTGATGCGCCAACGATACTTTTAGTCATGGCTTACGAGACAAACAAGAACGGGGCGACTGATGCCCCGTCTGCTTGCTGCAAGTTGCAGGCTCGCCGCGAAATTGATTCTGTTGCACTTATACAAGGTCTTGAAAATATTATATATTATACAGTAGTGGATTGTACTGTCTGGTGCTCAACGTTTGCAGTTGAACAACGATTGCATCAGCTTTTTAGGCTGCAAGATAACAAGTACGGGATACTGTAGCCAATGCTACCGACAGTCACAGCCGCAGCGCAAAGAACTGCTGCGATCATGCTAGCGATGGATAAGTCCATTTTCGACCATTGAAAGTTAGAAATCTGTTGACGTTAGATTACGTTCTAAGTCACACACAAGTAAGGGCCAGCTCGCTCTAGGTTGCACACAACCTGAAATACGCAGCAAATAACTTTAAAACAACTAAACTGATCTAGAGACTGGTTAGGCCGATCTAGTGCCTGTCCAACGCCGCAAAAGCCTGGAACACCTCCCGGGAGGACCCGCCAGGGAGGAGCACGCCTAGGGGTATTCTAGGACCAGCAAGGCTGTCTAGAACGCCAATGAATCTCGTGGAGAGATGCAATGAACAGCAAGAGGGTTGGAAAAAGGTAAAACTAGGTAATAGATGTATTTTTGACGATCGGGTAGATGAAAACTCAATCGGTCATGATTCTCTCATATATATAGAGGGGTGGTTTTATCACAATAGGAAACCTCTCCAAGACCTATTTTCCAAGTTTCCCATGAGTTTAGAATAGTTCGGATCGGAATTCAAAAGACCAGATTCGAACAGGGTTTTTTATTAGGTCTGTCGAAAATTTTGACCTCCACCGGAGCTTTCGGGTGTCGGAACTTCCGACCTTTGTCGGAACTTCCGACCTTTGTCGGAACTCCTGATGTGGGAATAACCCCAGGCACCCGAGCAAATTTCTTTAGGCTAGCCGGAAGTTCCGACAACTTAAACTTCCAACTTGGGTCAGAACTTCTAGCAACGGGTCATCTTCCCGGGGGCATAACTCCTTCATTTGGACTCCGAATTGGTCGTTCCATATATGTTTTTTGATCATCTCGACGAGAGAAACGCAATGATGTAGTGCGTTTCATATTTTGACAACTTCACAAAATGGACAATTTTGGTTGTCAATAAAATCTCTTACCATTGAACTATCAAAACTGTTTATATTTTAGCCATTCGATTGTTTTCTATGCTGATTCATTAGACATTAGGCCTCTATCTCCTCTCTCATCATCACGCCATCTCTCGGCTTCTCTCACTCCACAGGCACATAGCCATCATCTCCTCCCTCCTCGTTCCTCGCGCGAAGCGGACGAGGAGAGGGAGGCAAAGGAGGCACCATGCAACACATGAGGAGGGAGGAGGAGGCGGTGGCAGCGCCAAAAGAGATGGCGTGGAGAGAAGAAGAGGGAGGTCTAATGAGTGGATCAAACTTCCAGTTGCCACTGCGTTACTAAAGCCGCCATTGAAACTACTCTGTAGTTCAATCGCCAAATAGGGGAAAAAATTAGATGTAGTTCAATCGCCAAATAGAAAAGATTTTTTTATATTTAGAATTACACAGTACAACATTAATGTTCACAACACGCACGCACACTCACCCCTATATACATGTATGTAAATCCTGCCTCTATGAGCACCTCCGAAGGAGATTTCGAGATTCATGAAGTCACCACAAACGCCTTGCTGTCGACGGAGACATCACCTACCACTGAAAGCATATCGTCGTTAAATCCTGAAATAAATGCAGAAAAATGCAAACACCCATGCCAAGTCGAGGACTTAAGTCCGGGTAGACATGTTCCACCACAAGGAACCCAACCAACTGATTTATGATCAGTCCGTCCAAATATGAAAAATTCTAATAATAGTCTTGTGGTCAAAGATTTTCTGGTTTACAAGTTCGGACTTGCTAGCGCCCATACGTCCGATCCGGGCGCTAGCGTCTGGACGCTGCTCGCACAGGGCGCGAAGCGAGCGCACCAGCAATGGGCTTGCGTCGCTCCAGACGTCGCCCACGCCGCCCCGAACGTGGACCGCGTCGCCAGCCGCTTCTCACGCGTATCCTATGTGCAACATACAGATACAACAGTTGCAATATACAAAAAAGATAGATGAAACACTTGAAACAAGCGTTTGAAACACTTAGCAAAACATTTGAGAAACATTTGAAACCATTACAAACATATGCAACATATAGATGAAAACACTTGCAAACATACGTATGAAACATCTGAAAACACTTGAAACATATGTTTGCAACATGCATGTATATGCAACATCCAGATCCACTTTTGCAACATCCAGATAAAACGCTTACAACATTCGTCTGGAATAGATGAAACATTTGGGATATACACTTGAAACATACGTGTATAGCCATTAAAATATATGCAGCATCCCGATCTACTTTTGCAACATCGATATACAATGCTTGCAACATACCTCTCAAACTTCTGAAACATTTTGAATTCTATATTTGCAACATGCATCATATCCCGGTGCGGCCTCCTCCGCAGCCATAGGAGGAGGCGAGGCTAGAGGGCTTCCATGCCAGGACCCGACGCTTCTCCTTGCGCTTGATGGCGCCTGTTAGCGTCGTTGGGGACGGGGCGGGCAGCGAAGAAGAGTAGCATTAGGAGTAGCGGGGTGGACGTCGGAACAGGATACATAAGCAGCGGCAGGAGCAGCAGGTTGTGCGGCGGAGTAGGAGCGGCACGCGGAACAGGAGCAGGAGGAGCGGGGCGGCTGACGGAGCAGGCGAGCAGCAAGGTCAACGATTTATTGGGCCGGGACGTAGGCCCATAAAGGAGCGTCCGGACGGGACGCGTACAGCATTTCCGTTACAAGTTTGAAGGATAAAATCAAACTCAGGATGCCAAAACATAGAGTTATCCCTTTCTCACACTGGATGGATAAATATTTCTATATATCTTCAGCCATTCTCTCCTCTGTCGGCCGAAGAAGATGCATCAGACGGTATACACCGTGAATGGTTTTTGCAAGATTATGCTATTGCAGTGGTACGGTGTGATCATCCTAGCGCCGGTCGGATCGGGGTCCTAGTCCTTGTCCTCTGCCTTTGGTGGTGGCGTGTTGGTTGCTTTCTGCTCTCAGTTTCGGCCCGGCTACTAGCCTAGTGGTGGTGGTAGAGCAGCACGCAGTGCGGCCGCGACGCGGCGGACCGCGAGGGTGGCGAGCACCCAGGGGCAAAAGGCAACGCTTCGCGGATGCCAAGAGCTTCTCTGTGCCTCCGTGGCCTGTGCTCGGCGCCGGGCGGGAGGGACCAGCGTGTGCGTGCGGCTGCAAGGCATCTCGTCTGGTTGGCCGTTGGTGTCCGCGCCCCGGCCCGCCATGGTCGTCTGTCTGGCTGTGGCGGTTCCTGGCTGCTGGTGCTCGTGCCAGTGCCTTTCGGGGGAAAGCGACCTGTCCCGAGCAGCGTGTGGCCAAGGCCTCCGTGTCGCCTCCTCCATGATTGATCGTGGGTTGGATGCCACTGGATATACCAAGATACCCTACCATAGGATAGGAGGGATGTATAGTACTCCACCCGACCTGATGCAAGTCAGCACACTTGCCACTTGGACACTGTGTCGTCTGTGTATGGATGATGATGGATCACAGGATCAGGTGTGCTAGTGTTCACTCGCCTGTCACGTGATCCTGCACACTCTTCATGTCCAGTGTCCACACACGACACTCGCAACATTTGCCACGACACGACGTACGCTCGCTCCAGGAACCACTCTGCCCATTCCAAGCCGGTGGCTACCAGCCCTGCCTCCAGGCGATGGAGGGCCTCCCCGCCGCTTGCAGGGCCAGATTTGGACGGTCTCCCGGCCGGTACACACGACGGCGATGGACGGGGGTGCCCTGCCCCTGGTGAGTGGTGGTGTGGTGTGGTCTGGAAGCGGCGGCGGCGACCCGCCCTGCCTCAGCCGCCGCCCGCGCCCGCAGTGACAGAGTAGAGCGTGACTGAGGAGTGACCTCGACGTGCTCAATCCCGCGATATGCCGCCGCATATTCCATTCTGCATCTTCCTATCCTAGCTCCCGGCGTCCCGTCCTTGTCCTGCGGACGATGGTGAGAGGCCGTCGGCGGCGACGGCGATCGGCAGCGGTAAAAAAACACTGACGTCGAAAGGAGATGGCGGCCGGCGACAAGGACGCGGCTGCATACACCTGACGACGTCACGTCATCACCGAGAACAAAAATGCCAACTTACCGGTCTCAGCTGGCCTGGCCCGGCCTCCGGGAGTCCAGGAGATGAGCGGGCGTTTTGGCCAAATCTGGCCCCGTTACCATTTCATTACCAAGCGGGAACGCACGGACGCACTTCGTCACTTCTCGCCTTCTTTTCTTCACCAGAACATCAAACCAAAGGGCAAAAGTGTCATTTTGTGTATTCTGCTGAACTGCTTTGTCCTTTATTGGATCTGCATCAGGCATCAAGTGGATCGGCCGATGATGGTGGGGCCGGGACAAACGCGTGACCACTGAACAAGTAATCGGCTATATTTTGATGGGGCCGGGACAAATAAGTATTTAGTTTGTTTTCTTCTTTATAAATCGTCAACAATACTTTTTTTATTGATGATGATCAATATTTGAATAAATAAAATAAAAATCCAATAGTACTGTACAAATTTAGCTGCCTACCGGTAGTACTGTAATGGAATAATAATAAAGAGTGTGCACAAGAACCTGCTGACGCATGGATGCACCTCTACACCAAAAAAAAAAGAGTGTAAAGTCCTTGTAGAGACGAAGAGTGAGCAACAAACAGGGTCTGGAAAAACCAAACAAGGTAAAAGTTTGATTTAGACGATTGTGTGTCTTAATAGGCCTACATTCTATCGTGGCATAGACTTCTCCAATAAAATTTAGACTTTATTAATTTTTAAATCGAATCTCGAAGCTTTCCTAAACCAATTTCATAAAGCCCACTTGAAAGGGTTGCGCTCATAAATGCCCAAACACATTAAAAGAAATCCCTTTTTCCACTGGATGAACAATTTCCACGGCCAGATTGCATACATACAAATCGAAGAGGCTTGAGCCAAGAGAAACCACTTTTACATGGGAGGGCCCCTATTGGGGTGTTGATAGAATATAATTAAAAATCCAACTTTACCAATTAAACTTTGTCTTATATCAAACTTATCTAACTTTAACTAAGGCGGTAGAAAAATTCACTAATTGACACTTAGTTTCATTTAATTCCCCAAGAAAATGTCTTGTTGCTGCATCTATTTATTTGACCTGGCATGAAGTTAACATAATTTTCCATAAAACTTTATCAAAATTAGAGAAATTTGACTTAAGACAAAGCTATACCGATCTATATATAATTTGAAGCAAAGCAAGTGCGTGGAATTCACAAATATATAACAATAATTTGCGATATGTTCCAAGAGTTTGACTGTTTCTTTACTGGCTACAACATCCTATAAATATTGGCCTTGATGGATACATAGTTTATGTATGCATTTCCTTTGGCCTCTTCTTGCACTCGCCTCACATTTGGGATTTGTGAGTCATCCTAGACCTACACAAACACAAACCTAGTACTCCTAAGCCAGTAGTATTAGTCAATAGTCATGAACCCATTGGCCCCCTTATCCATTCTTGCCTCCAATGGTTGCACTAATCGCCAATTATTGAATCCACCATGCAGTATTCCACAAGGCACTTTTCGTCTGTTCGGCTCATGGCAGTTTCTGAATGCGTGCGCCTGTCACCGCCGTGAGCTTTTGCTAATGAGGATTCTTCCAAAGGATTATCGCTCATATGAATTAAAAAAAACTGATGATTCTTTGGTGCCCATGCTTGTCCTCTCGGTTGCATCAGAGGCTGCGTAGATTCCATCTACCTCCCATTTGTTTACTATCTTCCGATGCTTATGTCAGGCACACTACTACCAGGATTAGTTCAATAATGCCATGTCTTTTGAAAAGGGCAATGCATTAGCATTACCTAGAAATTGTTCGGCTGGCTGGGCTGGCCAGGTCACTCAGCGGGACACTGTTCACGTCATGTCATAATAATATTTTTCTCTTATAATAATTAATTGAAATAGTATTTTTCAGTCTTACTGATCAGGCCCTGATCTCTGAAGATGTTCGCATCCACTGGGACTGAGGGACGATGTACGTTTATTATTGCCATTGTCAGTGATGCTGTTCATGAAACGAGAGCCTTGTACTTGGTAGAACGTCTTAGGCCCTGTATGGACCCACCCAATTAAAGTCAGCTACCTAAAATTTTAAAGCAGCATCTCTAAGGTTTTATTTAGATTGTCTCAAAATTTCAAGTTTTTTCACTTTCTCTCCATCACATCAATTTTAGACGCATGCATGGAGCATTAAATATAGGTAAAAAAATAACTAATTACACAGTTTGGTTGTAAATCACGAGACGAATCTTTTGAGCCTAGTTAGTCCATGATCGGACAAAGTTTGTCAAATACAAACGAAACGTGCTACAGTGTCTAGATTGCAAAAATTTGCAATCTAAACAAGGCCTAAGAGCTCCCCTTCCTCCCTTCTTAATCCTTGATTTTTAGCGAGATAAGAAAAAAAAACCCTCTCCAACAACTTCTAATCTATCTTCCTAGTCTTTTAGAACTTGGAAAAAGTCACATTGTTCCGTGTAAGCGTAAAGTTACGCGCTTCCGAGTCACGCGTATCTTCTCTCACGTGTGTTTGTCGGCTAATCTAAAGGTGAAAGGACATAGAAAAAAATAAAGAGTAGGAAATGGCTTCTGATACAAATATACAAGAGAGAAAGAATATATAAAAGTGGTTAGGATAATTTAGAAATAGTACAGGATTCCTATATATTTTAGGAGTGGATTATAAAAAACTCTCGGAGATGGTCTTCTTTATTCCTTTCAATACTTTTTCTAGAAGTTATAAAACTTTATATTTTTAAGAAGAAAATATTAGATACTCTTGGAGATGCTAAACTTTTGCTAGCTAAAATTTCTCCTAGCTAATATTTAGCTAGGATGTTTGGATACTCCAACAAATAGACTCACTTAAGCTTTAGCTGGGTTGAAACAACTAGACTTAACTAAACTTTAGCTGGGTTGAAACAGCTAAACTCAGCTAAAATTTAGCTGGTCTTTTAGCTAGGCCATTTAGATCCCTAACAGCTAAATTTAGCTAGCCTGATGCAAACATGCCCTTAGTGATGAAAAAATAACAAAATACATCTCAAAAGCAAACTAAATCATTTCTATTTTTGGCACCGGCTGCAACAAATTTATTTGTCACACCGCCAGCTTTCAATACCCCTCCGTGTCTCTGAATATAAGGCATGCACGTATTTCAAAAATCAAACTTTATTATCTTTTACTGATAATTAGCCTAATTATATCAAAAGTTTATATTACAAAAGTAGTTACATTAAACTTGTATTTAGAAATACTTTTAAATGATCGAACTTTTGTTTTTATAAATTATATATTATAAGAGAAATTATAGGTTAAAATATGTTCTTGAAGACCACACCAAGTCAAATCGCGTCTTATATTCGGGGACGAAGGGAGTAGTATGTTTTATCTAATTCTCATTCAGGGTTAACTTACTTAAAAGTTAGGTTCGAAAAAAAACATACTTAAAAGTTAGGCCTAACAGCTCCGACTCTAACTCCGTGCTGCGATAATCAGAATCATTAAAATGTGGCTTCACCGTCTCCACGTTGATTTAGAAGGGGTGAAAGTAAAACAGCTTTTCTGAACGGTAGCGTTACCGTACTCGGATCTGAACTCATAAGGCTTTAGTTCATGGCAAATCCACCCAACTTTGTGGTTGCCACTCCTGGATTGTCGCACATGGTTTGCAATAGAACAAATATTAGCAGCAAGTTGGCACACATCGTTTCAAGATGGCAACATAATCATTACGGCCCCGTTCGGCTCGCTAAATTTTGATTGAAATTAGCTGAAAATACTGTTCTGGCTGAAATATTGTGAGAGAAAAACACGGTTTCAACGGAAAAAAAAATCTAAACAAGTTAGATATGGGGCCGAACGGGGCCTACAGAGAAACACAGGGTAAGCATGACTGGTGACAGCATTGACGCATACCAACACAACCGAAAATGGGCTGGTTACAACCCCAGAAAATTTACTGCAAATGGTTGGTGGGAACTGACGTCTCTTGTGCATCTTCGTCCTTTTTTTTTTTTGGCCGGTAAGTCTGAAAATACCGTTGACTGATTTATTATGAGATAAAAATATTATTAGTTGGTTAAAAAAGTACGACTTATAAGCCAAGCGAATAAGACGTTCAATCTTAGGGTTTATACATAATAAAAAATAAAGAAAAATAAATTCGGTTGATGGAGAGAAGAGAATAGGGCCCTGTTCGCTTCTCTTATAGGTCCCGTTTGGCTTGCTAAAACTTAACTGGATTGGCTGAAAAACACGGTTCTGGTTGAATTTTTGTGAGATGAAAACATTGTTCTGACTGAAAAAAATGAACTGAATAGTGCGGATTATAAGGTAAGCCGAACAGGGCTATAATCCGTTTTTTCAGCTTATTTTTTCAGCTGGAACACATCTTTCTTTCACAACAAATCAGTCGCAACAGTGTAGTGTTTTGGTATGTTTTTTCAGCGAAGCCAACGGCCTAGATATGGGCAAATCACAAATCTCGAGAAATAGCAAAATCAGAAAAACGAACCAGAAATGCAGGAGGGAGGCTGCTCATTATTAAGAGACTTTTACCTCTGTACCATTATAAAAGATGGTCGTTTCCCACATACCACTAAAAAGTTGGGCCGCACCCATGCGCCATCCACCTAAACTTTCTTGTCTCCCAGGGCATTCCATCCACTTTGCACTCTAACGGAGGAAAGCGGCATGGAGAAAAGACCTGCTTGCCCTCGTGCCATAGAGGTGATCAAAATCACCATTGTCTTTCATGTACCACTCCACCGCCGGGGCCGATTGTGTTAGGCAAAAAAAAAGCTGAAGTATGTACGTGATGCATGAACATATGAATTAATGTGCACCTTTTTTAATGCCAAAAAATCGAGTATGTACGTGATGCCAACACAAGAAATAAACACAATATATAATAATAATATGGTTGATAGACCAACATTTGGTCACTTTGGTTTTCAACGCATTAGCTAAAGTTTTCAACATGTCACCAACATTACAAAGCATGGCACATAAGTGCTTCATCCGGACATTAAGTTCTAGTCAAGCCAAAATGAAATGATGCCAAGTGAGAAAAAACAATGCAAGCTCATGTACTACTCATCCAAAAGCGTGCACCAGTCACATGCTTTTAGCAAAACACCACAAAAAGCAAATGAGGCCAAAAGACATCCCCACACAACAATCGAGACAGACACCTTTCATTCCAGCATTACCTTCTTCTTGCTCCTGGTATTTGAAGTTGGGCTGGCTGGGCTTGCTAGTACAAGGGGAGGCTTCTTAGGTGTCAGCTTCTTCTTCACTCCTATCTTCATCCTTGGTGAACTCGGGGCGTAACAACCTCCACTTTGGTGGTGGTCAGACCTTTATTGCGATTGATGCCCGGAGGGAGACCAGTTCATTGGAACCAGTTCGGACACTGTTACTATCAAATACCGCTTATTGGAACAAGCTTTATTACAATGGAAAATTGCGTAACTATAGGAAAAACATACCCGGATAGGGTGTTTTGGAGTTGTTGATGGTGCAATGCTAGTGATGCCTTCTTTTTCTTGGAAGTTGTTGAAGAAGATGATTTGCTCTTCCTCTTCTTTTTCTCGCAACATTGGCCATTGCCTCATTGTGTGGGAATACCATCCCTGTTGATGGAGTGGCCACCACAAGTCTAGTCTCAGTATTGGTACTAGTACTTCTTTTTTTTTGGAGACCTCTAAAAGACAATTGTTAATAAAAATGTAGTTCGCTTAAATGATAGTTTCATTTATGTAGATGTATTTGATTACCTTTCGCCTCCATTGCAGCTATATGTCTGCTGGATCTCCATTCTTGCAAGTGTACCAGTGATGCCCCAATTCATGGCATATGGGACACTCATGTTTCTTCTTCTTCTTCTTCCCACTTCCTCCCTCTAGAGCCCCTTTCATCCTATTTTTCCTTCTTTCTGCTGTTGACTTAAGCAATGGAGGGTGCATGAAGAACCCATGTCCGGCTTTGGGCCACATGGACTTGTCGAGAATACATGGGATGAGGTCGATAAGCTTCTTTGAATTTCTGGATAGAAAAGTACTCATCTACATGGTCTTCTAGTTTTGCTCCGTAAATTGAAGTGATGTACGCAATAGCATGTTTGCGGGGTATTCTGACCCTTGCCAAGCATTACATGAACATGTTCTATTACCTAAGTCAACCACAAACCTAAATGAACCGCCCCTTAGCACAAACTTCGCAAACACCTTCAAGTGAGCTTGTGATCACTTCTATGTCAAGGTTGAAACTGTCTTTTCTCGACTTCTTCACAATATGAGGTAAAATCTTGCCTTCAAATGTCCTTGCCACCCTCTTCCTATGATTCCACTTGATCAATATCTTCATCTAATAATGGTGTCCATCAAGTCATCCAGTGCTTCCCTTTCTCGGGCTTTATCCAATTATTGAAGGACTCAACCAAGTTATTAGTGACATAGTCCACCTTTGAACTAGTGAAGAACCTGGCTCCTAGTCCACTTTTTCTTGTGAGTCTCTTGGAGATATACCATGGCCTCTGGTTTGGCTTGAGCCATTGCACGATAGTGTTTATTAAACATGTATGGGCTCCATGAATATGCAAATTGCCCATAAATGATCATCAAAAATCTTTCCACTATACCTCTTCTTGAAATTTTGTACTAGATGATACATACACTCCCCTATGTTCACATCCTCGAAAAACCTCACTAACTCCATGCATCACCGCTTTGTCCACAATCAGTCTTTGAAAGTAAGTCCATCTGGGCGCCTATTGCTTCCTTCACCTCTCCATGAACCACACCCAATTCTCATTAGTCTCTGAATCAATGACACCAATCGCTCATCGGGAACATCCAGCTTGTGCCCATCTATCGCATGAGCAATGCACAATCGCCCCTAAACCTCCCTCATTAAAAATGTACTATCTCTCGCAAGATATGGTCTACAACCTCTAAAAAGCCATCAACACAAGCCTTCAATGCAAAAAAAACAGCCTATTAAACCTTATCTTGTTGTTGATGGTGTGGTGATCAATGACAAAAAAAAGTACCAGGACTGCTTTCCTCTAATCGAGCCTTAAGTCTAAATAGGTTATCAAAGCTTTTGTCCCAAGGCCCATCTGACTTATCCATGGCAAGGTTTTTACCTTTGTACACTCTCTCCTCAGAGGGCACCCAGATCCCAAATTCAGCATTCAACTTCTTCTGCAGTTCTTTGGCACCCGAGTCCCATCTTCCTTCACCAATCAATCACTTGATGACACACCCAAAACTGTGTGACTCCTACACAGACTCCGATCCTCCCGCACTTTGACAATCATGGCCAAATGGATTCTTCTTCACCTAAAAAAGAAAACAGTCCTTACAATCATTAGGCCCCAAAAAATAAATGAATGTACATTTGGTAAAATGAATACCTTTACAAGACGCCCATCCTTGGTAGTCGATGCATGAATTCTCCACCGACATTAATTCTTCCTTGAAGCTGCAGCTTGCCCTAAACCTCCTGTGTCACTAGCCTCAATGTCATAATGGATCTCACGTCTCACAAAGATGAGTAGCTACACCAATCTAAAAGCATTAATGTGCGAATACCTGATTGCCTCACCGCCATAGGAGGGTCCTTCTTGTCATAGTCAAGATCGGGCATTTGTTCAGCATCTTTAACAATATCATCTACATCCTCTATTTCATAATCTTTCTCATCATCATGATCATCAACATCAGACTCTTCATCAGTGTCTGATTCATAGGCCTCAGGGGTAGCAGGCTGTCTTGGCTTATGAGGATTGGAAGGTTCGGGATAATCAGGACCAAGGTCGAGATACAATCCTTCATCGTCAACACCCACATGCTCATAGGATGGATTTGGGTTTTCAAGTGATTCATGTTCAGGCACTACAGACACGCTCTGGGTGTTTTTGCTTGGTTCAGCTATACTAGGACAGTGGACTGAAGGGGTGACTAGGGCTTGAACAGAGTGGGCATTGTCACCAAACTCCCAATCAGGAAGCTGAGGCTCACTAGTTGGGCTAGTATATGCAAATGTCAAATAGCAGCACTTTGAAACCTTGTTTTTGGCAAACATTTCAACCAAGTCTTGGTCTTTGCAGACTTCAACATGGAGCTTACTGTCCAGACACAAATAAAACATTCGAGCTACATCACCGTGCGTGGGAGGGCACTTGTTGACAACGGACCCAAACAAATCTCTGAAGTTAGTCCGGTCAGCATCCACAACCATGTCCAACGAGTACCACCGACCACGCGCATTGGGAGCAACAATCCGGATTTCTAGGTTGAAGCTACTGTCTGCGTCCATCTTACATAGGAGCACACAATTTTTGGACACACTAAACATTCAGAGTAGAAGCCGTGTAAATTTCCTCATGCAAATAAATTAGCTCAAGCTAGAGGAAATACGTTGAAGCTTAAATCATTAGATAAAGATTGTAAGAAAAGATATTCATTATTGCATCACTATAGCTTGACAATGACATGCATATTTATCATGACCAAAAACCTGTTGCCCTGCTGCTTACCTGCATGAGGAACACAGCAATGTCCGCCATTGATGATGTTGTTGCCGCCGATCACCGAGGAGCGGCCATGATCATCGACTTGCCAGCTCAAAAAGCTAAATCGCAAGATACTAAAATCGAGAACGCACACTACTTTGCCGCAAATTGAACGAGCGGATATCTGGACAAGAACGAAGAACGAGCAAAGCAAACTCAAACCAATTTCAACACCTATCTTTGGATTTAGAAATCGGCCAAACGAATGCATTTAAAAAAAAGGGGAGGAGGAACTGCTCGCCGTTCACAAGAGAAGCGAGCAATTTGGCTCGAGGTCATGCTAGACTTCATTTGCATGACTAGGGCCTTTCGGCTCTGCTCCGGCCTCCAATAGCACCAGTCTTTGAGCACCCGTCTTGCCGCACAGAGCAGAGAACGATAACTCGAAAGGCATTTAACAGAGTAAACACGAGCTCCAAAAATCGACGCCACAAGCATCTGGGATGGGTATTCTTGCCTCCCACCAGCGACGCCTCTAGGGGTACCGCCATGCCCATTGCCACTCGCCGCCAGCCGATCCAGGACTCGCCAGCTAGGGGTTTGGGGAAGAGACAAGAGAGGAATCGAGAGAGAGAAGTGAGATGGCGGTCAATGCCAGTCAATTTGCCCACCGTATATGCACTCCAGTCTCAAGGGGTAAGATGGTCAGTTCTCCTGCTCGGTTCCACATGTCAGACCTGTCAGACGTTACAAACCGAATAGAAGGTGGACGGAATGGCATTGGGGACAAGAAAGTTTAGGTGGATGGCACTTGGGTACGGCTCAATTTTTTAGTGGCACGTGGGAAACGACCATCTTTTATAATGGTATAGAGGTAAAAGTCTCCATTATTAACACCCTCGAGCTCGAAGAAGACCGAAAGCAAAACAGCCACCCAACCAACCATACCAGGATGGCGCACACCAAGAAAGGGGGGCACCGAGCCAATGATTTGCAAGAAGAGAGATAGGATTTGGGCACCTATAGCCCTCCCAGAGAGAGAGGGAGATTTGGTCGCGGATAGGAGTGGAGACTGGTGGAGTGAGGGACGATTGGCACTTGGCAGCCTCCAGATTCTGAATCTCCTGTAATCCGTCTCGTCGCTGGAGTTTCAGGTGAGCCGAGGTTACAAAGATCCTTCTATCCTATCTGCACGCCGATGTCTCCCCTTTGGCCCTTTGGGTCCTTGGCTTCAGTTAACCCCGATTTCTCGCAAGATTTAGCGATTCCTTCTGTTCTGAACTTCTGGACACATCAATCTCCAAAGGCAAACAAGCCTCATTCTTGATTTGCCTTTAACTTCTCCCATTTTTCTGGTTGGTAGCGCTAGCGCTATGCATGTGTGGCGGCAAAGTTTATGCCCTTGCATTCTGTACACGGATTGGAATTAATAATTGCAGTGAAGTTTGAACCTTCGAGTTCGAACGTCTTCCTTTGTTTTGATGAACCTTTTTGTGTTGTTTCTGATATATTTGACCTGGAGTCCGGTCTAGTTTCTTAGGGCTGTTCACCAGCTGCATGCCAGGTTTCCCCGACTTGACTTCTGAAGCTGTGAGTGCAGCACCTGAGCAGAGTATGGGCGTGTACAGCATGCCTCACTGACGAACAGCACAGCATGTACTCACCTCATAAAATGGATTAATTTTCCGGAATGCTCATGGAACCTCGAATCTAGTCTTTTGCAAACCACAGTATTTTATTTTCCTTTCTTTCGTTTTATTTGCGAAAAGAAACAAAACATTTGGTTACTTGGTTAGTAAGTGAGAATTCAACTGCAGCGAAAACATCAGGAAACTCGTGAATACTATTTAGAGGTTTCTTCTTTGAAAGAATTGTTTTCTGGATTTTTAGAGTCTTCCTCCTTTCCTTTTTCTCTCATTGAGCAGCCGTGTGTAAACTTTACTGTATTTTTCCTGGCCATGTGGCTGTTTGCTCAATTATGCCAAAATAAATCACCTGTTTGGTTGCCTAGGTGTTTTCATCTAAATACTGTACGAATGATCATCTGTTAGTCAAACGGAGGTCAGAACTACTGCTTATCTGAACAATAAGTTACTAAAACATGGAATTAGATCTATATGGGCTAATCAAGCTTCTTCTTGTATGTGTATTTATGTGGCATTTGGTATTCACATTCCAAACAATAGGATTTCTTATGTACTTATCTTGTTTTCTATAACAGAGGAGCTAATGAAATTTGCAGCATTGCAGTGTTCTAATAACTATCGACATCGATTGTCATGTGCAGGCAAGTGATTATCGAGTCCAGAAACCATTTGCAAGCAATGAACTCTCAGAGTGTTCTTGCGATGGAGCAAATCGCCACTCCCGACAAAACAGGACATGCCTCTGCACCTTCAGTTCATAAGCTGTTCGATGCTAAATTAGATCACCACAGCTTGATGGATGACACATTGGCATCCACGAGTCAGTCATCAAACATCAAGACTGAGTTGATCCGGTCATCAAGCTTGTCAAGGAGCCTATCAGTTAACCTTCAGAAAAGAAGCCCTGAATCTGATCCTGATAGCTCGCAGTCTCATGTCTCACATCCTAAATTTTCAGAACCCATGTTCTCAAATTCTTCTACATTCTGCACAAGCTTGTTTTCGTCATCTTCGACAAAAACAGAGCCATGCCGTCAAATGGGCACTTTACCTTTCCTGCCTCACCCCGCTAAGTGTGAGCAGCATGTTTCAGCTGGGCAGTCATCAAGCTCCTCTCTGCTCTTAAGTGGTGATACTGGCAATGGTTTAGATGAAGCTGAACAGTCAGATGATCTGAAAGACTTCCTCGATCTTTCTGGAGAAGCTTCTGATGGCAGCTTCCGAGAAAACAATGCCTTGGCTTTTGATGAACAGATGGAATTTCAGTTCCTGTCTGAGCAGCTAGGAATTGCCATCACTGACAATGAGAAGAGTCCTCATTTAGATGTAAGTTAACCGAGCCCCTTACAGAAACACTGCTCCACTATAATTTGACGGTAACAGTTTGGGCTTTGCAGCACACCAGATCCTCTGTTCCAGTTTATAGATGTTTTATGGTGATATTCCTCTGACACATTGTTTTTAGGACATATATGGCACAACACCACAGCTGTCATCACTTCCAGTATCATCTTGCTCCACTCAGAGTATACAGAATCTAGGATCACCAGTTAAGGTCCAGCTTAGCTCATCTCAGTTATCTTCTAGCTCTGCAACAACTAACAAGTCAAGGTTGAGGTGGACACTTGAGCTTCATGAGCGTTTTTTGGAGGCCGTAAAAAAGCTTGAAGGACCTGAAAGTAAGTTGGCCATTTTGCTTTCTCTCTCACATGTTTTCAGGTTGTCTATATTTGACAGACCATCCTTAATAAATAGTTTGCTTTCATATCTTTACAGAAGCAACTCCTAAGGGTGTGCTGAAACTAATGAAGGTAGAAGGTCTAACCATTTATCATGTGAAGAGCCATCTGCAGGTACAAGTGTACAATTGTTTCCAGTGAAAATTAATTCTCCCTTCTATGTTCTCATTATAACTTACATTTTCTCTCCTATACTCTTCATATAGAAGTATCGGCTTGCGAAATATCTTCCTGAGCCTAAAGAAGGTAAGCTTAAATTACCTACTTACTGTGTCCATTATAATAAAAAAACTCGACCGGGGGGGTTAAGACTGCCCCCGTAGCATTACAAATAAGAAGAAGGACCTTCTCACCCGGCCGAGAAAACCCCTGCCCCCACCCTTACACGGTGGCTTTCCGTCGCCCAAGTGAGAATTGGGCCGGTGCCCCCCAAGTGCTTTGGTTATGGGGACAGGCGAGGGGATTTTTTTAACCTCAGCCTGAAATTCGCTCCCACGGGGAGTCGAACCCAGGATCTGAGGAGTGCCGCTGGGTCACCTAACCGTTTGAGCTAGGCGCCCTTTGGCTGTGTCCTTTATAATAGCAGCCTTTTTCTGAAAAGAACGAAAATCCTAAATGCTTACTCTGTGTAGATAAGAAGGCTTCTTCGGAGGATAAAAAAGCACAATCAGGAAAGAGCGGCAGTGATTCAAGCAAAAACAAGTGAGTCCTCTGATCACTTAAGTAGGGAAACATGCACATAAGCAGCACGACCTTAGAGTTTTACATCCCTTTCCTTAACATGTTTCTTAGGAATTTACAAGTGGCAGAAGCTCTAAGGATGCAAATCGAGGTTCAGAAACAGCTTCATGAACAATTAGAGGTGGGTATCAGAACATCCAGAGTGCAGGCTATGTTATCACATCTCACAAGTTCTCACATGCTTGATAAATAAATTTATCCGAAATCATTCAAGGAATTAGTATGGAGTTTGGTTTCAGTTCTATATGTCCACTTGCGTTCTGTTCATCCTATCCTTTAACTGGCCAACTTATATACAATCAATGAATACCTAAAAGAATTAATTGTATACTATAAATTTTGACCATAAAAATTAGAATTCAATAATCAGAATCGAATATATTGCAGGTACCATGTACTTCTGATTTAGGCACTGGATCCACTAAATTAGCATGCCAATTTTTAGCACTGTCTAGCAACCTTTACCTTTCAAATTCTTGCTAGAAGTTAGCACCACCCTTTTGGCCTTTAGCATAGGCTTGTTTAGATCCACTCTTGCTAATTCTTAGTTGCTAACTATTCGCAAGGTGGATCCAAACAGGGTCTAGTATCCACACCCATTATCATGTGGTATCGGAAATAGTCAGGAAACATGTAGTAACAAACACTCAATTATCAAATATTTTCAGCACTGATGATTTGAATTTCACAACCAGGTACAAAGGCAGTTGCAGCTACGGATAGAGGAACATGCAAGATACTTGCAGAAAATACTGGAAGAGCAACAGAAGGCCGGCAATGTGTCACTAAAAGTTCCAACTAAGCCACAAGCGACAGTGTCACCTGAATCGGCATCAGATGAGAGAAGCGAATCTGAGGTAGGCACCATTTCTCCGCGGCCATCCAAGAACAAAAACCCGTTTGTAGACACAGAATGCAAATCGCCGGCAAGGATCAAGAGGACAAAGGTTCAGGTTGATCTTGAGAACGAGGCCCCATGTTCATAGCTGTGCCGGACATTTGCACCTCCCGTTTTACTTCAGGAGCTATTTGCTATTGTTTGTAACCTGAACAACCATAATATCTCTAGTTATCTGTTGATATCTTGGCATGAAATGGACTTCAGATCTTAGCCGTTGTGTTATATAGTTTGACTTTGGAATGAAAAATGGAAGTTAGGGCTTATGTTTGAAATTTTTTCCCCCGACATAGGACACTTAGGTTTGGGTTGCTATGGATTTTTTTCTTCAAATCCATTGGCTTCCTCGGTGTTACCTACGTCAATCGTAGAGTACCATGTACTTCTGGTTTAGGCACTGTTTGAAGACATTGGCTTCCTCAATCGTAGAGTACCATATACTTCTGGTTTAGGCACTGTTTGAAGTACATGGTTTAGACACTGTTGGTTTAGGCATTGTTTGAAGTTAAAGAATGTATGGCTTCCCTCTTGCCAGATGCCAGGTGAGTAAAGATCTTCATCCTTCCCAGAGGGATTAGTTACGAAATTATTGGCTAATTGAATAGATGATCGTTGTTCAGCAAAGCGGAAAAGAATGAGTGCACGGCACAATCCCCGCAGCATGGCATCATATGAAGCAGTTTTCATCTTTATAAATGCCATCATAAACCAATGATTAGAGCTGAACTTAACAAAGAAAAACTTTGCACAAGAGAAGGTAGTACATTGATATTCCAAAGGATAAGTGGTTCTCTTCATTCCTGTACAGGTAAGGTATATGTACAATCTAAAATTATAAGGTCCTTACTTTACAAGGTCATGCAATATACAGTTAGATACGCTAGTATCATAAGCCTGATGTATCCTCAAGCAGGAAGCTCCCATCAAATGCTGATATATATTCTCTTCTAGAAAACCGCCATCATCAGTACCATTGCATTCTAACTAGAACTAGGGAATTTGCATACGACAGTGTGCAACTGGTACTTATTACAAAGTTCTGACTCTTTTCTCTTAAGATGTCCCTTCTGATTTGCTGTTCCTGTTAGTAGACAACAAAAAACAGGTTAGTGATTTGTGACCATGTGTACAAGTGAAAGAGTACGGTCATTTTCTGCTTCTTCATGATCTATCTGCCTGAAACTAAAACAATTTGTAGTTGCAAACATAGTGTAACTTTTGCGGTAAGCACACTATGATTGAAACATTGGGGTAATATCTGAAAACGGAAGCAACACCCTAAAAGTCTAAATAGCAAAGGTTTTTGAGCACCCAAAATACATTACTGTTACTGTTAGCCATCTTGACAGAACTCATGATACAATTTGCTAGTAAGCGTGGTATATTGTAAAGTTATAGGATGGATTAAAAAACAAGCTCAGCTCTCTGAGTAATCAAAAAGGTTCTAGTCTTCTAGAAAGCATCAAACCATTCGTGGCCAAGTTGGAAACACTGTCAACCACTGCTGTATGATGTAGGTAGTAAATGGAGCCACAGCAAACTTAAACAGCTATTGTAACCTACAACTACAGGCAACGGATACAGTACCATCTAACAATGCTCTTTCGTCCTTAGGTTCTATGTACTTGCTGATCACTGAAAGGAAGGAATGACATTAAGGAGCAATGGAAATGTATGATGAACTAAAGGGTGGCACCTACTTTCTTGCAGTAATATTAGTAGTGGCATTGCAGGCCAAGATAAAATATGAAAACTTCAAGGTTTAAGGAGACAGCAAGATAAATCAAATTATATGAGTTTATAGATAGTCATGTTTCCAGAATACATGCTCACGATGTACAATATACAAAGTGCAATTACTAGTGGTTTAAATAAGAAAGGATACATAAGCTATTTCAACAACTCGTTTTTTACTAGATAAACCACATTGAATCCTGCTACAGATATTGGCTTTATTTTTCTTCCATCCCTATCCAAGTATCCAGTTCCCAACTATGCCTAAGTAATTCAATAGCAAAATACAGTTTCTGAGAATAGGACTGCTAGTATTCGCAATACAAGGTGAAAAAAAACCTGTCATGAGGAACAAACATGGACATAGTTAGCTCCAGTATAGCTTTTAAGTACCAGTATATCGATTTGTATGAACTAAAGTTTGAAATGTCTAGGTTTTTCTTTGAATTGCAACAAACAGCTTTACTTTAGCACCAATAGTAGGCATGACAAGAAATGTAGGAATTTGAGATAGGCATCCAGAGGGTAAACACGAAGAACAGAAAAATGCAGGTGATGATGCCTTCAGGTGTTTTAGGCATTGTACCAAACTGCAGATGAAGTTGAATCAAGTTTGAAAAGCTGAAATAGATAGCTTAAGCAACTTTCCCTGCTTTGATTTAACTATAATTGCAACCACGCCCACATGAAGAGCTACAGCATCAACATACACCTAACGAGATCAGATAGTGGGTGGGCATGTGGCATGCAGACACAATCCTAATCTACAACCTATTGCAATCGAATTGAACAAAAGCTTCATTTCAGGTTTGGTTCAGGAATACGATGGTAAGCATTCAACCTGGATCGAATTGAACAACAGCTGGCCAGTCAGTTTCCACATAAATCAGCACCTAAACATCCGGATGAGCAAAAGGAGGTCGCAAGTGTTGTTTGATCGTGCGGAGGTAAAGGCGTAAAGCTTTCACCTTTGGGCGGCCTCGGTCTGGTTCTGGTAGAACTTGGCGACGCGGCCGCGGTTGGCTGGCTTGGGTTTAGAGGGCTTCTTTGGGCGTAGGCCGGCGATCTCCTGGTGATGGCGCTAGATTTCTAACGTGAGGCGAGGATCTATCGGCCCCTCGCATGGCGCTCACGTGGATCGGCTGCTGGTTTGGCTATTAGTGCTTCTAAATTTGCAATTTCACTGTTACAGCTTTTAGATCTGCAATTAAATATTAAAATAATATTAATTTAGAAAAAAAATCCGCAAGTAGCCTGTTGCAGCGCCGTTCTGTTTTGACTTCGACTTTGCTGCCAATGCCAGAGGCTACTGATATATACGGAGTATATGCTTTTTGTGTGAGCGTAAAATCATTTTGTGTGACCGAACGTGAGTCAATCACCAGGAACCTAGGACATTTCCAACACAACTATGCTCAAACGTTCATCACTAGATGCCGGCTGGTTGATAAATATAGATTGCGAATTTGCGATCTAAGCCGCGTTACCGTGAGACATTGGGACGGTATTGGTATATTGGTCTAATTTTCAACTGAATTTGTGGTCGTTGTTTAAATAAAGCACGCTTACATGTACAAGTACCCCTTCCATATTGATGTTTTTTTTGTGGAAGATGCACGGGCAAGATAACGAAGCAAACACAATGTCCTCGTATATATAAAAAAAATCAGAATGTAATGAGTCAGGTATTCCCGTATGTCAAAAGCTAACCGCTAATATGGTAGTGTGATCAGGATTCACAAAAAATTGCCATCGAATTCTAATTGACATATTGTCTGGCCAGATTTTAATTTCTTCTATACTTTATTTTGTCAGAACTTTCAGAAAACCATATGCTAGTTTAGAAGTTAGCAAATACCACCCTGTTTAAAAAGAAGATCGTTTGTCATGATCATATTACATCATCTTAGGCTCTCCGTCCCAGCTTGTCTCACATCTCGCATCCAGGCCACCATTGGCTAGATTTCCCCTATGCAAGGCATGATCGTATGGTTGCATGTGCCCACAACACCGGGAAGCAAGGAGTGATTGTTTGGTTGCAAGATGTTCGAGCACAAGTATGCCTAGGAGATCCGCGAACGGACGTCGGCAAGCGTGCGTCGCGTCCCACGGGAGCCAGCCCACGAGGAAACAAGATTCATTTTCGTTTCCCTAGAGCCAGGCCAGTGGGGGAGATTTGCACGAGCGGGATCTAGCCCAAGTCATGGTGCAGACATCCAAACAATTTGTAACTGCATCCCAGCAACCTAGGCCAAACACATGTGAGCATCCAATCAGGCCCTTAATGAGTAGGAACAACACAGAAGAATGGCAAACCCAACTATCGCATGTATCCGTGCTATCTCATGATCATGTACATGTTCTCGACATGGTTTTGGTTTGTCTCCACGCTTCCTTTTTGGTAGGTTTCTGCGACACCATTGTATCTAGTAACTTCAGCCACCACAAGTTTTTAAGTTGGTTGTCGGCCAATGAAGAGAATGTTTTGTGTCAACCAGCATAGCTTCCAAATATAGTAACAAAGGCATCGACAATAGTGACACTAAGTTTTGGGGTCAAGCTAATGCCAGCTAGCTCCAGTAATAAATATTGTGTAGCAACCTATATTAAAATCCATGTAGGGTTTAACACTCACACAAAATAGACTTTGGGTCTTATTAAAACCCACCATCGACCCTATCTGAATCCTTAAAGTACAATTGTTGTAGCTCCTCGCTGTCCTTGTTGTTGCTTGCTCAGCCATCGGACTCTTTTCTATCTCTAGGGCTTCAGCTGTACCACTCGCATATTGTCCCACGGTGAGATGAAGTTCGTGATCTCCAGATCCACAAACGGGGGCACGTAGAGGCTGATGTGTGTGAGGCATTAGCGGAGGTGGAGTTTGAGAAGAGAAGGGAGGTAGCGTAAGAGTGGGCAAGAACATGGAGGCAAGAAGCTCCTCAAGGGCCTATTCGTCGGATCCCAAATCAAGGGGATTCGATAGGATTGTGGGGGATTAAATCATCTACAAGTTAAAATCATCCTCTAACACCCTTCAATCCCCTCCAATTTCTTTGATTTGGATCAAACGAACAATACCTAATGGGGAGAATAGGTTGGTGGAGCTCGGTCATATGGATGTGGTGGATGAGGCTATGGATGTGTCATGTTTTCGATGTTGGCTAGGCAGAGCTATGCCCAGATGTCATGGAGTAGGCGGTGGAGTTGGCCAACACCGTATGCTTGATCGTGCACCATCAATCCGCTTGACCAGAACAAAGGACCAATCTAAGGAGACCGAAGACCCAACCCTTGGTTCTCCAATTTTCCATGCTATTTTAGGACCGAAAAGATCGAATAAGCCGTCGCTATAAACCGAACCTCTAACCCCTAGTTACAATGTCACAAATATATAATCTGTAAAAATAACTAAACATATGCTTACCATTTATGGTTTCTTGGTTGGAATCCTGGATAGCATGCAAGACACAAAGCACGATTACATAGGCCCTGTTTGGATTCACTATCTCATAGTAGTTATTTGACGAATAGCTCATTATCTAATTTGGGTCAGCTAGTGGGATAGTTGTTATCTAAAGCACAAGCTAACAATTGGCTAATCTATTATCTACCTGTTTAGATCTAAAAGAGATAATTATTAGCGGATAATTACTACGTATAAGGATCCTGAATCCAAACAGGGCCTTAGAAAGTCGATGATATTTCATGGTCAGATAATAATGGAGAAGTTCTGGTTGGCTAGTGTCTAAGACGGATAATACCAATAATGAGAGGAAAATGCACAATATTAATATGGTTCGTGATATCTTCATGACCATATATAAACTATTAAATTTATCATTTTATTAATTTTCTCTCATCTAATTAGTACTACGAAAATTAAAAATTCCAATAAGGAGCACCTGTATATTTTTAATTATATATCACATAAAAACAGTCCTCTAATCCAACAAGGAAAAGAATTAGAAAAACAGAAAATAAACACAAGGTCAGCGACGTGGTTTGGAGCCTGGGCCAGTGGGCCTAGACAGACACGGAGACACCTCGACCAGAACCCAAAACGCAAAAGCACAGGAGCATCCAGGCCTGGTCCACGCCCATGCAAATTCTATACAGTAGTTCAGTCCGGGTCTCTGGCACCCGCTTCAGCTCCACTCTTCGCTTTTTTGTTGCCCGTTCACCCCGCTGCGCTGCGCTCAGCGCTCGCTCTCGCTACAGCCGCCGCCGCCTGACGCGAGGTGCCCAGGTCTTCGTCGGGCCCTCTTCGCCAGTTCTTGGACTGGTGCTTCGCCTGCGGTGAGCACCGAGGGTATGCCCGCACTTCTGTTCCCTTGATGCCGTGCGGAACCGAGCACCCAAACCCTAGCTTAAGCGGACTCTGATGATCTGTTCTAGCTGTGTAGATGCGTGCAGCAATGGCCTTTACTCGATCCGCGCCTGTGATGTGCGATTTTGTCCAGCCATCCGCCCGAGGTCTGGGTGGGTCCTTCTGATCCATCGCGTGAGAGATCCGTCCATGGATCGTAGGTCTGTTTGCATGGATGATGGACCAGTCAACCACATACCAGGGGTGGGGTGTTGTTGTGGCTCACTGTATGATTGTAAGGAGTGGAAATATACCAGGGGTGGGGTGCTGTTGTGGCTCCCTGTATGATTGTAAAGAGTGGAAATGGTATATTCTCCAACATGGGGATGGAGACTCACAAAAGCTTTGGGATGGGGGAACCTTGGACGCGGGAACTCTTTCCCGCTTCGCAACAACGTTTGATTAAGTTTTAATTGTTTGTTCCCACCTCCGCGTGGCGGGTATTAAAACTAAGACGTCATGCGCCCGTGCCCCTCACGCTTCACCACTGTGAACGCATAGGGAGTCCGTGCTGCGTACGGAAGGACGTTGTTTTTGTCCTGTGTAGTCATGGTAGATTTTTAAAAGCTGTTGAGCTAATCAGAACATGGTCACATGGCTAGGTTTCTTAATTGAAAAAAAGCAGACTAGGAAGTGCTTTCTTTGGATCTATGTATGTTTACGGAGAGCATGGGCATGGACATGCTATGCATATGATTTACTACTCCGAATACTGTTTCTGTTTTATTCACTTTGCATCCCTCAATATCTGAATGTGGTAAATGCAGATAGTAGCCTAATTGCATTGATTTGCAGTAAGCAGACTTAGGAGCTTTTGAGTTGGGATTAATATTTTTAATGCTGCTAGGCCTTATCATAATGACGTTTTTATTTTTTTCCTCTCTTGGTTAATTATGTGTCGTTATTATTGATGCCTTGTATTTAATTTATTTTCTCTTTCTTTCTCTTTTTTCTTGGTGGCTCATGTTGGGCTTCAACTCTAGCCCACCTCAACTTGATAGAGACTAAAGAGCTTTGTTGTTACTGTTGCATTTTTTTTTGGGTGCTGGAGTCAACCTTCATACTAAATTTGGCTTCCTGAATTTTGAGGTTCCCAATGAAGTTTGTTTGTGCAACACATCAGATATGGTTTGAAATGTTTTTTTTATCACAAGACTGCATGTACTGTAGTATTTAGTTTCCTACTTGTAAGCTTTCATTTACATGTCCTTGGTTGATCCTGAGCCTTTTCCAAACTTTTCTACACCAGTCTATATCTTAATACACAATCCATAATTTTGTCCTTAGGAATGGTAGCAAGCTATGAGGTTCCATGCAATGGTATCCTTATAATTAGATATCGTAGCAATCGCATTGTCCTAACTAAGTTCATTTGTATTCCTTGACGAATCCATCAAGAATTGGAATCAAATCTAGAAGATAAAAGAGGTCTGTTTATTTAGCTATTTAACATATTATTTATTTAATGTGCATGTGATGCAAGCAGTTTTGCGTTTTTCACCCATCAACTCTGCTGCATCAATCAGCATCTGAAAAAGCATGGCATCTCTATTGTCGTTATTACGCTTTGCCCTCTAAATATGCGTCATCAATCATTATTGCTGAAATAAAGAAATGCTGCACTAGTAGTTTTTATCCCAAGGCATAAGGAAATGCATTAATATGTAAGGTTCATTGCAAATCATTGAACCTTCAAATTTGTAGGATTGATGTATAGACAATTGTATCCATGTTTATAATCCAATTGTACACTTATCCTCATGGCATCATGTTGAAAATGGCCAATTATTGAGCTTGCTTGTCATGGTTACTGTTAATTCATTGTATCGATTCTCAAATATCTGTAGCTCAGGCAAAGATAGACTTGTTATTTTTTAAATAAACAAAATCCTGCAGCAAATAATTATTGCTTTTTAAAACCATTTATTCTTGACAAGGAAGCACCTTAAGTCCTTAGCTCCTCTAGTTTATGGAATGTTCTATTTCTGATACGTGTCTTTTGGGAATAAAACACTGTTAAACTAATTTTCCTAACAGCCTATGTTTTCTTTTCAGGATTGTGCATCAAGAATACTTTTTGTCAAGGAGTTCACTTGAGGAATGCAAGAATTAGGATAGGCCAAGTAGAATTGTTTTTTCTGTTGGCATATCCTGAGTTTCCTCTGATAAGGATCCTGTCTCACCACCTGGGTCAATTTTATCAAACATTTTTGCCACCAGCTGCCTTAACTACATACTACAAAGGTCAAGGGGATTTGTATTTGGTGGACTGCTTCTACCTTCAGTTCACACTTTTGCAGCCAGCTGCCCATGGCAACAACGAAAGCAAATGCTAACGCTGTTTGTTGGAATGCAAGTTCTTCTAGGCAGGGAGACCAAACTTCAAGAGCTAGTGGTCCTCAAAATGTCTGCGTAGCTAATGCTGTTTGTTGGAATGCAAGTTCTTCTAGGCAGGGAGGCCAAACTTCAAGAGCTAGTGGTCCTCAAAATGTCTGCGTAACTAATATGCAAGCAGAGCTATCATCATCGTCATCAGGCCATGGAACCAAATCATGCAGCCTCTCTGTGGACCACTCTTTGTCACATAAGCCTGAATCAGAACGCTCGATGGGAGCAACTGATAACCTGGATTCTCTAGTAGCAAATTCAATAGGCAGGCTTGTCTTTGAGGCTGGTCTTGAGTCTGATTTTGTTCACTTGCCGTCTTTTAATGGCGTGATTGATTTGCTCACCCGTGGGGCTCGGATTGCAATGCCTTCTTATGAATATATTCTGCAAGTGCAACTGAGTGAAGTTCAAAAGCATGAAAAGGCTATGAGGCAACACTGGGAGAGAAGAGGCTGCAGTTTGATATTGGATAGCTGGAAAAGCCGGTGTGGGAGAAGCTTCATTAGTGCTTTCGTGCATTGCAGAGAAGGGATGCTTTTTCTCAGATCCATAGACATCTCCACAATATTTGATGATGTTGATGAGCTTGCAGCAATGGTCTGTTGTTTGATTGATGATATCGGTGTCCACAACATTGTTCAGGTCATCACCAATAATGTTTCACCACATATGCAAGCTACAGAGCATGCTGTGCTAAAGAAACATGACCAGTCATTCATATTCACAGTATGTGCTGATCATTGCATCGATCTTCTGCTTGAGAATATAGCTGAACTGGATCACGTGAAAGATGTCCTAACGAAGGCAAGAGAAATCACGTTGTTTTTGTATGGCCATGCATTACCCATGGAACTGATGAAAAAGTTCTTTTATTTTGACTCTGAGATTATTAGCAACTCTAACTTGAAATCGGTGGCTAAGTTTCTCACGCTTGAGACCCTAGTGTCTCAGAGGGAAAATCTGATGGAGATGTTTAGCTCGTCGAACTGGGTTTCCTCTGATCTGGCTTGTACAAGTCTGTCCATGCATATATGTGAGGTAGTCCAAACGGATAGTGCATTTTGGAGTGCTGCTGATAATGTTTTGAAGGTTACAGGCCCACTTATCAGTGTATTGTATAAATTGGAAAATGATAATTGTCCAGTGAGTGTCCTGTATGATGCCATGGATAGTGCAAAAGAAGGTATAAAAAAAAATCTTGGTCATGAGCATGGTAATTACTGGCAGATGATTGATCGCATATGGGACAATTATTTGCATTCCCCAATCCATGCTGCTGGTTATATTCTCAATCCAGGGCTCTTTTACGCTGACCGGTACCGCCATGATTCTGAAATCAGCAGTGGCATCACGACCTGCATTATCCGAGTGGCTAGAAGTCATTATCATGCATTGCATGTAGCTGAACAAATGGATCTATATCAAAGAAGATCAGGTTTGTTTGATTCAGATTCAGCAATTCAGGAAGCTACTGGAACACCTCAAGGTAAAGGCCAGTCCTGATTCACTGTGTGAACCCCTTTGATCTAAATATTTCAGGACATTTTAATTTGTACCTTTCTCCTGGTTTCGCACCTTCATAGTCTGTCTGTTATTTGATGTGATGCTCTTTTGTGTTGCTACTAAGTGCCGTTATTTCTGGTTTATCCAAAATTTAATTAAACATGTTAGATTTGGTTAGGATGCTTGAACTCCATACCAACTTAAATAGAGCAGGAGTACCATTCTCCAGTGTACAAATTGTTATGTACATGCAATATTGCCTAAGGCAGAAGTCCTGGTTCTTTCCCGCTAATGAGTAATATCATGTTCACACAACAATCTCTACAGCCACAGCTGCGCTCATCTCGCTGCCTGCCACAATTGCTCCTCTGTTCCTTTTGGCAAGTTAATGCCTTGTCATGATATATGTCCTAAGTTGCTTTCATTGAACATACCATGCATGCTTGTCTACTAATCCCAAGGTAGACGCTAATGTTAATTAGTTAATGACGGTTTGGGTTAAAGAAAGGCCCATGCTAATTTAAGTAAACAATAACTCAGGTTTAAATAATGCCGTGTCCACAGTCATTAAAGCATGATGTTCAGACAAGGAGAAACAGCAGAGAAAAAAACTGTTTTGCTTGTCTGAAATCTCGTGTTTTATGACTGGAGGCAGTAGACTAGTAGTTCTGCAATACCCCCATATAGTTGGATGCTACTCCCTCCGTTCCAAATTATAAGACGTTTTGGCTTTTCTATATTCATAGCTTTTGCTACGCACCTAGATATATGTTATGTTTAGATACATGGTACTCCCTCCATTCCTGTTTACCCGGCGTACACAAGTTTTTGTAATCAGCCACAATAGCAGGGGGGCAGTAGTACCAAGGCATATAGTCATTACTCTGGCTCGACTCGAAGCGACGCATGCTGCATGCATGCAGCTCAACCTTGCATGCATGCAGCTTAACCGTCGCTGCACTATCTTAGTATACTCGAATAAAAAATGATTTAGCGGCCAGCGGGGCGATGCTAATTGCGGCACAGCAAAGCACAGCTGTTAATACGGGCGCATATCTCCATAACCTTCTTGGTATCTGGTATATGGCCTTGTACGCTGGCTATACTGGAATGGAGGGAGTAAAAGCTATGAATCTAAAAATGTCAAAACGTCTTATAATTTGGGAGTACATTTGATATACGCTTCTATATGCTATGGTGTGAGGCCTTTGCTCGCATGATAATTTGTCACCTGATTTAATACCATATCTGATTTTTTTTTTTGGTTTCAAGTTCATGATTTGCATTTTGATACCCACTGTTGATATGCTTCGTATTTGTTACCTTGTGCCCCTCCTTAGAAAATGACTAATGCATGTTGCCAACAAAGTTATCTTTCAACTTGCTTAAGTTACCACGTTCAACAGAAGTTAGTCTGTGTCCTCTGGATTAAATGGTGTAGAAATTAGAATCAAGAATTTGTTTTGAACTGTTACAAAGAAAAAAGAATAGAAACCTACCAGTGTGATGATAATTCCGTTAAAGGAGTTGTGTCCTTACCTGTGTTTACCTGAAACAAATCGCAGATGTCTGGTGGGAGAGACATGGGAGTGGCACGAAGGAGCTACAATCTTTTGCTGCTCGGATCCTAGGCCAGACATGCTTCGGCGCTACTAGGTACAACCTTGACAAGAGCTTATCCGAGAGGCTGCACACCCAGAAGCGGTCCTTCGCCGATCAAGAGAGGTTCCGCAACATGGAGTACATCTACTACAACCTTCGCCTCGCGAATGCGGTGCCTCGCCTGAAGGGTCCTCCTGCCGCCCAGCATGGTAAGGTCACTGCCCAGCTGAGTGACTGGGTGTCGGCATAGCACACCCCCCTGCTGGTCCCTGGTTGCGCGGTGAACTGGCTTGCGCCGGGGACGCTGCTGTCTGTCTACACATACCGTGCTGGGCCTTTCCAACAATTTGGAGGCCTGGGAAACCTGTGTTGTTAAACCTGACAATTTTTTGGCCGGATGCGTAATTTCCATCACCTGAGGTTGGATAATCGATTTAGTACATGGAGGAAATGGTTTCGCTGACTAACGGCGGTTTGTGTGTTTGTTTTAAATTTTTAAAAAATGGCGGTCATCGCTGGTTTTTCACCCCTGTCGACTGGTTTGTTGTGCGTATTGAGTCGTGGAACTGCATACTAGTACTGTAGCTCAGTGAGCCGCGGTGCTGGCAGTTATGGCCGCAGCAGCATGGAGCAGTAGCTTGTGTGCTTTTGGGCGGCGTGGCCACGCCTGTTTTGTAGCGTTTCAATGCGCTCTGCTTTGCCTTTGCCCCCCCTGCTCGTCCCAGTGTCGTCGCAGGTCGCAGCTAGCTTTCGGTTGCATTGCATCCATACCATTACTCCCGTCGGAATGAATTGAATTGCTACTGCGCCGGCAGGCCGGTCGGCGACAATGGCAGCAGCATGCTGCGTCGTAGTGGGCGAGTTGCTCTAGCTAGTGCCGGAGTGTCCTGCCCAGTGGATGGGAGTGGTTGCATTTGCTGTGCGCCTGTGCCCCAACAACTTCCACTGCCATGCTATTGCTATCTGCCGAAGCGCCCATGGGATGGGACGCCTAATCTGCCCAAGGAATGAGGGCGGCCAGGAGAGCATGATCGCGATTACTACCAGGTTTTCAAGTTTGAACTCGGCTGTGGATCTGCGATCCGATCCTTGGGCTCCGTAACCGCAATGCCAGTTCCAGGAGGCAGGAGTGGCGTCGAGCGGCGTGCAGGGCGGAAGGCTGCCTGGTGGGCACTAGCGACGGGAGCAGTAAACAATGGCGGTCGTGGCCTCCCTCCCAAAGGAAAAGACGAGAGCGTAGGAAGCGGACAGGCGGGCGGGACAAGGGCTGGCACGCGTCTCGCGGTCTCGGGCTCGCTCGGTGGCGCCGTGGCGGGACGGGACGGGATCAGCCTTCCCCTGCTAGCTGCTCCTACGGGCTACAGCTACGAGCTGCCTGGTGGCGGTCACCGGCACGCGCATAGGACCGCGGATCGCGCCACCGAGCGCGTAAACAATGCAGCGGGCGTGCGTTTGTTGCTCTCCTAGGTGATCCACTGACCGTCCGTCCTCTCCTCTGTAGCGGCAGCCGGCCGGCAGGTGCGTGTGGTGTGACCACCCATCCCAGTTCCCATGGCACGCACGGCACAACCTGACAACCAACGCTGGCTTGCCGAGCTTACACGCTTCAGCACAATGCGTGCGACAGCGATGGTGCTACTGCTATCGATGTCATCGATCCATCGTGACGGCCAATTGACCAAATGCGCCGGCCGAGCCGAGCCCAGGTGTGGAAGTGGAAGTGTGGACGAGTAGAGTAGCTTCGGTTGGGTTGGGTTGGGTCTACTACCTGCCTGCCTCCACCACCTCGAGTGGCGAGTTCGGCCACCCACTCCACGCCACCGTGGCCCGTGGACACGGCCACGTAGCCCCGCTCCCCGCCCCGCCGCCCAGCCGGCATTTCAAAATTTGAAGACCAGGGCACCAGGCAGTCAAACCAAGCGAAGATCTCCCGTCCCGTCGCCTCGCCACGCAAGCCGCCTCCCTGCTCCTTCTGCCGGCGGCGGCGGCAGTGTCGCCTCTCCTCACCCCAGCGAAAGCGCGGGCCAGACTCCGACCTCGCCGTCTCGGCCCCGAGGCGGGGGAAGCCCGTCAGGGTGAGGCCGGCACGACACCACCATGCCGCTGCCGCTGGCCAAGGCGAGGAGGGGGTTCTCCCCGCAGCCGGAGCCGCAGCCCGCGCGGTCGTCCGGCAGGTCGCAGCTGGAGCAGGACGTGAGTCACCGATCCCTCTCTCTCTCCGCCCGCCCGCCCATGCCTACTCTCCTCACTCCCCCTCACATGGAATGCACGCACGCGCGCGGGCGCAGGTCAAGAGGCTGCGCAAGGCGCTGCAGGAGGAGACGGCGCTGCACGCCGTCCTCGAGGGCGCCCTGGGCCGCGCCGCCGTCACGCTCGCCGACATGGCATACCTCCCCACCAACGTACGCACGCCCGCACGCCCACGGTTGGTTTGGCTTGGCTTCCCCGGCGGCGGTCGCTGACATTAGACGGTCTCTCCTCTGCAGGCGCAGGAGCTGCTCTCCAACATCTGCATCCTCGAGACCGCGGTCACGAAGCTGGAGGAGGAGATGGTCTCCCTGCATTTCCAGCTCATCCAGGAGAGGAACGAGAGGCGGCTCGTCGAGTACCGCCTCAAGCACCTCCCCCCGCCGCCGTCCGCTTGCTCCTGCCACTCCGGGAAACTCGGACCAGATGTACGTATTTCTCTGCTCATCGACATTATTCCTGTTCCTGCTTAACAATTGCAAGATTCATTTAGACTGCAAATAACATACGGATTTATCTTGCTGAATCAGTTTGTACCACTATAACGTTGGCCACTGCATTCAGTCTGTAAGGGATGGAAATTCTGTGTTGCTTTCCAAAAACGTGCCATATCCTTCTACAATAGTCATGCCAAATACCTTCACTTACCATTCTGATCTCAACGCATCATCTCCAGACTAAATTAAGAAACTATATATGTTTCAGATTTTAGCTCAGTTATTATCTTCTTAGCCCGTCTTTTCACTGTCTACGAACATTCATGTTGCTACCAGGATACCACGGGCGAAAAATGCAGTAGCCAAGGGGAGGAGGTTTATCCTCGTGCTGCCTTGCATGAACAAGCTGTGAAACTACAGAGACAGATCTCTGTTAAAGGCTTCGCAGATCCTAATCAGCTCTCCGAGGACATGGTCCGCTGCATGAGGAACATTTTTATTTCGCTATCAGATTCCTGCAGAGACTCCTCAAGGAATTCCTCCTTGGAGAATCAGCAGTCTATTCCATCCCCCACTGGGAATTATTCAATTTCTGCCTTCTGGTCTCTGTCGGAACCGTCGTCCATATCTTCTTGGGTACAGAGCCCTCAGGTGGATTTGAACTACAACAATAATCTATTAGCTTCGGAGACTGTTTTTGACCCTTACAAAGCCCGTGAGAAGCTTAGCTGGGCTGACATAGGCAGCTACAGTGCGGCGGCCGAAGTTTCGTGGATGTCAGTTGGGAAAAAACAACTTGAATACGCTGCGGAGTCACTTCGCAAATTCAGGTAATGTGTCAAGCAATATTTGTAATACCTGCACCTTACTGTTTGTAACTAACTGAAACTATGACAATTGGTGTACCAAATCATACTATAATCCACTGGCTTTAGCTCCACGATTCAGTACATTGCCTCTTTAGTACCACTTTACCTTTTATTTCAATGCCATTAAAGATGAGCACCTGTTTCGTCCTTCATGGTATTTGGGTTAATCCAACAGTACTAATGATCGCCTATTAGAGTGCAGATTGTTCATTGAGCAGCTGGCAGAAATAAACCCTATTCACCTCAATGATGATGCAAGGTTGGCATTTTGGATCAACTTATACAACGCGTTGATGATGCACGTACGTGATTTTGAAAACTTTAGTTCTTATTAGGGTAGCTGAATGTGTGGGAGGGCACATGTTGAACATTTGTGACATTTTTTTATCCCTTTACAGGCTTATCTTGCTTATGGTGTTCCACGAAGCGACATGAAACTGTTTTCACTGATGCAAAAGGTTTGCTAAAGGAACCAATTATATTGTACATTAGATTTGTTCCTATGTTACATACATGCTAAGCTTGTTCGAGAAAAAAAAGATTTGTTCCTATGTTAGCTGGGAGTGGGAGCCTGGGACTCTTAAGTAAATAGCATGTCAGCAATTCAAGATTTCCATTTTTTTTGCTTGTTGTGTGACATGCTTTTATTTCTGGAGAATCGTATCATTAATTCATTATACTTGTTTTCTCTCCAGGCCGCATATACAATTGGTGGGCACTCATTCAGTGCTGCATTTATTGAATATGTAATTCTGAAGATGAAACCACCAAGTCATAGGCCACAGATGGTATACCACTTACTGAAAACCTTGCAGGGCATTTAGCTGACAGTGCTTCTTATTTCGATTTCCTTCAGTTAAAAGTTATTGCTGTCTTTGGTTGAAGGCCCTGCTTCTTGCCCTTCAGAAGATTAAGGTACCTGAGGAGCAGAAAAAATTCTGCATTGCGGCACCTGAGCCACTTTTGACGTTTGCCCTCAGCTGTGGAATGTATTCTTCTCCCGGGGTAAGCTCAGAGCATTTTCCTTTGGTTTCCTTCATCTGACACCAAGATTAGCACTATATTTTTTGTTGACAAGCTAGTTGATTTGCTAGAATGCCTTTCATGATTGTCCCTAGCGCAAAGATTTAATGGTTGACAAAGGACTAATTATCACTGTAGGTGAAGATATACACAGCAAACAATGTGAGGGAAGAACTTCAAGATGCACAGCGTGATTTCATTAGAGCATCGGTAGGAGTAAGTCGAAAAGGGAAGCTTCTGGTCCCTAAGATACTACACTGTTTTGCCCGTGGTTTTGTTGACGACAACAGCTTCCCTATTTGGATCTCGCATTTTCTACCTCAGCAGCAAGCTACATTTGTCGATCACTGTGTGTCTCAAAGGCGGCAAAGTCTCCTGGGCACCCGTACTTTCGGCATCATTCCATTTGATTCTCGGTTTCGCTACCTCTTCCTGCCAGATACGGGATCTTTAAATTAACTTCCATCCGAGATTCAGATGCTTCCTTGCCCAGATAACATGAATGGTAAACTGTACTAGCCTTTAGTGTTTTTTGACTGTTATATATGAATTCAGTCACAACAAAATGTGATTGCCTTCAGCTGATATATTTGCATGTTTTCAGACAGCCTAATCGCCAGCAGGAGAACATAAACAACACAAGTGACGAAGTCCAAGCCCTGATGGACAGTTGAAACAGTGTAATAGCTGTCTCTCGAGTTACCAGTATGTCTGGAAAAGTAAGTTTATATCCAAGGACCATGGGAGTCTCAAATTTGAGAAAGCAGTCACTGGATTGGCCCGTGTCATTGGAAGTCAGATGTATATCCGTTGGAATGTCTTAATTGGTTCGTCTTCCTTGACATCTTGTCGAGTTTCATGAAAAATCTGTACATAACTCCTACTTCCAGATAAAAACTCAAGTTCATCATGGTTCTGACAACATGTATATCCACGTGCATAGGGCTGTGCGCACAGACCCTATTATCGTGTATGAGCTAGAATGTAATATTAGACAAGTCCAGTCCATGAGAATTTAATCTCCATAGCCTATACCCTCCATTTGCATTAATGATATATCAAGATTACTACACTGCATTCCTAGCAGATTTTCTCAGTTTGTTGAAAAAAAGGTATCAGCTAGCAAATGTCCCTGGATCCAACTGCATGTGTTACTGACTAACTTACTGTACCTTATTACCCTTGTTGCCTCTGAAATTCTGCTTTTGGAGGCCCGGCAGAAAAACTGGATCTCAGTCCAGCCTGCACTGCAGCCATGACAGTTGCTTCAAGAGCTTTGGACTTACATGTTACTGAGTTACTCTGTCGCCTCAGGGTCCATCCTGCCCATCCTTGATGCGGTTGCAGATATCCGAGCACTCTATCAGGCTAATTGAACAACAAACTGATCAGACTTGAGCTCACTGTTTGTGAAAGAAGAGGGAGCTGCAGGTACCACCAATACTGCCGGCTGCGGAAGCCGTCCTTGAACACCACGAGGGGCCTGCGCGGCACAACACAAAAACCCAACGTGAACGACGACATGGACCAGGTCAAGTGAAACGTACGCACCGGCAGTAACCGTCCGCCGGTGCAGGTTCGGCGGCTGGTTTACCTCCTGACGTTGAGGGGGCCCGCGCCGGGCGCGCCGCCGCGGATGCAGGTGCCGACGCACTTGGTCGTGCACTGCAGCGCCTTGGCCGACCTGGGGTGCTTGATCCGCTCCTGTTTCCCGTCGCCCCCTGCTCACCGACTCCTCGTCAGCCACGCCTACGCTACGCACGCATGCACAAAAGGTTGCGAAGCATATCTGCACGCACGAGCGCACGCACCGGAGAGCGTGGGCGGGACGTTGGAGAAGGTGTCCGCCTGGGGCGCCGGCGTCGAGAGGATGGCCGCGAGAGCCAGTGCCACCACGGCCTGCGCCGCCGGCGCCGACATCCCCCTGGCCCGGGTGGCTGCCTGCGTGGCCTCGGCTCTCGCTCAGGCGACGGCGAGACGGTGGCAGTGGCACAAGACAAGAGCGCGCGCACCGTGGCCTCGCGGAATCCAGGTAGAGAGCTGTGGCCTGTGGCCACCGGCCAGCCACCCGGATCAGCCTCGCTGGCTGCCGGAATCACCAGCACTACACCAGTGGGCCTGCGACTGGGGAGGAAGATACGATGGGCCCACTTGCTCCCGGGCTAGGCCGGATCTTTACCAGGTCTGCGGCACCCAGCCCAGCGCTTGCATTTCACTCAAGGCCGAGGCCCAGGGAGGACCCGACCATTATTCGACCGCGGCCCACGTCGCGCAGGACTCCCCGAGTCCGACTCCGACGGCGTCCGCCCGCGTCGCGTGCCACGCCGGCCGCCGCGTGGAAGGAAAAGTGGGGGGCTCCCTTCCCTTCTGCTGCTCCAGTTTTACCAGGCCCCGTGCCGTGCGTCGCGTCCACGCGAGTTCCGTGCGCGGCGTGAAGGAGCCGGCGATTGCAGTTGGAGGTGGCGGCGGCGGGCGGGGACGAAACCCTAGAGCTTGAGCTCCAGCGCACAGGTCGGGTCCACCTCCCCGCTCTCGACTATGAGCCGGCGGCAGGAGCTCTGCAGGAACTTCCAGCGCGGCAGGTACGGGGTCTTCTCCTCCCCTCTCCGTTGCCGCGGCATGCCATTGCTTCCGCTTTTATTTCAGTTCAGTCGCTTTGCTCGCTCGGGATGCCCGTACCTCGAATTTGCGTAGTTCTGTGGTTTTCATTCACGTTCTGGATGGTGCAGCTGCAAGTACGGAGCGCAGTGCAGGTTCGTGCACGCGTCCTCTCAGCAGCAGCAGCAGCAGCAGCAGCAGGCGAAGCCCAACCCGTTTGGGTTCGGCTCTCAGCAGCAGCAGCAGGCGAATCCCAACCCGTTTGGGTTCGGCTCTGGGAGCAGGCAGCAGCAGCAGCACTCTTCCTTCGGTGCGCAGTTCCAGCAGCAGCAGCAGCAGAAGCCCAATCCGTTTGGATTTGGAGTACAAGGCGGTGCGGCTGCGCAGTCCAGAAACGCTCCTGGCCCAGCAAAGGTTTGTCTGGTCTGATGGATACAAGTAATCTGTTTTAATGAATTGTTCTCACTTGGGGAATTCAGCTTGTGTAATGGTGTAATGGGTGTTCTTGTGTGTGACTGATGGATTTTTGTCGGATCAGCCATTTCAAAATAAGTGGGTAAGGGACCCCTCAGCTCCGACGAAGCAACAGGAAGCGGCGCAGCCTCCACCAGCAGCCCACACGTGAGTCTGCGATTGTGGAGCACTGTACTTTTGATCCTGCTTGATTACTCCTTGCTATATGTGAGTCATCAACTTTATGATTTTTTTTTTGCCAGCTCCTGTACAGATCCTGAGTCTTGCAGACACCAGATTGCTGAGGATTTTAAGAATGAGACTCCACTCTGGAAGCTTACGTGTTATGCTCACCTCAGGAGGTAAATAAGTAACTCATCGTGCTTCAACCAGTGGCCTCTGCCTCCCTCAATGCAGTTGCGCTCATCTTCTTGTATTATGTTTGCATTAGTGGTCCTTGTGACATCACTGGGGATATTAGCTTTGAAGAGCTGAGAGCTAAAGCGTATGAGGAAGGCAGGCAAGGGCATCCTCTACAGTCAATAGTAAGCTTTAGCACTCCCAACTTTCTTCCCATTATCAAGTTTTGATTTGATTGGAATTTTCCAGTTTGAAGTATGTGATCTTGCACATTGAAATATGTGATAAAACATTCCTACAAGGGCCATGGAAAATGATATATCATAAATTGTATGAAAACCACATGTGATATTATCAAATGTTTGTGATATCGTATCTGTGTGTCTCTTATCCCTGTTAGGTTTTGTAATGGTAGAGGCATGCAAACTGTACCTGCTTGAGCAACATGACCTGGTATTTATCAGAGAACAATTGGAGTTGTGCCTTTTTTAGCAACACAACACTACTTACTTTTGTTTCTATTATATACTGACATACTGTATAGTTTAGTCATCATAACTATGATCTTTGATGGATTTTTATCAAGAATGAACTCTAATTCATTGGTTTCCTTTCCTCAGGTCGAGGGTGAAAGAAATTTGCAAAATGCAAAGCTGACAGAGTTTAATAATTTTCTGAGCAATCCACGCCTATCGGTATCACAAACTCCAAGCTTTCCAACTGTGGCTTCGTTCCCTGAAGTGAAAAATAACTCACCATTTGGGGTTTCTCAAAATAACGGACCACCAGTGTTTAGTAGTTTCAGTCAAATTGGAGCAGCATCTAATATTGGACCTGGGTCCAGGTAATATTCACTTGATCTTGGAGGATGGGCAGTAGTAACCTTAGTGTTAATTTGTTGGATAAACTGATGATTCCATCAGAAATCAGTGGTCTTCAAAATAATCTACAGACATTATTATGCATTTTGATCAGTCTGTTTCTGTGTGCATGTACCGTATTAAATTCAATGAGCTATCTCATGCAGAACTACACCAGGAGTCCCAACCAATAGTATTTTTGGTCAATCTAACCAGCCGAGCCATCCAGCATTTCCTACACCTACTTTTGGCCGTTCTGATATGAAATTTGGAGTTTCAGGTATGCATTATTGATTAATCCATGCAATTACACTGCTACCCTTTATTCAACGAATTTAGTACATGGTCAATCCAATTATGAGTAATATAGTTTGTGTGATTGTGTCTATCCATGTCTAGATGGTCTTTAATCATTCTGATTCGTGACTCTTTGTTACTTTTTGGCATCCGTTTATAAAGAACTAACCATTTGATAAGTTGCTAATGTATGCCTAAAGATTTGGGGATAATCCTGTATATCCCTTAGGAAGCACATACATTAACTTATATACAACTTTTTTAGGTTGTAGTTGGACTCAACAGGAACTCTCTTGGACTCTTTATGGACACTAGTATGGGCTCAGAATTAAATAAACGTACTAGACACTGACAGTTCTGCATATCCTTTTCTTTGTTCTCTTTTATTTTTTTCTTAATTTAGGAAATATGTGATTCTGCATATTGCTTTTGGTTGCCATTTCAACTTATATAGGATTTTACAGGTTCATTTGGAAGCCAGATATCACAACAGTCATCTGGGAGTTTGCAAGGCTCAAACATGCCCAGTGTTGGCAATTTCCCAAAGCCTCATGCTAGCTACCAGCAGTCCCCTTCCTCCTCTAGCCATCACAGAGACATTGATAGGCAGTCACAAGATTTACTTAGTGGAATTGTGGCTCCTACAAGTGCCACAAACCAAGCTCCTGTTGAGTAAGTCCTTCAATAAGATGCACAGAGTATGCTGAACTTGTGAGTATGTAATATGCGGAACTTGAGTACATGTCTTTTTCTTTTGTGTGTGTTGTGGGGGGCAGGGGGGAGGTGGAGAAAAAAAATGACCAACACTATAATGAATGGGTATTATTTTTTCATTCCGTGAATATGCAGTACTTGTGTAGATGTCATGGAGAAAGCACTGCTCTTTCTCACAAAGGACTTTCTAAAATTAACCAATCAGACTTGAATGTTCATGAATCATGTATATCAGTATATATGCTTGCTTTTGTCGATTTGATTAGTGAACTTTGAAATTATTGTATGCGACATTGTGAATTTTCTTGTTGCTTATATCCATTTTCTCCCTATGTTTATTCAACAGGGACAATAAAAGTGAAAATCAGGATGATAGTATCTGGTTGAAGGAAAAATGGTCAATTGGAGAGGTATGGAATACTTCCTCGTGGTCCATGTTGATGGTTTTATTTCTAAACTTGTTTGCCTATAGATATCCTGATATGGTACTATCCTGATATGGCACATGCCTGTGCCTGTTTTATAATTGACCAGCCATTCAGTTGTCAATCACGGATCACCCACGTGTTGCATGTGATGTACAATTGTGTATGATATGCAATTACCTCTAGTTTCTGAATCAGCACCGTTTGCAAGATTTTCTTATCTTTTGCATGTACCTTCCTCTCTAGCTGTATTTAGTTTCTTTTCCTTGCTGAGCACTAGTTTGATGTGCATTTCTCATGTTTGATTTTTTTTTCTAAAATTTGAACTATTGTGAGACCTATGTACTATGTTAGGACATAAATTCATTTCGGTAAGAATTAACCTTGTTGCTGTTTTACTCAACGGAAATCCATAATTAGTTATACTTGTATGTTGACTATTGATGGGAACCTGCTTATCTATCTTGCTACATTTTTATTGCATATGCAATCATATTTAGGGGCAATAGATATCTGCTTTTAATTCACATGAAGTGTTTTTCAGATTCCGCTAGGTGAACCGCCACAGAGGCACATCAGTCATGTGTTTTAGGAACATTCTATGTCGTGGAGGCACTATCAAGTTAGCTTCGCTGTCTCCTTCCATGTTGTCGAGATAGCATCTTACAATTTCTCCAGGTACAATGGTACATGTTTTCTCTGGTTTGCTTTGTTTCATATCAAAAAAAGAATCTTGACATGTCTGATTCCATTATTCAAATATGTTACAGGTTGATGACCATAACAGCATAGCAAATTGGAGGACATAAAATGCACTTGAAAGGCTGATTAGGAAGCGTAGAAACTTGCTGTATCCGGCATCACATACTCCGTAGTACAGTCTTTTTTTCTTTTCTTTTTTAACTCTATGTACTTCGTCACATTTAGGGCTAGCAACATTTCGTTTTTATTGTTTTAGCGTCTGTTGGGTTCAGCTATGGGCTTGAAAAAGTTGCTCTAGCTATGGAAAAGCTGTTGTGAGTTGTGCTGTGAAAAAGTATAGGTTGTTTGATTATGAAACCTATCCCTATCTCTTTATCTTTATTGAAACAACTATAAAATATTTGTCTATTTCCACCTATTTGAAAAAGTTGAAGCTGAAAGCCAAAAGTAGGGTCCGAAGTGTTGTGAAAATTGTACTGCGTGAAAGCAGCTTAGTTTCTACATGTTTGGTCGACATTCTGTTTTTTGGGCAGTAGAAGCATTTTCTAAAAGTTGAATCACACTTAATATGCCTGGTTCAGAGCTGATGAAAGGAGCAATCAGAACTATCGTAGTTATGATAGATTCGTGCCCATCAAATGAATGTTTCAGTGCATATGTTTGTAGCCTTATGGATGTACAAAATCATAGACTCGTGCCAATCAACTGAATGTTTCAATGCATATGTTTGTAGCCGGCTGAACAAACTTAAGGTGTAATTGTGCCAGATAATAACAATGTTAGCACACCCCTCCATTCATAGCATAGAAATAATTAGTACCGGTACAAACTGGATGAATTTACACGACCTTACGATAGAGAGAGGATAAGATCTCGAGCTTAGAAATGGACAAATTGGAATGGGAAAGGAAGATAATTCTAGATCCAAAGAGACTAAGGGCCTGATGGGTTTGTGGTCAAAATTTGTCATGCTAAGGATTTGGCAAGTCATGATTTTAGCTATTGTTTGGTTTGCTAATAAAACTTGCTAATCTCTCACATTTGACTTGTCAAATCCATGACAAATTTTTTATCTAACTTTGGCTTGTCAAATCCATAGCATGGCAAATTTTGATCGCAAACCAATCAGACCATAAATATCCTGTTCTATTGAACTGCTGTTGTTGCTTGCTTCTTACTACCAATACCATCTCCACCGTGGTCCTAGACAAAGTTAAGCCCATATTAAAAATATATCTGGATGCATTTCTATCAACGTCAATTCACGTGTGTTAAAGTGAATTATGATAGAAATTAATTACTTTTCATCATAATTCACCCGAATAGATGGGGATTGAGGTAATTTATGAATGTATTATCTGAAATTGGAATAAAACAGAGAATAAAGATGAGCAAGTGGTTTAGGAATTGAGACAATTCCACCTAGAGTGGTTTATGAATCTACGCATGAAATTGGGACAGAGCAGAGATGAAATAAGACGAATTATGATCATGAAACTCATAAACACATCGTTGACACCGAAGGTATAGAATGACACGCTCCGTACATTAAAAAAAAAGTAAAAGTCACATCCGGTCCTCAAACTTGGCTGGCTATGGCATTCTAGTCTTCTAAAATACCTACTTTTAGCCCCTGAATTTGGCTGGCTATGCCATCTCGGTCTTCCAACTTCTAAAATGCCTAATTTTGATCACTTAACTTGGCTTCAGGTCTTATCTTCCTATTATTATTTTTTACTCCTTGTTGCCTGCTGCAGACTCAACTTTACTATAACTTCTCTTTGTTCAGCATTCTTGTGCTGCCTCAGTTTGTGACATGAAGAACTTCAGAATTTCATTGTTAATTTTTTTTTTCATTGTGCCATTTGCATTATGCCGCAATGATGATGTTCTTTCTCCTCGTCGCTTGCTACCGTCCTAAATTCAGTATTAGTGGCCCCGTTCGGCTGGCAAAATCTTGGCTGAAACTGGCTGGTTGTGTGAGAGAGAAACACTGTTTGGCTGGATGGATGAACAGTGTCACGTGAGGGAACCAGCCGGCTGGCTGGTCTCCTCCAGACCAGCGAACACCACCATTGTTTTTTTGTACATGGCACGTCAGCCTACTAAGCGAGCTAGATCATTTTTGGAGCCTCCAAGACCCGAAACAAAGTTCAGTGATCAAAAGTAGGTAGTTTAGAAGTTGAGGGTCCGAGATGGCATAGCCAGCCAAATTCATGAACCAAAAGCAAGTATTATAGAAGTCGAGGACCAAAATACGATTTTAGAAGTTGAGGTCGGCTGCCATAGGCCGATAAGCAGTCAAATTTGAGTGCAGGGCGTCACTAAGGTCTTGTTTGGATGTAGTCGAATCCACATCAATCCACATGTGTTAGTGTGGATTGGATTGAAACTTGAACTAAATTACACCTCAATCTACCTCAACACATGTGGATTGAAGTGAATCCGATAACGTCCAAACAAGACCTGAACTGGGACAAAAATACTCAAACGCGGGCGTCCGTCCACTTGCATCGGTTCCCGCTCCGTCTCGCCCTCCCCATCTCCAGGTCTCTCTCCTATGTCCGCTGGCAGCAGCAGAACCCCGCGTCGCCACTGTTGCTTTCTTCCTCCACCTAAGCCGACCATGTTGTTTCCTCCCTCAGTTCGCGCAGTGCCTCCTTGGCCTCTTCCCTAACCCAGCGCTGTCAGGATGTGTTGCTGTCGCTGCCCCTACCGATGGCGGCTGGACGCAGGTGCCAGAACGCCTCAGGTCATCTCTAGCCGAGCCAATGGGCAACCACGAGGGCGACCGGTGCTGGTGGTGCTCGCACGCCGCCGGCTCCCGCCCTAACGAATCGACCGGCCTCGTTCTCTCCCCCTCTGCTGCAAATGTATGTTTTAATTGTTGCAGATGTTTCAAAGGTATGTTGCAAGTGTTTTGTATAGATGTTGCAAAAGTAGATCGGGATATACATATGTTGCAATGGCTATACACGTATATTGCAAGCGTTTGTTTCAAATATTTCAGACGTATGTTGCAAGTGTTTTTATTTGGATGTTCCGTATGTTTGCAAGTGTTTTTGTCAAGATGTTGCATATGTTTTGCTATGACTTTTCAAGTGTTTTTAGGTGTTCTCGCAAGTGTTTTAGACGCATATTTCAAGTGTTTCATCTTTCTTCAGACGCATGTTGTAAAAGTTTATCTGAATGTTTTAAAAATAGACCAGGTGTGGTACATGTTACAATGTGACTCACCTGCCACAGCCGCCTGTTGCAGCTGCGGGGACGCCGTGCGTGTGTGTGGGAAGCTTGGAGGAATGGAGTGTTGCACGGTTGCGGACATGAGAAACGGCACGAACGAACCTCCGTCGGGCGCACGGCCGGACGCTAGTTTTTTTTTTTTTGAGTGGAGCACTATCTTTATCCATTCAACGAAATATAGTTACAAATGTCATGGAGAGGCTAAAAACCAAACATATCTGCCTACTGATAAATTTATAGGACTTGTAGCTAGGAGATGTGCATCAATATTTGAACTCCATCATTCGAAGACGAAATCAATTCTTAAAAAGTTTTCATTCTAGACTTTATTTCCAGAACTATGGCACCGTACCTGCCCATCCCCACGCACGGGATGCTTCGAACCGCTGGCACAATCACTGGCCGGACGCTAGTACTGCTGCTACTGGGAGTGCGGCTGCGCATATGGCAAATTTTGGTCGCATTAGACCCTAAATATCCTGTTCTATTGAACTGCTGCTGTTGCTTGCTTCTTACTACCAATACCATCTCCACCATGGTCCTAGACAAAGTTAAGCCCATATTAAAAATACATCTGGATGCATTTCTATCAACGTCAATTCACATGTGTTGAAGTGAATTATGATAGAAATTAATTACTTTTCATCATAATTCACCCGAATAGATGGGGATTGAGGTAATTTATGAATGTATTATCTGAAATTGGAATAAAACAGAGAAGGAAGATGAGCAAGTGGTTTAGGAATTGAGACAATTCCACCTAGAGTGGTTTATGAATCTACGCATGAAATTGGGACAAAGCAGAGATGAAATAAGACGAATTATGATCATGAAACTCATAAACACATCGTTGACACCGAAGGTATAGAATGACACGGTCCATACATTAAAAAAAAGTAAAAGTCACATCCGGTCCTCAAACTTGGCTGGCTATGACATTCCGGCCCCCAACTTGTGAAATGCCTACTTTTAGCCCCTGAATTTGGCTGGCTATGCCATCTCGGTCTTCCAACTTCTAAAATGCCTAATTTTGATCACTGAACTTGGCTTCAGGTCTTATCTTTCTTTTTTTTTTTACTCCTTGTTGCCTGCTGCAGACACAACTTTACTACAACTTCTCTTTGTTCAGCATTCTTGTGCTGCCTCAGTTTGTGACATGAAGAACTTCAGAATTTCACTGTTAATTTTTTTTCATTGTGCCATTTGCATTATGCCGCAATGATGATGTTCTTTCTCCTCGTCGCTTGCTACAGTCCTAAATTCAGTATTGTTTTTTTTTTGTACATGGCACGTCAGCCTACGAAGCGAGCTAGATCATTTTTGGAGCCTCCAAGATCCGAAACAAAGTTCAGTGATCAAAAGTAGGTAGTTTAGAAGTTGAGGGTCCGAGATGGCATAGCCAGACAAATTCATGAACCAAAAGCAAGTATTATAGAAGTTGATAGTCAGCCAAGTTCGAGGACCAACGACTGGGATTTTAGAAGTCGTGAGGATTATAAGCCAGAACAGTATTTTTCTCTCACACCAAACCAGCTATCAGTAATAATCCACGATCGTTTCAGCCAAAACGAACAAGCTGTAAAATGGGATTTTAGAAGTTGAGGATCGGCTGCCATAGGCCCATAAGCAGTCAAATTTAAGGGCAGGACGTGACTAAGGCCTTGTTTGGATGTAGTCGAATTCACATCAATCCACATGTGTTGGTGTGGATTGGAGTGAAACTTGAACTAAATTCCACCTCAATCTACCTCAACACATGTGGATTGAAGTGAATCCGATAACGTCCAAACAAGGCCTGAGTTGGGACAAAAATACTCGAACGCGGGCGTCCGTCCGCTTGCGTTGGTTCGGACGCGGTTTCCACTCAGCCTCACCCGTCTCTCTATCTCTCTGCTCCGTCTCGCCCTCCCCATCTCCAGGTCTCTCTCCTATGTTCGCTGGCAGCAGCAGAACCCCGCGTCGCCACCGTTGCTTTCTTCCTCCACCCAAGCCGACCATGACGTTTCCTCCCTCAGTTTGCGCAGTGCCTCCTTGGCCTCTTCCCTAACCCAGCGCTGTCACGATGCGTTGCTGTCGTGGGCTGCCATCGCTGCCCCTGTCGATGGCGGCTGGACGCAGGTGCCGGGGCGCCTCAGGTCATCTCCAGCCGAGCCAATGGGCAACCACGAGGGCGACCGGTGCTGGTGGTGCTCGCACGCCGCCGGCTCCCGCCCTAACGGTCTGAATCGACCGGCCTCGTTCTCTCCCCCTCTGCTGCAAATGTATGTTTTAATTGTTGCAGATGTTTCAGATGTATGTTGCAAGTGTTTTGTATAGATGTTGCAAAAGTAGATCGGGATATACATATGTTGCAATGGCTATACACGTATATTGCAAGCGTCTGTTTCAAATGTTTCAGACGTATGTTGCAAGTGTTTTTATTTCGATGTTCTGTATGTTTCACACGTATGTTTGTAAGTGTTTTTGTCAAGATGTTGCATATGTTTTGTAATGACTTTTCAAGTGTTTTTAGGTGTTCTCGCAAGTGTTTTAGACGCATATTTCAAGTGTTTCATCTTTCTTCAGACGCATGCTGTAAAAGTTTTATCTGAATATTTCAAAAGTAGACCAGGTGGTGTACATGTTACAATGTGACTCACCTGCCACGGCCGCCTGCTACGGCTACGGGGACGCCGTGCGTGTGTGTGTGTGGGAAGCTTGGAGAAATGGAGTGTTGCACGGTTGCGGACACGAGAAACGGTGCGAACGACCCCGCCAGGCGCACAGCCGGACGCTAGTTTTTTTTTTTTTGAGCGGAGCACTATCTTTATCCATTCAACGAAATATAGTTACAAATGTCATCGGGAGGCTCAAAAACCAAACATATCTACCTACTTATAGATTTATAAGACTTCAGCTAAGAGATGTGCATCAATATTTGAACTCTATCCTTCCAAGACGAAATCAATTCTTAAAAAGTTTTCATTCTAGACTTTATTTCCAGAACTATGGCACCGTACCTGCCCATCCCCACGCACGGGATGCTTCGAACCGCTGGCACAATCACTGGCCGGACGCTAGTACTGCTGCTACTGGGAGTGCGGCTGCGCATATGGAAGCGAAGCGGTGCCTTGGCGCGGAATGGGCCTTTTGCTGATAGATTGGCCCGCCCGTCACTGGTAGTACTCGATCGAGCATGGGCTGACCTGCGGCCACTCGGCCCACCAACGTCTCCTCTGCCTTTTTCTTTACAAAAAAAAAGGGTGGTCTGCTTCCACTCTATAGAATATATAATAGAAATAAATGAAAAACGAAAAGAAAAAAAATACTTCGTCACCGTCTGCACTCCCCCACTGCCTGTGACCGACAGACACATGGGCCCGCGCCTCCCAGTCTGAATACGGGCACGACGCACTGACTGACACCGGAGGACACGCCAAAGTGGCAATTGGCCGTCAGAGCATGGGCGGGGCAACGCTACATTACAGGAGTGCCAGACCAGAGGTTAATTGATTGCCGTTTCCGGCCACCTATTCCTACTGAATTGATCAATGCACCGAAAATGCAGAAGCTGTCAAAGAACCAGAAACGGACGGTTCTACTACACTCTACAATCTGCCAGTCTCGCAGCTCAGCTCACAAGCAAAACGAAAACCAAACGAAACGAGGGATCATTCAGACGTGCAGCGGTTAGCAGAGGTTACCGCTGGCTGGCCACCGGCGTTTGTACGTTACCTTGTCGGCGGCAACACGCACGAAACTGAACTGTTGACCAGGCTAGCTACATGCATGCGTGCGTGCTTCATGGTAGGAGTGGTGGTGTGATGAGCGCAGAAGCTTCGGCTCGGAACGGGAGACTTTGAACTCGAGTAGTCCAGCACCGGTGGCCTTGAGATTCACGAGTGCACGCGGGCGCGGTGCACATTACAAAGCCCCGCCATTAATTACTGCTTACTAATCACTTCGCGGGCGGGAGATGTTCAGAGAGAGTATTTTTTAGTGAAAGTTCGAAGACGAATACGATGACGAGCTGGAACCAACTTCTGAACTTGCGAATTTGCGTTTGGAGAACCGACTCACCGTAGTGCAGTGCAGCGTGGAGTGTGCCGAATGGCAGTGACGAGTGACGGCATCACCGTGGCATTGCAGTGCATCTGTCGGTCTGCAACACGCGAACAAAAAAAATTAGTAGTATGACTTAATAGCTTTTATTTGTATTAAGAGAAAGATTATATAAAATTCTTGTCATATATACCTATTAATATCTTTTAGATAATATAATAATACAAAACACAACTTTGCTTGTCACAAGAAACCTAATGAGTTCAGTTGCATTTAGTTTTTACATGTTGACTCTTTTGGTTGGCCCCCCCTAAATATAATTCGTGACGGCCGGCCCTCTAAACATATTTCCTGGCTCCGCCACTGGACGCGACCGTCCCGTCCATGCACGCCGACGCTGGACTGGAGCACACGGCCACGGCCACGGCGGCGGTGACTCCGAGCGCCAGACCGTTCCACGTTGACTCCGCGGCGCCACGTCACTCCCAGCCCAAGTTCGCCGACGTCGACCCCGTTGCGTTCCTCGTAATAAGCCGGAGTATTTTTCTGCCCCAACAAATCCGTATACAAATCGTCACCAGCGCCGTGCCGTGTAGACCAACCGAACAGAGCCGCGCCAGCCAGCCACAAAAGCGAAACGGACACCGGCCACGCAGGCACCACGAGCCCCGCCCGTCCTGCTCCTGCACTGCACCGGCCACGCAGGCACCATGTGACCTGACCCCCTGTCCCGCCCCTGACAAGGGACACCGCGCGCAGCCCTGCCTCCTCCACTCCACTCCCTCCAGCACTCTCCTCTCCCCTCGCCCCCCCAGCAAAAACCTCACGCCACCCCCGCGCGCGCCGCCACCGCCGCGGCCGCCAGCCCGCCCGCCATGATCCCCGCTCCTCGCGCCTCCACTGCCGGAGGCAGCGGGTGGCGCCGCGTCCTCCTCGCCCTCGCCCTCCTCCTCCTCACCCTCGCGCCACCCGCATCAGCGCAGCCGACGCCGACGAGCCCAGCGCTGCAGGCGGCTTACACGGCGCTACAAGCGTGGAAGCGGACGGCCATCTTCTCGGACCCGTCCAACTTCACATCCAACTGGGTCGGCCCGAACGTGTGCGCCTACAACGGCATCTACTGCGCGCCGCGGCCCTCCGACGGGGCGCTGGCCGTGGCGGGGATCGACCTGAACCACGCCGACATCGCGGGCCACATCCCGGCCGACCTTCCCCTGGGCCTCCCCGACCTCGCGCTGCTCCACCTCAACTCCAACCGCTTCTGCGGGGTGCTGCCCGACACCTTCCTCCGCCTGCGCCTCCTCCACGAGCTCGACCTCAGCAACAACCGCTTCGTTGGCGCGTTCCCCGCCGTCGTCCTGGGTCTCCCCGCGCTCAGGTACCTCGACCTCAGGTTCAATGACTTCGAGGGACCCATTCCGCCGGCGGTCTTTCGACCGCCCGCTCGACGCCATCATTCTCAACTCCAACCGCCTCCGTGGCCCCATCCCGGGGAACCTCGGCAACTCCCCCGCGTCCGTGGTGGTGCTCGCGCACAACCGTCTCGGCGGGTGTATCCCGCCGTCGATTGGGAGGATGGCGGACACGCTCAATGAGATCGTGCTCATCGACGACGACCTCACCGGCTGCGTCCCACCGCAGGTCGGGTTGCTTAGGAAGGTCACGGTGTTTGATGTCAGTGGGAACCACCTCCAGGGCCCGCTGCCGGCGAGCGTCGGTGGGATGGCTGCCGTCCAGCAGCTCAATGTGGCCGGGAACCTGCTCAGGGGGCCCGTGCCGCCGGCCGTGTGCGTGCTGCAGGGGACGCTCAGGAACTTCACCTACGAGGACAACTTCTTCACCTCGCGCCCTGGGTGCGCCGTCGCCACGGCGGACGGCAGGTGGAACTGCATCCCTGGCGCTCCCGCGCAGCGCCCGCCGCCGCAGTGCGCCGCCGCGGCCGCGCCGTTCGACTGCAGGACGGCGCAATGCCAGGCGCCGCCCACGTCTGGCCCGCCTGGGTCGGGTCCCGGCGGGCCTTCACAGCCGCTGCCACCGCCTGGCTCCACCACGCCGTCGTACCCGTCCCCGCCAGGGAGCTCCACCACGCCGTCGCACCTGTCGCCGCCCACAGACGGCAGCAGCCCCAAGCCATCAATGCCGCCTTCATCCCATGGTGGCTCGCCTCCGTCGTCCGGCTACCAGCCGCCGCCGCCGCCGTCGTCCGGGTGGGCACCGTCGGGTCAACCTGTGGGCGTGCCACCACCCACAGAGCATCCCGGTGGCGTCTGGCCGCCGCACACGCCAACGGCTCCCGGCACGCCAGGATCAGCATACCCTCCGGGGACACCAGGATCGCCATCCACACCGACTACTCCGGGCACCCCAGGTTCGACATTCCCGCCGACGACCCCCGGAGCGCCAGGGTCGTCGCCATCCACCCCGACGGCTCCAGGCACGCCAGGTTCAACATACCCACCGACGACTCCGGGCGCATCAGGGTCGTCACCATCCACGCCGACGACTCCGGGCACCCCAGGTTCGACATTCCCGCCGACGACCCCCGGAGCGCCAGGGTCGTCGCCATCCACCCCGACGGCTCCAGGCACGCCAGGTTCAACATACCCACCGACGACTCCGGGCGCACCAGGGTCGTCACCATCCACGCCGACGACTCCGGGCACGCCAGGTTCAACATACCCGCCGACGACTCCGGGCGCACCAGGGTCATCGCCATCCACGCCGACGACTCCGGGCACGCCAGGTTCAACGTTCCCGCCGACGACACCCGGCTACCACCCTCCGTCCCCAGGTGGTAGTTCTCCAGGCGGCCACGGCGGCAACCAGCACGGCTCTCCACCATCAACACCTGGCAGCGGCGGCGTCCTGCCATTCCCGCCCGCCCACGGCATGCCCTACTCCTCGCCGCCGCCACCACCGTCCGACCCAGCGGGGAACCTGCCGTTGCCGCCCGTCCACGGCGTGTCCTACTCGTCGCCCCCGCCGCCGCTCCCGCCCGTGTACCCCGTGTCCTACTCGTCGCCCCCACCGCCGCTCCCGCCCGTCTACGGTGTGTCCTACTCGTCGCCCCCGCCGCCTGCGACGCCGTACAAGAGCAACTAGCCGCGTGCTGATCCACCGGCCGGCGGCGGCGCACCCGCCAATGACAGACAGAGTCGAGTCGCCATGACGCATCAGTACATCTTGCACTGTAGCTGTTGGTTCTTCATCCTCCTCCCGCCGCTTTTTTCTCACTTGTAGTAGTTTTAAATTTGCTTCCCTTTCGAGGTTGGTTGGTTCGATCGATCGATCGATCGATCGGATTGGATTCAAAGGCTCCGCGGATTCTTTCTTCTCCTTTCTCTACTAGTAATAGCAGCAGTACCCTTGTTGTTTAGCTCGATCTTGCTCTTCACTCCATGATCATCGTATCATGCTCGTTCGTGCCTCTCATCTGCAAGCGAATTTGTTTATAGGTAGCAGTAACACTTTGATCCGTACGAGCTTTGCCGGCTGGCAGACGCGTCGCCGCACCGCATCGCCCTGCCGGCGCTCCGTGCTCGGAGTAATAGCCGAGAAGCGGAAAGCGAAGCCGAAAAAGTTCGGAGTCCATGGGCCACGCGTGCAATGCACCAAGCAGTGCAGAGGACGAAGAGGAGTGGAGTCCACTGGAGTGCCATTGGCAAACTGGCAGCAGGACCAGGGCAGCGGCATTCCGTTCCGGTGGCGCCAGGCCGCCAGCGGCCGCCGACCCCGACAAGGTCACATGAAAGGCCGGCGAGGCTTGAGGAACGGATCATCGTATTCATATCGAATGAACGGGCGATCATCATCGTATCGTATCGTACGAGTATTAACTACTAGTGGCTGGCAATGCCATAACTTGGGGAGTAGAGCTCGAGCTCCATTTGCTTTTTCAACAGAAAAACTTTTTATATATCCTTCGGTGTCCGTGCACGTTTCACGTGACGCTACGAGAACTGTCCCTTTCATTGCATTTCCTTTCCTCCATCTTCTGGCCATGGCAGGCCAGCTCACAGCTAGGCTCATCCGCTCTCATGGCTGCTGTTGCTTCCGTTTTGGTCTCGCCGCGGCAGCTGCGTCTGCCTCGTTGCCGGTGCAGGCAACTCGAGATCCGATCAGCTGCGTGCCGCTGGCACATCCATTTGTGAGTGAGGCGAGTTCGGCCGTCGGGGCCTGCGCTGGACAGATCACCGTTGCTTCCTACGGCAACCGAGGAAGGAGGATGGGTCCATCCATCCTCGTGGGATCATGTGGGACTGCGACGCCTTCAACATGCTGTGCACACTCCCCCTTGCAATTCTTGTTCGTTCATTCAGGTAGCCAGATGGGGGTGCGCCGGCGCTGACCTGCCATCCGTCCAAAATCGCTTCAAAGTTCAAACTTCAAATTTTTAGTGGCAGCACGCGCAAGATTAGTACCGGGAAATGAAATCCAGATGGCAATTCGAAAATGTTCTGCACAGCTATCTCCCGGCGCAAATTATTCGAATCCCAGGCCTTCTACAATCCAAGGCCCGGCCCCAAACACACCCTCGCACGATAAAGCTACTTGCTTGCTAGTCAACTCAGCTACACAATGGCATGCGGTGCAGGAATGGCGGGCCTCTACTTGACTACTTGGGCCCCATGCCGCACAGCACCGCGGCGGCATGACGCGCGAAGTAGGTCAGGATGACGTCGGCGCCGGCTCGCCGCAGGCACATGAGCGACTCCATCATCACCTTCTGCTCGTCGACCATGCCCAACGCCCCGGCGGCTTTGATCATCGAGTACTCGCCGGAGACCTGCACGAGCAAGAGGAAGAGGACGGCAGGATTAGTACTAGGCGAGTGGCGAGCAAAGCATTTCAGAGAAGGTAATTTAATCTGACACATGGAGCATTTATTATCTATGATATACGTATGAAAAGCTCCCGTCTTGGAAGCATCAGTGTGCCCAGTAACTGAAAACTTTGGTGGGGGTTAGCAGATGATCAGCATTAACTGCTCTGTCTGTAGTACAGTAGTAGTAATTGGAAGCCCCCACCAAGTACGCTTTTGTTGGTGCCAAGTTATAAAAAAAAAAAAGAGAGTGATAACACATGCATTTCCAGACAGCGATTAGATATGCAAACACAGGACACAGGACAGGAAAAATGAAATCCATGGGATATAGACAAAGCAAGGACAGGTTTCATATGACTTGCTGGTTCTGCTTGTAGTTGTATCAGCAGAAAGAACCTTGTTCATGTTTGCTGGACAACTAAGTTAACTTCAATCACCATTTGCATGTGCACAGATGTATAGTAGAGTGGCAGAGCACTGGTTTACATAGTAGCAAACTACAGTTAACTTTGTTCAACTGATCATTCTCAAAATGATTTAACTGATGCTGTTTGAAGCAAGCACCGGACAATTTATGTGCAATCTGATCTGAACAAGATAACAAGAGAGGTTCTAAGGCAATGAATACGGGATTGAAAAGCCAGGTGTCCAGAAATTGGAAAGACAGAATTTTGATATGCAGTACAGTGCCAATGCTAGATGATTTGATATGTAGTACAGTGCCAATGCTAGATGATAGACGATTGGATAGACCCAATAGCATTGGCAATTGGCACCATACAAGGAACGTGAACATTTTGACCAAATGAAGGGGAGAACTTCAGAATTGCATGGGTGAGCCAATGAACTGACCTGGTAAGCAGCAATCGGTAGGGCTGAATTATCCCGAAGAAGTCGGATGATATCCAAGTATGGTAATCCCGGTTTCACCTGTCAAATAAGGACCATGGTTATAGATGTACACATAGAAACTCTATCTTCATAACAAGCCACTATACAGCAGGAGCATTACTAGCAGAATGTCAGCTCCTTCTGCCTCATCCGCTGCGGTTTCTATGAGGGCTTCTCTGTAGTTGGCTGGGTTCATCTGATAACTTCAGATTAAAAAGAAAGCCAACATTTAATACCAAAGCAATTAAATTGTTTACTAGATGGAAATAGCATCTTTGGTGCAAGTTCCATACGTCTTCTTATCTCCAAATCTTGGATTCGAATCTAAAGCTTCTCGGAATGGGCCATAAAATGAACTGGCATACCTGCAAAAACATACATTACAGATGCATCATTTGGATTCAAACTAAAGAAACATAACAGGATGGCGAATGTGGGGGCATGGAGATGACATGGTGACAAGAAGAGCAGGAACATACTTTGCAGTGTAGGACATAATGGAGACATCATGGAAACCCTCAGCATCCAGAGCAGAGCGAAGTGCTCCAATACGCCCATCCATCATGTCACTAGGGCTGACAACATCAGCACCAGCACGAGCCTATTTATATGGAGAATTTTAGTGTGAAAAAAAAACTAGCATGTATATGTGACCAAACACAAAATCAAGAGATGAGATGAACCTGTGAAACAGCCTGCTTGCACAACTGATAAACTGTTTCATCATTCATAATTACTCCTGATGCAGGACATAAGAAAACAAAGTTCATTTTTGGAGATTTATTATGATTTGTCTAATATCTCATCCAGGAGAAAAATCATTAAGTAACAAAAATTCAAACTCAAGCATCACTATGCAACATATAATACAGAAAACCAAACTGACATATTGACTTAGTGCTTCTTAACAGTTACTCCATGAAAGAGAAATACTGAAGTCAACGACTGAAAAATAAGAGCAGCAAGAAGTGGTTTCAGATAGGCAAACAAAAAGCACAAAACATGTTACAAAGTACAAACTAACTTCTAGTGACCAATATCAGGCATTAAGGTATAAGGCCTCCTGGAAAAAGTAATTCTGACAATGCTACTGTAGACAATGTATGGAGACTTGAAAATATATTGTGTACAGCATCTTCAGGGAAAAGGTGAACAGTTTTAAGCAACTAAGTTTTCAGTATAAGCCTGTGAAATTTCTTTGACACTAAAGTATTTTTTGGAGTAACAAGATCAATATGCAGCCAATGGACACGACCATATGTGCAAGATAAGAACAAAGAGTCCATCTTTCTTACCATCTTCCCTCACAATACCATCATGACCATCAGATGAATAAGGGTCTAACGCAACGTCCGTGTATATAACCTAGTGGTCATATGAGTTTAAGGAAAGATATTAGGAACTATGACGCAAGCCAGACATTGAATGAGGGGTACATAAGCTTACAATATCAGGGAACTTGTCTTTGAGCAAGCGGATTGTACGTGGAACCAGACCATTATCATTATACGCTTCATCTCCTGTCGGAGACTGGAGGGAAACAAGAGTGTAAGATACTCTATATAAGACACAAACAAGTAAGAATTTGTTATATTAGTTAATAGACCTTCAATGCATCAGGAACTTTAGGAAAGAGCACGAAACTGTTAACACCAACATCGTGGGCCTTATAAACCTGCATATACCATTGGTTCGAAGAGTTACTTAATACTATTGATCCAAGCAGCAAAATGCATATATATTTCTGTATCCAGAAAATTCATTGAAAACAACATTACAAATACACATTCATGATCTCATGCTTTCAATACCTCGTCAAGCAGCCCATGCCTCCACCCAAGCCTATAGCACCCTGGCATAGCTCCGATAGGAGCATCTTCTTCTCCTACAGATCATCAAGAGCAAATCCGATATATCAAATCTGAATTGTGTTGAACACTCATGTCAGTGAATTCCACTACCAACCTTCATGGATAAACAATGGGAGCACAAAATTGGCAGGCGAGATGCTTGTCTCCTGGAATGCAGCCCTAAGAGCAGGCGATTTCCGGTTGCGACGCGGGCGCTTTGCCATGTCCTAAATTACACATGGGGAGAAGAATATGTATATACACAAATCAGGATTTTGCAGTTACAGTAAGAACACACAGAATTCAGTGAGGAAAGTAGGAAACCCATCGAATGCATACAAGGGGCCTGATCTCCGGTGTTCCTTCAGGGGCCTTTGGCCTAACCAGCTGCGGGGGAGCAGGGAATTTCCCAGCGACGGCGTCGGCCTCGCACTCCTCGATGGTCCTCCCGGACGGCGCCCTGACGGCGGCCGCCGCCTCCTGCTCGCTGCTGACCCTGATGGCCGTGGAGCGCAGCCTTGGCCCGGCTCTTGGGACGGCGGAGCAGCTCCCAAAGGCCGCATGGCCATGGCCACTCCTAGCCTGGAGCATCTGAACGTTGGCAGGGGAGAAGGAGACGGTGGACGCCATGACCTAGCTGCAACGTCAACGCCAATACGATGGATTCCACAGACATGGTCAGCAATTGGGAACTATATCTTATCTTCTTTATCTTCTAATGCTGAATAATTCGACCAAAATCGGAAGTGGTATTCTCAGAGTGAAAGAAATCAGGGGGATTGGAGATTGCTGTGTGCAGTCAAGAACTTGCAAATCTTGGAGAAGAAGAAGAGCAGCAGATGGCGGCAGGGGGGTTACCTGGACACTGGAGAGGACGAGGAGGAGACGCAGCAGCACGAGAGGGGAGTTCGGAGAAGCTTCTAATCGCCTAATCCTATGGCCTCGGTTTGCCGATGGCGATGCCCGCCTAGTAGACCAGAGGCTTGCATTTCTTTGTCGCCATCTTCCCAACGTCTGTCAGTTTCACCTACTCTCTATACAGCTCTGATTTGTGATGACTTGGGCCTCTCTCAACTTTTTTTTATTGAAAAAAAGTCTATATAGCCCCCTCATGTTTGGCTAGTTGTCTACTAAACTCGTCAACCTATAAAAACTAGATTTTTTACACCTTAAGGGTCCCTTCAGATTACATGACAGGTAAAGGCTAGGAAAAGCAAAAACTCAAGAATTGAGATCACATTACTTCTCAAATCCTATGGAATTGAAAACAAAGGAAAGTTACATGAGATGCCCTTTGGCAAGAGCTCAGGTGAAACACAGGAAATGGCAGCTACGCCTAGTTTTTAAAGTATGAACTGCACAACGTTGAAAGCAAAGCTAGCCGTTACACACATGTGCTAGCCGTTACTACAAGTGCCAAACCACCTATATATATACACACACATGTTCTTTGCTGATCTGCAATCCATAGAAGCTCCAAGCCCACAACACCATCAGGTCAGCTCCAAGCACATCAAGAGATCTGCATACAAATGCAGCCTTCTCATTTGCATCCTAAAGAGACCAAGTAGCTCATCTCCACATCTGCTGAGTCACAAAACACCACAAGATCTTCACATACAGCTAGCTCCTCTCCAAATCTGGTCGGTGATAAAGCAGGGCAAGAGATCTGACTGGCACAGACACTTCAGTTGGTAAGTCACAAGTCTCATAACTGAATTTCAATTTCTGCAAATATATATGAACTTTTATTTATGTACGGATGGACAACTTAGTTACTTGTTTGGTCTCTACTATATATTAGGTGGTAAACATTTGTAAAGTGAACCTGCAACATATTTGAGTATCCCTAGTTGGTTTTCCATTGTGTTAGTCATGGATCCAAACTATCGACGACGATCACAAAATGAAGATAGGTTCATGTTGTTTGTTCTCCCTACAATACAAGAATCATCACAACCATCATCTAGTAAGAATCTCATACATACATCAAAACTGTCAGGAGCTGAGCGTGTTCATGAAATCTTAACAGACCACGAGAGCCTAAGTAAAAGGAACTTCCGAATGGAAGTTAGTGTTTTCCAAACTTTGGTCAATAAGTTGCGTGAGAAGCAACTACTTGCTGATTCAAGAGCTCATGCTTCGTTTCCTGTAAAATAGGTCACGTGAATGGAATCCTAAGGAATTCTTCCTTTACTTTCCCTCTGTGAACCAAAGAGCCACATAGGAATCAATCCTTAAGAAACTCAATTCTCCAAAATTCCTTTGTTCCCCTGCAATCCAAAGGGCCCTAAACTTTTGAAAACCAGATATTTAACCCCTCATAGTGGTTTTGTACCCGGTTTTGATTAGGTGGCGGTCCTAGCTAGCATCAGATGCTATTGTGATGTGAGGGCACATGTTCTTTTTTCCGGCCGTTGCATTGCGCTATTGTTCCTTGCTCTGCCGCCTCTACTATGCCCATCGTTCGTTCCTTGTTCGTTGGCTTCCTTGGCACAAAATTCCACTAGCTGAGCCGCCCACACCTTCCCTTGTCTCGGTGGTACATGCTGCTCCCTAGGTGGCCGGGCTAGGTGAAAGGATCAAGATGCCCAAGAGGAGGGTGAATTGGGCTAATTCTAAAATTCTTTGCAATAATTAAACCCTACACTTAGCCCACTTCACCCCTTGTGCCTAGAATGTGATTCTATTGATCTGCCACACAAAAGTTTTGCACCATAAGTTCCAAACCTACTCTAGTATGGCAATTCTAAGAATGTAAAGACAAGAATTGAATTGCTCAAATGTAAATGCTTAAAGTAAAGAGAAGAGAAGGAACGCGACAATATTTTACCGAGGTATCGGAGAGTCGCCACTCCCCACTAGTCCTCGTTGGAGCACCCGTGCAAGGGTGTAGCTCCCCCTTGATCCGCGCAAGGATCAAGTGCGCTCTATGAGTTGATTCTTCGACACTCCGTCGCGGTAAATCACCCACAACTGCTCACAACTTGAGTTGGGTGATCCACAAGCTCCGTCGGATGATCACCAAACTCCCAATCACCACCAAGCCGTCTAGGTGATGACGATCACCAAGAGTAACAAGCACAAACTCTCACTTGACCACAACAAGCCTAATGAGAAGGGTAGATGCACACTTGCTACTCTCCTTACACTAATGAGATCTTAATCTTGGATTCTCAAATCTCAATCACCTCACTAGGCTCTTGCTCTCCTAAGCACTCTCAAGGGTGTTTCCCAGCTGATCAAATGGGTAAGAGACCTCCTTTGGATGAATAGAGGAAGTATTTATACCCCCTCATTCAAAATGAACCGTTGGGAGGTTGCGTCAGCATTCTGTGGGGTGATCGGACGCTCCGGTCAAGGTGATCGGACGCTCCGGTCAGTTCTCCTCGCCATAGAGCCGTTAAGTTGTGACCGGACTCTGACCTGCGTCCGGTCAAGATCGGCCGGACGCGTCGATCCATGGCTGCTTTTGAACCTTCGATGTTGACGGGACGCTAGCACCCAGAGTCCCATTCACTTTGTTGTTCAGTCAGTCGATGGCCAAGAACCTAACCTAACCAAATATCGGTCAAGATCGACCGGACGCATCCGATCGATTCTCCTCTCTGGAACCTTCTTCGAGTTGGCCGGGACTCGGCGCCCAAAGATCCGGGTCACTTTTCACTTAGCGTCCGGTCACAACCAGACGACATCTCCTTGATCAAATGAACTCACCAGACTCTACTGCCAGCGTCCGGTCACAACCGGATCAGCGTCCGGTCAGCATTTGACCCTCCATTTAGTTCCAACTCGAAATCATATATGAATGAAGTTTGCTCCAATTGATGTTCGGGCTACTACTAAGCTACCTAGTGCTAAATTTGACAAGTGTGCACCACACCTAACCCACTAGACTCACCTAGGTCAAGCTACTAGTTTATACCCCCCTTAATAGTACGGTCAAAGGAAAAACAAAGTCCTAAACTACTCTAAGTGTCTCTTCAACACCAAACGACACTTAGAACTAGTATGTACTTAACCTTGTCGTCCATCCTTTGAAAACCAAAACGATTTCTATCGTAGGGGCATGACAACCATGATTGCCTAATCAATTACCATTACCATGACCTAACTTAATTACCTCTGCAAAACACACGTTGGTTATAGTAATCACGTATTATCATTAATCACCGAAACCCAACTAGGGGCCTAGATGCTTTCAATCTCTCCCTTTTTGGTGATTAATGACAATACAACCTCGAGTATGTAGAAGAGATGAGGTTTTCAACATGCTTGGTTCATATAAGCTTTTGACGATAAGAGCAAAGAAGTTAGACAAGCTTATATGACCCAAGCCAACATGGTGTACTCAATAGATATGAAATAAGCATGAGTACAAGAAGTAAAGCTCATTTGAATCGGAGTAAAACGCAGAAGCAAACCAAATGAGCATAATGAAGTGACATGACATATATAAAAATCAAAGTAGAGAGCACACATGTTACATATCACTTAAATATCACATTTCACATAAATATCACGCTCACACGTATATAGTTCAATGCATGAAGCCTGGTGCGACCTGTGACTCTATAGGTATCACTGAAGCAGGCGGCTCTGATGATGCAATAGATGAGGGGAGCGTCTCTGTAGTCCCAGTGACTAGAGCAACGGTGGTAGGAGCAGGGATATGTAGCTCTGGCGGTGTAGGCTGCCTTGTCAACTCACTGAATGTAGCACCAAGGCTCCTGGAAAACTAGGGTGTCAGTCACAAGCACTGAGGAGCTCTGAGTCGGTGTAAAGCCCGTAATGATAGGTGTGAAGTGTGGGGCTATCACTGGTGTTGACACCGTTTTTTGCACGTGTCAAAATGATCGGAGTGGACTGATCGGCAAGGGGAAAGTTACTGTATACTCTGATAACCGATGAAAGCCAGCTTGTAAAGATGGTGGCCGATAGCTGGTGGTGGTCGATGGAAAGGTTGATTTAGACTCGGGCGTTGCCGATGAGGTTGGAGGTGTTATTGTCGATGCCGATGAAGGGAGGCTTGAGGCTTGAAGACTACTGCCGATGAAACAGGAGTATGCCGATGAAGGAAGACTTGAAGACTACTGCTGGGTGAAACGAGGAGTATGCCGATGAAGGAAGACTTGAAGACTCTGCCGATGAAACAGAGAGTATGCCGATGGGAAGGAGGACGGTGAGATTTCCATCGTAATTGAGGCGGACGAGGGAAATAGATAGGAGTTGATTTCCTTTTCTATATTTGTTAGAGTATGACTCATGTAAGAGTCACGTGTTTCCTTAGATATGGGCTTGGTGTCCTAGTTGTGTTTGGTTGTGTCTCTTTAGATCGGGTATAAATATGGGCGAGGGCAATGTAATAGGGAGGAATCAATATCAAAACCAAGTTTTACTCCTATTTACATCTACTTATTTTTAGCGACTTCGTCAATTTGCATATTTTTCTTTTCTACGAGTTCTCATTGATTCGGCGAGTTGCATTGTCTCAAAGTCGACCTTCCTTCGGCGATTCTCGAGTTCCGCGTGAGTACCCTTGGCCGTGACTTTCGGGCGTATCGCTGTTGTCGGGACCAAAGTGCTCAGATATCTTCATCCTTGTCGATTAACAGTCAAATCGATCGCACGCCTCTGGATATCGATTCGGTATTAGCCCTTTGTGTTTGCGATCCACTTTTGCATCAACACATCTTTTGGCACGCCAGTGGGGACCAATCAATCCGATCAATATGTTCAATTCCGAGATCGATCGCGGGGAACATTATCGCGGTATCGAAGAAGATCTTAAGGAAGAAGCAGAGGCGGGCTATGGAAAAGGTAGAAGAAGAATACAGCGACTTTATGCAAAATCGTTTAGCTTTGAACAAGAGTGGACAAGTCATCCGTAAGCAAGATTTGCCGCTGCCTCGGCGGGTTACCTTGACTCAATCTGGTAAACTTCAAGAGATGGTTAATTACGCAATAAATCATGCTTTGATTAATCATTCCAATGTGCTTTTCCAATCACTGTTCATAATCTTTGTGGTTTGAACTCTCAAAGAAGGACAAGCGTCACCGCATTATGTTGGGCCTACCTATCACCAACCAGAACCGGCATCTGTCAATACTCCATCGGCTCCCTCGGCCGTTGTGGGTACAGAAGTTACTTCTTCTCCAAAGATCGCGGGTTTACCTAATATTCAATCTACACCGATACGATCGGATCCGGTACTACCGGAGGACGAATTCACTTTAATATAGATCTATCGGCGCCAGCTATCACCTATGTCAGTCCTGTGTCTCAAAATAGCCAGATTCACGCTAATTGGTGGGGATATGGTATGCCTCCGAGTCATCTGCTTTCAATCTGGATTACCTCAAGTGTTTGATGCGATGAGGAAAAGCTCCTATACCATCGGCTATTTCACGATGGCCCAAGTGCTCTCAATATGCCACAAAGCAACTCTTGTGCAACCAACTCCGGGGGTTTCGAGATGCCTTTGGTTCAAACGCCCAGTTCAAATCTATCGGCAAGCTTATCGCCGATACAAAGAAAAACCTCATATGAGTCAAACTGGGGTTGATTTTATGCCTCAAGTCGGTTATAATTATCCAACAATGTCAAGAAATTATCAGCCATCGATAAGTTTTGTACCGATGAGTTCTAATAATGGTTGGTCGGGACGATTTACTGCTCAAAGATACGATTCAAAGAAAATCGGATGGTTGCGAGGGATTCAACAAGGTCATATGCAAGTTTGGTTTTTGAGAATCAAGCATCGGCAACTTCACCGATGAATCCTTTCCAACAGGTTAATGGACCACAAGTAACGGCAAATATGTCGATTGTTTGGAGATCATGGGCCACAAAGATATGTGGAAGGATATCACGGTACCTCTGTAGAAATTCAGCCAGATTAAATCGGCAGGAGGTCGATGCTTTTTAAATAGATAAGATAGCGTAAATTATGAAGGATCGGTTTGGGATAAAGCCCAAGGTCAATACTTATTCTTATCGGACTCCATACCCTCCTCCGCATATGATTTAATTCCTCTCCCAAATCGGTACAAGGTACCAGATTTCACTAAATTCTCTGGGCAAGATGATACATCAACAATGGAACACGTCAATTGCTTCATTATTCAATGTGGAGAGGTAGCTAGCGAGAGATGAATTAAGGGTTCGATTATTTTCATCATCTTTATGCGGATCGGCATTTACATGGTTCATTTCATTACCACCGAATTCTATTATTACTTGGCTGATCTAGAAAAACAATTTCATAAGTATTTCTTTCTTTGGAATCCATGAAAAGAAGCTTACCGATTTGGTAAAATTGAGACAACAGTAATAATGATGAGTCGGTAGAAAGCTTTGTGCAAAGGCTAAGAGATGTAAAGAATAAGTGCTACAGATGCAGTGCTTCGGATGATCGGCACTTGCCGATCCGGCTTTCAAGGGTTATTGCCACATCTTAAAGATGATATGCTTCTCGAGTTTGAAAGTCTCGGTCATCTTGTGCAAAGGATTTCTGATCAAGACACTAGGGTTTTTGAACCTAAAAAGAATTGAAATAAAAAGTATCATTTGTTGAAGAAGTAGGAGATTCGATTACGATGAAGAACCGAGTTATCGGCTTGGTGAGTGGGTTAAGAATAAAAGGCCGATATCTTGTCCCTTTGGTCGAAAAGAGCGGAAAAAGTTTACCTTTGATATCACCAAGGCCGACAAGATATTTGATCTTCTGCTTCAAGAGGGCCAAATTAGTCATCACCTAATCATGTGATCCCATCGGCGGAAGAATTGAAGAAGATCTTGTAACGCAAATGGCATAATGCAACTTCACACAGTACAAATGAGTGCAAGGTGTTCAGGCAATAGTTACAATCGGCTATTGAATCTGGAAGAATTAAGTTTGGTACTTCCAATGCCCAGAGGCCGATGAAAATTGATCAACACCCTTTTCCAAAGAAATCTGTTTGGAGGCCAAAGGAAGACCAAGGTATTGACGTCGAGAGGTCACTGAGAAAAACGCGTCGTGTTGGATCCCCAACATCGGATAACTACCGATGATGCAAAAAGTAAGGGTTTGCTTGGGAGAAAGCGAGAGTTCCAAACAACCTCCTCGACCGGCATTGTGATTACTCATCGAAGGCGGCGGGGGTTGGCGCCAACGTAATGATCGATATCGACAACAACAGCAGGAAGAAAGACGTCGGGAAGAATGGCATCGGCATAAAGATCATTGAGGTGCCGTTTTTATCCATTCTTTGGGAAGAAGGTATTAAATTGTCAATCGTTGAAAATTGCCACGAGTGCAATGGTTATTATGGGGTCAATCGGTCGAAAGGAGGTTTCAACCGGCAATCGTGGTTTATTTATCAATGAGCCGATCGAGGCGAGCTTCATGCATGATCGGTCAAAGGCGACTTAGTGTACATGAAAGGCTTGGTAAACGCTACTGGATATTTTCCAAGGAATCAAGAGGAGCTTGAGGAAATGGCAAATGCAAGAGTTCCGTTGAGGAAATATTCTCTGAGGACCCTAATATACGCCGTGTAGAGTCAACTAGGACTGTTATCGGCCGGTTTGGAAAACCAAGTTTCCTCGATGGTGCGGAGGGTCCGACAAAGACGCAGAGAAGGAGGATGCAACGTGAGCGTCGGGAGGATTTATACCAAGAGGAAAATTCCTCCAATGAGAGGTCCGGTCATCGCGGTGGCAAGTAAAACACAAAAATAAGGGTCCATCGGCGAGATGTTAATATGGTATTCATATTGCCGATGGAGTTTTTGGCACTATCCGATAATGAGGAAGAAGTTGTTCTCTCTCGATCAAGTAGCTCAGTTGACACTAGATCCAATGATGGTCGTTTTTGAGAAACCTACCGATGACGAGAGACGATCTTAAGGCTTTGTTTGTGAAGGGCGAGAGTTGATGGGCACTGTGTCTAAGGTACTTATTGATGGAGGGGCTGCGATTAATATTATGCCTTATGTGATGTATTGGAAACTTGGTAAGGAGATCAAGACTTGACCAAAACCGATATGATCTTTGAAAGATTTTGAAGGCAATGTGTCACCGGCTAAAGGGGCGATGTCGTTGAATTGACCATCGGCAAAGAAACCTTTCGCCGACGACGTTCTTTGTTATTAACGGCAAGGGTGCATATAATCTGCTTCTAGGAGGGATTGATTCATGCTAATTGTTGTGTTCCTTCTACAATGCATCAATGCCTCGTCTGATGGATTGGGGTAAAGATTGAGGTTGTCCTGGTGATTCTTCTTATATCATCGCATCGGCGAATCGAGATACTTATGAGCGAACTAAATGCATATCGAGAGAAGCTTGGGAAAAAGAGTTCCTTAGAGTTGCTGATTATGAAATTCCACCGATCCAAGCGATGGTTCTCAAGAAGAGTTTTAATGGATAGGTTTGCCGATGATGGAAAATTAGGTCAAGGGTTCACATCGGCGATGATTTAGTAGAAGTAGATATCGGTGATGGCGATAGGCCAAGACCTACTTTTATTAGTGCTAAGTTAGATTCCAAGTGTAAGCAAAGAAATAATTGATGTGTTAAAAGAGTATAAAGATTGTTTTGCTTGGGATTATCTTGAGATGCTCGGATTAGACCGATCGGTAGTTGAACATCGGTTACCTATCAAATCTGGATTTCGCCACATCGGCTGACGGTAGCGGTACCGATGCAACCCTAATATACTTCCTGATATTAAGGCCGAAATAACTAAATTAATTGAGGCAAAGTTTATTCGGCGGTGTCGATATGCGAGTGGATCTCTAATGTGGTTCCTGCTTATAAGAAAAATGGAAAACTTCGTGTTTGTATTGATTTCGGGAATCTCAACAAAGCCACACCGATGGATGGCTATCCAATGCCGATTGTCTTGATTTATTGATTGATGTCAGCGGCCGAGCATCAAATTATCGACTTCATGGATGGTAATGCAAAGCTACAATCAAATATTCATGGTCGAAGAAGATATTCCCAAGACGCTTTCGGATGTCCGGTCATGTGGGGTTGTTTGAGTGGATAGTTATGACGTTTGGTTTGAAAAATGCCGCGCGCTACTTATCGAGAGCTATGAACTTTATTTTTCATGAATACATCGGCACATTAGTGGAGATTTACATTGATGATGTGGTGATTAAGTCCGGAGATATCACAAAACATTTAGCCGATCTCTGAAAGATACTAGAGTGCACAAGAAAGCATGGATTGAAGATGAATCCTAATAAATGTGCATTTGGTGTATCGGCGGGACAATTCTTGGGTTTCATGGTGCATCGGTGGGCATCGAAATCGAGAGGAAGTCTATTGATGCGATTAACAAGGTGGTTGCTCCTGTCAATAAGACCTGAATTGCAATCTTTGATCGGTAAGATTAATTTCATTAGAAGGTTCATATCTAATCTGTCGGGTAAGATCAAGGCTTTCATCCACTACTTAAATTGAAAGCCGATCGAAATTTGTATGGGGAGCCGAAAGCAAGCGAGCTAGCCCTCGATGAAATTAAGAAATATTTAACAAATCCTCCATTGCTAGTTCCACCTCAACACGGGAAGCCTTTTCAGTTATATTTGTCAACTGATGATACAGTTATCGGTTCAGCTCTTATTCAAGAATTTGAAGGGAAAGAACGTGTTATTTATTATTTGAGCAGAAGATTAGTGGATGCTGAGACGAGGTATTCGGCCATCGAAAAATTATGTCTGTGTTTATACTTTTCTTGTGTCAAATTAAGGCATTATTTGTTATCTGCCGAATGTACGGTCATATGCAAAGACGACGCATCAAATACATCTTTATCAATGCCGATATTAAGTGGTAGAATCGGCAAGTGGATTTTAGCATTATCGAATTTGAACTACGTTACGAATCGAAAAGCGCGCTTAAAGGGGCAAGTTATGGCTGATTTCGTCTCAAACATTGTAATCTGATGGACTCTCTCGGAGATTGCCCTTGGACACTTTTCTTCGATGGGTCCACATGTGGTGAAGGAGCAGTATCGGCATTGTGTTGATTTCACCTCAAGGAAGGAAGTATGAGTTTTCATTACCAATTGTTGCTACATCGACAAACAATCGAAATTGAATACCAAGCCTTGATAAAAGGGTTAGAATTATCAAGGAGATACGTGCGATCTTTGTTGAAATCTTTGGTGATTCTATGCTAGTTATAAATCAATTGGTGGAATTTATGAATGCCAAAGTGAAGCTTTGATTTCGTATTATGAAAGATGTTTGCAATTGTTGAAAGGATTTAGATATTTTCGTCTTGAACATATCTCTCGATTGCATAATGAGGAAGCTAATCGACTAGCTCAAAGATGCTTGAGTGGTCGACCTATTCAGAAGTGCTAACATCGGCGGTTGATACCGATGGATTTGGAGGAAGGAGATTGTCGATTATTTAAAGGATCCATATAGAAAGGTTGAGAGACGATATAAGGTTCCAAGCTACCAAATATGTGCTCCTCGATGATGAATTATATTATCGAACTATAGATGGAGTTTTACTTAGATGTGTTAGCGATAATGAATCGAAAAGCTTGATGGGTGAAATTCATGAAGGAGTGTGTAGAAAGGCGATCAATCGGCTTTCAAGATGAAGTGGATGATCGGAAGGAATGGGTACTATTGGCCGACTATTCTTGAAGATTGTTTTAAATATTTTAAAGGATGTCGGGGTGTCAAAAGTTTGGTAAGATTCAAAGAGCGCTGCATCGGTTATGAACCCTATAATCAAACCGTAGCGTTCGAGGATGGGCTATTGATCTCATTGGTCGATTTATCCGCCATCGAGTAAAGGACATAAATTTATTCTGGTTGCTACCGATTATTTCACAAAATGGGTTGAGGCAATTCCTTTAAAAAAGGTGACATCGGTTAATATGATTGATTTTGTGAAAGAGCATATTGTTTACCGATTTGGTATTCCTCGGACTATCACTACCGATCGTGGTACTATGTTTACATCGGAGAATTTGATGAGTTTGTTTGTAGGTATGGGAATTAAAGTTTTAAATTCTTCTCCATATTATGCTCAAGCTAATGGTCAAGTGAGAGGCTTCTAACAAAGGGATCATCAAACTCATTAAGCGCAAAATTGAAGAATATCCTAGGAGGTGGCATACGATGATTAAATGAGGCCTTGTGGTCATATCGGATGTCATGTCATGGTGCAACCAAAGTAACGCATATATCGGTTAGTATATGGACACGATGCAAGATTGCCTTGGGAAATTAAAGTTGGCTCTAGGCGAATACGTTCTCAAAATCACCGACACCGATGATTATAATACTCTTATGAAGGATGAATTGGAAGATGTGGCGGGTCATCGGTTAAGGGCTTTAGTTAGCATCAAGAGAATAAGAAAAGAGTAGCCGATGGTATGACAAGAAGGTGAAGGTAAAGGAGTTTGCTTGATGGAGATCTGGTCTGCGAATTGATTTTACCGATTGGGACTAAAAGTTCAAAGTTTGGAAAGTGGTCTCCTAATTGGGAAGGTCCATATCGGATAAATCGATCATTCTCGGTAACGCATATATTCTAGATACCCTCGAAGGGGTTGTGTTTCCCAGAGCATTAAATGGAAAATATTTAAAGAAATATTACCCTAGTATCCGGATGGATGCATAAAAGTATAAATTCGATAACAATCCCTATCGGCTAAAATTATGCAAGGATGTCAATGTCTCATAAAGTGCCGATACAATAAACAAGATTACAAGTTCAACAAGGATTGATAGCTAATATCGCACGCAGCGAATCTGGTGACTTCCTCCATTTCTTTGGTATCGCTCATCGCTGACACCTCCACGAGCTTGAGTTTTTCTTCATGGCCAAAGCTTTGCGAGCACGGATATCTCTTTTCTTCTTTGAAGGGCTTTGATGGCATTGGGTAGTCGGCTTTCTTCTTGTTGGGCATGAGTTAAGGCGCATCGACTTCTTTCAATTCAATTAATAGAGCCATCTTCCTTGCCGATAAATCCAAGATTTTCTCGCTTAAGTTCAAGACCGAAGTCGCAAAGTTGCCGATGCCCTTGTGCTTCTCATCGGCAATTTGTTTCAGTTTGTAGCATCTCTTCTTTGAGTTGAGCTGAGTCGCTCTATCGGCAAATACGTTGAGCAGCCCGTTGATATTGTAGTTGGCGGCTTTCTAAATGGGTCATTGGGAAGAGTACTTCTTCAACATCGGCAGGGACCTCGCCACGGATTGTTTTGAAAATTGCCTTTATGGGTCCGAGTCATCTACCGGTTGGGTGGTATCCTGCAGTAGCAAGTTCGGAGAGCTTCCAACTTGGTCTTAGTTTCTGCCGATATTGTTCCCAAAGGCAAGGAAGAACTTGTTTCCTCTCCATCATCGTCGAGAGCGTCAATAGCAAAGGAGAATAGGTTGTTTGGGGAGTCTTGTTCTGAGGAAAAGAAAAGGAGGTCGAGTTAAGGATAAGTATGAGTATTGTAAATCGGCTAGGTTAATCGGTTTACTGCTTTCAAGGCAATTTCACATGCTTGACCGGAGGAAGCAACCTTGGAGTATGCCGTGTGGGGGATCGGTGAGCTTGCCGATGGGATATCCTCTGTAACTTCATCGGTGGTTGGCTCTTGAGGTATGATGACCGATGACATTAGGGGCGTATGTAGGGATCGGCATGGACCTTTGTCGTTTTGGTGTGCCTCGGATCTGTTAAAGCTTTGCGCTTTGCTTGGGCATCGGCAACGATTGGTCAGGGGCATCGGCACTTGTTGGTTGTGAAGCTTGGATATCCGTGCGCTTGCCGATGTACCCAATTGTTGCTTTGCAAAACAAGTGTAAGGTATAATATTTAACAGATAAAATGAAAAGTCAAGAGGATACCTCTGAAGGTTTGTCAAAAGAAGTGGTGCTTGATATCGGAGGAATTGCCGATGACGATCCAAAGCAGCAGCCTCTTACCCCGATGGTTAATGTTAATACGGCTTTGTGATCGGCATAAGTAGAAATAAACAAGGTTGTTACCTTGAATGCCTTGACCAAGGTTGTAGCAAAGAATGATGGAGTGGCCCTAGTCAGAGCCAATTTGGACTTAGAGGTGATGGTCTTGGTACGGATCTTCCGGTGAGTCAAAGCGATTAAGGTGGGGCGTTGTAGCCGATTGATGATATCGGAGAAACAAAGTTGAAGATCGAAGGGTTTCCCACTTTTGCTCGCAGATGATGGTCTTTGGGTTGTTAACTTTGTCATAAGAGAGTCGATTCTTGATATATGAAGGAAAAGCGAAGGAGTTAAAAGAAACTTCTTCGTCGTCGGGGATGGCATATTCGAGTTCGATCATGTGCCGATATGTGTGAGCGAAGTTGCAAACGATTGTTCCTTCCACTCTCGCCACCATTGCTTATATGACTTCGGTGATGAAGGATCTTGGCGTCCGTGTGGATATATCAACATCTCGTAGTATCGGGCATCGGGGAGAGTTGTACTACCTTGTTCCATCTGTTCCACGGTGATTGTTTCCACAGGTTTGATCACATCGGCAAAGCAAAGTTTGATTGGCGATTGCCCCAAAAGCCAATTGATTGGGATCTTGCCGATGGATTGTAAAATTCATACGTAATGTTGGTGTTTTTCCCGTTACCAAATGTATTTACTGGAATTGCCCTGGGAGTAATGATGGCCATCATGAGTTCCTTATCCTGATTCAGGGTGTCATCAGCAAAGTTGAAAAGAAGGGAGAATCTATTTTCTTCGTCAATATAAGGTACCCAGGCCCTATGATCACGAGAAAGACCATTGTAGAAGCTTTCGAAGAATCTGCCGATCTGGTCTTCATTGGCCTCTGTTCCAGGAAGGACAATTATGGCTTCACCAAAATTGAGGGGTGAGCGTGTTGCCGATTCATCGTCCCCGACCACATGGTCTTCAGCAATTTCTCGTGGGAATTGTTGGGCAAAAAAGTCCCATTGCAAACGTTTGTGCATATGTGCATTCAACCACATGTTGATAAACCACCACGGGCCTCCTAGGTTGCCGATGGGTTCGCCAAGTAGAAGTTTCTGAGACACTTGATGAAGAAGATGATAAGTGGAGCTCAGAAGGTATCGGCCAAGAGGAAACCTTACACCATTAGCCAAAAGTTTAGCTGTGGGGAGGAAGGCGTTGGTTGGTCCTACTGATCGACCACAGAAAATAAATTTTTCTAACCACATATTCAAGAATGTGGCATGTTCCCTCTGGTTAAGTGTCCCGGTCTTTTGGTATTCTTGAATGTACCCCGTCCAACCGCCGATGTTGCGGGTATTCACCATATATTCAGATTTTCTACCATAGATGGAGCCTTCATCGGCAGTTGAAATATCCAAGCCAGTGAGCATGTGGACATCGGCAAGTGTGGGAGTAGATGGGTCATGCCCAAACATAAAAGTGTTTGTTGTGTCTGACCAGAAGTAAGCAGCTGCAATCATCATTGATTCATTCTTCTGCATATCGGCAATAGATAGCCTAATGCATTGGTCTAACTTCTGTTCTGCCCAGTATACTTGCATCGATCTATTAACCCTCAAGTACCAATCTTTCCACCCTTTGGTGGTCTTGGGCCAAGATCGGAATGTGTCTTTCCATAAATTCGTAGAGAAATTTTGGGCTCTAAAAGGATTCTCATTAACCTCTCGCATTAATCGGATCGGTTGGATCTGGGTTGCCCATTGGTCCTAGGCATTGGACATGCGGTGATCGGTTGGAATAACTAATTTGTTGCTTGCAGCTTCCTAAGTTTAAAGGATCCGGAGAACAAAAGAAAGGAAAAATCACCAATCGTGTGGGATTTGCGAAAACTAGGGGATCAAAGTAAAAGGTAATGGAAGTGGAGCGAACCGCAGGGGCGTTGAAGTTGATTGCCATTATCTTGAGGAAGATGGGGCACGAGCCGGAGACTTGAGGTTAACGCCGGAGAAGAGTTCTTGTTGGTTGAGGTCGCATAGCTTGTTGTTAAATCGAGTCGCCATTTCGAAAGAAAATGTCAAAGATTGGGGTCTCGAGGGTAGAAGACGAGTGTTCCGGAGGAATCTATTTATAAGCCGCTTGGGGTAGGGGTATTTTGGACTTATCTCTATACCGCATGCATGTAGGTCGAGGTGGTTCGGATGGATATAGTAACTGTTACGCACGATAATCGTGGGATTGCATGATGAGTTGATGGCAAGTAATCATGATTTGGAAGAAGTATCGGTGCAGGATATTTTAATTCTCAAAACGACAAACATTATCATGTTAAGATCTTGCCGATGGGTTATTGTTTTGGTATCTTGATCATAATCAAGGCAAGAGTGGTTGGTGATTGTGCGATGTTTATCGAAGTCGTGAATCGAGATTAGATTTGATTGGATTTGATAACAGATCAAGTTTTGGCTTGGAGAATAAGTTACGGTAATCGGGCGAAGGCAAATGTTATCTGGAGTAAATTTTGGAGCATTAATGGTTTTATACTCCGAATTGGGGGCATGTGTTGACACCGTTTTTTTTGCACGCGTGTCAAAATGATCGGAGTGGACTGATCGGCAAGGGGAAAGTTATCAGATACTCGATAACCGATGAAAGCCACTTGTAAAGATGGTGGCCGATAGCCGGTGGTGGTCGATGGAAAGGTTGATTTAGACTCGGGCGTTGCCGATGAGGTTGGAGGTGTTATTGTCGATGCCGGAGTGAAGGGAGGCTTGAGGCTTGAAGACTACTGCCGGCGAAACAGGAGTATGCCGATGAAGGAAGACTTGAAGACTACTGCTGGAAACGGGGAGTATGCCGATGAAGGAAGACTTGAAGACTACTGCCGATGAAACAGGGAGTATGCCGATGGGAAGGAGGATGGTGAGATTTCCATCGTAATTGAGGCGACAGGAAATAGATAGGAGTTGATTTCCTTTTCTATATTTGTTAGAGTATGACTAATGTAAGAGTCACGTGTTTCCTTAGATATGGGCTTGGTGTCCTAGTTGTGTTTGGTTGTGTCTCTTTAGATCAGGGTATAAATATGGAGCGAGGGGCAATGTAATAGGGAGGAATCAATATCAAAACCAAGTTTTACTCCTATTTACATCTACTTATTTTTTGGCGACTTCGTCAATTTGCATATTTTCCTTTTTACGAGTTCTCATTGATTCGGCGAGTTGCATTGTCTCAGTGCGACCTTCGGCGATTCTCGAGTTCCGCGTGAGTACCCCTTGGCCGTGACTTTCGGGCGTATCGCTGTTGTCAGGACCAAAGTGCTCGTATCTTCATCCTTGTCGATTAACAGGTCAAATCGACTGACACGCTCTGGATATCGATTCGGGTATTAGCCCTTTGTGTTTGCAGATCCACTTTTGCATCAACAACTGGCGAAGCAAACCACTGGGACACCTGCTCTGTAGGTGAAGCAAACTGTGTAGCTGGCTATCCCTAACTCTGAAGCCAACTAGGCTATAAAGCTGGAGTCACTGAAGTGGTGGCAGGCTGACCAAGTTGTGGTGTAGACGGTGGCGGTGCAACCCCAATAGCAGTGACAATATGCTGCATAAATCCAAGTAACTGCTGCTGCATGAGGAGCTGCTGCTGCTGCATGGCCTGCTGCTACTGCTGTATGGCCTGCTGCTGTCTCTAGAACTCGTTCTGTCTAGCCTGAACCTGTGCTAGAGTAGTTGCGGTCTCCTGGGCCTAGCGAGCCTGATCCTGCCTCATCCGCTCAAGAATAGCAAGAAGAGCGGGGTCTGTCTGTGGTGGCTGGGGTGGAGCTAAGCTAGAGCCATCGGCCTCACTATCATGTTGTCGAGGAGGCATCTGAGGGATATCCTAGTAGTTATCATATGAACTGTCACTGGGGTCGCTCTCAACCATACCCTCCTGCTGAGCATCTAGTTGCTCCTCCTCTATCGCTGCTACGCCCTTGATGATCTCATCTTGCTGGGCTATAGTCTCTGGCACCTCTGGGCGATGACGCGACTGACTAGGTGTCCTCGCACTGCTGTGACGGAGCATCTGGGTCATGTTGTATGGAGGAAAGTCAGTAGTAGCACCAGTATACTCTGCCATAGTCTCTGGGGACTTCACTGTAACTGCCTTGCGAATCAAGAATATGATCCAGTGAGCATAAGGCAAGAGTGTCCTTCATCAAGAGTGTCCTTCTATGACCTCTGAACCCCTCTGCAAGAGTGTCCTTCATCTCTGATAGAATAACATCCCAGATATTAAAAAATGTCTGCTAGATCAGAGAGTTCATCAACCATAACTGAATGTGAGTCAATCCCTCGCGATAGCCCATCCTCGAAAGCAGGGTCCCCCTCATGATAGCATCAAGCAACCTAGCTGTAGGAGTAAGATCCCTAGGTGTTCTGCTCGACCCCTCGCCAAAAGGCTCTGTGAAGCAGGGTCTGACCAAGTCTGTGGGTGGCACAAGACTGCCGTGAGGGCGTCTGGGAGGCTCTGTCTGACCATAGCAAACCTCATGTAGGCAAATGGGTGCCTCTGGAATCCTGAGAATCTCTCTGACCCTGTAACTCATCAGCCTGTAGTCACGGCCTCTGAATGCAAAGTGAATGAATCTGTGGTCCGGGTCAATCCAAAGTGAAGCATAGAATTCATGGACCCATGATGGAACATATCGGCCAGTCCGTCCAAGTAAGTCTGTTAGCCCTGGTAGATAAGATAGGTGAGAGTGGATCTGCTCTCCTACTGCTGCAATAACTGACTCAATAGAGCAAACTCGCTGAGATCTGAATGCAACCCCACTGTTAAGATATGCATTATAGAAATCCTCCTGCAGTGGTGTATAGAATCCCTCTGAAGCACGCTCATCCCGCCTCGGTGGAAACTAGTCCTCAAACTGCACAAATTGAACTGCTGCACCTGCTTGGCTGTGGCAGCCCTCAAGTCAAGATGAGTCACTGGAGGCAGACCCTGTGGTCTGGGAGGCGGACGAGAACCCCTCTGCTATGTCTCTGGCCTCGGTGTCACCTGAGCATGAGTACGACCAGAGCATCGTAACTATGGCTGAGGTGCCTGCTCTATCTCCTCGGTCAGCTCTACCTCCTGAGTCTGCTCTGTCTACTAGGTGCCCTCTGATTGCTCTGCTGACTGTGTCTACTGCTATGGCTCCCCCTGAGGCCGACTCTCCTCTAAAGCGACCCGCCGTCCTTCAAGCATGACAGTCCTAGCTAGACTACCATGATAACGCTCAACCTGCTCGACGGCGGCCCTCTGAGCTGGTGAAAGCTGGTCTACAATGCGAACACCACTCCGAGCTCCTCCTCTCTCTACACGCTCTATGGTGGCTGCAACTCCTGCTGCTCTCTCAGTATCAGCATCTACAAACTTGCACTTCTTCGTCATAAGCTTCTTCGCCTTGCCTTTCACCTCAGCAGACAAGTGAGGCGGAGGTCTCGGATCCTCATCACCTAGACCACCTCCGGCGTTCTTGACACATGCCATTGCTAGAGTTGAAAAGAACTGCTGCCACTGACAAGAACCGACTGCCAACTGACACTTCTGAGGCTTGGCCTCGTTCCATACTCGTGGGCTTGGCCCTGAGTTATCTGACAACTGCCAACGTGACCTCAACAACACCGACTCATTGCACGATGGAATAGATTAGATATATGAATAATTTCAATATACATTTAGAGATATGAAACCCTAAGAAGCAAGCAATAGATACGAAATTAGATGCGATGGCTTGCTACCTGACGAATCGGTGACCGAAGAGAAGAGGAACGAATCACGGGGAACCACCGGGTCGGCAATTGGACGTCTAGGGTTAGGGTTGCGATGCAACGGCCGATCAATGCAAGGTAGGCGCGGTGGATTGGAGATCGGTGTGTGGGCATGGTGCAATCACGGTGGAGGAGGCACAGGTGGCGGTGCTGGTATGCTGTGGCTCGGGCGTGGTCAAGCGGCGCTGCTGTGGTGCTTGGCGGCGCGGAGCAGAGGTGCGGGCACGACGGCGCTAGGGCGCGGCTGTGTGGGAGCGGCATAGGCGGTGCGCGGGGCGAGCGGCGGTGCGCTGGCATGGGGAGGCACAGTGCACCGTGGGACAGCGACGCTGCAGGCGGCGGCTAGGGCACGGGAGCGTGTCATAGTTATATGGTGGCCCCCACGTGATGGATAAGGAAAGGAGAAAGAGTTGGAGACCCACACGGCTTCTACTTACCAGACACTCCGGTGGCAACGACCGGACGCTGCCACCCGGAGTCCGGTCGACAACAGAGAGGTCCAAAACCTCCCAAGTCACGACCGGACGTGTCCGGTTAACCCTGATCGGATGCAGCCAGAGTCCGGTCCACGTTGTGTTCATCTTCTTGGCTTGACCGGACACAGGACCACCATCTGACCGGACAAAGGGAGAACACTGTTTCAGCGTCCGGTCACTCCTTTGCTCTTCTGTTCACCTCCTGTGAACTAACCGGATGCTAGAATTCAGAGTCTGGTGCAGCGTCCGGTCACCCTTTTTTAGCAAATCTTTAAAGTTCTTTCGCGCTGCCTGTTCCCAATCAAGTCCCAACTTTAATAAGACCCAAATAAACACCAATTGGGATTGATGTGAGTGACCTCTCTCAAACCCTTAAAATTTTCAAAATATTTTGCCTTAGGCTATACTTCTTTGTAAGAAAATAGGCAATAAAAGGGTAATCGAAAGAAAACAACAAAACAACACTCATGCATATGCAATGCAATACTCGAAATTAATTCTAGTTGCTTCTCAAGTTTGATCCAAGGTTAAGCTTCTTCACACGTTTTTTGAAGGTTATCTTAACCATGTTAGACAAGCCCTAAATGCATTACCAAAAATTAAACATGTTGTATATTACAATGCAACGCAAGAGACAACACAAGCTCATTTTCTAGTGAAGTTACTAAAATTCAGCACATTGAGCACATTCCTCAACCAACAAAATGTATCCTCATCTAGCGGTTTAGTGAAGATATCCACCAATTAATTCTCGGTCCTTACACCTTCTAGTGATATATCGTTCTTAGCAACATGATCTCTAAGAAAGTGATGGCGGATATCTATGTGCTTGGTGTGAAAGTGTTGAACCAGATTATTAGCAAGCTTTACCGTACTCTCATTGTTACACAAAAGAGATATCTTTTCTAGAACTATACCATAGTGTAGCAAAATTTTCTTCATGTAAAGTATTTGTGTACAACAAGCACCCGCGGCAATGTATTCCGCTTCGGCGGTGGACAAAATCACACTATTTTACTTTTTAGAGGACCAAGACATAAGTGATCTACCAAGCAAATGGCACCCTCCGGATGTGTTTTTTCTATCAACTTTGCAACCAGCATAATCCAAATCGAAATAGCCAACTAATTCAAATCTAGCTCCTTTGGGATACTAAAGGCCAATGCTTGGTGGGTGCTTAATGTACCTAAGGATTCTTTTAACGGCAATCAAATGAGCTTCCTTAGAATGAGCTTGAAATCTAGCAGACATACACACACTAAATATGATGTTGGGCCTAGATGCAGTTAAATATAACAAGCCACCAATCATAGAGCGATAGATAGTTTGATCAACCATTTTACCTCTCTCATCTAGGTCGAGATGTCCATTAGATGACATTGGTGTCTTGATTGGCTTACATTTATCCATATTGAACCTCTTGAGAAGATCATTGGAATACTTTTCTTGTGAGATGAAAATCCCTTCTCTCATTTGTTTGACTTAAAAACCAAGAAAGAATGTAAGCTCTTAAATTATTGACATCTTGAACTCCTTCGACATCAATTCACCAAACTCTTTGCAATAATCTTCATTTGATGATCCAAAGATGATATCATCAATATATACTTGACAAATGAAGATTTCTCCATCAAGCTTCTTAGCGAATAGTGTGGTGTCGACCTTTCCAATGGTGAAGCCCTTCTCAATGAGGAAATCCCGAAGGCATTCATACCAAGCTCTTAGGGCTTGCTTAAGCCTATATAGCACCTTGGACAACCTATAAACATAATTAGGATATCTAGGGTCTTCAAATCCGGGAGGTTGATCAACATAGACTAGTTCATTTATAAAGCTATTTAAAAATGCATTTTTAACATCCATTTGATATAATTTCATTTCATGATGCGATGCATATGCAAGGAGGATACGTATGGCTTCAAGTCTTGCAACCGGTGCAAAGGTCTCTCCAAAATCCAACCCATCAACTTGAGAGAACCCCTTTGCAACTAGTCTTGCCTTGTTCTTCACTATAACGCCTTAATCATCTTGCTTGTTGCGGAACACCCACTTTATTTGAATGACTCTTGCACCCTGTGGTCGCTCTTCAAGAGTCCAAACTTCATTGTGAGTGAAGTTGTTCAACTCTTCATGCATAGCATTGATCCAATCCGAATCTTGAAGAGCTTCTTCTACATTCTTAGGTTCAACACAAGAGACAAAAGAGTGATGTTCAATAAATGAAGCAAGTTTTTGAGATTGAGTCATTACACCCTTTGAATGACTCCTATCATGCGATCTTGTGGATGAGCTTGTAGTAGAGGTGAATTTCTTCTTTCAACAACTTGAGGGGGAGGTTGTGGAGCATCAACATCTTGTGCTTGTGCCACCATTTGATCATGAGAGATATGAGTATCTTCATTTTCTACTCTCACATCTTTATTACCATCTTATGTCACATTTGATGAAGAAGGTGGATCAATCACTTATATATCATCTTCATCATCTTTAGGCTTGATGTCTCCAACCGGAATGTTCTTCATGGCCTCCCTCAATGGTTCATCACCTATATCATCAAGATTCTCATGTGCTCCAAAGGAGCCGTTAGATTCATCAAATTCCATATCATATGTTTCTTCAACCAAGCTGGTGACATGATTAATACTCTATATGCTTTGGACTTTGATGAGTAACTAATAGGAAAGTCAATATCACAACGTTTTTTAAACTTCCCTAGGTGTTGCCGCTTCTTGTAGATGTAGCATTTGCAACAAAACACCCAGAAGAATGAGATGTCCGGCTTCTTCCCATTGAGCAACTCATAAGGTGTCTTGCCAAGAAACTTTTAAAGGAATAGGTGGTTGGATGCATAACATGCGGTGTTGATAGCTTCCGCCCATAGAGCTTCGGGTGTGTTATACTCAACAAGAATTATTCTTGCTAGAGTGATAAGTGTCCGGTTCTTTCTCTCAACTACACCATTTTATTGAGGAGTGTATGTTACGGAGACCTCATGCTTGATCCAACTTCATCACAATAAGCTTCAATGTTTGTGTTGTCAAACTCTTTTTCATTATCACTTCTTATCTTCTCGAGCTTTACTTCAAACTCATTTTATGCTCTCTTGGCAAACTTCTTGAAACATGATGCAACTTCGGTCTTCTCATGAAGAAAGAACACCCATGTATATCTAGAGTAGTCATCAACAATCACAAGACAATAAAGATTTCCTCTCAAACTCTTGTAAGTTATTGGTCCAAATAAGTCCATGTGAAGGAGCTCTAGCACTCTTGTTATTGACATAAAAGCTTTTGTAGGATGATTATTTGCAACTTGCTTGCCGGCTTGACATGCACTACAAAGCTTGTCCTTCTCAAATTTCACATCCTTCAACCCTCTCACCAATTCATTCTTCATAAGCTTCTTGAGTGAACTCATCCCAACATGAGCAAGTCTTCTATGCCATAGCCACCCAAGTGATATTTTGGTGAATAGGCATGTCTTTAAGTTAGCATCTTTAGAGGTGAAATTCACTAGATATAGGTTGTTGTATCTAAATCCCTTGAATATAACTTGATCATCATCTTTCTTAGATACAACCACTTCTTTCTCGGTAAACAAACATTGGAAACCAAGATCACACAATTGTCCAACGGATAGCAAGTTAAAGTTCAATGAAGCAACATATAGGACATTTGAGATTGAATGATCATTTGATATTGCCACTTTGCCCAATCATTTGATTTTGTCCTTTGAGTTATCACCAAATGTTATTATTTCTTGGCCATTAACTTCTTCATCTAGTGAGGTGAACATACGAGGATCATCAGTCATATGTTGAGTGCAACAACTATCAATTACCCAATGACTTCCACCGGTCTTGTAGTTCACCTACACATAAGAGATCAAGCTTGTTTAGGGACCCAAACTTGTTGAGGGCCCTTGACTTTCTCAACAAGTGACTTTGCAATCTAAATTTTTTGGCCTATTCTTGTTGGGAGGTCCTAAGAACATGACTTTCATTTTACCACTAGAATCTTTTCTAAGCATGTAATGAGCATTGAAAGCAAATGGTCTAGCATGCTTAGAAAAGGGTTGTGGTGGTGGAGTTTGACACTCACGGGCAAAGTGACCTTCTTGTCCACACTCAAAACACCTCTTTGGCTTTGGCTTTGACTTGTGTTGTTATTGGTGTTGAGCTTGAGCCTTCTTCTCTTGATGTGCCAAGTATCCAATTCCACTTCTATCCATCGTCATGACGGTGTTCATTAGTAGCTAACTTTAAAGATGTTGACCTCTTGTGAATTTGCTCAATCCGGTCTTCACTTGTTCTTTTTCTAACTTGAGCTTCTTGTTCTCTTCTTTGAGCTCATCATGATTTTTCTCCTTCTCGAGTCTCTTGTTCTCTTCCTTAAGCTTCTCATTCTCAAGAGCTAGATCACTATCATGGTCAAGGTTCTCTATCACAATGGTGTTGGTGGTTGATAGCTTTTTAAGATCTTTCTTGAGCTTCTCATTCTCATCCTTGATCTTGACATACTCATCATAGTTATCGGACTCAACCACTTGCTTGCCTTTGCTACTAGAACCTTACTCAATGCTCTCAATAATTAAAATCATCACATGATGTAGCTATATCAATCTTAACAACATGGTTAGTAGTATCATGTGGCTCATTGGATAAAAACTCATGAGAGACGACAAGATTATCATGATTAACCTTGAGGTTGGTATACTCTTCTTTTAGCATATTATAGCTAGTGATGAGCTCATTATGTATCCTCTCAAGTTTATCATGTTTTTCTTTAAGCTCTTTTTTAGAAGATTTGAGCTCCTTGAGTTTGGATGACATAGCATCATTTGCTTTTCTAAGCTCAACACTAGCCTTTTCCGCTATGTCACATTTAGCTAAAAGAGAGTCATTCTTAAGTTCTAACTTTTCATTCTTAGCTCTTGACTTTCTAATGATCTTAGTGTATTAATTTAGCAATTTAACAAGATCATCGTATGAAGGTGATTCAAATTCATCATCATCACTATCGCTATCATCATTGCTAGAATGTTCATCACCATTACTTTCATCATCATTTAATACCTTTCGTTCAACATTGGCCATAAGACATAGGTGTATAGAGGATGATGGCGGTGGTGTCGGTGAAGATGATGAAGAATCAATTACAATAGCGGCCACCTTCTCATTCTCACTATCATCATCGGATGAGCAACTTGATGAATCAATATTCATGAGCCAATCACCGACGATGTATGCCTTGTCAGTTTTCTTCTTGTGGAAATCCTTCTTCTTGTATGGCTTGTTTTTCTTCTTCTCATCATTATCTTCATCACTTGAGTCATCTTTCTTGCCCTTGTACTTCTTCTTATACTTATCTTTCTTGAGCTTGGGCATTGATGAGCTAGATGACCAAGTTCTCCACAATTATAGCAATCTATCAGATTGGCTTCCTTCTATTGCTAGTGAAGAATTTCTTTTTCTTGCCATCAAACTTGACACCGTTCTTGTTAAACTTCTTTAGCATCTTGGCGGTTCTTCTCACCATGAGAGCAAGACTTGCATCATCAATTTCATCATCACTTGAGCTCTCATACTCAACTCTTGCTTTGTCCTTCTCTTGGCTAGCCTTGAATGTCAAGTCTTTGTCTTTTTCTTGGTAGAAGAAGAGTCATCTCGTGGTGTGATGTGCATATACATCTCATGATTATTGATCTTTCCCAAGTTTTGAGTTGGTGTAGCGGTGGAAAGATCACCTTGATGAAGCACGGTCACAATGTGTCCATATTTGTCAATGGGGAGAACACTCAAGATCTTTCTTACAACATCAGATGGTTGCATTTGTGTAAGTCCAAGCCCATTGACTTCCTCTACAAAAACATTTAAGCATGAGTACATTTTATTTGCACTTTCTTTAGGAAGCATCTCGAAAGAATTAAGCTTTTTCATGACAAGATGATAGCATTCCTCACGCTTGCTCTGTATTCCCTCATGGAGCGCACAAATGTTCGATCATAGTGCATGGGCGTCCTTGTGGTTCCTCACATGGTTAAACATATCTTTGCAAAGGCCTCTAAAGATGGTGTTTCTAGCCTTTACATTCTATTTTTCGTAATTCACTTTATCGCCTTGAAGATGTGCGGGATCCCTAGGTTTTGGAAAACCTTAAGAGGCGGCTCTAAGAATTCTAACATCTAGATCTTCTAAATACGTCTCCATGCGAATTTTCCAATAAGGAAAATCATGTCCCTCAAAAATAGGAGGAGGTCCATCCCCGTGGGACATCTTTCACTAGACGGTTAAGCCTAAATACGTGAGCACAAGGCTTTGATACCAAATAAAAGGATCAAGATGCCTAAGAGGGGGGGGGGTGAATTGGGCTAATTCTAAAATTCTTTGCAATAATTAAACCCTACACTTAGCCCACTTCACCCTTTGTGCCTAGAATGTGATTCTATTGATCTACCGCATAAAAGTTTTATACCCTAAGTTCTAAACCTACTCTAGCATGGCAATTCTAAGAATGTAAAGACAAGAATTGAATTGCTTAAATATAAATGCTTAACGTAAAGAGAGAAGGAACACGGTGATGTTTTGCTGAGGTATCGGAGAGTTGCCACTCCCCAGTAGTCCTCGTTGCAGCACCCGTGCAAGGGTGTAGCTCCCCCTTGATCCATGCAAGGATCAAGTGCTCTCTATAGGTTGATTCTTCGACACTTCGTCGCGGTGAATCACCCACAACCACTCACAACTTAAGTTGGGTGATCCACAAGCTCCGCCGGATGATCACCAAACTTCCGATCACCACCAAGCCATCTAAGTGATGGCGATCACCAAGAGTAACAAGCACGAACTCTCACTTAACCACAACAAGCCTAATGAGAAGGGTGGATGCACACTTGCTACTCTCCTTGTACTAATGAGGCCTTAATCTTAGATTCTCAAATCTCAATCACCTCACTAGGCCGTTGCTCTCCTAAGCACTCTCAAAGGTGTTTCTTAGCTGATCAAATAGGCAAGAGACCTACTTTGGATGAATAGAGAAAGTATTTATACCCCCTCATTCAAAACGAACCGTTAGGATGTTGTGTCAGGATTCTGTGGGGTGACCGGACGCTCCGGTCAAGGTGACCGGATGCTCCGATCAGTTCTCCCCATCATAGAGCCGTTAAGTTGTGACCGGACTCTAACCTACGTTCGATCAGCACTGACCGGACGCGTCTGGTCATGAAAACTACTCTTTGAAACCTTACTGATGTTGACCGGAAGCTGGCACCCAGAGTGCGGTCACTTTGCTGTTTAGCGTCCGGTTAGTTACCGGAACCTGTCAGCTTCCGGTCAGCACTGACCGGACGCGTCCGATCAGGATTCTCCCTCTCTGGAACCTTACTAGAGTTGACCGGACTCTGGCGCCCAGTGTCCGGTCGCAACCAGGAGACATCTCCTTGATCGAATGAACTGACCGAACTCTACTGCCAGTGTCCGGTCACAACCGGATCAATGTCTAGTCAATATTTGATCCTTCGTTCACTTGCAACTCGAAATCATATGTGAATAAAGTTTGCTCCAATTGATCTTAGGGCTACTCCTAAGCTACCTAGTGCTAGATTTGATAAGTGTGCACCGCATCTAACCCACTAGACTCACCTAGATCAAGCTACTAGTCCATACCCCCCTTAATAGTACGGGCAAAGGAAAAACAAAGTCCTAAACTACTCTAAGTGTCTCTTCAACACCAAACAACACTTAGAACTAGTCTGTCCTTAACCTTGTCGTCCATCCTTTGAAAACCGAAACGATTTCCATCGTAGGGGCATGACAACCATGATTGCCCAATCAATTGCCATTACCATGACCTAACTTAATTGCCTCTGCAAAACACACGTTAGTTATAGTAATCACGTATTGTCATTAATCACCGAAACCCAACTAGAGACCTAGATGCTTTCACTAGGGAGTTTACAGTCACGTAAGTTGGCGGCATGGTCCCAAGTCCCAACCCGCACCATAGCTGCACCGTGTACGTCGCCGACCACATCGCCAACACAAATGCCTTGTTGCCACGCCCAAAGCCGCGTTGAATGCCGCCGTCGCATGAGAGCGCTCTGTCGCCGATGCAGCTAGTTGCCTCGTGCTAGAGCACCGCCTCCTATGCACACTAGCCAGCAGCACGCGGCTCTCGATGGTGGACATGAACTTTGGTGGCAGCACAACGGAGTCACCCTTGACTAGGTCCAGATGGATGTTCACACTATTGGTACCCACTATCAGCCAGAGGGAAGGCCTAGACCCTAGGCGAACTTGAGCAGCTGGCAGCTACGAGTTCATCATCACCGTGATGCTGTCATAGTTCATGTTCATGTACACCAGTGCACCATGAACCACGGTGCGTGACCGGCGAGCCACTCAGGGACGCTTTCATGCTCCTTCCAAAGGTTACAACCGAGCCCTCCTTGTGCAGTCGTGCTTGAATGGCGCGAGGCCCAGCTCGATAAGGCCGCAGACGCTGATGGTCAAGAATGCAACGACATGCACGCCGATCTCCCTGCTGGCATCTAATTCTACCCTGTTCGTTTGACTGATAAGCCATGGCTGAAAGTACCGTTGGCTAATTTGTTGTGAGAGAAAAATATTATTTATTGGCTGAAAAAGTACGGCTTATAAGCCAAGCGAACGGGGCAAAGCCGGCCGAACAACATGACGACGTCAACGATGAGGCATGTGACTGATGGACACTTGGCGTGAGTGAGTGAACGGTCGAAGGGTCGCGGCAAAGCGGTGTCAGGGTTGGCACGACAACGACGGTATGGAGAGCGTGGTGACTCGTCCCTTGCGCATCTCCATGAAGCGTTGTAGCGACGCCTTCCTCGCCATGGGCGGGTCATCCTCCGTCGATGTGCGGCAGCACCTGTGGCGCACCTTGAGCAACCGCGAGCGAGGAGCAGCTCGATAGCCTTTTTCCCCTTGTCTGCGCGGATGTTATCGAGCACCACTAGCTACCCCTCCATACGAGATGGGCAGCTGCGCGCTTGGTGCCAGCGATGGCCCCGTCTTCGCCTTGGACTCCTCTCTTGCACGGACAGGGCCACACCTCTATGTCACGTCGCCGTCGCCATTGCTTTTACGTATCGGCTGAGCACGACGCTATGAAACCGGAAGCCCTAGCCTTGGACACTCCCCGCTGTAGCTAGGTGATAGCGGGTGGTGTCGTAGGAGAGGAAGGGAAGGGGAAGGTATGCCGTGACAGATGACAATGTTACTGGTCGCTGGTTCTAGGAAAAAGAGATCGAGAGAATGAGTCAAGAGAGAGAATGGCGTGGGTGGATGAATTAAAGAACTGACAAGTGGGCCCAAGCTCTACAGTGGTATCTCTATCCAACGTGGCTTACCAAGTCAGCAAAACTAACCTACAAAACCACTCTAGGGGATCATATGTCTGGTTTAGACAAGTTTAGGTTGTTCAATATATGATTTTATAGTATGAGGGGTTAAATAGATAACTACCCAAACTTGAGGGGGTTATTTAGACCTTTTTCTTTTTTTAACTGGCAAAAGAAGAAAAATAAGAAGATTAAGTTGGCTCAAAATCTAAACCAAAATGCTACAGTGAGGACATCCGATCCTCCGGACGCTCCTGTTCGCAGGCCGTAACATTAGCCTAATGGCCCAGTGATCGTAGCCTCTCACCCACACCCGTAGCTTGCTGTCTCCATTCCCCTAAAAAAATCACCGTAGCTCGAGCGGACGTGTTCCGCTACGACCACGCTCTGCCGCACCACCCGGCGTTCTCCACGGTGACCAAGGGTCGACAGCGAGCATCTTCACCTCGCCCGAGCGCGACGCCGCCCACCTTGATCCCTCTCCATCGCACCTCCCCGCTGCCCGCCTTCATCTCTCTCCACCACGCCTTCGGCCCACCGCGGTCTTCTCCAGCTCGTCGACCGCCTTCTCTACCGAAGCAGCGACAACTCACGCGCTGACCCGCCATGGCTTTCTCCACCGGAGCGGCGACAGCTCGTGCTAGCACGAGATCGGAAGCACCACCATCTAGTGTCACGCCGATCCACCTCTCCCATCGCGGAAGGGGAAGCAGGGGAGGCCCGCGCCTGTTCCCCCATCCACCTCGTGCCGTCGGTAGAAAGGGGAGGCCTGCGTCACTGCAGTTCTTCACGAGGTAGGTTATGCTCGTGCGGCAACGTTGTGTTTCAAGTGTTTCTAGACGTTTTTTCAGACACGTTGCAAGCCTATGTTTCAAATGTTTCAATTTGTTTCAGATGTTTATTTCAATTGTTTCATGCGGATGTTGCAAAAGTAGATCAGGATGTTGTATATATTTCAATAGTTGTACACGTATGTTGCAAGCGTCTATCCCCAATGTTTATCTGTTTTTTATACATATATATTGCAAGTGTTTCAGACGCATGTCTCAAGTGTTTCATCTGTCTTCTTTTGTATGTTGTAAGTGTTGCATCTGGATGTTTTAAAAGTAGATCGGGATGTTGCACATGTTGCAATGGTTATGTTGCAAGTGTTTCAAACGCATGTCTCAAGTGTTTTATCTGCCTTTTTCTGTATGTTGCAAGTGTTGCATCTGGATATTTAAAAAATAGATTGGCATGTTGCACATGTTGCAATGGTGTTTCAAGTGTATTCTCTCTGTCCCTAAATATCTGTCGTTTGCGCTTTCTCGAGAAACAACTTTGACTAAATATATATTAAAAAATATTAATATTTATGGTATATAATTAGTGTCATTGGAAAAAAAATTAATCTAGTTTTTAAATAAATTTTTTTGGCGATCCAAATGTTGCATGTGTTTTCCACAAAATTGAATCAAACTTACGGCACGCACACCAACGACGACAGTTATTTAGGGACCGATGGAGTATGTCCTAAATGTTTATCTATTTTAGACGTATGTTGCAAATGTTTTTATCTGGATGTTGTAAAAGTATATCTGATATTTGAATGTTGTAGTGAGACCCACCTGCTACAACATCTGCTTGCAGCTGCTGGGCCTCCATGCATGCGTGTGAGAGCGGAGGAGCGCGAGTGGCGGGCGCGCTAGGCTCATTTGAAATCTAGAGAAACAAAAGTCAAAGTAAGTGAAACTCAGGCAAAACTAATTTGAACACAGCTTACATAAAACCAACAGAACAACATCTACTCATGAGAAATCTGTTGAAGAAAGACAAACCAAGAAGAATTAGAGCATTAAATCTTTGGTTGCCCACAGAAAACATGTATAGTAGTCTCATTGGCCTTGCCTTCACCGATGTCACTTCAAAAATTCTGTCTAAAGTTAGATCCTATCCTATATCAATAGAACATAGGAGGGCGAAAAAAGCCGTTGATTCTTCCCTCGGACGTATACGTATAAATCGAATTGTCAAAAAAAAGCAAAGTAAAGTTAGGTGGGTAAGTTCTCTTTTTAGAACCTAGATCACTCTATCGGGAAGGGGGAATTTCTGGTGTGTCATTAAAAAAGATCGCAATGTCCTATGAGCCTCTGAAAAAGTTCAGCGGTCTTCAGCGCCACTGCTCCAACTTTTTTGTGCCCTCTATGCCACTGCCGTTAGTTTGGGCTCTAACACCGTCAAACTGTAGGTGTGAAAAGTCGAAAATATCCTTACGTCTAAATATGTCATTAATTTTTTTGAGCATCTTAACGACTTTAAATGAAAAAACTCAAAACTAGAAAATTGTAGATCTCGTTGAGATCTATAATTTTCGTATAAAAATTATCTTCATTTAATTCCGCAAAAAAAAATATGATTTGATATGATTAATATATCTTAGAAAAATCATATCTTTTTTATGGAATTAAATGAAAATAATTTTTATATGAAAATTATAGATCTCGACGAGATCTACAACTTTCTAGTTTTGAGTTTTTTCATTTGAAGTCGTTAAGATGTTAAAAAAAATTAATGACATATTTAGATATTAGGGTATTTTCAACTTTTCACACCTGCAGTTTAACGATGTTAGAGCTCAAACTGATGACAGTGATATAAAAGGTATAAAAAAGTTAGAGCAGTGATGCTGAAAACCGTTAGAACTTTTTCTAGAAACACGTAAGGAATCATGATCTTTTTAAGAATTCTCCCTATCGGAAAACAGGAGCTCACCTATCCGTTCGTGCTATAGCAGAAAGTGGCTCATTAGTAAAGCACCACCCGGAAACCCAGACAAAGCACGAGCCACGCACTCCCCCGCTGTATCCCTCCCGCCGTCCCGCCCTACCGCCGCCACCGCCACCGCCGGAGTCTCTCACCACCGTCGCTGCTCTCCCGCATTCACCTTTCCCTTACCATTTCCTTTCATGCGCTCAAGAGCCACGGCTCGATCCAGATCCAGGTGTCCTTTGACCGAGACCGCGCCTGCCTTACCCCCCGGTTGGATTCTTCGCCGTCTTCGTCCCCACTTGGCGCCGCTGGGGTGGAGCGGAGATCGGATCCGCCAGGGGCTGAGGGGCTGATTCCTTCTCTCGCAGGTGAGGACGCCCTTGCTTTCTTGGACGGCAAATCTCAGCTTTGCCGTGAGCGCTGAAACCAAATGTTTCTTTCTCTGCATTCAGTCTAGTTTGATGCGAATTCATTTGCTGACCGGCATAGTATGATCCTGCGGTGATCGCGGATAGCTTGTGCAAGCTAGTGGCTTGGGAGTTCTCTTTTTAATCTGGCCTAAAGAAATCCTGAGACGGTAGCGTAACATGGATGCGAATACGGAGGTTACTGATGCTATTGGTGCAGTGGTCATTGACAATGGGGCCAAGGGGAAGTTGACGCCCAGTGATAGTGTAGAGGGCCACTCAGAAGAACACGACGTACTGGCTGATGGAGTGCATTCGGGCAAGAGCGAGGTGATCAACCCATCTGAAGAAGTGGAAATGGAAGCCACCTCGCAATCCCAGGACATAAAGCCCCGAGTTCCTGAGGTAAGGTTTTCACGTTTACACATTGCCAGTTCTGGTGACTTCAATCAGTGGTCCGCTGACAGTCACGCGTTTTCTGGCATTTTCATGTGTTCTAGGCCATTCACTGAAGGTTGTTACTAAATCTCAGCGACAGAGCCCTCGAGGCGGGGATAAGAGTCAAGCTAGGAAAAGCTCTCCCAGTCCTTATCCTAAGGCTTGCACGGGTTTCTGATCCAGATCTAGTTGATAGCTCTTCAAGCAATGGTGATGCTGGTGCCAGTAAGAAAGTAAGTTAAACTTTTGTTATAGCTTATGAGTTACGATGTGCCCATCTATATTTTTATAGCGCTTATAGTGATATGCATGATTTCTACTATATTACTTCTAGGAATGTTTATGTGCCTTGCCGTTTGAAGTTTGAACCTTATACATTTTTGTTGTTAGTGATTTCATTAGAAGGCCGAAAAGAGCAGTTTCTGTCCAGTTGCCAAGGAGAGCCCATCACTTGAGGACTCAAAGTAAGCTGTTTTGGTTCTTCGTTTTGCACTTTGTGATTCCGTGTTGCTTCATGGTTTCTGTTTCTCAACTTAAAATCAGCGCTCTAAGCATCCAATTAAGCCAGGCCTACTAACTTCTCAGATTGTGAGGAACTGATCCTAGCCAGTGTTTAAAAGGCGACTAAGGGTCCAGGTGAATGTTGGGTCCGCCTGGACGCCTAGGCGACATGGCGCCACTATTTCACAAGGCGAGCTGGGTACGCCTGGACGCCTAGGCGACGTCTTTGAAACACTGATCCTAGCTCAGTTGGTTGATGTGGACGTACGCTCAGACCACCTAAGTCAAGTCCTCGTCGGGGCGAATTTGGGTGCCTATTTCTTAATTAAAAGACAACTAGTTTTTTTCATAGGTTGGATGAGTGTTTTAATTACCCAGATTACCTTGAGTGTGAAAATGCTATGAATTATTGGTACAATTGTGTTTGCTAGATTTTTTTGGTAGCATAAGAGTATAGCATGATTTAATGAATTTTTTGAAGTGTTCGTTCCGTCAAATATGCAAAGGAGTTTTTCCCCCTTGGGATCATCTTGTTTATTTGAACATTTATTATTGTCTGTGCATGTACCACAGACATTTTATAGTTACACAATTTTTTTTTTGCCTGGTGCAAGCGGTAGAGTCTTACCGCCTGTGACCGGAAGGTCCCGGGTTCGAGTCGCGGTCTCCTCGCATTGCACAGGCAAGGGTAAGGCTTGCCACTGACACCCTTCCCCATGATAGACCTAAAACAGGATCACTAGCCATAGATCTAGCATGTTTACTTGCTTTTGGAATAAGCAGTGAGTCCTAGAACATCTACTAGTACGGGATTAATAGATAGAGTGTGAGAGAGAGAGAGGGGTGAAGGGGGGTGCAAACCATCGGCCGCCTTTGAGGAAGACGGGCTTGCCATCGCGGTGCTTGGTGAAGACCCGGTGGCGGTGCTGTGTCGAAGGGAGGTGGTGCAGTGGCGGCGTTGGCCGGTGGCGGTGCTTCCCGTCACTGGCTGCGCACCCTCTATTAGATCGGATTAGGATTGTGTCGGTGGGGTGACTGTAGCTCAGGTGAACCTCGTTATCTGAGCCGCCGGCCCCCACTTTTCTTTTATAGCACAGTGTGACGGGGGCCCACCAACCATGTAGGGTTGGCCGCCCCCGATCAGGGCGCGGATCCAAGGGCCCAATTGGCCGGATAGAGATCATCTAACACCCCAGACCCCGCACAGAGCGTGAGCTCGCTGCACTGGGTACGCCCAAGTGCCAGCTTGCAAACAACACAACAAAACTTAGTTGAGCTACATTGCTGCCAATAACGAAGTTAGGCGATTCAATAGAAGCTATTAGAACTGGTTAGGAAAGATCACACCAGTGACCAGGCAACATTGAAACCGCATTATGAAACCAATGTTGTACTGATGAAATAGAAGTTCAGGATAGTGTCATCCAACTAACACCGCATACTCAGAGGTGTTCTGTGCATTTCGATAATTCCAATGCAATCATCTTTGGTGTCAGCTTCGTGGTTAAATGGGAGTTAGTCACAAAGAGCAAAAGCTGAAGGCTTCCATTCCCTGTTCGCTTGACTGATAAGCCATGGCTGAAAGTACTATTGACTGATTTGTTGTGAGAGAAAAATACTGTTCGTAGCGAACAGGGCGCATGAAGCTTTCTCGTACTAGGCACATGATTGGTTTATGATTTTTAAGTCATGCCGTGGACTGTGAGCTTGTGACATTCGTACTTACAAACATGGATCATTTGATTTCAGTTTTGAGAACTTGCACGAGGATATACTGTTTATATACCCCGCCTATCTACTGTGAAACACGGATCGATCGATTTCAGTCTTGAGAACTGGTACGAGGATATACAGTTATATACCCCGCGCCTACCTACTGCATTAGGTAGAGTCGTAGAGAACCGATTGCAATTAGAATACAGAGAAAACTACAGTGTTCCACAGCTTTTCTCACAACAAGGCAGGTCCAAAGATATTTTTTGTTTTTAAGATTTATAAGTCCAAAGTCAAGTCAATCTCAATCAGTCTAGCTTCTACTAGTATGTCACTACAGGCATCTACTCCCTCTGTTCCAAAATAGAAGTCAGTCTCGCTTCCCGAAAAGTCAGTTTTTTCTAACTTATATTAATATTTGTAATACATAATTAGTATCATTAGATAGGTCGTGCAAGCGGTAGAGTCTTACCGCCTGTGCCCGGAAGGTCCCGGGTTTGAGTCGCGGTCTCCTCGCATTGCACAGGCGAGGGTAAGACTTGCCACTGACACCCTTCCCCAGACCCCGCACGGAGCGGGAGCTCTCTGCACTGGGTACGCCCTTTTTTTTAGATAGGTCATTGAATATACTATCATAATAAATTTATTTGGAGACATAAATGTTGCACGTATTTTCTACAAATCTAGTTAAAGTTAAATTTTTTTGACCTGCACGCATCCCATAACGTTATATATTATGAGACAGAGGGAATATAGCACAAGGAGAAAATAAAAACAAAACATTCGCCCATTTCGGCATTTTACCATCAGACATATATCAGGTTAAAGGGAGGGAGAGGGAGCGGACCTGGTTCCAGACGGAGCCGAGAGTGGCGGGCGTGGGGTTGGCCGCGAGGTCGGCGGCGTCAAGCTTGCGTGGCGCGGGCAGCGGGGCGGCGTCGCCCGTCGCCTCCCGCACCCAGTACCTGTACGACGTTGTCTTCTCCGCCGCCACCGCCGTCGCAGACACCGCCTCCTCCATGTCTCGCGCTAGCCGGTGACTCTAGGCGGCGGAAGCGGAGATCGTCTTGCTCCTTGGGGCAGGTGCAGTTGGGTTGGGTCGGTGTGCTGCTTCAGGAGAGTTCGCACCGAAGTAAGATTGGGTGGGCATGGGCACACCACTCCAGTTTTGACGCTTTCAAATTTTTCCTCCCGATGTCCCGGGAAGATTCCTCGCCACGTGCTTCCTTTTTTTGCCTGTAATTGGTCTTTTACTCGCTCATTAAATCGCATTAAGATCACAATTTCTTTCGCGTCACTCCCTTTGGTAGAAGACCAAATTTTTTCCCTCCATGTTTTTGAATGTCTTTTTCCCTCCATGTTACTCTTTGGTTTCCGTCTTGTTTTCATGGCTATTCGGTTCTGTCACGTCACGTGCGTCTAGGCACTAGAAATGTCCATGCAACCCTTCAATTGCTAGACTTAGCGAAGCCGCCACATCTAGTTGACTCTGGTACTCCTCTCTCTCTCTTGCCTCGTGTTCACTTGTGCCCTCTCTTTCCTTGAAACCCTAGCGGTGGCGGAAGCGAACCAAGCAAATCCCCCCTCATTTTGGCGTCGCATGGGTATGAGGACATATATGAGCTTTAGGGACAGATTGGATCGGGTTTGGAGGAGAAATGGTGAAGAACGGGGAAGGTGGCCCTCCGAACTGCAGATGGGTGAATTCTTCTTCTCTTCGATTGGATCTCGTTTCTTTCGATCTTGAACTATAGCTTGTACCACATTGATTATGTTAAGACTGATCTCGTTAGTTGTACATAAACTCGTCCTTGTTCATTTGTAGGAAAAGGAACTTGCAGGCAAAATCAAAGGTTTGTGCCCTTGTTCTATTTTCATATTACTATGGAAGTGATATTGCTCGTTGCGACATTGATTATAATGTTGACTTTATCCATTTGTTACTTCTGTGCAGGAAACTGAAGAAGCTGAACTCAAAATGCTGAGAAAGAGTTTAAATTTCAAGGCAACACCAATGCCCAGCTTTTATAAGGAACCACCTCCCCCCAAGGTTGAGTTGAAGAAGGTAATTGTCCCCCCTTACTTATGGCTTAGTTTCTTCTTCCTATTCTCCTCCATTGAATTGCGGGCTGCAGATATATGCTATATCTAAATCACAAAATATCTCAGTTTACTGCTAAGGACAAAAAAAATTATCTGCATTACAATTCAACGTGAAAAGATTATATTAATCAAATAATCATCCTTCAAGTTTCTGCCTGTTAAGTTTTAACATGACTTATAAAAATGCAATAGTTCTTTAATTCAGTTTACCATCATGTTGAACTGAAAACCTTAATCTTGGTATAATATTTTTTAACAAGCTAAATAGCTAATAAAAGGAGTTTTTTGTTTTGTTGTAGCTACAAAATTTTACTCTATTGAGTCATACAGCAAAAGAGCTTTGCAGTCTTGTACTCAAATATAACACATCACATTTTGTAATAGCTAAATCCAATTACAGTCTTTTGCCTATACAGTATTTAAGATTTATCATGCACTTTGTGCACCTGAATTTTCTGTAACTTGTACAGTTGTAAACAAGGTTCTTAATTCATAGCTTATAGATAAAATGAACGATTACCCCCATGGTTATGCTATTCTTGTCTTTAGTTGGGGCATTTGTTGTATTGTTAGGTTTGCAATCTAATTAGTAGTTCTATGCTAAATTCATTGCAAGTCCATAATCCATATTTTGATGGAGTTAGCAGCCATATGAATAAGAAAACAATAAATTTGAAAGCTCCCAAAGCCTAGTTTGGTCTTGTTTTCATTGGATTGTTGCTTTTGAATTTCCAATAACAGCTATGTCACACTTAAAAATTTCTTACCCAGCTTGCCACTAGGTATAAAGGTTATGGCTCCCAATATTATTTTCTGTTGATCTTAGATCCCTACAACAAGAGCTAGATCACCAAAGCTTGGTCGCTCCAAGAACACATCCTCAGGAGAGACCAAAGGAAATTCAAATCCTCCAGCTCGTTCAGCTCAACTGAGTCTCGATGAAAGGGTCTCCCAAAATGGTGTCAAGAAAGTACCCGCTGCAAATGCAGTGAAGAAGCCCCAACGGATATCTCTCCCTAAATTGCCTTCAGAGCAAACAACGAAAGTTGACATTGCAGCATCTGTTTCATCTACAGAAGAGCTAGAAAACAATTCATCGTCGACGGGTCTTGTTCGAGAGCCAATCCGCCTCAAGTTACACCTGATGAACCTGGACTCAGTGCGTAGGAACCTATCAAGCCGACTCCTATGAAAGGAGAGAGCTGTGCCTCAGCTTCCTTTATCACATTTTGCTACTGCTGCAGTAAACTGCTGGCTGGTATTATGTACTAAAATTAGTCTCATCACCAGGAGTTTGAAGAATGGCAAATGACCCCTTGTATTGTTTTTCTTAGTTTCTATTGACATACGAGGTGTTTGTAGTTGGCAGAATTTCATATTATCATGTCCTATCTCCAGGGTTCCGAGTCAATTTCCTTGCCGTCCTAGTACAAATATGTACACGATTTTGCAAAGCTCTGTGATTTGGTGCGGCCTGTTTGTCTGTACTAGGGTCGCTGATTCGGAGCTACATCTTCTTGTCTAAAACATTGAATGCTTGATCTCTGATTCTTATGGTCTGTTTCCATTCTGTTTTAGTGGATGCCTTTGTTATTACAAGCAAAATAATTCCCTTTCTGTGGACATCTAACAAGGAGTAGAACGTGTTTTATACTATAACTTTATTATGTTAAGAGCACTGAATAGTCTATTTATATCTTATTGGCTTGGCTTTCATTTTGTGTGATGTGTGGGTTCTGTTTACAGTGAATCGGCCCTCTGTGACCATCTTGCATGAATTATGGACTAATTTTGTCTCTCCCTAAACCTGAGCAATGATGTCACTTGATTGAGTATCTGTATCATGGTCCACAGGGTTTGTTTTGATAGAATTAGAAGGACTATGTGTTAGTTGCACTGAATCATTAAAAAATGGTTTTCGAGGTTGAAGTTCTAGTTCTGATTTGTGTGGAGTTTGCACCTATATAATGAAATAATGATGTAGAGGATAAGGTGTCTGTGTGCGCTTTATTTTCCTTGTCTGCACTTGTGTTTCTAATGATATGCTATGCTTCAATGTCATTTTCTGCACATTGGTTATAACTAGGTCCTTTGTTATTTCTCTGACCAGGGCCAGCAAGAAGCTACTGCCAGATCAAGAGCAAGCCATACCCAAAGTCCAGGTACTGCCGTGGTGTCCCTGACCCCAAGATCAGGATCTATGATTGGGATGAAGAATCGAGTGGATGAGTTCCCCTTCTGTGTCCACCTGGTGAGTTGGGAGGAGAATGTTTCTAGTGAGACTCTTGAGGCTGCCCACATTGCTTGCAACAAGTACATGACCAAGAGTGCTGGAAAGGATGCCTTCCTCCTGATGGTCAGGGTCCATCGGTTCCATGCCCTTCGTATCAACAAGATGCTTTCATGTGCCAGAGCTGATCGGCTCCAGACTGGAATGAGGGGTGCTCTTGGCAAGCCCCAGGGTACCTGTGCTCGTGTGGACATTGGTCAGGTCCTACTTTCTGTGCGCTGCAAGGAAAGCAATGCTAATAACGCTGAAGAAGCCCTTCGCCGTGCCAAGTTCAAGTTCCCTGGCTGCCAAAAGATCATTCAGAGCAGAAAGTGGTATGTGGGAATGAAGATGCTTTGCTGTTGAACCCATGTCACAGCATCGATGAAGGATCTGAGTCTGACTTGTTTGGTTCCTTGCCTTGTTTTTTCAGTGGCTTCACCAAGTTCACCCGCGCTGAGCATCTCAAGTACAAGAGCGAGGGTAGAATCGCACTCACACCTGATGGTGAAAAGGTTTTCCAGTTGCTCATTTATTTGTGTCCCTGTTTAAGCATCATATGCTTCACATGTGAAGAACTGATCTTGAATAATTTTGTACTGTTTGATGTAATTCCAATGTACGGAGTAGTATGCCCTTTCGGTTTATGGGCTGGTTTATAACTGGCCTATCTTATTTTATAATACTAGTTCATCTTTTGGCCTTTGTGTGCAGCTGCTTGGCGGTTCATCTTTTGGCCTTTGTGCAGCTGCTTGGGGGTTCTTCTTTTGGCCTTTGTGCAGCTGCGTAGACTGATTTCTTTGCGAATCAGAACTACAGAGATTTTGCTTAGTTAGCCCAGTTCCATATGGTGGTTAAATATTCATAATAGATTGTTTGAACCTTGCTATGTAATCGTTGTCAACACTCAACAACAATACATCTCTCATTTCAGTGGACATGTTTTATCTATCCTTGAATGTCATTATCATTCTGTTTCAATTTCAAAAAAGTTACTACATTCCTGAAAGATCGAAGGCGGCATAGATCCGTAGCTGTGGAATCTCATTTCACTGGTCGGCATATGCGCCCCATCGCGCTCGATCTGCCCTGTTACTAATCAAACATTTTACAGGTGAACTGGATTTCTGTGCTTGCTCTCTAGAATTTCTAGCACTAAAACCATCTTACGCTGTGTTTGCTCTGTAGAATTTCGCGACTATCAAACATTTCACAGATGAACTGGATTTCTGTGCTAATTTCTAGCACTAAAATCATCTTATGCTGTGCTTGCTCTGTAGAATTTCTACACTAAAATCGGCGGCGTAAGTTGAATGCAATGTAAAAAAAAAAGGAACAGGCAGACCCAATATGTCATATCATCAATAATGCAGACCCAATACGAACATCACATACTGATATACGAGTAGCCAACATCATCACATACTGATAGCCAACATCTTCACATACTGATAAACAAAGACAACGACACAGTACTAAAGATCGACGGCACGGTACTAAAGATGGTAAATAATTAGACAGGGGCAAACTAATAACAATTAGACAACCTTGCTCCACCGAAACGAGACCCTGCACTCACTTTCGTAGGATGCACACACTTCCCTCACGATACCCACCTACTCCTGGGGAAGGATAAAGATCTGCTTGATACCGTTGGTGAAGTCGACGCCCACCTCGGCTACTTTTTATATAAGTCTTGCCTAAGGGCATGTTTGGCATGGCTCCAACTCTGAGTGGAGCTGCTCCACTTGTTATCTAGGTGGAGCCACAAGAGTTGGCTACGTAATGGAGGTGTTTGGTGAGAGGTACAGCTCACTCAAAAAGACAACTTTTAGGATGAATTGCCATTGTTACCCCGAACTCACGCCCCCACATGTCACCCTCCACCCTATCTTCTTCTTCATCATCAGAATGTCGGTTGCGCTTGAACCCGTGGAGCTTCAAGAGACGTGGTGGTCTTGGCAGTTGAGAGCGAGCGGGCCAGGGGCTCCTCATGGCGGCCGATGAGGCGAAGGGCCACAGTTCGGCGGCGCGCCTTGACAGTGCTTTTGGCGATCAAGATGGGCCGCACACGCATGGAAGCGGCGCATTGTGGATCTCGAGGCAAAAGCTTGGCCGTCATGGGCGTTAGCAAGCAAAAAGCTAGCTATATCTTGCCTTCGCCGGCTTAGTCGATTACTCCATCATCTGAAGGATAGAAGCAACCCACGTAAACCATGTAAAAGAGGTCGCATGACGGGTTCATGGAATGGCCGCCGCCTAAATGGATTGAAACCCCGTGGTGGAGAATGACGGGAGGTGGGAGCAAGCGGATGGTGGAGTGAGAATAGGCGGTCGACCAACGAAAAAACATCGCGCATGGGACTCAAGACAGTGCAGCAAGAAGACGGACAGGAAGGTGGGGGTGGCGGCAGGATGCAAAACCGAAACGTCGGAGTGTGAATGGCGGAAATCGGCGAGGCGGGGATGAGGCAAAAAAAGGAGACGGAGAATAGAAAGAATGAACCGTTTAGTAAAACGATGGTATGGGTGGGTAATTACCCACCAACTCTACGAGGAGGTTCATATTGGATGGTTTTGGAGCTGCAAAAGAGGTGCTCCGAAACTCCACCTCCATTTGCACTATAGTTCCATGGAGTTGACAGCTTCGTAGAGTTTTATAGCTAGGGTGTTTGGCTGAAAAATTGACTGAAGTTGCTGAAGTTTAGCTTCAGAGCCATGCCAAACACGCCCTAAGGCAGTCAGTCCTACTCCAGGTCCACGAAGTAATTCCAACGGGTGATGTTTTCAAGCTCGAGTGCTATGGCCTCGGGTTCCTCGGGGAAGAACTCGGAGTAGAGTTCGATTTCTTCTTGGGAGAGAGGAGGCAGCTTCGGCGAGGGGCGTGTCTTGATCCTGTCGATGAAGGAGTCGGGCACCGTCTCCTTCGTGATCATGGCCACCGCCGTCTCGGCCTTGCGCTCCCCCTTTGGCCCCGGCTCGCTCCCAGGCGCCGTCTTGTTCCCCGCTGCAGGCTTGGTGCCGCAGGTCCCGAAGTCGCTCCAGGATGCCGCCTTCACCATGCCTGTCCCGGCCGCCTTCTTGTTCGCCAGCTCAGCCTTGGTGACGCCGATCTCGCCGATGAAGCTGCCGACGTCCTTGTTCCTCGCAACCGCCATCTTGCGGTCTGTGTTGGTACAGGGAAGGAAGGGGGTCGCAATATATAGCCCCCGCAACTCTAGACGCTATTGGGTCCTTTCCTTCTCTGCACCGGACTTTCTGTCTTCCGACTTTCCGAGTTCCGACTCCGATCCGCTCCTGCCTCTTTTCACGCGCGCCGTTGATTCCGTTGCGGACGCGGATCCCCCATCCAGCACCGGTACGCACTCGCAACCGGCATCCGTGTTGGAAGTGGGACGCTTTTTGGGCCAACTGGGCCGGACCAACCCCGCCACCTCTCCTGACTTGCGGGCCCCGTAACATCCTTATGAATACTACCCTATCTCTCTGCCACGGTTCCCGTTCCGTCTCCCGACTCCAGCGAACCATCGCGCCCACGGACGGCCCCACGCCTCCCGAAGCGGTTCAGCCATGGCAGCGGTTCTCACGCTGGCCTCAGACGAGAGGTCTCACCCAGTTGCTGATAGTGCTCGTGACCATCTGATCGAGTGCTGATATACTGCTTATGACCGTCTAATTTGATGAACTGTCATAGAAAGCCGGGATATTATTGCTATCTTACACTTCATGGTCCTTCGTTCACATTGGTTGGTTTCTCGGATTGATTTATATTTTAACTTTAATTTTCATTCTAGAGAAAAATACTATAGTTAAATTGTTTTGGTTGATTGAAACCAACAAAATGAATCACCAAAATGCCGTTTCAAAAAAATGAATTGGCATGGTGAGTTGTTCTTTTCATCCTCTGCAAACTTTGGGGGCGCCATGGCTTCCACCGTAGTTTGGAGGTTGCTCAGCGATTGCTCCTGTAGCCACAGTTTAGTGGTACGTAAAATGCGATGAGTTTCACAACTACTAGTTCTGAAAATTTCACTTGAAACTGATTGGACGGTGTAGCAAATTGGCTATTTGGAAAGTCAAGGATGGCCGCTCACTGTGGTTTACTCTGGTGTTTGGTAAAATAGAGAGGAAATCGTGTCAGCTATATTTATTTTACTTCGTTAAAATAGCATCTTGAAAGTATAAAATACATGTGTGTTGGCTTAGATGAATACTAAATGGTTTTACTCCAGCGTTACGGTAAATGCGATCGTGAGGATTCCTTGGCAAGGTCTATGGTCCTGGTGACACTAGTTTTTTACAAAGTTCTGGCTGTTTCCCTTTATTTGGTATCTTGGCTTGGATGTTTGAGGCACACTTTCACATGGGACAACAATGGTGGAGGTTCTGGCTCATTCAGCGACATCAATGACAGCCTTTTTTCTGGATGAAGCTCAAGGTCAATGATATCAGCACCAAAATTTGTTCTAGTGTTATTGGGTGAGTTCCTGGGCATTCAAAATTTTCTACTTTTTATATAACTAGCAAATATGTCCGTGCGTTGCAATGGGACTACAATTTGTTATGCTATCGTTAGCACAAGAGTGGCTACGTAATGGAGCCAGTCACGAGCAAAGCGGCCACAACAAGGCAGCTTGAGCTGGCAACGCGACGGCCACGACAGCACGCTCTCGCAGTGGCCCCACCATACAGACCTAGGCCACCACGGTGCACAAGCGCGGCTCTTGTGGGTACCGAGCGGGCTTTGCTCCTTTGGCGGCACGTGCCTCGAAGGCCACAGTTTGGCGGCGCGCCTTGACAGTGCTTTTGGCGATCAAGAAAAGTGACACGCATGGAAGAAAACCTAATTGTGCCAGCAACAACACAAAAGTTGGTGAAGATTAGTTTAGCAAAAAGTAGCTATATCTCGCAAGGCTTAGTCGATTACTCCATCATCTGTCTTCCACAGAAACCATGTAAAAGAAGCTTGAATCGAATGGAACCTTTAAAAATAAAAGAAAACACGTAAAGAAAACAGACAAGCGAAACGGGAAAAGAAAAGAACAACAGACCAACAAAAAAACAGAACCATAGAAAGAAAAGGAACCGGAGAACACCTGCAAAACAGAAACACGGATGAAGAAGGAAATATAAAGGATAGGTAGAAAAGAAAAAAAAGAAATTAAAAAAGATGAAAACCAAGTAAAGAATTTTACGTGTCGATGTTAGAACTTAGAATATTATAGAAATACTTGTGCTTTGGGGAGTATTTGATTTCATATAAATACATGGCAGAATCGAATCTTAATAGGATTAGAATTAGGCTCACCCACAAATACGACATATAGAAAAGAGAAAAACAAACGACGTACACATCGGCACCTCCCCGTAGGGTCCGGCACTACCGTTTGCACTCATAGAATCTGAACATGAATACGGGATAAACCCCATGCCCGCCGGACCGACCAAGAGTTTTATGAATCCATATTGTTTGTGTGCCTCTAATTTTAGATGTTTATGTGCTTTCCTCTGTGTTGGAATTGGTTTTGGGCTCCGCGTTTGGAATTGGGTTCGGGCGCGAGCTCTGGAGGTGACGATCTCGGTTGTGATCGGTGTGGACGGTGGACATTTACATAGTTTGTTAGGGAAGGCTAGACCAAAATAACATGACCAAAAAAGAGGAGGAAATTTTTATTACTAACAAACATGTCCGTGCGATGCAACCGGAGAAAAATATTCATAGAACGACAATAGAAATGGTATATATATATATATTATTTATGTTTCATCACTTACAAAATTTCTTAAAATCTATAATTTATTTTATGATGATCGTGGCATCCAAAATATAAGTTAACATTGACAATAATATGGCAATGTATTATTAAGCCTTTATCAAATTAAAATAGGGTCTTGGTATGTTTTTTTCTCCTATGGCAAAGCACATAAATATTTTGACATAAATATATTATAACTTTAATTTTCATTTATCTATGTGTTTCTATAGTTAAATATCTAGTTTTGTGACCTTTGAGATGTCATGGTCGTTATAAAATAAATTATACCTTTTGATTAATTTTATAAATGATGAAACATAAATAATATGGCAATGTATTATTAAGCTTGTATCAAATTAAAATGCAGTCATGTTATGGTTTTTCTCCTATTGCAAAGCACATAAATATTTTGACATAATATATTTTAACTTTAATTTTCATTCTATATGTTGCTATAGTTAAATATCTAGTTCCGTGACCTTTAAGGATCCACCAAAATCTACAATTTAAATCTCTAAATTCGACCAAGAGTTAGTTGCCGACGTGTCAAGGTTTTCATTTTATCTATGTGCTACTATAGTTAAATATCTAGTTTCGTGATCTTTGAGGACCCTGCATACGTGTCAAGTATTAGTCTGTCCACTAATGATTATCATAGGAGACCTCTCTCGACATTTCACATGCTAGCCCTTATCAGTGGTTACATAGATAGATTTATCTAGATTGGAATTAGACAATAAACTACTCAAGGTTTCGATCCATGTTTTGATTATAGTTGAACCATTGACTAATTTAAGTTTTAATAAGAATATGTCTCTAATCAAAATTACATTAACAACTTGACGGTAGAAATCTTTGTTCTTAGAGAAAAGTCAATAGTTCAAAGATATATAACATTTAATATTTGATTTTTAGAAAAAAAAAATATCCAAACGGGTGAACACAGGCAACAAAAAACAAAAGAAAATCCAAAAGAAATAATGATAACGGGAGGCGCCAAAAGAAATCAGACAAAAACTGAAGCGTACCTGGAGGGAAAAAATATTGTTTATTAGACCAAAACTGAAGTGGAGACGGAAAAGGAACGGAAGAAAAGAAAATTATTGTTTATTAGATCGAATCAGAAGGGGAGAAGAAAAAGAGAATCGGGTGGCCACAAAACCAAAACAAAGAAGGGATTAGAGCTGGACGAAAAATCATGTGGCAGGAATTTTGTCTCTTTAATAGTAGGTATAGGTGTAGAAGTATAGATATAGATATAGATATAGATATAGATAAGATTTATTTTAGCAAGGGCATATGATCCGGTATGTTGATTCCACCCACAAACTTATGTAGGAAAGCAGAACAGGCTCAACTACGTGGTATATGACTGTATGAGCTCCTAATATATCTATGCCTCTTCCATGGCTTACGGGCTTCACCCTCCCGATTGCCCCCGGAAGAGTTTGACACTATTACAGTAATCTTAACTGAGGCGGGTAAAAAGCCTTAACCGAGGCGGTTTCCGTCGAAAGTTCACGGTTAATCCGGTCTTAATAGAGGTTGGCCAACCGCCTTGGTTAATCGATTAACCGAGACGGTTGGCTTAACTAGGGCGGTCTCTTTAAGGAGCCCGCCTCATTTAAAGTATTAACCGAGGCGGTCCATTGTTACATGCCCGCCTCCGTTAATATTTTCCCATTTTAAAAAAAGTAGCATAGGCCATTCCATTTGAATTTGAATCAGAATTCTGTTTTCGCAAATGAAACACATGTAAAAGCAGAAAAATACGCATACGGAGCTCAAACATGTATATATAACACGTTCATTGGTGCCGTCTTGTCCTTATCATACCATCACGAAACCAACATCATTAAAGTTATTACATGCATGTCTTGATGAAACTAATTAACACATGTCCTCTACTTTAATTTCCCTAACCCAAAGAGATCTGGCAATGCGTAATCTGGGACACGTAGCTGGGTGCTCTAGTTTTTATCCTCTCGAACTTCTCTTCCCGCGCATACTCGCTTTTTTCGTTGAAGAACGGTCGCCCAACATGCACACAGGAGTCTGTGAGAACCTTGCATATGTCCGCTACTGTTCGAGTGAAGTTGTTATGGTCGAACTTTTCCTTTCGCCACCATCCTTGTGCTTTCTTAAGCTGCCGTCAGCTGTGGCTATATTTGCTGCACGTTTTCAGGTACTCGCAAACGTAGAATCCACATAATACTGTGTTATTAGGTTGTTTGGCGCACTGCACGAGATATATATAATATACACAATCATTAGAGCATATATAGAGAGCATGCTCAATATAATAGCACAAACGACTTTTGATACTTACCGAAAATCACGCTTTGAGTTTTAGTTTGGTGCCATTCTTTATCTTCTTCTTCTCAGATCTTCGATCATATCAGTCGGGATCTTGCACGTACTTCTTATAAGCGCTGTACGAAAACCACTAGTGTCAACAATAATTTCAAAACGTATGTTAACTGCAAATGAATAAGTTCCGTCACTTACTATCTCAATACGCTTTCAAAGTGCTTATACCCTGCTTTGTTTGATTCCCGACAAAGAGCTCAATACAATGGCCTTTCCATCCCGAGGATAGATTATAAATGCAATCCAATGGCCAATGATGCCCCCGCTACACCATTCAAACAATACAGATTTGAAATCTTCAAATATGAGAAGTCATTATCCCAGTAGCTATATATATGTTCCAAGTATCTTTTTTACTTACCCGAACGGTGGGCGGCCATGACACACTCATTTCCCCAGACCTTATTCATGGCTCTATAGATGTATATTTCCTGCCCGATACTTATATTCGATTAGCAGATCTTCTCGGAATTTCTTTCTCTCCTCCGGGTTCAAGTTCACCATGTCTTCATGACTGTCTGGTATATCATAACCCGCGATGGTTCTCTCTGTAATAAGCATCGGAGAGAGATAGACAATGTTCTTGCCCAATTCCTTACTTACATAGGCCTGCATCCTGCAAGGAAAAGTCATTAGGGAGTTATTAGTTTGTTCCTAAAGTACCTACAACGATGCAATGGTGTGAAAGTCGTAATTAACTTATAGGGTAAATAAGGTGACTTGGGCGACGTCGAGGTCCTTTCGCCGCAGTAGTCTATGCATGATGTGGAAATCTATGACAACTTGACCATCCTCGGGCATGTGGAAGTACTCCGCCGGAACCTTGATGACGAATGTTTCTAGGCCCACTTTCGGTGCTTCCATGTACCAGAGATGGAACCTCGTTACCTCCCCCCAGTTCATCATTGACGAGCTAGCCCATGGTCAACATGAACTTCCCATGTTTGTAGTTGTCGGGGCAATCATCCGAAAGGGGCCAAAATTGACACCGGTGTTTTCGGCCCACAACACCGGGGTTTGAGATGTTAGAGAGTGAAAAAAGCAGCTAGCATCATGGCATACCTTTCAAGTAGCATACTTTTTTAACGTAGTTGAGTATGGGTGCTTGTTGGCTATTTGATAGGCTGCCCAACTCGTCTTGGTGTGGTTCCAGCATATGGCCTCCTCTTCTTCTGTAGCCTTCCTTTGTGCGGGAGGACATTTCCCTTTGCCCTCCTTCGGACCACATGCAGGTGGTGTAGCATCGCCCGGTTGTTGCCCCTATACCTCCCTGTGGATTGCTCACGCCATGAGATGGACTGCATCGAGGACTGCTGCTTGGGCCAACATTATCGTTGTCATCATCGCCGCCGTAGTCGTAGTCGTTGTCGTCGTCACCCAGGTCACCCGAGGGATGAAAGGATCAAGATACCCAAGAGGGAGGATGAATTGGGTTAATTCTAAATTTCTTGCAATAATTAAGCCCTACACTTAGCTCATTTCACTCCCTTTGTGCCTAGAAGTGTTTCTATTATTCTATCGCACAAGAGTTTTGCACCGTAGGTTCCAATCCTACTCTAGCATGGCAATTCTAGGAATATAGAGACATGAATTGAATTGCTAAAATATAAATGCTCAAAGTAAAGAGAGGAAGAGAAATGCGTCGATGTTTTTTCGATGTATTAGAGAGTCGCCACTCCCCACTAGTCCTCATTGGAGCACCCGCGCAAGGGTGTAACTCCCCCTTGATCCATGCAAGGATCAAGTTCTCTCTACGGGCTGATTCTTTGACACTCCGTCGCGGTGAATCGTCCATAACCGCTCACACAATGACTTGTGCTATCCACAAGTTCCGCCGGATGATCACCAAGTTCACAATCACCACCAAGTCGTCTAGGTGATAGCGATCACCAAAAGTAACAAGCACAAGCTCTCACTTGACCAAGACAAGGCTAATGAGAAGGGTGGATGCACACTTGCTACTCCCTATGCACTAATGAGGTCTTAATCTTGGATCATCAAATCTCAATCACCCCACTAGGCTCTTGCTCTCCCTTGCACTCCAAAGGTGTTTCTCAGCTGAACATATGGGCAAGAGTACTAAGTTGGACGAGTAGGAGAGAGGTATTTATACTCCCCACTTCAAAACATACTCGTTGGGGTCCAACTCAACATATTTCGGGGTGACCGGACGCTTAGGTCAAAGTGACCGAACGCGATCCGGTTAGTGGTCAACGGCTACATGACGCCAGCCCAGTTATCAGAGACCGAACTCTAACTAGCGTCCGGTCGCCACCAATGAGACGTGTCCGGTCAAAAATTTCCTTCTCTAGATGCTTACCGTTGTTGACCGGACGCTACCTCTAGTGCGTCAGGTCACAACATCCTCAACATCCGGTCAAAAAGCAAACCCTAGCAACATGAGCTAATATTGACCGGACGCGACATCTGTGGGTGTGGTCCAACGTCCGATCGATGAACACACTAGTTGCGCTAGCTAACACTGACCGGACGCGGCACCTGTGTCTGATCTAGCGACCGGTCATCATCCAAATCTCTATTCATCTCAAATTTTACCAACTCTGTGAACGACATCGACTTCAACTGATCTATGGGCTGTCCTTGAGCTACCTAGTGTTAAGTTTTACAAGTGTGCACCACACCTAAAATATTAGACCCATCTAGGTCAAGCTACTAGTTCATACCCCCCTTAATAGTATGGTCAAAGGAAAAGAAACAAAGTCCTAAACTACTCTAAGTGTCTCTCCAATGCCAAATGACACTTAGAACTAGTCCGTCCTTAACCTTGTCGTCCATCCTTTGAAAACCGAAGCGATTTCCATCGACAGGGGCATGAAAATTATAATTACCCAATCAATCACCATTACCATGACCTAACTCAAGTTGCCTCTATAAAGCACACGTTAGTCACAGTAATCTTGTGTTGTCATTAATCACCGAAACCCAACTAGGAGTCTAGATGCTTTCAATCTTCCTCTTTTTTGTGATTGATGACAACACAACCTCGAGTATGTATAAAAGATGAGTGATGTTTTCAACATGCTTGGTTCATATAAGCAATTGACAATAGAAACAAAGGAGGGTTAGGCATGCTTATATGACCCAAGCCAACACAATGTACTTACAAGGTATGAAATAAGCATAAGTACACAAAGTAAAGCTTATTTGTATCGGATTAAAACGCGGAAGCAAAGCAAATGTAGATCTCGATGCGGCCGTTTGCGCCGCGGCGGGCGTCGATGAACGGGAGCGTGGCGGCGGGCGTGGAAGGACGATCTGCGCGCCCGTGACCGGGTTCAGGAGGCTCAGCTCTGACTCTCCGAGCAGGCGTCGGCGGTGATGAAACCACCGTTAGGCGATAAGGCGCGGCGCGAGGCGATCCGCGGCCACCGGCGCCGGATCGCGGATCGCGTCGCACTTCTCCTCGAGCTCAGAACCGCGCCACCAAGAACTTAGCGCTCCCGTCGTAGACGCCGCCAGTCCGCGCGATCGGGTTGAAGGGTAGCATAAGCCATGGGGATGGCGCGGCCTGATGAATCCCCCCGCGGCGGCGGGTGGCGCAGGCCGATCGCCACCACAGCGTGCGGCGGCGGCGAGCGGAGGCGGTGTGGCGGCGCGCGCCGGCGGACGGATCACGTACACCCAGACCTCAGCCAGGCTCAGGAACCGCGCCACCGAGAGCTTGGCGCTCCCGTCGTAGAAGCCACCGGTCCGCGCGATCGGGTTGAAGGGTAGCATGAGCCACGGGATGGCGTGGCCTGCTGAATCCCCCCGCTGCGGCAGGGGTGGCGGCGTGGGCCGACTGCCACGTAGTGTGGACGGCGGGGAAGCGGAGGCGGTCCGGCACGGGGAGGCGGGTGAGCAATGACTCAAGGAGGTCGCGCGGGAGGTCGGCCCACCCGCCGGCCACAGCGGCGACAAGCTTGCTCATCGACATTAGAGGAAGAAGAGGGTCGCATGGAGCGATCGGGTTGGTGAGGCGAACGATTGCTTAAAAATGGCGGCCGCCACCGTGGTTGTCTCGGTGTTCCGGCGTGCCGTGCCCGTGTATTTGGACGGTGATGCAGGCGCCCGCCGATGCTGCGAAGTCGCTGAGACTAGAGAGGCTTGCTTGACGGTCCGTCTGTCTGACCAATGAGCAAGGATTGGGCAGGACGGGATGTGTACGGCATGAAACCGTGGGCACGCGTGTTTTGTTGTCGGGTCCTAATGGCTTTTGGCGGGCCGTCGGTTGTCCCGGATAATTTTAGCGGGCCGGGCCGCACGAGACTTGTGGGCGGTCACACGACAGCTGGGTCTGCTGTGGGTGGCCTAGGACAAAATGAAGACCGCGGTGGCATTACCATCCGGAAACTCGGCCTATGTTCGGCCGGTCTATAAGCCGCTTATGCTGATTTATATGGTTGATTTATTGGGAGAGAAAAATATTATACCATGGCTGAACCCGACTTATAATGGCAGCCGAACATAGCCTCGAAGAGCGCACCGCATGCATGTTTTACCTTTGTGCCTGCAAAACATGCACGCACGTACGAGACGAACTCACGAAACATGTGTGATGTGTTCTTGGAGTCTCGTCTATTGTTTCCTCACCTCACTGATACGAGCGCCCACTAGAATCAGGAAGGAAATCCAAGGCCGTGTGCGACGCTCCGTGGCCGCCTGAGACGCTCTGGAAGCAACCCACGCAGCTCGTGGTGGACTGGTGGGGCCAAACACAGGACAGGTGTCAGGTAATTACAGGCTGTCGCCCACTGCGTTTTATGCGACACTGTCGCATAATTTTTTTTCCCCAGAATCACCAACACCACATGGCAGCGGCAGCATGGCCTGGTCGATCCGGCCTGCACGGATTGTGATGAAGGTTCGTCGGCTAGGGATTTCGCAAGCGGCGCGGCCCAAGCCGCTGCTAGCCGGTGGGCTGACCCGCAACGCAAGCCCACGTAGATCCGTAACGGCAACCCAGCCCATGAGACTGAAGCGGGTGGGTCGTCCGCCGAGCCCAACGGCGCTGCCGGCCCGCAGCGACACGCAAGGGAGACGGGATGCGATGGCCCAAGGGAGAGGGACTGCGGGAGGAAGAGGAACCGAGGAAGCAGCAGCCAATGCCCACCTCAACAGGAGACGAACCTGATGTGTTCGGAGCCTCACATCGTCTTGACCAGGCCGGGTGGGGGGTGATCGGAAGACCACGAGGTGAGAATCCGAAGCATACGTCAGGGAAGGATATGGGGGCAGTTCAGGAAAACAAGCGAATAGTGTCCGCCAGCGCCAGCACCAGCACCGAGGGCGAGGAGATCGACGTCGTCGCTGGCGCCGGTTTGTTGGCCCGCCTCGGTGCCATCGCCCATCGCCCATCGCCCATCAGCGTCTTGCACAACCTTTAATGTCTGAGTCTGTGCAATGATCTTTTTTTTAACGCAATGTGCAATCATCTTTACAAAAGGGCCAAATGACATACCATGTGAATCACACAAGGCTTGTATAGGAAAAACGTATGGCTTTACAAGAGGAGAAAATATACACATTATATGACCCGTATATTACATATGTCTGAGTCTGGTGGCACATTAATCAGGTATTCTTCTCTAGAACAGAGAGTGCTGGTGTAAGATAGTTGTTAGCCTTGTCAGGCAGATGAGCCACCTGAAAACATTCATGGCATATTATCAAACACGAAAACGAACAAAAACAACGATTTATGGCCTTGATAAGAACGTGAGGGATCCATCAATTTTGGATTTCAGCAATTAACTTACAAGCTCATACAGCTCGTTCCCTTGGTCAGCGACGTACTCATAGCATACCTAATTGAATACATAGCAACAAGTTTAATTATTCACAACTGCATACTATTATCAGTTGAAAAAGCGTTGCTATACATGAAAGAGAGCAGGAGAATAATCTTACATCAAAACTTTTGTTTCTTGCAGTGGAATCATGCAATGCTTTGACACAAATATCTGCCACGTCAGCACAGCTGATACCCTACATAGGAAAGTTATAGATATAGTGTTATGTATAGCATACAATCCGCAAAATTTAGCATCACACAAGCAACTAATTGTTCATGACGTTTTCACCTGAGAGATTCTGTTCCCTTGATCAAAGATCAGTGCACGCTGGCCACCAGGTTCCTCCTGAAACAATTTAAAAATGACTATCATGGTCATTGTGCAACTAGGTTCAATGGAACACATATAACATAGGAAAATAATTGCCTCGTTTGTTCATAATACTGCTTCAGAAGGTATGATCTAGTACAATGTTTATGTCTTGGTTTTTGAATGTAAGAAGGAAATAGATGGCTTCTAGTTCTAGGTTAACCATATGTTTAGCACACTGCTTATATCAAGAGCCTAAAGTGAATTCCTAGAAACTTCACTCCACTCATGTCTCATTTGCTCATAATACTGCTTCAGAAGGTATGATCTAGTACAATGTTTATGTCTTGGTTTTTGAACGTAAGAAGGAAATAGATGGCTTCTAGTTCTAGGTTAACCATATGTTTAGCACACTGCTTATATCAAGAGCCTAAAGTGAATTCCTAGAAACTTCACTCCACTAATGTTAGTAAGTGTATTAGTATGATACCTGCAAAGGACCCGGGCGCACGATTGTATATCCAAGGCCTGACCTCCGCAGTGCATCTTCTCCAGCCTAGAAGAGCATCAAGATCCTTAAACATCTGAAGTAGATAAACATATAAGTGTTAAGTGGTTACACAAAGTAGAACCTTCTTGGCTTTGAGAACTTGTTCTCTTCTGTTAGATTCAATTCCAGAACCTGAACATGACACCAATATGAAGTCTGTTTCTTGACCAGTCTGCAAAAAAAAAAAAAAAAAACTATACTTATAAGTACATGAGACAGAAAGGTAATATCTACAGGCACAATGTGGGAACAACTTACAGGTAAAGCTTTGATGTATTCCAGTTTCAGCTCAAAGTTTCGAGGATCACTAGCATTTTGAGATCCATCACCAGGTCTCTGCAGAAAGTGTCAATTGCTAAGTCGCCATTTTTATGTCACAGCCAAAGCTGCACTTGCTGTCTTGTGGTGATGATGGAAGTTAATACAACATAGTGCACTGACCTGCCTTTTTGGTTCAAACCTAATGGTTAGTGTATGCACAAGAAAAGGGTCGAGGGGAGGATCTTGTGGGTTTACTGGCCGAAAAGATGAAAATGGCACTCTTACCTGCAGAAAACAAACACAAAAGGATTAAATTCTACATGTGCATTAAGCAGCTGTATAGCTAAGACATCGAACACTACTTACTTAGTACTTACCCTACAAAAGCCTACTTTTGTAGTCATCCGAGCAAAATACTTCTTGCTCTGGGTCGTGTCTGCCAATGGACCAGTTTCAAGAATAACAACGTATGATCTTCCATTTCCTCCCACTGAAAAAAGTAAACCATCGTACCTATGCACAGAGAAATAGAAGTGAAATGTCACGCTCACATAATACATTTTGATACATAATTTCATACAGATTCGTCAACATCAGAGAATAAGAAAAACATAAGAGATCCTAATACCTGTCTAGGGTGGAACCTAGAGGAAGAGAAAGCCTTTTTGATATCTCAACATATCCACCTCTTGTGAATACAAATCCTGAAAATAAGGAAGTTCCATAAGAAATCTATGACATTCGAATAAAAGCAAAACAGAGGTACATGAAGTATATAGTTTTTTTTGTTTTATTTTATTTAAAAACGGGAATCATTGTCATAAAAGCTACAAAACTGAAGGTGCTACCTGAGAAAACAGCCTGCTGATCTTCTGAAAAATCCAGTGATGCATCGATACCTTCATCAAATCTAGAAACAAAAGCATTTGGGAAGTAAGAACCCTGCTGCATCTCCCAACCCTTCAAGGACTTTGCAGACTTGAATTTTGCTATCAGGAGTTTGCTCTTGCTGCTTTTACCAGCCCTGAGCTGGGCCAATTCGTTGTAGTAATCCTGCAGTACAAAACCAAGCTCGGTGACATACTTTTCATTAAGGAGTGGTGGATCTTAAAACCATAAATACAAATAGAAGTTGACATAAGAAAATTAACTCAGAAGGAAATACCTGGAAAGCCTTGCTAGCATTCCTTACTCCTTGGTTATCGACCCTATTTAGGTCTCCTGTAATAGTTGAGCGTGCAGTTGCACAATAGATTATCTTGCTGCAGCCTGATACTGCTGCTTTGACAGTTGCAGGATCACCAACATCGCCAACAACAATGTCCACTGACCTTGGGAGCATATCTATCACTTCAGGGTCGTTTCTTCTTACTAAAGCCTGTTATGGTAGGAGAAAGTTAGGCCCAACTTCTCCTAGTTTATCCAACTTCTCCTATTTAGGAGAAAGTTAGGAGAAGAACAGTTTAAGTACAGACTGCCTTGGAATTTCATCATAAGAAACTGTGCATTGTTCATTTCCATTACTGTAGATTGTTTCCAGTGTGTCCATATGACATGATGGATAGATACATCACTCCATTCATTTTAGATCCCAAACTCTAGAATTTTAGTACGCAACATGGAAGGTATGACTGAGTGAGCACGTGGGCTAAGCCAGCTAAATTAGGGCGGCAGTGACTATCACACTTACAGTCTGAACACATCAGCAGCATCAGAACTCAGAAATTGTAGACGCTGAGGAGAATCTAGATATACATTAATAGAATGAAGCATAAAAAAATCACAAATGACAGGCTATGAAAATTGAAATGCTAATTATCATGTTTGCCTCCCTAGTTGCGTTTAAAAAAAAATGTTTGCCTCCCTAGGCAAGAGAGTATGCAGTAAAGTAAGACCGTATGTTAAGTTATCCGCTCCAGCGTTGTCGATTCTAATAAAAAATCGAAAGCAGCTACCACTTCAGTCAAATCAACGATCATTTGAATCAGGACATGCTGACCTTGACATTGTATCCGCGGAGCATGAGTTTGCGCACGACGATGCGGCCGATGCGGCTGGTGGCGCCGACGACGAGGACGGTGGTGTCCTGCGCCCCAGGCACGGTGAACTCACACATGGGTCCTCCGCGGATAAGCACGGCCTGCTCCTCCTCCGCCAGCGCGATGGAGGAGGCGCTCGAAATCTGGCCCAGCCGCGAGAACTTGCGCCACACCTCGTCGAACACCTGCCGCGACCGCCGGCCCAGGCCGACGGGGTTGACGATCACGTCGTCGAGGCCGGCCACCAATGCCCGGGCGCTCTCCTCGGCGCTGGGCGCCTCCTTCTTCTTCCTTTTCGCCTCGTCCTCCGCCGCCGCCGCCGCCGCCGCCGTCTCGTCACCCGTCCCGTCCTCCTCCTTGGCGGCGGTGTCGGACTTCTTCGCCTTCCGAGACCGGCGTTTCCGGTGCGGCTTGGCGGCCTCCTGCGTGGCCGTGGCGGGGTCCTGGTCGACGAGCTCGGCGGCGGTCGGCGCGGTGGGCTTGGTGGCGAAGCAGCACGCGGAGGCGTGGTAGTACCACCTGGCGCCGCCGATGGAGGAGGAGGCGAGCGGGAGCGCGTGGGAAGGGGACGCGTGGCTGTGGAACGCGGCGATAGTGCTCACGGCAGCGCCGCCGGGGGCAGACGCCCGCGCCGCCACGATGGCCGCCATGCTCTCGTGGTGGATGGCTGATTTTGTGGCGGAATCCGGCGCAGTGGCCGCAAATATTTCCCCCCGGTGAATGTCGCTGCCGCGGCTGATAAAGCCGGCCGTCTGAGTGGCTGCCGTGCGGGGGCTCCAGCTGTGGCTGCGGTTGCTGCGCGGGCTGGCGCACGGGCCAGCCAGCTCGGCGGGCCCCCCCGGCGCAGGGAGACGAGACGGGCAGACCGCAGACTGGTGGGCGGGCACGCACGCCACGGCACGCGGGGGCGTCGCCGTCAGGAGCTCGTGGCGACTTCCGAAGTGGATAAAGGGGGCGCGGGAACAAGCGGGACAGGAGGAGGGGAGGGCGGAGGCGTGGCCGCGCGGTGGCGGGTGGCGCGGCGCGACGACGTGGTCGTGCCGGGTCCACGTGTCCAGTTCGTCGATCATCCCACGTGGACGAGGCGCTCTGGAGTCACCACATCGCAGCCGTCCGCTGCAATCCAACGACAACTCCACCAAAGTCGCCTTTTTTTTAGGATCTCCACCAAAGTCACCTGGTAGGCCAATTTGAGCGGCCAAAAGGTTCTAGCTTTTTTTTTTTAGAGATCGCTACTGTTTAACAAATTGTGAATGATCCTTTTTGCTGTCAGATATTCATTCTTTCCACTCCTTGAGAGTGATGCTTTAGTATGTAGGAGTACGTGTGCTTTATCAGTGTCATATGTTCAGAACTAATTTGCAGGTTCAGGTCTGCTTTCTCAGAAGTAAACTCAGATCCAGTTCTCAAGTTGCAGTTAGTTTAGAATTTTTTTTTCATTCAATGTCAGGAAACACCTTTTAGAACCTCTGAGTATCAAAAACAACAAACAAAATACTACAAAATTTCCTCATCAATATACAGTTAAAAACTGCCCAGAAACCTATCATACTCATACATGATAAACATTAGAGTCAACCTCTAAGGTATGGAGCACTATCAAGTATATTGGTCCAATCGGCATGGTGAAACACTTTACACTACTTAATCAGAGACAAGACAAACCACCAGCAGCATGCAGTGCCACTTTCAGGCAGGTGAACTGAGCAAGGAGCAAACCAATAATGGCTAGAAACGGCAAAAAAAAAAAAACTTTATGCTGATGTTGTTTTTATGCAGATCCTCTTGATCTGCATGCCTTGGTATCTTTTCTCATGGAGATATATTTTATATGTGCCATTGCCTTTATTCATTCATGCCGACTTGTGAGCTCGTTGCTTCATCATCTCATCAACGGCAGCGCGCCTCCGGGACTCAGACTGCTGTTGCAGCCGTTGCATCTTTCTCAAATGCTCCTTTATGTGCCTGTTTCCAGTCACAGCTCAGCTTTCTACGAGAGTGATCGCATATAACAACTAAATAGTGCACAGGTGTTGTCAGTGCATTGAGATTGTGTTGGGGTGCTCTGTGTGTGTGTGGGGGGGGGGGGGTAACTGGCACCTGCATCTGGGAACATTACATTCTGCTTCTTTGCAAGCTCTTGCATGTAACTGGATAATGCTCCACATTTTCTTACACAGACGACAGCCATTCGATGCACGTGTCTGGCAATTCTTCCCATAATGGAAGACTGACTTAAGTTTTCGGCAGTTGAGGTACTGACAAGGACCACGGCATGCTGCCGCGTGCACCACAAGTCGAAGCATTGTCTGTGCCTGCAGCACCACAAAAAGAAAATCACCGTAACGGAGTCAAGATCAATTCCTTCAGGGATTAATCAACAAGTGGATAGCACAAGTAACAGCTCAGGCTTTCCATAATAAGTTGATTACATTGGCAACACAAAAAGGAGCCTCAGCATATCAAACAGACAAAGCTATAAGATACATTATGCACAAAAGATCCCCATGGTGTGTAGCTTAATAGCACGATTAATTGGCAACTATCAAATAGACCTTATAAATGTGAATGAAGGTATGGAGCAACTGAGCTTCTCTACAGTGACCACCAATGCTAAGATGGTCACACAACAAAAACCAGATGAATTACCACAATGTAAGAAATATAATACTATGTCAGCACTCTTCTTTTGATGAGCATCCCTATCTGCTCCTGCTGGATGCTTCGTTAACTGGTGGACATGTTTGGTCCCTCCATTGTGTTTGTAACAAGCATCACACTCATCATAATCGCATTCCTTGCACCGCCACTCTTCACCAGTTTTGATATCATTCTTGCAAACATTACATGTGGTAGCGAAAGCTGGTTCAGTTGGATTGTGAAGATGATATAGCAACATCATCGAGGAATGTTTTGCAGCACGAAGGGTATCATATTGATAATAGTTTCCTTGACATAGACTCAGGAATGCCTGCCTGGTGTCAAAAAATTCACTTTCTAAGATGCCATCTCTGTATCTCTGTCCTTGGTATCTTTAGGCACACCATCAATTTCAACCTGAATGATGACATCGAGTAAAATATTTGGCATTTCTGGCATTGTTTCTAGTTAAAAAAGCTTTCGAATAACTTACTGGCTGTAGTGTATGCAAGTCAGCACTATTAATTGGGTGCCTCTCCTTCTCGTCACGCTGCTGTTCTACATTATAACAACTGCAACAGAAGCCTCGTCAGTCTCAAAGGTAATAGCAATCATACTAGCTGTAACAAGATCAATTGAAGAATAAAGCTCTATGATATTTTATTTGATGTTTTCAAGTTGCACCATGTACAGAACCATGATCAGGCACATATATTATACAAAAATGTTTTCAAATTATTGTACCCCATTATAAAACAAATCAACTTACTTGTCACAAATAGAAAAGCTTTTGCATTGATTGCAGACCCAACGCCTTCCAGACACCATAAGGATACAGCAGTGACGACAAGAATACTGCAAATGGACCATAATAAGATCTTTCATTGGGTAAATGGCTTCTCCAAGCTGCACAGCATCATTGATGGTTAATAAGATATATAAGAATGCTCAAGTAAATTTTGGTTGAAAGAACATATCTTGCATATTTTTAAGAGAAAAATATACCTTTTGCATCAGCATAGCATCCTTTGAAGCATTCCCACTTAAATCGGTAAGGCCAGCAGCTTTCAAAGCTCTTTTTGTGATAGTCTTCTTTACCTTTCCCTTCCTCAAGTTTTTGTCATATTCTGGTAGGAAAATTTGGTTGATTATATCTTCTGCAGCTCCAGGCCAATAATCACCATCAAAATATGGCAAGCGAGCTGCGGTCACTTTAGCCTTGCAGTCTGTCTTAGAGTTAAAAAAGTGCTCGTATAGATTTGTCAGCTCAACATCTATACCCTCATCAGTAGCTTTTCGAATCATAGATAAGTACCTGCATGCAGAATAATAAATCATGCCTACAAATGCCAGATATGATATTCATTAATCGTTATTCTAAAGAATCCTTTTGACATGCAAAATGACATAACGGCAATAAATGGTATTACCATTCTCGCAGTTTTTCAGACTTTGGTGTCTTCTGAATCTCCGGATGGCAATACATAATGTAATCATCACCTTTCAAAGGTGGGCATGCCCATATGTAACAACTAGTGAAACCCCGCTGCTTACAATACCGGAGATAACCTATCTGTAACATATACATACAGAAAACTATGGTTAGACTCAAAAATGGAATGTGATACTAGTAATCACACTGATACTGATTATAGTATATTACCAGAATTTCATGGTACACAAACGTTCGTAGGGCTTCACCAGAAACCGTTTGAATCTCAGGTCTAAAATATTTGACAGAATCAAGGTACGACAAATAAACACGACGTTGGTTTGGGAATGCACATTCTGCTCCATATTCTTGCACATATATGCCAAATAGGCATACTTCCACACCATCTATTCTTTGAAATAAAAGATATGCCTGCTGCTCAAACTCATCCATAAGCTTCATCACCCCGAATTTTCTGCATGGGCACAATGGGTCCAGGGACGGGCCTCAATTGCAACGCTCAGTGGCGATATTCATGGTGACCACTGGCAGGTGCTTCGACAAATTCTACCTCTGTATCAAGCTATCACAATGGTTGCCTTCGGAGATGGAAACAACTGCTCCTTTTGGTCTGATGTTTGGACTGTAGATGAGGCCCTTGCTGACACCTACCCGGCACTCTTCAGTCATTGTACGTTCAAGGAGGCTACGATATGGTGACCACTGGCAGGTGCTTCGACAAATTCTACCTCTGTATCAAGCTATCACAACGGTTGCCCTCGGAGATGGAAACAACTGCTCCTTTTGGTCTGATGTTTGGACTGGAGATGAGGCCCTTGCTGACACCTACCCGGCACTCTTCAGTCATTGTACGTTCAAGGAGGCTACGGTATCCCAGATGTTACACACCGGCCTGCAACTGACTCTGGTACCGCGCCTGTCTCAAAGGGCATGCTTGGACCTGCATCACCTACTACAGATCATCCAGGCGACCACACTGTCGCAAACACCGGACCAACGGACATCTTTATTCAGCAAGGGAGATTCTAGGCTGGACAAAGGTGCTATTTATAAACTATCAAAGCCAAGGGCCAACCGGATGACCCTGTGGCTAAGTTCGTGCAGGACAACCATGCACCGCCTAGAGTGCAGCTTTTCATGTGGCTTCTAGTTCAAGGAAAAATCCATGCACGATCGGTGCTACACACCAAGAGAATACTGGATGATAAAACACATGTGAGGTATGTAACGAGGCCGACGAAACACCGGCGCACATCATCAACGGCTGCCCCATTGCGACTACTGCTCTCGGAGAGGCTTCATCTACCGAAAATGATGCAATTCACAACTGAATCTCTTACATACCATCTCAACGACCGGAGGCATACCCACCGATGAGTTCTCTGCCTTCATAGCGCCGGGTTGTTTGCACCAAGGTGGAAGGCCGAGAACGGAAAAATCTTCGATAAGAATCCACTGCTACATCAAGAGTGCTAATAAACTGCAAGATTGCTGCAAGAACAATGGAGGTTCATTTTCCAAGAAAGAAAAAAGCAAGTCATTATGGTGCCATATCTTAGAAATGGCTAGAACAGGCCAGGGCTGAAACGTTGGACCCTAGGCTGCTTTAATCGCTTAGGAAAAATTGTAACCACCTCGGTGTTTCTATAAGCAATATATGTACATTATGAGGCCGTTCGGAGCCATTATAATCAAATAAATCAGGTGGGGAACGCCTCCCCCCCCCCCCGTTGACCGTCAAAAAAAAAAAGCCTGAAGGAAAAATGAAAAAAAACCAGATACGGAGCTTTTGTTAGCAAAAGTTATCTTCCCAAAAAAGTGATCGAATAAATAGTAGTCACATGTGATTTTTTGCTTCACATGACCATACAACTCTTTTACCTTGGACTTGTAAGGAAACTCTATTGGGTAATTCTCTTCTGGAAAAAGCTCCAAAAATTTTGGTTTAACTTTCAAATTCTTGTCCACTGATGAAACAACTCTGACCACAAGCCCCTCTGCTCCAGGAACCTAATGAGGGAAAAATCAGGACAAACAAAATGACTAGTTCTAGATTTTATGGAGACTGAGAATCACGTGATGAATGCACATTCCGTGAAGCTTTTTTAGCAGCAATCTTAACTGTGTACTTGCATATAAAAGAAACTGATTATCCTCAACAGGAACTGCTGTGGTGTAAAGTATGGAGGTTGAATGATGTGCAAAATAAAACCGTGAAATACATCTATGAAACCCCATGCTGGTTATTTTACCCTGTCACCTAAAGCAGGCAATACTCAAACGGTGCACCTGTGGTAAATAAAAATGTTCACCTGAAATAGATAAGGGGCAAGAAGAACAAACAATACCCAGAAAGCACAGCTGCAACTAAAAGAAAAGGACCTCACAAAACCTTGCACTTTCACAAGAGGAGTTTCCAAGATGTGACTATATTGTGAAGCTTAAAGAAAAGATAAGTTTGTAGGCTCAATGAATTTGTAAAGTATAGCTTTTGAAGACAAAACAGGGAGAAATTAGGTTAGTGATTTCCAGAAACAGCTTCTATTACCAACCTCATCGAAACTTTTCCTGTATTTGTAGGCCCTATTCTGTCTCTCCTCTTTGAGGCGTTGAAAAAGGTGCTCTTCTATATGATCGCTAAGCACAGTCCTTGGCAGATCTTTCGCCCTAGGAACAGTATTATGCGGTAAAGGTGTGCGCAGACCATCTTTTATCTCTTCAATACAGCAACTGTGGCAGATATATTCTGCGTCTTTTTCTTCAGCATTCCTTTTGGCATTAAAAAGAGCACAAATCTGGTGCTGCCAGCGTTCACATCTGTCACATTGAGCCCACTATGGAACCAATTGATTAGGTTAAATGAGTGTGCAGAAAAAAGATGCATAACTATGAGGATAAAGCCGGGAAAGAGGGAAACTGAAATGCTTACTGCTTCTTCAAACTCGTCATTGTTTCTTTTCTTCTCAAGTTTTGACTTGAGAAATTGAATACTGTCCACCAAAACTGAGTCACTGCGAGACTCATTGTAACATGGTAGGCAAAAGTAGTAGGGACCACTTTCAGTGATAGTACCACTATAATATGGTGCATTCTTTTTTATCCGAGCACCACAGGGAGAACAAAATTTAGGTGGAGGCTCAAAAAAGAGCTTTTCTACTTTGCAAAGCTGGCATGAGTTCACATTTTCCCACTGTCCTAGTAATTGATTCTTTTCAGCTTTAGCCTTACTCTGTCATATGAAGAAATAATCATTGCAATAGTTCATACTCTTGCACAAGCTTAAATTATATCCACATGAAAACAGTAAAACATGAATCCAATCCAACCAAAAGATTTCTTAAAAAACAAGTATGTGTATAGGTTTTAGAAAAAACTTTTGGCAGCGGCTAGGGTACTAATAAGGTAATAAACATGCTAATTAGGAAAAAACAGGGGGAAGAACATAAGACCAACCTAAGCTTTCTGGGTTCAAATCCAAGCTTTCAAGATATTGCACATGGGCATTTCTTATCAACATCTAGAGCCAATTGCAAGAAATACAAGTTTCTTATCTGCTATCATTCAACATGCAAAGGTTTTCATTTTGCTAATGCTATTGCAAGTTCAGCTCCATCCTAAAATACCTGACCCATGATGTCAAAACAGCTAAAGTGCTTCTTATTTTGCTAGTCAGCAGGAAATCCCAGTAGTATATAGTATATCTGACTGCTTACTGTTTCCATATTCGAATATGACAACTCCAACCATCTGATTAAAAGAAACTATTTATGGCTCAGGGGAGGAAATTTTCTGGAAATGTTTTTTTTCAAGACATCACATGGTCTGATGGTCATGCAAGCAATAGAGAACTCTGTTCATTAACTAAAAATAGTACAGTATGCAAGATATCTTTTTTTTCTAGTCAAGAATCATACCTGACCAACCCATTGTATTGTACTATGGGTGTGTTCATATATTTGCTCTAGAGTGAGCGACTCCAAGAGTGAAATACCTTTTCTCTTTTTTTTCCCTGTCTTGGACAGCAAGACATCTGTAGATCCACTTGCATTCATCTTAATATCAATAACACCTTCATTTGTATCTTTGTTTGGCAAACAATTTTGTTGCTCTCCAGGAATTGCATAACTTTCCACTGCACCAATTTTCCGAACAGTACCAGATCTAGTTATCTCAAGCTTTGGCGGTAGTTGCATATCAGCCTCGATCTTTAGCTCTTGTTTTGGATATATCCTTTTATCCTGTCCAAGATGCTTAGGTTGAGCTTGCTGTGACACAAAATCTGGGCATGCTTGAGGAAAAGAGATATAAGCACTATCAGATACATTGGGAAGCATGGGTTGCAACCTTAAACGCTTTGATACAGGTGGTTGATCATCAAAGGTTTCAGCTTTCACCAGTTTGATGTCTATTGTGTCACCATGTACCCCATTGAAACTTCTTTCAATTGCATCCCTCTTGTTTGTTTGATCACAATAGCGGCTCAGACTTTCATTTGCTTTGCTACAAACAGGACAATGCTTATTAACACAATTATTATAGTGATAAATAGCCTCCTTTGATTGCCTGCAGTATCTATACTGGCAATCTATTCTTTGGCAGTCATTAGAATGCTTTAAGATCTCCTGTGCACGAACACAGCCTTGTAATTTACAAGTACCTATAGGATTGGGACAAAATTTTGCATGAATGAAAAAGCAGTATACTTTTGTTGGAAGCTTTGACTGTTTATGATCGGGAGTCATAGCATAACCAGGAAAGTGCCAATTAGATGAAACATGTTGTTCTGCTGCATCTTCTGACATTTCTCTCTGCACCATGTTATTATTCATCAGTTTAGTATTTTGTACATGTGGAGAGAATAACTGCCGAGAATATGACTTGACCCGAATGGGAATATTATGATGGACAAATTGTTGACTGGTATGGTCTATTTTGTCACTATCTTCATTTGCTTTTGAATATGTTGGCTCATTATATGGTAAAACTCCTTGACTTAATATTTGCTCATCACGACCAGAACTAAGCTTTCATTCCCTCACAAACAGGGAGCAAGGATGATTAGGCTCAAAATAATGTTGCTCCTGAAATATTTGTTTGCAAGGCAACTGTAATTCCCTAAAGTTCACCTTTTCTGTTTGATCCAATACCTCGGATTTTATAAGAGGTTTTGGTTGAAGAGTTTGATTGGTTGTCTGGCTTGCGAGCAATGCAGATTTCGTTCTTGAAGTGGACAACATATTTGTAGCATCCATGTTCTGATTACCTGTAGGTGTTAAGGTTGCAGAAATGGCGCCGTAACAATTTCTAGAAACACCCAATGATGCTGGAAAAGAAAATAGTACATTTAATTGTTTTGCAACGTCAAATGTCTACAATGAGCACAAGTTTGCTAACTGATAATAAAACGTAACAGGGTAACCCATGTGGAACGCATAAAATTGTATCAAAATGTGCAGCAGTATCTCCAAGACTTTCCATAAAACAAGGCGAGTCTAGTGCAGTGTGCAGACCAGATAGAAATTAAAAGTCACTTATAAGTTCCACATTTCTAAAAGCCAGTTACAGTAGGGCGCCTCCCCTATTGTATTTCTCCTCAAAAAAAAGACAGGAATACATGTCAAAAGGCTTACAACAAATCAAGTACCATTATGCATACTATCTCACATCCAGATCATACTAGTGATTAGGACCTCTGTTGACATTTATTGGCAATTTCACAAAAATTAGCATACCATTTTACTACACTGCACGTATTTTTCTACTGAATTTGTCAAAACATGTGGGTTTTTGCTGCAGGAAGATTATCAATGGTTAATCTACTGAAATATATCAAGTTTCCACACAAAAATCATGGCAACATCATCTCCCTCAAACACTGCTCCAAACAGGTAGTATGATTTGCAGAAGTTGAAAAGATTTTATTTTTCTCCCTAAATAAATAAAACACTCAAAAGAAATATACTCCTCTACTTTTTCGACATATTCCTCTTCGGTGACATGGATAAAATTCAGATCAAGAACAAAACTCAAAGCATGTGCATCTGCAGGATTTGCTGCCAAAAAGTAGTACTGCCACTACCAACCTATCTAGATTATAATGGCACAAATGAATAAACAAAATAGCATAAGTGAGATATTGCACATGGAAAAAAAATATAGCACACATACTTTGTGTTCCCTGTGGAGGATGACGATTGAATTCTCTTTGCAATGATTTCTCAGGCAAACCGCCAGCTTGGCCCCGTTTGGCTTACCCTATATCCAGCTTGTTCGGCTTCTTTTTTTAGCCGGAACAGTGGTTTTCTCTCACAATATTTCAGCCAAAACAGTATTTTTCAGCCAAGATTCAGCAAGCCGAACGGGGCCTGTTTGATAGCTGCATATTGGAGCCCGTAGCACCATTGATTTGTGCATCCGACAAACCATATGAGGAGAAATTCTCCAGGATTCTTGAATCCACTCCAGAGCCTAGATGCTGCAGCGGATAGTTACTTTGGTTCATAGAAAATGGCATTGGCTGCTGCTCCTACACTAGAGGCATGGCATTCCACTGCCCATTGAGGCATCCAGCTCCATTAGCGCCAATAGGATTGGCAGGTAAAATCTGATGATGGCTAAATCCTGGAGCCTGAACCATATGATCTACCTGCTGTTGCATAATCACTGGACACATCGCTGATGAGTCACTATTAGCGGTGGAATTTTGTGGTACGCTGATGGATGGATCCTGGTAGCCGTTGGATATGGATCCTGCAACATAAATATAGTGAGAGCTGCATATGAAAGAACCAACAAGAGGAGGGAGAACATAGTGTCCGGAAACACAAGCCAACTGCAGGTAGTTATAACAGTCGTTGAGCTACGCCCTGTGTTCTCCATTCACACTCACTCTAAGCCATACCAGGTGTTGGAAACATTGTGATGTAGGTGGAGGAACTTGGTGTCTGATGTGACATTTGTTGATGCTGATGACCTTGGCTGGAGAGGGACCTAATAGCAACTTGCAAGCGTGGCTCGATTTGTTCTTTCAGCATTACATGGTAGTCAGCCTGCTCATAGGAAATATATTTTTTTGTAAAAAACGAGGAAAGAAGCGCACAACAGCAAAAGCATGGATACAGTATACTTAGAGCAGCTAAGAATGAAAATGAAATACAGAAGTTTTACCTTTGAGTAAAGTCTGTACAATTATTCATCTAACTTCTCTGCAAGTTTCTCCAGGCTCTGGCTATCAGCAGGTTTCATCTTCTTTCTAAGCCAATCAAGTTTGCCAATGACAATAGAGGGAATTCTTTGTGAGCCATTAAAAAATATCGTAATTCTCTGTGAATCATTGAAAAAGTTCGACGGACTTCAGCGCCACTGCTCTAACTTTTTTTTGCCCTCCGTGCCACTACCGTCAGATTGGGCTCTAACGGTGTCAAACTGCAGGTGTGAAAAGTCGAAAATACCCTTAGGTCTAAATATGCTATTATTTTTTTTTCGTATCTTAACGACTTCAAATGGAAAAACTCAAAACTAGAAAGTTGTAGATCTCGTCGAGATCTATAATTTTCATATAAAAATTATCTTCATTGAATACTGCAAAAAATATATGATTTTTCTAAGATATATTAATCATATCAAATCATATCAAATTCTACACCAATTATGGTTCATAGATCACACTCACACCATCACACAGGACACAATAGTACAATATACATAGTTCAACTTCAACAAGCTACTATCAATCAGAGTCGACACTCGTGATGCATGATTCTTCCTTCATTTCTTCTTCTATGTCTTCAAAGCAAGACCAAAAGGTATCAACCTTCAGCCTGTTCGCTTGATCATATTTGGCTTATAAGCCATGGCTTATTAGCCAACGAACAGTATTTTTCTCTCACACCAAACCAGCCAATAATACTTTCAGTCATGGCTTATAAGCCAAACAAGCCAAAACGAACATGACGCTTATCATCATCTTGATCTACAGCAACGTATTTTTTAATGTTAGTAGCTGTAGCCTATAGATTATAAGTTTTAAAATATATGAAACATAAAAATTGACTATTTTTATTACCTTTAAGCGAGTGACGAAGCCAACTTTGGCTACACATAAGAGCTTCCAACATTTGAGGAGTAAGACGGCTACGATGCTCACTTAAAACTCTACCACCAGTGCTAAAAGTTGACTCGGAAGCTACTGTGGTGACTGGAATAGCCAAAATATCACGAGTAATCATCCTCAAAGTTGGGAAACGAGTTCCCGCAACCTTCCACCAGCCAAGAACATCAAAATATTCACTGTCATTATGAGGAAGTGGTTCTTCATCCAAATAGCGATCTAACTCATTCTTGGCTTTAGACAAACTTGAAGTTTGTTTATTTGCAGCAAGTGACTTGAATATGGACAGCACAACCGCTGCACTAACAGTAGAAGAAGCAGCACCAAAAGATGATGTACCCACACCCTCTTGGTCAGTTTGCACGTGGTATTCACGCATCAACTCTGTTAGCAACTCATAGCTCTTTTTGACATATTTATCAGCTTCATCTTCACCCAATAGAGCAATGTAGCAAGCTTCCAATGTTATCATCTTAAGACATGGATCAAGAATAGCTAAATCCATAAGACCTTGGATGTCAGACTAATATTTATCATACTTCTCTATCATGGCAATGGACATTTTTCTAATTATCTCATTTTCATCTTCTTTCTAAGAATTATTTTTAAGTTTGATCTCACATACTTTGGGGAAGAAGATGTTAGCTGTCACATATTTGGTTCCAGAAAACAATATAGTGAGCTGATAGAACAATTCTAATTTCTCACAAACAAGCGAAGCAAATTTCCAATCATCTTCTAGAGGGCAATCAAAGCTTCGATCAAGGGTTCCTAACTGTTGCAAAAACTTTCCTATAAGGCATAGTAATACTAAGCATGATATAAGTCGAGTTCCATCTAGTTTTGCAATCTAGACACAACTTCTTAGTTAATTCAACCTTTTTGCTGCTGTGCTGTTTTCACAAATTTCTCATACCTCTTTGGTGTAGCAACCCAATAAGCAATACTTTCCCTGATACTTGCAACAGATTTCTTAATCACTTCCAAGCCATCTTGAACAATTAAGTTCAGGATGTGCGCGTAGCACCGCATATGAAGGTGCTTGCCACCCAACAACATATTAGCTGCTCCAATCCTTCCTTCCATTTGTCCAATCATGTTGTCATTGGTGCTGCAATTATCAAGGGTCACTGTTGACACCCTGCAATCAATATCCCAAGTCTGGAGGCATTTGAGCAATGCATCACAAATAACACTTGCTGTATGAGGACATGGCACATAAATAAACCTAAAAACGATAGAAAACTTTAGCAAGCAAGAAAAACCAATAAATCCATATCATAAAAATAGTACAGCAAGAAAAATTAGGTAATCACCTCAATATGCAGCTTCTAAGAGTCCATGAGTCATCAATAAAATGTCCAGTGACAGCCATGTATCCTCTTTTCTGGTTATCAGCTATCCACATATCAGTTGTAATAGCAACACGACATGTCATCTTCTGAAGGAATATCTTAGCTTTCCTTTTCTCCATATCATAGAAACTCAAGATTCCCTTTCTAGCAGTGTTTCTAGTACCTATCTTGAACAAAGGTTGCAATGCACTAATAAATTTGCGAAATTCATGATGGTCCACAATGGACAGAGGGTATTCATGCAATACAATCATAGAGTAAAGTGCTTTCCTAGCTACCTCTTGATCAAAAACATAATTTTCTACAGCCATTGCCCCCTTCTCAGTGGCTGCAAACCTCAAGTTTGTTTGCACTTTATCACCTAGTTTTTTTTCTATAGATACAAATTTTCACATGAGTACGTAGATGGTTCGTACCATTCCTTGTTGTTGCTAAAAGTTTCTTGCTGCAATGCTTACATTTAGCCTTCCACATACTATCATCATCACAAACTCTTGTGAAATCTGCCCAGACTGCAGAAGTAAGCTTCCTCTGTGAGCCTTATGACTGGGTTACACCACCACCAGCCCCATCTTCCTCAGGTTCATCATCAACACGGATCACTTCAGGGTCAGCTGCAATAACAGGGACAGGTCTAGAAGGCCCATAACTACTTCCAAGTTGCGTGCTACTTCCAGGCTACGTGCTACTTCCAGGGGTGTCCATCACAAATCCTTAGAACTACATGAACATGAAAAATTCTCAGAGCTGAACTGATCTACAGAACTATCTACTGACCATACAAACATCAACTAATACATGGAACATAAGTAGAAATCAGTAGTAGGGACGAAGGGGATTGAAGAAAAATCAATACCTGGAGGGGATCTGTGAAAGGTCCTTGTTGGTTTTGGTAATTGAGTGACAACCTAGGTGGACTAATTGTGTTTATGTGAGATACATAGGTGATTAGTCCACAGGTACATGTGTATGAGCAACATATGCCATGGAGGTGAAAATGGCTTGGAGATGTTGCAAAGCTCACACATGTGATGATGAAGGAGCTTATTGCACATGAGACATGACATTGAGTCATGTGATCAAGGTGGAGAAGATCAAGACAAGACTTGGCTTGATGGACCGGTTGCAAGCGTGAAGGGCAAGTCAAAGGCTTTGGAGTGATGGACCGCGTGGCGGTGAAGCTTGAGCAAGACTTGGCGTCGATGGACGATAGCAACGGTGAAGAGCAAGTAGAGTCAAGATCGATGAACCAATATGATCATGTGATGATATGAAGTGGATCATATCATTATTGATCGTGTTGGTGCATGTGTTGCATCGACATTGAAGGAGATGGAATGGAATGCGCAAGGCAAAGGTATAACCTAGGGCATTTCATTTCACCGGTCATAGGTGTGTAGAGAAGTTTATGACCGGGTTTAGGATAGATGGCCGTATTACTATCAAGAGGGCAAACTTGTTTGCATATCGGTCATCTAGTGCCACTCGAGTGATCTAACTTTGCATTGTCGCTAGGATCGAGTGGCGTGGCAAGTTGAGTGGCTAACATCCTTTGGGAAATGATTGTGAAAATGCTAACACACATACACATGGTGGTGTACACTTGGTGGTGTTGGCACATTTACAAAGGAGGTGGTGTTTGCAGGGTTGAGATGGGTTTGGGTCCCTCTCTCCCTCCCGCCGGGCTTGCGAGGCGGGATTCGGCGCTTTCGGGAAAATAGAATGCCTATTTTCTATTGCGCCGGTGAAAGCTCTAGTTTGGTTTTGGTGAATTGATGAAACCCTAAGTGCTAACCTAGTTTATCAAGTGATCATGAGATAGGTAGCACACTCCAAGTGGTGAAGCAAATGAAGATCATAGCATGATAAAGATGATGGCATGGTGATGATCAAGTGCTTCGACTTGGAAAGAAGAAAGAGAAAAACAAAAAGCTCAAGGCAAAGGTATAATTTGTAAGAGCTATTTTGTTTAAGTGATCGAGACACTTAGAGAGTGTGATCACATTTAGGATTGATAGTCGTACTATTAAGAGGGTGAAACTCAGATCGAAATGCGGTTATCAAAGTGCCACTAGATGCTCTAACTCATTGCATATGCATTTAGGATCTAGTGGAGTGCTAACACCCTTGAAAATATTTGTGAAAATATGCTAACACATGTGCACAAGGTGTTTGTAGGGTTGAGATGGGTTTGGGTCCTCTCTCCTCCCTCCGAAGCTTATGGTAGGCGGATTCAACGCTTTCGGAAAATGAAATGTCTATTCTCTATTGCTTGCCAATGCAAAATTCTTGGTGGTTGGCACACTTGAGCAAGGGTGAAGAAGTAAAAGTTGAAATGGAGTTGATCGAAATGATCTTTGGCGTCGGTCCGATGGACCGGACGCTGAATCCAGCTAAGCACCGGACGCCGATCGCTGCGCGTCCGGTCACGCCGACTCAGCGATACAAAGGCTAGGGGTTGAGCACCGAACGCCGCTCTGCGCGTCCGGTTCAAGGGCCGGACGCGTCCGTCGAAAAAAACATGCCTCGGGAGCTTCTTTGAAACGACCGGACGCCGGGGCTTCAGCGTCCCCGGTCGATTTGGGCTGGCGTCCGGTCAACCAGCGACCGTTGAAATCTGACGAACAGCATTTGAAGCAGGGGACACGTGGCGTGAATCACGTGACCGGACGCTGAGGGCCAGCGTCCGGTCGATCGGACCGGAGCGTCCGGTCACCCCGCGTTGTGCCCAGTGAAGGGGTACAACGGCTCTATTTCATTGGGGCTCTATTTATAGCCCCATGGCCGGCTCAAGGGAGCTCTCTTGCACATTTTCATTGACATAGCAACCTTGTGAGCCTAGCCAAAGTTCTCCCACTCATTTCCATCATAGATTAAACATCTTTGTGAGATTGGGAGAGAATCCAAGTGCATTGCTTGAGTGATTGCATCTAGAGGCACTTGGTGATTGTGTTTCGCTGCGGATTTCGCTTGTTACTCTTGGTGGTTGCCGCCACCTAGACGGCTTGGAGCAGCAAGGATCGTTGAGTGGAGGAGGTGATTGTCTCCGACTCCGATCGTGGTGATTGTGAGGGGTTCTTGACCTTTCCCCGGCGGAGCGCCAAAAGGTACTCTAGTAAATTGCTTGTGGCTTGTGTGATCCTCATCTTGTGTTGGTTGTGCGGCACCCTATTGAGGGTTTGGCGAGTGATGCCAATCAGTGCGTGAACCTCCAAGTGAGTGAATCGCCACAACGAGGACTAGCTTGCCGGCAAGCAAGTGAACCTCGGTAAAAATCATTGTGTTCATCATTTGATTCCGATGTGATTGGTCTACATTGGTATTCATTATTGTGATTGATTGGTTCCCACCACTACACGGTATATAACCCTCTTGATCACTCTTTTTACTTTACTGCAAAACTAGTTGACAAGCTCTTTAGTGTAGCTAGTTGTGAGAGCTTGCATGCTTGGTTGGTGTGGCTCTTTAGTTAGCTTTTGAGAGCACACTAACATAGGGTAGTGTCATTGCTCTTGTGTGAATTGACACTATCTAAACTAGAATTGTGGTAGGTGGCTTGCATTTTTAAGTAGGCTAGCGCAACACTCGCTTCGCCTCATAATTGTCTAACCATTTGGTTAAGTGTTGTTGTAGAATTTTATTAGGCTATTCACCCCCCCTCTAGCCATTAGGACCTTTCAGCCGGATGCAAATTCTTGTGGTTAGCACATTGGAGCAAGGGTGATGAAGTTAGAAGTAAAAACGAGTTAGTCGCGAAGATGCTGGCGTCGGTCAACTGACCGGACGCCGATCTCTGAATGCACCAGACACCATTTGTCAGGCGTCCGGTCAGTCGACGACGTCGATAGCGCAGAAGATGGAGTGTGACCGGACGCTAGCTGCGCGTCCGATCAAGTGTGACCGACGACGCGTCCGTCCGAGGTCGGTACCTTCTTCGAAACGACCGGACGCCGGGGTTTAGCGTTGATCGATTGATTGAAGCTTTGCATCCGGTCGGTCAGTCAAGTGACCGTTGGAATCGGACACATGGCCGTCGTCTGACGGCGACCGGACGCCGAGGTCCAGCGTCCGGTCAACACGACCGGAGGCCGTCCGGTCGGCCCGACCGTTGCCAAAGAAAGGGTAACGGCTAGTTTAGCCCTTGGGGCTATAAATAGAAGTGGCCCTCGGCCATGGCTGGGCTGAGCACCTCAAGGGACTTAGTGTCCATGCTTGTGAGTGCTTGGGAGCCCTCCATCACACACATACTTGATAGCGATCATCCGATTGTGTGAGTGAGCGATTCTAGTGCGATTGCATCGTGAGGTTGCATCGAGTGGCACTAGGTGATCGAGTTGCGAGCCGGTGGTGCTTGTTACTCTTGGAGGTTGCCACCTCCTAGACGGCTTGGTGGTGGTCTCCATCGAAGCGCGCAAGAAGCTAATAAAGCAACTAAGGTGCCGGGCTAGCTAGAGCTCTCCTAAACAATTCTATGAGCAAGGTCACACAAACCTATGCCACTAGTACTTTAAGTAACAAGGGAGCTCCTATACATGCTAGTAAGCAAAAGCACAAAGCTAACTAAGCTCACTAGCAATACTCAATAACAAGGCAACCAATGCCTAATTAGAGAGCGCAAATACTTAGCTACACAAACTAAGCAATGTGACTAACAAGGTTACTAAAACCAAATTAGCCACGCAAGGGAGCTACTTCTATGCTACACAAGCATGAAGGTAATTAGCTAGCTACACAAGCTATCTAATTACAAGAGCAACTACACAAGCTTAAGATATATATATAAGTAATTGCAAGCTTGTGTAATGGGGATGCAAACCAACGGGAAGAACAAGGTTGACACGATGATTTTTCTCCCGAGGTTCACGTGTTTGCTAACACGCTAGTCCCGTTAATGTCGACCACTCACTTGGTGGTTCGGCTAATTAGCATCACCCGCTAAGCCCGCACGCGTCGGGCGCCGCAAGAACCTACCCCTTGAGTGAGGGTAGCTCAATGACACGCTTTTACTAGAGTTGCTCTTCATGGCTCTGCTGGGCGAGCACAATGCCCCTCACAAGCACTTCTCCGGGCGCGCCGCACAAGCTTCTTCTTGGCGCTTGACGGAGACCACCACTAAGCCGTCTAGGAGGTGGCAACCTCCAAGAGTAACAAGCACCACCGCTTGCAACATGACCACCTAGTGCCACTCGATGCAACCTCACGATGCAATCGCACTAGAATCGCTCACTCACACAATCGAATGATCACTATCAAGTATATGTGTGATGGAGGGCTCCCAAGCACTCACAAGCATGGACACTAAGTCCCTTGAGGTGCTCAAGCACCACCATGGCCGAGGGCCACTTCTATTTATAGCCCCAAAGGCTAAACTAGCCGTTACCCCTTCATCAAGCAACGGTCGGGCCGACCGGACGCTTCGGTCGTGTTGACCGGACGCTGACCTCGGCGTCCGTCGTCCACAGACGCCCACGCGCCCCCGATCCCAACGGGTCACTTGACCTGACCGGACGCAGCAAAAGCGGCCGGACGCTGAAGCCCCAGTCCGGTCGTTCAATCAAAGAAGCTCCCCGAGGCATATTTTCTCGACCGGACGCGTCCGTCCACCTTTGACCGGACGCGCAGCACCCAGCGTCCGGTGCAATACCCTCGGTACAGAGCAGACCCGTCAGTTTGACCGGACGCAGCCTTTCAGCGTCCGGTCGCTGCATGACCCAGCGTCCGGTCAGTGGACCGACGCCAGCATCTTCGCGATCAACTCGTTTTCACTTCTAACTTCTTCACTCTTGCTCCAATGTGCTAACCACAAGAACTTGCATCCGGCGCAATAGAAAATAGGCATTCTATTTTCCCGAAAGCGCCGAATCCCGCCTCGCAAGCCCGGCGGGAGGGAGAGAGGGACCCAAACCCATCTCACCCCTGCAAACACCATCTCCTTTGCAAATGTGCCAACACCACCAAGTGTACACCACCATGTGTATGTGTGTTAGTATTTTCACAATCATTTCCCAAAGGATGTTAGCCACTCAACTTGCCACGCCACTCGATCCTAGCGACAATGCAAAGTTAGATCACTCGAGTGGCACTAGATGACCGATATGCAAACAAGTTTGCCCCTCTTGATAGTACGGCCATCTATCCTAAACCCGGTCATAAACTTCTCTACACACCTATGACCGGTGAAATGAAATGCCCTATGTTATACCTTTGCCTTGCGCATTCCATTCCATCTCCTTCAATGTCGATGCAACACATGCACCAACACTATCAACAATGATATGATCCACTTCATATCATCACATGATCATATTGGTTCATCGATCTTGACTCTACTTGCTCTTCACCGTTGCTATCGTCCATCGGCGCCAAGTCTTGCTCAAGCTTCACCGCCACGCGGTCCATCACTCCAAAGCCTTTGACTTGCCCTTCACGCTTGCAACCGGTCCATCAAGCCAAGTCTTGTCTTGATCTTCTCCACCTTGATCACATGACTCAATGTCATGTCTCATGTGCAATAAGCTCCTTCATCATCACATGTGTGAGCTTTGCAACATCTCCAAGCCATTTTCACCTCCATGGCATATGTTGCTCATACACATGTACCTGTGGACTAATCACCTGTGTATCTCACATAAACACAATTAGTCCACCTAGGTTGTCACTCAATTACCAAAACCAACAAGGACCTTTCAGCCTGGCGCCTGGCCGCCTGGGCTGTGGGCTGTGACGGCTAGGGTGGGAAGGTGGAGGGGATAGAATAGAAATGTTGAACGTGAACCCTAGAGTTTGCTTTCTTATATACTATTGGCATAGGGGACCCACATATCAGGGCTCTGAGCGGGTTCGCGGGTCTAGCGGGCACGGGTACAAATTTTTTGTACCCCCAAGACTTTACCCATTGGGTTCAATTACATGCCCTCGCCCATGCCGATGGGCATAACTCCAAACCCGTACCCTCTCCTTAGCGGGTTTATGCCCGCGGGCACGCGGGTAATGTGTGCCCATTGCCATCTTTAATCAGAGGACGGCAGGACCAGGCAAGAGATGCTCTAGAAGGAAACGTCCGAGAAAAAAAAGTAAACTTTACTAGGCTGCCCAATAAGCATTACACTGAGTCTAAGCTTCTTTTTGCCTAAAAAAAGTAAATTTCAATAGGCTGCCCATTAAGCAATAATCCTACACCTACATAATGGATTTAGATTGAGGCCCATTTTAGTGGATTTAGATTCAGGCCCATTTTAGTGGTGGTTTTTAGCTATCTTCTCAAAATAAAATTAAAAGGGAGCAAAGCCAGATTTTTTTTGTCTCATTACCTCCACTCTTCCATGTACTTTAGCAAGAAGCTAAAGCTAAAGCTGAATATAACCATGCCAAAAGTTTGGCGTCCGTTATACACTAGGCGAGACATGTCGTGTTATAACGGACACCAAACAAGCTGTGTGAGACAACCGGATAATGAGAGAATTAGATAACAATGGAATCACTTGAAGATCACTTAATGTATCAAAACTAATACTGAAGATAACTATATGTATTCCTCGACTAAAATAAGCTAAAAGTTACTCGACGAGATCACTTAGGACCGGGTCAATTTCTCTAAACCATATGGTTCAAGTTCATAAAATACAACTTCTTTATATTCCTCTATAAGTTCTACAAACAAACTAAAAAATTGTACATAGCACAACGAATTCTTACCTTGGCGTGATCTAGGCCCAGCGATGGAGCTTCTTGGGCTGATTTAAAAGGGGGCCAGGGTAGGTGATGACTCTCTAGTTTTCCACGTTCATTACTACAAATTTGAAGTGCTTAAGCATTGTGAAATATATCTATATCTATATCTATATCTATATCTATATCTATATCTATATCTATATCTATATCTGTATCTGTATCTATATCTATGACTACTACAAAAAAAGATTTCCAGAGACGGGAGGCTTTTCTTAGAGGCGGTTCAGGGATAAATATACAACCGCCTTTATAGTGGCCTCCAGAATGAGCCGCCTCTAGAAATGCATTCGTAGAGGTGGATGTTGTTTCCAGCTGCCTCTATAAATTCCACTAATTTCAAAGGTGGCTCTGTTTCCAACCACCTCTAGAAATCGACTTTTAAAGACGGCTTTGTTTCCAGCCGCCTCTAAAAATATAAGTTGCATAGTAAAATTTAAAATTTTCAAACGACCTTGGATTAAGAAATGACCAAAACAGAAATGGTAGATCTCAAAAACTTATGCAACTTTTTATTTCATTTGAATTCATCTATGCATAAAAACTACAATTGAATTTCTTATATTTAAATTTTTTTTTTTCAAACGATCTTGGATGGAGAAATAACCAAAATAAAAGTTGTAGATCCCGAAAAGTTATAGAACTTTGTAGTTTTACCACTTTTTCATTTGAAATCATCTAGGCAAGAAAAATTACATTTGAAGTTCTCACGTTAGAAATTTAAAATTTTCAAACGATCTCAGATGGAGAAATGATCAAAACAAAAGTCATAGATCTTGAAAAGTTAAGGAAATTTGTAGTTGATAACTTTTCATTTGAATGCATTTAGGTCTCAAATTATCATTTGAAATCTGAAAGAAGATAAAATGTGGAGAACGAATATCTAAATAGACACAAGTTTCCTATGGCTAGAGTGGTTAGGAGAGGATCATGCGAGGGCTGAGCTCGTGGGTTCGAGAGGCGGCTCTAGAAATCTGATTTTTAGAGGTGGTTGGGTAGCCGATGGAGACGGGCACCTCTGTGGTGCTTTTTTATAGCAGTGTATAACTATATCTATATCAGATATTAAAGAGACAAAATTACGTCTCTGTTTTTTTTTTGCACATCTCGCTAACTACCTAGACAGTGGAAAGTTTCCTCTGTCCCTCTCTTTTTACATCCCAAACTAGACCCGCACCCTCCGTGTCTCATATGTGATCCAGACTCATGACTCGTGATCATATACAATTTTTAGAACAACTCATGCATCTATCGGTGATCGATGCAGTCCAATTCTAAGATGTATTAGGTCGTGCCCTTCGTATCTCGTATGTGACTTAGACTTATGACTCGTGCTCATATTAGAACAACTCACGTCTAACAATGATATGAAGCTCGATTCCTATATATATTGGGTCCCGTTGTAACGTACGGATACATTTGCTAGTGACAATACAATTTTCTAGTTAGAGAAATCAAATATAATCCATTTAAACAACCCAAACATACTTATGAACAATTGGCTATCACTAGATTCCTAGAGAACATTCCGAACTATACCATGGAATAATGGATTTTCAAATCTGAAACATGTAAATATAATATAGAATAAAAAATCATAAAAATACAAAACATACCATTGAATAATAAAATTTTCATTCACGCACGCGCACTCACCCCTATGAACACACGTACGCAAACCCTACCCCTATGAGCACCTCCGAAAGACTATGCCGGCACATCTCGAGATTGACAAAGTCACCACAGGCACCTCGCTGTTGACGGGAATGCCACCTACCACTAAAAGCACAAGGCCGTTAAGTCATGGAATAAATCCAGGAAAATACGAGCACCCGTGCCAAGTCGAGGACTTATTATTAGAGCAATAGAAAATATGCCATAGGAGAATAAATTTGCACTGTCAAAATAATAAGTATATGTCTGGTTATAATAAACAAAGATGAATTACTTGATGAGCAAAAAAATTAGTTAAATGTACAGGCAAATCATCGAAACGAAAACAAAAAGAAAATGAAAATGAAATAAAAACAAAAGGAAAACCCCATGAAACAATTATACGACCCACAAATAATCCAGCTAACACTAATTGATATAGAAAAAAGGCCTCAGTAAATAATAAAGGCCCAATAAGTTTATCGGCAAGTCACCGTTGAGTTCTGGAGATGGCAGCAGTTCTGGAGAACAATGCATGCTAGACGTACGGGATTTGCATTGCCCTCCGTCCTCCCATCGGACCAACAATGATGCACTACCACATATATAGGTGACTTTTTTTAGAGAATTTCTAGTGATGGTTTTCGAAACCACTACTACGCCATTGATCGTAGAATTAAGACACGAGCTGCCCCTGAAACGATTTTCGGGACGGTCAACCGCCCTTAAAAGTCGACAATGATTTTTTCCGTCGTCGACAATGGTTGTCGTGGAAAAATAAAAGAGAGAAAAGACGAGTCCTGAATCCATCAAGGTACTTTGAGGACGAACGGACTGTTAAGTCACTCCTGTCCTTTTAGACCAAGCTTTCTACAGGGACTCGCAGTGGAATATTACGTTGACCGTGTGATCTCTCCTCAGTCCACACGCCAACACCTAAACCCAAAGTACTGGACTCTTTCCTGGCCTCAAGCCTCAACAATTTCAGCGAAACGAACATGGTTTTTCCTCTCACAACAATTTCAAGCCTCAAGCCCTCGTTCCTTGCTGCCCTATCTCTCCATCTCGAAAGGCAGTAGCTGACTAGTGCTCCATCCGTCCATAAATAATTGTCGCTGTTGGTATACATACCGTAAGTTTGACTTGATTTATATAAAATATGTAATATTTGTATTTCCAAATAAATTTATTAAAAAAACTAGATTCAAAGATTTTTTCAATGATACTAATTATTTATCATAAATATTAATATGTTTTAATATATATTTAGTTAAAGTTGTTTCTCGGGAAGCGAAAACGATATATATTTAAGAACAGAGGGAGTACGCCAGATGAGAAGTTAGAAGACCTGTGCAGCTTTGCTTTCTTCCCCACGGCCCCTCACTTCCAGAAGCAGAACACACTGAGATTTACCTGCCATGCATATTTTGTTCAGTTAATGCTTAATTCGAGAGGGTTGAAAGAGGTTGAGTTAGATTTGTTTTAACTTCTATAAGAGATAAAATCTCCTCTCAGTTCAATTAGATTAGTGATGAACCGAACAAGCTCTCAATAAGGAGAGAGAAGTTTTAAGGACGTGACAACAATTCCAATATGGTCTCTACTTGAGCCCATAGCTAAATATGAATGTCCAGGCAAAAAAAACGTAGCTCTAGCAGGGCCTCTACTAAAGCCTCCAATTTGGGGTGGGCACCTAATTTCACCCTCCAGACCCAATTCCTGTGGGAGAATGGGGGCTCACCTCTGCCCCCATCCAGCTGTTGCGGTCGTTTCTCTCCCGTGCCTGTACAGATTCTTCTTAACCGGCAACCTCGGCTTCCCTCCCTCACCGGCGACCCACCCCATTCCCTTGCTCTGGCGGCCTCCTTTGCTCTGTCGCACAGGCCTGCTATGCCACGTTGGCCGCTACCCCCAGGAGCGCTTGTCTCCTTTGCGTCTAGTCCCTGTGTGTGGAGGATGTGGGAAGAAAGATTTGAGCCAATGATGAGTGGGTCCCTCATGTCATTGTCTGCCAATTTGAATTTGGGGGGGCCTTCATTTGGATGGTGTTGTTGGAGTGGAAGCAAAATTTTAGACACCCAAAAGTAGGGGAGCACCTCAAGTAAAAAAGTAGGACCTTGTTTTGAGGGCTATTCCTGGAGTTGTTCTATGAATAGTTTGGTGTATACTTCCTTCGTCCCTAAATATCTATCGTTTTCGTTTTTCGAGAAACAACATTAACTAAATATATATTAAAAGATATTAATATTTGTGTTACATAATTAATATCATTGGAAAGATCTTTGAATCTACTTTTTTAATAAATTTATTTGAAGATACAAATGTTACACTATTTTCTATAAATCAAGTTAAATTTGTTACACGCATATGAATAACGACAAATATTTAGAGACGGAGGGTGTATGGTTTGATTTGATTGGTGGATCTCGGTCAGGCTGAGCACACCTAACACCTAGGTTCCATAGATGCAATATGCAAAAGCAGCGTGATGTTTGGTTTGTGTCGCAAGTGACAAGTCTGCCAGATTCTGAGATTTTGATTGACCGTACAAAATTGATATGATTACTTTGCATGTTAATGTGGTAATAACACACCCAACAAATCACGCCCTTTATTTTGCTATCGCAGCCACCGATGAATTAGAAAATATTGTCATCAAGAAAAGTAGCTGCCCCAATGCTTTTTGAAAAAGAGGCGAAGGAGAAGGGAGAACAACTAGTGTTAAAGCTGGCTATTTTATTTTGGGACGGGCCTCACACTCACAAGTCACTCTCTCACTCTGTGCATTGATGCTTGCGCATTGCGATGAAACAAGAGCAGAAGCACCGGCTGTACCGGCTGTACGTGGCAGGAGATGATTTTCTAAGCCTCGCTCACGCTTTGTATTTTACTTTGACGAGAAAAAATAGCATTGCAAACATAAATACTTTTGTATTGTGGGTTATGGGAGTATATATATACTTCTTGAAAACTCGAGCAGTATTTATGTTGTCAAAGTTAGGAAATGATGACAAATCTACGACTGTAGCAGTACTCGAAAAGGCAGCGGTGGTCGCACTGCCATGGTCAATGCCATCCGTACCGAGAGGCAAAACATGCTGGCGTTAACGCCGTCTCCAACATGAGACTATTGCCGGAATCTAAATTTAAAATTTTGGTCTAATATACACCCTATATATACTTCTTGAAAATATGAAGAGAATTATTTATGTTTGTCAAATATAGGAAATGATGACAAATCTTTGGCCTTGAAATTTTCTTAGACAGTACTCGAAAAAATCCGTTAGCTAACAGCGGTGGTCGCCCTGCCATGGTCAGTGCCATTTGAGAGGAAAAAAAAAACGCGCCTCGATGCATACCGAGAAAAAAAAAAAAGGCCGTCTCCAACACGAGACATTCGCGGCAGTAGTAAAATCTAAATTTAAAATAGATCTCTAATCGAAGAAAATTTCGTACAAAAAGGAACGATAGTTCCAATAAAATAGTTGTATATGAAAGATTTGTTTTAGGTGTCAGGAGAAGCATAATCCAAATCTGAGTATCCTCTCTCCTGGAGACCTATTTACAGAAAGTGTTGTCTTTTGAGTTTTGTTGTTGAAAAAGACAAAAAATAGGTATCGAATTCTTTGTTACCCAAAGAATAAATGGATCCTGTATTTTAGGTTCCGGTTGTCGGAGACACTCTTACCTCTTTCTCCTTTTTTTTTTTTTGGAAAACAAGACTGGCGTCACGTCAAGACGGTTTTCATTCCTGCCCCGACAGTGACCATTGTGGAAAAATTGAGACGCAAAAATTATGGTACGCCAAACTTTGGTCATGTTTAATTTGCGGTATCCTAGCCATATTACCCCCAAAAACTCGTTCTTTTAAAAGCAGGTGGGAGAGCGTGGTGAGTGAGTGGTTATAAAAGCAGGCTTATCCTTTTTCATTTGCAAAATACTATTACCTCTCTTCGTTCTAAATTGTACTAGGTTTTTTTGGGTTTTTCATAACTTTTGCTGTGTAATATGTAGCAACGTATATTATGTATCTGAAAAGTCAAACCAAATTACAATTTGGAATGAAGAGAGTAAGTTTCAATATTACGCTAATGCAATTAATATATTTGGTTTTATTGAAAAGAATCCGTCTCTTACATCCTGCTTTCAACGGTGTATACCTTGTTGTTAGTCGTTAGCCATCACATCAAATTTTCTTGCCGGTTGTTTAGTTTTTTTTTTTCTATTTAGTTTATCATCGCAACTGTAGCAAGACACACTTTGAGTGGACTCAGCATACAGCGAGTGAGGGCTCAAGCCCCTACTCAAACTTTGCAGTACAAGGGAAATTAGACCCTTTTTACTCTAGCCGAGTAAGCAAAGTGTGTGTAGACCCTCGTTCAATTTTAGTCTTAGCTCCGCCCCTGCACACTTTGCTATTATCTTAGACCTACATGCGATGCAAGGCAATAGAAGATTTTCACAGTAACTTTTGTCCAGTTGTAAGGACTTTTCACTATTGCAAGCCATATTTTCTCTAAGCTAATCATAGTAAATAAAGTTAGTAACAATAAATAAGCAAACATGTCATTTAAGATAACATAGCTTCACAAACGGTTCATTCAGTAGGAAGGTATTTATAGTGATTTACAAAGAAATCACATGTAAAGAATGTCCAAGACCTCGTCCAAAACTAAGGCACCGGAGTCTTGAGGCGATTTGAGATCATCCATAATTGTGTTTGCTAGAAGATATAAGCTGTTAACTATCTTTTTAGCTAGGCGATATATATAATATATATAGAACATTGACTGACCTGTTAATTAAGGATCCAAACGGTTGGATCTCAGCTAACTTTTAGTAGCTAACTCCCTTACTTACGTTGAATGGAGAAAGCACGGAGGGCGCATTTGGTTTCTTTACTTGCCACTCTACTACCGTGCCAGCGGAGATTTCCGAGCGATTCTAGCCGTTTGGTTTTCTTGCCTTCCTATCTTGAGGTTTGCGCTAGCGAGATTTTTCTTGCTTCTGTGGAAGATCCAAAATAGCTCGCCGAAAAGAGCGAGCTTCTCGTTTCTTGCGCTGACAGGGCATGGCTCTGGTAACCGCAAGCTGCTACTGATACGGAGTTACTGTGAACGAAAAACATTATTTCATAGCTGAAAAGTAACACTGATTCTGGTCGATAAGCTCAAGCGAACCGGGTGTAAAATGCGCCCTGAGCATCTACCTGTTAGTTCTAGGATCAAACATGCTCTTGGTCTTTTACTATTTACCGTCTCCATGACCTCCACGTTACAGTAAACAGCTGGCATAAGATAATCACCCACAGTAACTACATGAGTACCCGTGGACATTCGGAAGGTACCAGTGCACTTCACCACACCTGTACCTGTAGCTCCCAGCCCGGACCAGGCCGGCTCCCAGTCTCCAGTCTCCACCGGGCCGGGGCTGGCCACCCCCAACTGCATCCGCCGCCGCCGCCATCGCCATCCATCGCACTCGCACTGCTGGCTGCCCGGTAGCCGCCGTACTGCACCAAGAAGCTTCTTCTACTTCTCTTCCTCTCCCTCCCTCCCACATTTAAGGAGCTAGCGCATCGGCCGGCTGCCTACTTCCCCCGCTTCCAGAAGCCCCTCGCACGGCCTCTCGGTGACACCTGAGCCCGTAGCTGCGCCGTAGTCCGTCCGTGCCACCCCTGGGCCAGCCAGAGCCAACCGGGAGAGGCCACGCAGAGGGGTCTTGGCGGCTTGCTTGCTCTGCCTCTGCTCGCCACCTCGCCAGCCAGTGCCCATGCCGCGGATGGCCAAGCTGCTGCTCAAGCTGCAGGCGACGGCGGCGGATAGGAGGCACGGCCCCGGCCGCATCCGGCGCCACCCGCTCGCGCCCCGCCACGCGCCCGCCGCCACCAGATTCGTGCCCTCCTGCCGCGCCCTCTGCCTCCTCGCCCTCGCGGCCGCCGCCACCACGCTCGCGCTGGCGCTTACGCTCCAGAATCACCGCCTCGGCCCCGCCGACCTTTCCTCCTCCTCCTCCTCCTCCGCCATCTCGCCACGGTAAGCGTCCCGTTCCCGACGCACCCCGCCCGCTACCATTCTGCTGCTGCGCTCCACTCAGTCACCACTCACACGCGCTCTCCCGTTCCATTTCCAAACGCCCACCCGCAGCGGCGGCGGCTTCGCGGTGGTGATCAACACGTGGAGGCGCCCGGCGCTGCTGCGGAGGTCCGTGACGCACTACGCCGCCTGCGGTGGCGTCGACGCCGTCCACGTGGTGTGGAGCGAGCCGCGGCCGCCGCCGCCGCTGCCGGAGACCCTGCGCGGGGGCGTCCTCGGCGGCCTCAACGGCACCCGTCGCGGCGCTGGCGTGCGGTTCGAGATCAACGAGGCCGACAGCCTCAACAACAGGTTCAGGCCCATCCGGGCGCTCGCGGCGGACGCCGTCTTCTCCGTCGACGACGACCTCATCGTCCCCTGCTCCACGCTGCGCTTCGCCTTCTCTGTCTGGCAGAGCGCGCCCTCCGCCATGGTCGGCTTCGTGCCGCGGATGCACTGGCTTACCAACCCGGTAATGTTTTGAATCGATTGGTTGGTGTAGTTCCAAGCGAGTACGTCATTGGATTTGTATTCCAACATGAGAAATTTGTTTTGTCTGAATTTGAAAGTATCTATTTGTAGATCTATGTTCAAATTTGAATTGCTGGTTTGACACAAATTAAATAGGAATAAGTTTGAAGTTTGCATGGACATATGAAGGATATATGTAAAAAAAAAGGAGCATTTCTTAATTGGAGTTGTTTCTTCTGCAGAGAGGCAGTGAAGAGGAATACCGATATGGAAGCTGGTGGTCAGTTTGGTGGACAGGGACATACAGCATGGTTCTTTCCAAAGCAAGTTTCTTCCACAAGAAGTACTTGGACATGTATACCAACCAAATGCTACCGTCCATTCACAAATATGTGAATGAGAACAGGTGCAACTCCTACCTCTCTGGTTCACCATTTCTAGAAAAATTGCCTTCGGTTATGTTATTGGGTCCTATGTTATTATGGTGCTGTCAGCGATTGGCATGTGTAGTGTAGCACTCCATGGATCTTACTCTTTCGCTACCCTAACGCTTGGCAGGAACTGTGAGGATATTGCAATGTCTTTTCTTGTTGCAAATGCTACTGGAGCTCCACCTGTATGGGTGCAAGGTCAGTGAGCACTGAGCGCCCTTTTTCATCAAGAAGTAAAGTTTTTTTTTCTTCGAAAAACGGCAAGAGAGTTGCCGAATTAGCTGAATTTGTCTACTTCTTGCATCGATAAATTTCATCTTTGGAGAGTGTGTTTAAGTTCATGGATATTAGTTAAAACATACATAGATAGTCTGTGTTAGTCTTTTTTTGTTGTTTGTCCGTGACAAAGTTTATCAGCCACTGTAGGGTCTTGGGACCTTATCCTTCGTTTGGAGTCAGAGGGACAATGGCCTTTCATACTATTTTACTTACAATTAGGAGGACTATGTAGTTTTTATATTGCTTGACCACATGAGTTGTTGCTTGGCTGTAGTGAAATTTAACAATTGATGAAGCCACTGTCACTTTCATAATTTCCTGAATTTCCCATCTTCTAGCATAAGGAAGTTACTGTAGATTATCTGAAACTTCCTTGGTTTTTTCTGCTTGGCCGTTACTTGAATTGACAGCAACCTTGTGTAGCAATTGAATAATCCTCTGCCAAAAAAAAAAATGATTGGCTTGGCATCAACATAGAAACAGAACAACTAGCCATATTGACTATTGAGATAGCAGATAGCACATATGCTATCAGTGGCGGAGGGAAGGCGGCGAGGGAGGGGGGACCCCTAAGTTAGTGTAATTTCCATTGAATTTTTTTAAATTGGATCATTTTTTATGAAATTTGCACTGGTGTCCCCTCCCTCTAACAAAATTCGCGTTTCTGGCTCCACCGCTATATGCTATCCAACCTGTTATTGGTTTCATTCAGGAGTATCTTTCTCACATCTCTGTCCTTGATATCACCGCAGGAAGGATATTTGAGATTGGATCGAGCGGCATCAGCAGTTTGAAAGGCCATGGCTTGCAGAGATCAAGATGTCTCAACACGTTCGCTGCCATGTACGGCCATATGCCCCTCGTAGCCACCACAGTCAAGGCTGTGGACAGCCGCAGGAGCTGGTTCTGGTGATATATGTGCCTCTTGTAGTCTTGTTTGCCTCTCTTTTATCTCCTCTTTTTTCGCTTTTTCCTTAGGTGCGTCCTAGCCATATTAAAGGCTAGTGTGTCTGTGCATAATTCATCCGCACCTAAGAACACAGGCTATATATTGTACACATGAAATTCAAACATAGTGATTATATTCATATTATTGATGGAGTTAGTTACTATAGTTATCTATTTGCAAGGAGATTTTTTTTATGTATGTATGTATGACAGTAATTAATTGACAGTGAAATTTATGGGGTGGTAGTGGACTATGTTGTGCCACTTTGCCTGCCAACTAAGACCCTGATGTTGTTCAGTGTTCGGTGCTTGCCTGTTGCCTCTGAGCTAACCAAGCTAACTTTTATGTGGCTGTGACGGCCGAAACAAGATAGTGAGGATAAGGGGTCTCTTTTCATTGGGCCAGCGCTGCATGCTTCCTTGGTGCTTTTTGTCCACAGCCTCTAGCGCCTGCTTCTCCCCTCTGCCTCTTGCTGCGTCTGCTGCTGCTTCCTGTGCCGATCACACGATGGTGTCCATTGTCACCGAGGCATGGGCGCTCGCCGGATGCGGCCCGGCGTCCAAGGCTGCGGCGGTGGCGACGCAAGAGTTGCCGGTGCAGCAGCATCCTCCTGCTTTTGCAGCAGCAGGGAAGACCAAGAAGAGAGCCGTGTCGTTCAGAGGCGTCAGCAGCGGCGGTGGTCAGGACCACCGGCGTGAGGCCGCCGCCGTCGTCGGCCGGCGGCGCGGCCTCGCGTCGTGCGCGCTCGCCGCCCTCGCCGCCTCGTTCTCCCCGCTCGCCGCCGACCGTGCCGCGCGGGCCCTCGTCCTCGAGGAGGACGACGACATCGAGCTCCTGGAGCGCGTGAAGGAGGACAGGAAGAAGCGGCTGCAGAAGCAAGGCGTCATCAGCTCCTCTGGCACCGAGACCGGTCAGTCTCAGTCAGTCAGTGCACACTCTGTTCATCTCATGCAGTTGATCTCTTTCTTTCTTTCTCCCTTTATTTACGATGAAACAAGAAGATCTCTGAAGCTTTGCTCCAGCAGTAACAATGCTGTAGTTTGATCTACAAAAACAACAGGATATTTGCAGGACCTCATCTACAAGCTGAGCAAAGTTGGGCAGGCCATTGACAAGGATGATCTCCCAGCCGCAAGCAGCGTGCTGGGACCAAGTTCAGACGCCCAGTGGGTGCAGAACATCAATGTGGCTTTCTCCAAGGTTCTTCCTCTCAACCCATTCTTACTTAGCTCAGCTCAGTTGCTTCTCTTCTACACCAACATTCTTTTCATCTGTTTCGACCTGTGTGTATATAACAACAGTTCAGCTCAAGCCCAGAGGAGAGGAACGTTGTTGACAGCTTCAACAGCTCACTGGCCACATTGTTTACATCAGGTACATGTGCAGAAGGTCTACGGCTCTTTTCTGAACTTTTCATCTTCCAGTGATCCATCCATGCTTTGTGCCAGTATGAATGAATCTGACAGGTTTCATGGATCCTCTGGTTTCAGTGAACAAGCTCGACGCTGAATCCTCAAAGTCGGCGTTCGTGTCGTCTGCAACGGCGTTGGAGAAATGGATAGCGTTAGCCGGACTGGGTGGCCAGCTCAAAGGCTACTGATGTGAGGGGAGCACCGGCTGTTGTATGTATGGATCCGGCATTTGTGAATCTCCTAAAGACGGTACCGTAACCGATAACTGAATTCAGATAAGGTTGCTAGAACAACACAGCAGCATTCTGATCAATCAAGAAACTGGGATTATTTTTGAGACTGTTATTACCGTAATAGGAAATGAAGTTGTCTTGTATTTTGTTGTCCGGTGTTACTTTTGAAATTCCAACAAGCAGCTGATGGCGAGTTTTCTTATCCAAAACTTACTGCCCAGATTCTTAACACTGGAGAGAGAGCGATGCTGCTCGTTGTAGTACAGTAATAGCACACAGAAAGTCTGGTCCAAAACAAAACGTAGCGACTGCCAGCAGCAAGATTCAGAAACCAACTATACATCCAAAAGTCCAGCACAACAAGATCTCTCAAAATACAAGCAGTGTCACTTCATGTGCGGACAACAGCAACTAAGAGGAAAGGGTTCTAAAAAAACAAATATGAGTGAAAACTAAAAACATAACAGGCAGGCACCAATTTCTGTGCCACTAATATAATATGTTAAAGCCTCTTAATACGTGGAGGAGAGAGACCACCAGAAAGTTTGGTTGCTGGCGACAAGTTCATCGCCCAGCTCGCACGTTCCCGGTGATTTTTCTGTCTCTGGCTTGGTGGGCCACTCCTGTCTATGTTGTCGGGCTGATAATTTTTTCATTTGTTTATTCACACTCGCCTAGCGATTTGTTTCCCCTCATTGAGGAAGCCCAGCGTGACCTAAATCTAAGACCTATTTTACAGTTTAGTTAACACACAGTAAATAAGTTACCTACTTATAACTTTCACCTCTCCAACGGGCCACCGCAAGCGCACATGGCACCTCCCGTATTCTCTCTCTCTCTTCCAAACGCCATGGCCGTGCTCGTCTCAGCTCACCTGCGCGGCCTCCGCGCCATGGCCGTCCACACCGCCGCCACTGTGCACGCGCTCTCCCACCCCCACCCCCATCACCCGCGCTCGAGCTCTGCGCAGAGGGCTGCCCTGGCAGATCCACTTCTGCGCCCCGGCGAGTCCGCCTCCCGCTCGGCGAAGCTGCACTCCGGCGCTCCGACGAGTCCGCCCCTGCCCGGCGAGGCTTCACCGCACGCGCACCCATGGCGTCGTCTCCCCGCCGGCATGGGGGCGAGCTCTTGACCCGCGGCCGGCGAGATCCAAGCGCGCGCGGCGGTGGCCCCCGGATCCAAGCGACGGCGGCTCCCCAAGCTCGTGCCCGGCGACGGACCCCCGACGCTCTCTCCTTCGTCAACTCCTCCCGCGGCGGCCCGCCTCCTCCACTCCACTCCTCCCCGAATCCGCCTCGCCACGCCGCGCCGCTCCGGGCGCTCCTCGCCTCGAGCCCGCCTCGCCCCGCCGGCCGCGATCCGCTGTGGACCCGCCTCGCCGAGTCGAGCCGGCCGCGCCTTGCCCCGACGGCTCCTACGAGCCCACCACTACATGTTTGCGTCGTCTCTCTTCCGAGACCCAGAATTGCCTTCCACTCGCCGAGTACCCAGAATGGGTATCTGGTTTCGATCTTCCGTTGGAGGTTGGTTTTGGGTACCAAAAACACTGTGCATGGCGCATTTTACGTTTGGGTCACGCCGTTGGCGACAGTCTTATCTGCCTTCTATACTGTAGCCATTGCGCAGAATTTCATATAAGCTAAAGAAATCATCCATAGCAACGCACGAGCATATTTACTCAATCACAATAAAATATAAAAAAATAAATAGTCCATAAATCTGAATAAATGTTTATCGGATGAAACAAGAGATTCCCTAAAAAATATATAATTAACGTCTACTCATGATATCCTGAAAACTAAAAATATACTTCCCTCCGTTTGTGTTTACTTGTCAGCAACTTTTTACTGTAGTAAATTTGACTATCTGTTTTTTCTTCTAATTTTTTTTAGATATTTCAATGTATATAACACTAATGAAGTATGTTCAATAAAGAATCATATATGTGAAAACTTGATGTGTTTAAAAATTTTTTTGTAGAAAAAACGTACGGTCAAAATTGCTACAGAAAACAGTAAAAATTCGGTGGCAAGTAAACGAAAACGGTGGTAGTAATATTTTTTCTCATGTTGCAACACACAGGCAACCTGCTAGTTAACTAAGAAGCCTATTTGTCGCGATAATCCAGCACACATTGCAATCCCACAGGAATTTTCTTGCCACCTGAGGAGCACACGTTGCAATCCCACAGGAATTTTCTTGCCACCTGACGAAACTGCAATGGGCGGTGGATAAGGAATTGGTATCCCACTGCCTCCTCAATCCAGAGCTGATATTTGATTTGATTCTCCCTCATCAAACACTTCTTCACCCATCTGCAACTTCCTCTAGAGGAAACAGGATTCACAAAACAGAAAAGTTAGAACAATACGAAGTAGAAAAAAATAAAAGGGGCGAAGTGCAGCTGTAACAATGACATGGATGATCACTCCAATGCTAAAAATCTTATACTAGTTAGTTACTTCCTCCATCCCAAATTATAAGTCATTCTAACATTCTTGGAGAGTCAAAGTATCTCAAATTTGACCAAAATTATATGATAAAATAAAAACATTTATGATACCAACTAAGCATCATTAGATTCTTTATTAATTATATTTTTATAGTACCTATTTGATGTCATAAATCTTTATAATTCTCTCTATAAGTTTGGTCAAACTTGAGATGCTTTGAGTCTCTAAAAAGTTAGAATGTCTTATGATTTGGAACCGAGGGAGTATGTTGGTTCTACTCTAGCAAAATTCTCATTTAACGATGAGATGGATGATCACAAATCCAAAAAGTCCTACACTTGTTAGTTATGTCTGTGATACTCTAGCAAAATTCTCATGCTCTTTAATTTTCAGGATTGGCTTCTTTTTATTTTACAATTTTTTGCAACTGCAGCTGCTAATAAAGCTGAAATAAAACAGTAACAAAACTGATGGAAAATATTGTCCAAGCAGCCAATAGAACTGTGGAAAATATTTGTCTAACTACTAGTTCAGACAAAAAACTAGTAACTACTAAAGTACAGCGGTAAGAAAGAAAGGTTGGAACTGTACACTTTTATAAGTTGTGTTGCAGTTTGAAGAAGTCTAATTTCACAAGCAAATTATATGCACTGCACTTATATAATTTCGGAGAAAATTGCAATTATAGAACGTGAAACAATATGCTTCATTATTATACAACTCCAAACATCGACTTCGTTAAAACAACCCTGAAAACGTTGGCACCTTGTTATACATGATATTTGATCTTTTTAATCGCTTCTCTCAACTAAAATACATGTATTTTATCATGATGTGACTGTATTGCCCTCAGGGTTTTAATTGATGTACCTTCAAACCCCCCCCCCCCGACACACACACACTTTGAGAACAAAAGGATGGTACGTACTCCAAAACCAAAAGCATGTGCGTGTCAGGCCACTTTGATCCAGGCTCGGTGCGCTCCACAAAACCACAAAGCGCTGGCTGCTAAGCACAGGAACACTCGTACCTTTTCTCCTGGTGAGCGGTGATCCGATCCATCCGTTGTATTCTTGGCAGCCTTTTGGTGAGAAAATGGTCACGGCTCACGGTGGAGCAGGTTTCTCGGCGCTCTGTCCCCCAACAGGCAAAAGGTACGTCAATTGAAGCCTCGAGGGTAATACGGTCACATCATGGCAAAATACATGTATTTTAGTTGAGAAAAGTGATTAAAAAGATCAAATGTCATATATAACAAAGTACCAACGTTTCATAGGTCATTTTAGTGAAGTCGACGTTTGGAGTCATATAATAGCGAAGCACATTGTTTCGCGTCCTATAATTGCAATTTTCTCAATTTCAACGTGCTTCTAATATTATGTCAATTTTCTACCGATTGACAAAAAAACTATAACAGAAACGTACTACAGATTAAATCTAATTTTGAAGGCATTGTCATATCAAAATTATACAATTTATTTACAATAACAGATGGAGGTCATACCGGCCATCTTCTTCTCTAGGAAGTAGCTCTCATGTGGGTAGCGCAGATGCGTGCGTGAGGAAAAGGTTGGCTTCCTGAAGGAGGGAATTCGAACACAGAGAGTAGTCCGTTTTGAATGTTGGCGGAGAACTCATAATATCCTTGGATTTCCCACTTCTTATGCTCATCCTTATACTCAAACTCGGTAACGAAGATGTAGATGACATCTGGTTGCTTCCAGCTGATGACAGGACACCTGGGCGTGAGTCGCTGCAGCTTGGGGTCACCCTTGGCGATTGGAAGTTTGTCCAACAAGTCTGGGATGCACAAGGGTTGCCCCTTCTCCCAGAACCAGTCTTGGGTCGTCAGGGGAAACCTGAGTCTCCATGTCGTGAGCATTGCCTTGTCGTCCATGCAGACGAAAACCATATGCTGAGGATCCACAGGGGACATGGAGCGTGAGTGCTCGGCCTTGCTCCGCCGGTCAGGTGTGATGGTACATTCCTCGGGCAACGGGATGAAGTGGAACACCAAGCAGTCATCATCTGCACTTCCGTCGGCGAGCCTGTGGATGCCATTGCAGACCAAGATCCCTGTTCATAGGTCAACCCAGCAAAGAGCGGTGGTTCCAACTGCCAACACCATGTTTGCACGGAAGGAGTAGGCGGCGGCGGCGGCCGTGTCTTGGTGAGCGGGGAGGGGGAGGGGGAGGGGGAGGGGGAGCACCACCTCCTTCTGGATCCACTGGTCTGCAAGTGGGCCGGAGCCAGTAGACCACCACATGAACAGAGCTGCCTTGTTTGAGAAGCCGCCGAGGTCGTCGTCTTTACGGCGGCGGAGGTAGAGCTCGACGAGGACGTATAGCCCATGTCTGCTCTGGTGTCGTAGGATGCCGATGCCGACCCCGGATCCAATGCTGCCGTGGGACTTGGTGTGGTGGTAAAGCAGCTGGGAGGCAGCGGCGGGATGATGGCAATCGAGTTTGCGCAGGTGTCGATCACCAGGTAACACCCTGTGGAAGATAAACCGGAGAGGTAGTTGCCGAAGTGGAGCGCGAGATAGCCGTCGTGACAGCTCGAGATGAAGCCGGTCATCGGATAACTCCGCAGGTGATGGCCGGGCGGCCAGGAGATGGCAAGCGTCAAAGGGGTCACGCCTGGGGGTGCGGGGAGCTCAGCAGGGAGACGTAGGTCGATGCCGTCCAGTACCTCGGGGTAGTTGCCGGAGGGGCTGAACGTCACCGGCTCCTTGTGCATCCTGCTGCCGCTGGAGCCGGAGGCTTTGCGCTCGCGCAGGATCGCGAACGCCGGCTCCTCGACCTCCGCCCGGTACCGCCTCATCTCTGCGTCGAGGACGCTCTGTTCTTGGGCGTCCCTCTGCCTTGTGCTGCTGCACGGCGGGAGGGCCTTGAGCACGGAGGCTACCCTCAGATCCAGAGGCTGGGCTCCCATCTCTTGGATCATCTCTTTTAGTTCGTGGGTGACTCGCACGTAGCGGTCTACCAGCACTTCCATGGCTGCCGCTGCTGCTGTTGCTGTTGCCAAGGATCGATCGTTCGATGGAGACGGCGGGCGACGACTCAACTGGCTCTACCTAAGGGGTGTTCGGTTCACACCAAATCCAAACTTTGACACTACGTAAAATGAAGATTCACTGTCACATCAAATTTACGGTACATGGAGTACTAAATATTGACGAAATCAAAAACTAATTGCACAGTTTGGTTGTACTTTGCGAGACGAACGTTTTGAGTATAATTAGTCAACGATTGGACAATTATTACCAAATACAAACGAAACGCTGCAGTAAAATTGACGGCGCAAGATAACTAAACGAGGCCCTAGATAGATTAGATTGATTTGCATGCAATCGTATAAATAGCTAGCGTTGTTATTCGGGATCGGTTTCAAGACGTACTCAGTATGAGATCCCGATTCATGGAAACTACCGATTTTGTACCGCTACAGTAACTTGACGGCGCAGATTTAGGCAACTAAACGAGGCCCTAGATAACTAAACGAGGCCCTAGATAGATTAGATTAATTTGCATGCAATCGTATAAATAGCTAGCGTTGTTATTCGGGATCGGTTTCGAGACGTACTCAGTATGAGATCCCGATTCATGGAAACTACCGATTTTGTATTTCTTTCTTTTCAAACTTCTTAGATTTACAATTATTTAATAAAAAATATTATTTAAGTTGTTTTTTACAACGGATCAGATCAGAATCAGATCTATCAAACCTTGAAAAGAAAGAAATACAAAATCGGTAGTTTCCATGAATCGGGATCTCATACTGAGTACGTCTCGAAACCGATCCCGAATAACAACGCTAGCTATTTATACGATTGCATGCAAATCAATCTAATCTATCTAGGGCCTCGTTTAGTTGCCTAAATCTGCGCCGTCAAATTACTGTAGTGGTACAAAATCGGTAGTTTCCATGAATCGGGATCTCATACTGAGTACGTCTCGAAACCGATCCCGAATAACAACGCTAGCTATTTATACGATTACCTCAGCTGACCATAGGGAAGACGGGGCTAGATATTTTATGACATTTCGGCCAGCAGAGAGCCGAGAGATCCTGATCAGCCCCGCGCGGCCGCCGTACGAGCCAGCCCCTTGTTGGTTTTTTTGGACGGCCGTGGCATTCAATCGGCTATCCAGTGGCCGACAGACTCGATTCCCACCTCATCAACCCTTCTGCCAATTCAGATAGTGGGAAGCGGCATATACAATAGTACAACTCATGGTCTAAATTTTGAATTCAGAATTAAGTTAATATTGATAAAATTAGTTTTACAAACCAAGCGGGGAAATTGGCCAAATTAATGCTGATGCAAACAACGCCGCTCCTAATGTTTCTTACAGAAGCACGGCAATGTACAAGGCACGACAACGGCACCATCAGAGAGCATGCTGGAAGACCCAACCCATTATGCGTTCTGATGGGCTAGACAACCCACCAAACCCAAAGTCTCAAACTATCACAATATAAGACGCGGAATCTAGAAAATAAACAGCTAGATCAAAAGGTCCTCAAGTTCTTCATCAATGCAGATTTAACTGCCCATGAGCGTATGTACAAATGGCCCCTGGGCATGACCGCTCAGCCTGCATAGGAAGAAAGCCAGTAAATACCAGAATGCATGTTTGTCGACAAGAGAAGACGCCACTAAGAGACAATGCAACTCAAATTAAGAGAAGATTCTCTAAGAGACCACATCGACTAAATTCTTGGCGTAAACAGTGACCCCTAAAAGTACCACCCAAGAAAGTACTAATACAAATACCCTAACTACATTTGCTTGTTGAACAAATGCTTTTACTCTAGGGTCAACACGTGAAGATCGGAGAATGCAGTATATGCTGTATTCATGGGGTGGTTATGAGAAAAAGGAAGGAGGATGAATCACCTGTATGGTCTCCCCCTGTCGAATCAGAGAAATTTGTTTCAGGAGTGAGAAATGGTGTTATTTCTGGGGGTAAAAACCAAAACAAGACAAATAACTTATACAGCAGAGGGGGAAGACAAAAACAAGTAGGCACTCAAAATTCGGAAGAAAGAATTTAACAAATCTCACTGGAAGGTACCTGCACTTTGGTTGAAATCGTCTGTCAAGTCTGAAAAGATGAAGTTTTGGGGCATTTGGTTCAAGAAGCTAAATGATGATGATTCCATATCCAAGATCGAATCATTCAGTGGTTGCCCATTCAACTCTGAGCTACTAAAAGATCCACCACCAGATGCATCACCTATTGACTGGCATGATTCCAGGAAAGTATTCCCACAGAAAGCAAAATCAGCATTACTCGAATAGCAAGACTCAGTCTTTATTGTTGCACTTGTCTCATTGTCTACACCATACAGCACAGCAGTTGCATTCTGGTCTGACTGTAGACTAGCTGAAGCATCTATTCCATTATGAAGACCGTGCAAGTCTTTACTAGCATTAAGCAATTGATTGCCAGATGGTGTGCCATTTATTATACCACTTGAACTTCCATTGTGCATTATACCATCTGGCATTGCAGATCCAGGAGCAGTCTCTGGCAAAAAGCATGGATTTTGCTTCACTGAAACAAGTAAAGAAAGTGGCCACGTTAAAATGGCAGACAAGGGAGCTAGCAAAAGGTCAACTTACCAGCAAGTGAAAGAAGAGTGGAAACTTGAAAGTGGCAATAAGATCTCATGAACAAAAACAAAACTTCAAACGAATGAATGACAGACTTGTCGAGCTCATACAATGGTTAAATCACTTTGCAAAGTAACATGTATGCCTGAGATTCCATCATATTGTTACAGGACTTCACTCGGCAAATCAGAAAACTCAGTTAAATAATGATGAACAATCCCTGATAAGAAGGTTGGAAACAAAGGTCTTACATAGGTTGGAGTTAGAGCCATTAGGAAGACACATAGAAGGGATCCCTGAAGAAAAATCGTTATTCATAACCGCGAACTGATCCTGAAGAAGCTTGTTGATGACCATGATTTGATTCTTAAGCCTTAGCCTCATATTGTATGCCTTGAAAAACAAAGGATTTTGTTGCTCAAGTTGTCGCCAAACTGATAAGAGAAAAAGGCACCAATTAGCTAGCAGCCATAAGAGATTTCTTTAAGAAAAAAAATTAACCACAAAATGCAAGGCTGGAGGTGAGCATTATTGGAAATTCTGAGAGCATCAGCGAAGCAAATGGAACTTCATAAACTAATTTTCACTACCATACTATTTGTTGGTATCTTCATGGAGGTGAAGTTTAGCAGAAGCACAGATTCAATTTCAATACAATAAACTGCAAAATAAATTTTCAGAAAGGGGGGGGTGGTAGAAATGGAACTTGGTGCCCACCTATCCAGTTTGTCATTAAGGTAGGATAATGGGTCTAAACAATTGTTTACACATGATAGTTGCTAACACTGAGCCTGACATAAGTTTGTACAAGGATGGATCTTTTTCATTATCCTAGTATATAAGAATATTAGAAGGCACCAATCGAGATTTCTAGAATACATGTTTGCCACTGAATCAGTACATTTGGGGGAGCATATGACAACAATTAATACAAGGGTGAAGAGAATTATTTACTTAAAACATTGTACAGAGACTAAAAGGCTCAGCTATTGTTGTAAAGCATTATTATATCTGTATTGCATCATAGTACAGAATCACAGTTGTAACATTAGCGGGAGCTCTCTGCACTGGGTACGCCCTTTTTTTTATTTTATTTTTTATTGCATCATAGTACAGAATCACAGTTGTAACATTAGACTAACGGTAGAGCCAGATATGCATGAAGTAGCTTTGGACCAACTTCTTGCAAGCAAGAGAAATTAGTCATCTCACTGTACGAGAGGAGAACAGTGAGCGTTACCAAGTTCAGTAATGCAAGGCTCTATCTTTGAGTGGTGAGAGAGGGCATCAACCACTTCTTTCTGGTCCATGTACATCTGAAGGCAGCGCTCTATAAGATTCTGGACCTGTGTAACAGGAATCATCATCTGATCAATCCATCAAAATAAATACGTATACACAAACCCTTTTAAGCGCTATTCGGGCTTCCGGAAGACAGATACTCCATACTAAGCAAAAAAAAGTTCACAGAATACAGGATTCACCGAAACCGGTTGCCTGTGAGCACCGCAAGTGCGCAACAAACTCAACACATGATGAAGATGTCTAGACCCTTGGAGTTCCTCCGAAACCCTAGATTACCAATTTCGACATGGCTGCTCCTTGAGGAGCGCACACGACACGAGTCGGTACCAACAATCAGCAAAGCCCGGGAGCAAAGCAAAATCGCAAGAAACAGCAACAATTAAATCCGCGTGAAGGGAAACGAGCTGGTAGCTAGGTAAGTGACGAACCACACAGACTAGGAATGAATGCAACAGAGGCGATGAACTAGGGACGAGGCGTATGCCCTCGCGAGAGAGAGACGAGAATTCGGGACCGACCTTATGGATTACTTCCTCGCTCGCCATGCCGGACGCCAGCCTTCCTCTTCCTCCCCCTCTTGCCCTAGCGGCGGGGTGCCACCTCTCCTCCTTCGCAGGCAAAGCTCCTCCCTCCTAACTCCTGCAGCAGCAGCAGCAGACGCCGGCGCCGCGGACGGGGAATCCCAGCCTGCCTGCCTGCTCCGCGAGGAGAGGAGGGGAGGAGAAGAGCGGCGGGTGGGCGGGCAGCAGCTCGGTCTGTGCGGGTGAGTTCTGTGCGATCAATCAACCAATCCACTTCCACTAGGAAGGGAGGGGAGGAAGGCTGCGTGACAGCGTGAGCGAGGTGGGTCGGGGAAGGAAAAGGAAAGGAAAGAGGGGGTGCGTGGTGCGATGGTGGAGGAGAGCGAGAGGCGAGAGCCCCCCCTGTTCCTGTTCTGGAATCCGGGGCACCAGACCCACTCTCTCCCCAACCATCATATGGGCTCGGGGAATATTTGATACTGCACCCAGCCAGCACCACCACTGAATCTTTTCTCTTCTTTTCTGCTCTGAATTTCCTTTTTTCTTTCCTGGCTTGTTTATCTTTTCATTCAGGCCAGGCCACTAGTACTGATTACTGAATCTTTTTGCGCAGAGTTATTATTTCATTTCACTGCTTGTTTGTCACTTTATTGTTACCAGCTCAGCTCAGCTCAGAGCCTCAGACCAGACTACCAGAGACCAAACTTTGGGTTTAAGTTAACAAACAGGGGCAGAGTGTGTTAGTGTGGCTACATGATTGGATGGATCAGGGATGCAATGTCTTTCCATTCACACAAGTGGTACACTGGTACTGAATCTTTTTGCACAGAATTATTTACTGGTGTTTTGTCACTTTATCAGCTCAGCTGAGAGTCTCATACCAAAGACCGAACTTTGGGTTTCCTAACCAAGGCCTTGTTTAGATTCCAAGTTTTTTCACTCTTTTTCCGTCACATCAAATCTGTAGACACATGCATGGAGTATTAAATGTAGATAAAAAAATTAACTAATTATATAGTTTGATTATAAATTACGAGACAAATCTTTTGAGCCTAGTTAAGCTATAATTGGACAATAATTATTAAATATAAACGAATGTGCTACAGTATCAAATACTAATTCCCAACCATCGTCCAAACAAGGCCTAACAGTGACAGAGTGCGTTAGTGTTTTCATTTTTAAAAGAGTTAGTGTCACTGCATGATTGGATGGATGCAACTGGTGGTGGGTGGGAGGAGCGTAAAATATACAAAGACGGCGCCAGACCAGACTGTCCTTTGCGTCCTGCCAGATCTGAAATCGGCAGTGCTGCCGTATCCCACTCCAACAAATCTGCGTGCACGATCCGTCCTGAGCCTGGTTTGGACTGAAAGTTTTTTCACTTTCTCCATCACATCAAATCTTTAGAGATATACATAGAGTATTAAATATAGATAAAAAATAACTAATTACACAGTTTAATTATAAATTACGAGACGAATCTTTTGATCCTAGTTAGGCCATGACTGGACAATAATTGTCAAATACAAACGAAAAAGTGCTACAGTGCCGAATACTGATTCCTAACCCCAATCTAAACAAGGCCCTGTTTCCATTTTTCTTTGGGAAAATTGGTTCTACAGCGTCCAAAGGTTACGACCTCCGTAAAATACCACCGAAAGAGTTTAACCTCGTTAGCATTGAAAGTTGTCACTGTAAACTAAAAAAATAGCACTACGTCAGGTTTTACACTCAGGAGCGTTAATTTGACCTAAACTCCAAAACTTAAGTGACATTTTTGCCCTTGCCTTATCCTCATCCCTATCCTCAAACGGGAAAGTGAGAGCCACCATGCCGCCTGTTCCGCTGGGAGACAATTGCGCCACGCTTCGGATACACTGAGGCGCCGCCTCCGCTTGCCGTCACTTGCCACTGGGAGCTCAGAGGGCCTCCTGCACGGCCGCCGCCATGGCTTCTCGCCAAGCAGCAGTCGCTCCCTCGTGGAGGCAGCGCCCGCCACCCTGCGAAATCGGTATTTCATGTGAGGTCATGCCGCCACTGCCTGCCGCCATGGCAGCCGCTTCGTCGTCGTCGAGAGCCCGCCCTCCTCCGCTGCGTCCGGCCGCCACAGAGCTCGAGGGCCTCCCTCGTCGGCGCCATGCGGCTTCCTCTTTGCTTGTGAGCCGCCTCCCGTGTGGAGGCCACGCACGCCCGTCCGCCCGTGTGGTGCTACTACTCATGGAGGTCAGGCTGCGTCGCTTTCTGGCCGTCCGCCATGAGACCGCTTGTCACGTGGAGGCCGCGCCGCCTGCGCCGTCCACCACCTCCTCCTCGACTGCGTGTTGCGCCGACCGTGACTCCTCCTCCAGTAGATAGATGTGGGTCGGATTAATCTAACAAATCGCCTTGGTACGAACCAAGAGCTTCTAACTTTGCTGCGAGCCTAAAAAATGGTGGAGTTTATCATGACCGTAGATAGATGTAAGCATGTTGATATGGCTTTGATTGAGAATGAAAGACAAGTGACAGATGAAGAGAATGACTTACAACTTCAGGTCACAGAAAAATTCAAGGAGATGCATGTGAGTGCATAATTGAATGGTCTAGAATGGGCCATGGAACCTCAATTTGGTGTTACAGCTGTTGGTCCTTCTAGAGTAGAAGAGGAGGAGGAAGGTGACCAATATATGGAGCCGGGTGTTGACCATGAGGGAGATGATCCAGTTGGAGTTGACGAAGAGTGGAGGTATTTCAGGAAGGTACCTGAATAGGAAGCAGTGAGAAAGTGCAGCAAGAAAAGAAGAAAATAGAGAGCAGCAAGAATGTAACTGAAGCTACAGATCCTGAGGCAGCACAACTGGATACATCACCAAGAGGCATTGCTAGGAGGGTCATCATAAACTAGGCTAGTGTGATCGTGAATCATTTTGTTGAACTGTTACTGTATGAAAAAGTCATGTACTGAACCTATTTTGGGCATGTGTTGTTCTGCATGTGTTGGACCAGACCAATATGGTTCCTGTACTGTGAACCTATTTGGCCATGTGCTTACAAGATGTGTTGGTCAATATTAGTCCATGTGTTGAACCAGAATATTTTTCATGTGCTTGGTCAATATTTAGTGCATATGGTGACTTGTATGTGTTAAAATGCTGTCAGTTCATGCCCTGTACTTCATTCTTATGTTTTTAGAGCTCCTGTACCAGTTTGGGGCTTGATTCTTATGTTTTTAGAGCACTTGTACCGGCTTGGGGGTATTTTGGTCTAAGTTAACAGACCTAACGCTCAAATCCAACATAATGATACTTTCAGTTCACGTGTGCACCTTTCAGTGGTATTTTACGTGACCGGTGTCTTTCAATGGTATTTTTCGGAAGTTGCGATCTCTCGATGCTACAGAACCAATTTCCGCTTTTTCTTTCTTCACTCCACTCTGTGCGGTCTTTGTACTGTACTCCCTCCGTCTCTAAATTTTCATTTTTGCTTCCTGATAAACAACTTTGACTGAATATATATAAAAAAATATTATTATTTATGATACATAATTAGTATCATTGGATAGATATTTGAATCTAGTTTTTTAATAAATTTATTTGAAGATAGAAATGTTACACGTATTTTCTATAAATCGAGTCAAATTTATCGGTACGTAAATCATGGCGACTACTCAAAACACCACCCTTTTTGGCCTTTTTCACTTTCAGGAGACTGCACATTTGCAGTTGCATCTACATACACGGGCACCACCATCATCATCGTCCTGTTGCTGCAAAGTGCAGACATTCAACGGCCCCTTCCTGTGAGAAGGGTGTCTGAAAAGACGATAAGAAAGACGAATGAAACCAGCTGGTGAGGTTTCACGTCTGAACAGGCATGTGCCTGTAAGGCTGTAACTGTAAAGCATTGGCCAACAGTGCTCTGTTGCCCAAGATTCAGATCTGGAACAAAGAGCAAGGATGTATCATGGTATCTGATGCAGTCACTGGGTTGAGGTTTATGTATGCAACAGGAGGGCTTGTGCCTGTACGTTGGCAACATGATCTTCTTGTGATGTGCAGGTCATGAGCTCAAACAAGTGAAACAACTAACCAACCAGCTACGGAGTTGAATTGTTCATACCAATCTTTAACCTCGGATGCTAGATTCCATGACTGATCTCAACCGAGCTGTGACCGCTCTCCTTCGCTTGTTGCCCACTTGCCATGGCTTTAATCCTCGAGGCATTTTCGCCGTCCCCAATCTCATAAAAGTATTTCGATACCTGCAAGTTGGTGGCTGCGTCCTTTCGGCCCACATCTATCAGCATATGTGCAGCTCTCTTTCCCAGCGCATTTTCACCATGTGACTTGCAGCTCTGAATGAGCGAGCTCCACGCCTTGGTGTAGTGCCGTAGCGGCAAGTGTTCCATCATCCTCATTGCCTCCTCCACAAAACCGTCTCGGCCGAGAAGGTTAACCATGCAAGCGAAGTGCCTCTCGTCAGGACCCAGCTCGCGGGTCGCTCTCATGAGCTCAATCACCAGCCTGCCTTCTTCGATCAATCCTGCCTGGTCACACCCTGAGATTGCGCACAGGAAGGTGACGTCGTCAGGCTTGAGGCCCCTGGAAACCATCTCATTGAACAGCTCCACTCCTTTTGCGCCATCTCCGTATCGAGCGCATGTAGATATCATTGAAGTGAAGCAAACAACGTTTGGATCCCGCAAGCTTTCGAATATCAGGTGGGAACTGTTCACCTGACCAGCTCGAGCATATGCGCTGATCAAGGAGGAGCACACAGCCATGTCTGTTTCAAAGCCCAGCTTGAAGACCCAGGAATGCAGCATCTGGCAACTGATTAAACTTGGCGAAGCTGACAAAGATATGGCCTTCAGGGTTGCAGAGAGAGTCACGTTATCAGGCATAACTCCCTCTACAGTCATACAGTACAAGACCTCCAGTGAGGAGTGAAAAACCTTGCTGCGAATTGATGATGTAATTGTTGAATTACAGCACTCCAGTGCAAGGCTTGGGATTTCATTAAAGACTGCCAAGGAACAATCAAAAGAGCAGCACTTTCCATACATGTCAATGAGTGCAGTTTGCACATGCGCACTACTCCAACTGAATCCAAGCTTAAGTGCAATACCATGCATCTGCACCCCAACTCGAAGGTCTCCAGTCTGACCAGACGAAGCAAAGAGCCCAACAAAGGAGCGGACTGAGGGCATCTTGCCATGCCAAAGCATCTGTCTCAAGTAATCAGTTGCTTCCTTTATACGTCCTTTGCTTGCACAAACAGAAACAATTGAGTTCCATGAGATGACATCCTCGGAAGGGATAGCATCCAGTGAATTCTTAGCATCCACTAAGTCTCCGGTTGCTGAGTAAAGATCCACAAGCGAGTTTGACAGGAAAATATTTGACGGAACCCACCCTGCCTTGAGAACCACTCCATGAAGTTGCCTGCCTTGTTCCAGCCATTCTTCATCTTGATAGCATACTTTCATCGCGTAACAGTAGGAAAGACCATTCAACTCCAAACCACGCCGTCTCATGTCTAGCAAGGACCAAAGGAGGTCCTCGGCCAACTTCAGGTTGCACAAACCACCCAGAACCACATTGGACATGACTGTGCTCTGCAATGGCATCTCATTGTACAGCAAGAGAGCAGCACAAGGCATTTCAACGTGCATATACAGATTGACCAACGCAGACCTGACAAATGGGTTGGAGCACAGGCCCAAGGCCAGTATCCGGCCATGCAGTTGCAGTCCCTCGCAGCTGTTGCACGCACCGAGGATTGCAGAGAAGGTATGAGGGGTCTCTCTGAAGCCTGAAGCAACCATCCACTTGTAAACTACAAGAGCTCGATTGCTGATACCGTCTCGAATGAACCCAGTGATCATACGATTCAAAGAAACGACATCCCACACTGCCATCACCACAAATAGTCTCACTGAACACTGATGGATCCAGTAGAGACAGTGGTGATGCTTGGGGCTCTGCTATTCCTCACTGGTATGTGCAACTTGCAGGGTGAGGTCACCATGCAAATTTGTGGGATTCTTAAGTTGGTGAAGAGGGAAGCATCCAAGCAGCAAGCATCTCTCCGATTTCCAGCAGTCTGCAGTGAGCTCCCCACTGCAGAGAAACCATGGAGACTGTTTTTGTGAAGCAGAGTGTCATCTCAACCTGGTCCAAAACACTTTGACGCCATTGTCACCTAATCAAAATCAGATGAGCTAGTGTACAGGAACTTCAGAATAAGTTTGCTTAGGGTCATAAAATAAAATCAAAACTAGAATATCGCTATCTTTATCTAAGCACCACTTGTTAATGTCATCTACGTAAAGAGTATAATTTCATCTAGGTAAAGAGTAGAATTTGGTTCGGCTCACATTCTCTACTGAAGATTTGAAGGGCAGATTGTAACCGCCATCATCACTAAGCACCTTGATATACATGCAAGTTAGCATACAAGGGCAGCTTTAAATTTCTACACTGATGCCAGAAGGCCATACTTCAGACAAAAAAAAGACTCACCATTCAATGAACATTCAGTCTGAAACCAAAACTATGGGTTATCTGTGAAGGGCTTCCTCACAGTTTTTAACAAGTTGTTGAATTGAAATTCATTTATTGTCACCATAAGTTGTTATCATATTCAAGTCATTAAGCTTAAACATCAAAATTGATCAGTACTAAGCACAACAATTCCCCAATCCACCTAAGGAGAATGTAATTTAGATGTAGTGAGTTGGTATTTCCCAATTCTCATCCATCAGAACATCACTGTCAAACCATGATACAATGCACAATGGTACAGCTTGATGAAAAATGTCACGTTTTTTTCTCACACAAGATTCAAAGTTGATAGATTTTCCATATACACCAAACAGATTACACTTTAGAGGCTTTGATCAAATGAAATCCAAGAAGACATCTCAGTCCCCGCACCTGTTGGCTTTGGCTGTTGCCGCAGCTGCCAAGATCTTCATTCGAATTGAAGACCCAGAAGCTGGGGCTAGAGTTCACGATCGCTACGTGGAGCACGGTATAGGAAATAGCTAGAGCTAATCGTTCACTGCCAATGCCATAGGCAAAGGTCTAGTGCTCCATTCTCTATGCTTATTTCTTTGCCTGAAGCACAACCACTGTTTGCAGCCAGTTGTTCGGCGCAACTCCCCACCAGGCACCAGCTAAAGGCCGGCCTGGCTGATTGAATATATATGTGCCACAGGGTCACTGATGGGGCAATTGGGTTGTCTTTGAATCAGGGATCTGAGGAATCACTGATTTGATGGATGGGTGAGTCTATATGTCTATTTCTGCTTCCTGAAAGTAGGGGACTGATGTGTCTGTCTAGCTGTATAGCAAAGCGATCGACCTTAACAAAGAAATGCGTTCGAAGTGGCTTCATAGATAGTTTTATGGAATGGCTTAAACCTTTAGGAGCTTCTGTAAGAAGTAAGATTTTTGAATAAGTAGAAGCCTGCAAAAGTCTACCTTTTGGCAGCATTCACCCTTCTCCTTCGTCGCCGTAGAGGCCTGGAGGCTGCAGCCTGCAACCTCGGGCGAAGGATGCTCTCGTTGGGGAGGCGCTCGGTCGGGGAGGTACACGGGCGGAGGCCTCCAGAGCTCCAGCGGGGAGGTGCTCGGGCGGTGAGCTGAGGGCCGCCGGCCGCCGGACCGAGCCGAAGGAGACGAGCGGGGGAGAACGGAGGCGAGGGAGACGCGCGGTGGCGGAGGCGGCGGAGCCGGGGAGACGGACGGGCATGGGAAGGGAGAGGCCGGAAAAGCTCCCCCACGGGCTTCCTGAAAAAGCCCATTCCTAATTCGTTTGCAAGAAGCATCAGAAAAAATAAGCCCACAGAAGCTTACAAGCAAAGCAGCCCAATAAGTCGTTCCAAACAGAGTCATTAAACTATATAGGTGCTTTGACTTCATTCATTAAACTTCTTAGTACAAACAAGTTATGTCAGGGTTTGGAGAATGACATCCTACGAATAGTACTCCCTCGGTCCAACGAAGAATGCAATTCTAGCACAGTGTCATGGTTTTGTATCTTAAGTTCGATCAATTATAGATAAAAAGTATCAATATTTATGATATCAAATAAATATCATTAGATTAATTACGAAATGTATTTTTGAAATGTATTTTATAATAAATTATTTTGGAGTCGTAAATGTTAATAGTATTTGCTAGAAATTTGATCAAACGTGAACTACTTTTGCTGGCACGCAATACATAGTTGCATTCTTTTCTGGACGAAGAGAGTACTTCGCATAGCATATTTTTAATGATCTGGTTTGATCATTGCAGCTAGCTCTTTTTTTTTCAAAATGAAATATACTCCCCTGTTTTAAATTGTAAGTCATTCTACCTTTTATCTTTTCAACATATATATGTACATCTAGATACGTAGCAAAAGCTATGTAACTAAAAAGGCCAGAACAACTTACAATTTGGTATAGAGGAAATATGTGAGAAACCAACACTGTCATACTTTGCAAGGCTGTAAACTGTGTCGATTCAGTTCCATGCTTGCCATGTATGACTCATATATTATGATTATGAAATATGGTGTGACCTGTGAGTGTTCTCCTGAAAGGTAAACTGGGAACTGTGATTTTTAATCTCGTGTGATGTGATTCAGCGAGCAGCCTGAAAGTTAATATGCCCACACTGAAAGATAATGATCTACATTATGTTTTATCCAGGGTGGTGTTTCCCGTAAACCACGAGATGAGATGCCTCAGGAGTCAGGCCGCAGCCCGCTATCTGAGAATGCAGGAAGAGATTAATCTTCTACTGGACGATCCACCTTATGAGGAATGACGATACCGATATCGCACTTGAGTACTTGACGGCCTTATTCAGTTCCTCAAGGGAAAAGGGTGAAAATGTGGAGCCTGTGATAAAAGAGGACGAGAAAGAGATAACAAGGGAAAAAAAAAGATGCCCCAGTCGATCAAAATCTCAATGACGCAGGCCAACAATGAGGCCAAAGTAGTGTGCATGTCAGATATTAGTACCATATCACTAGTGCCAGAATAATCTTCCAAAAATGTACTGTTTTGATATTAATAAGACATCATTTTTAAACTGCTGAGTACTCTGGTATTATGATCCTTTCTTTCCTTCATAGAACCACACATTGTAAAGTACATATAGGGCCCGTTGTATTCAGATGAGTATATGCAGCAACTTTAAAATATAATTTTTTTTATATAAACAATCAGTGATGTCAAAACCTACAGACTGCAGGGCATTTTGCATACCGACACTGCTTCTCACAGCAGATCAATCTTCAGAATTGGGGTTCACCACATTTTCTCCTTGTAGCTCATTTTCTTCTCGTAGATCATATTCAACAACTAGACCAAGATTATCAACAAACTTGTGGTACACCTGGCACCCTGCACACTGTTTGCATAGTGTATGTTAGAACATATTTACAGCATGCGTAAGAAAACATCAATCATACGAATGCAGGCTTGTCTCATACAGCGATCCAAAATGAGCAAAGCAGTAGGTTTGGAGTTTGCATTTTTGCACATAAATAAAGGCACAGAACAAGGTTTACCTGAAGAAAAACTGTCCCACTTTCATAGGCTACTCTGTTTATCAAGCGCTTGGTCCTTTCACCACATGCATTGCATGTAAATTGAACAAGCAAGCTTCTTCTAGGAAGCTTTATATCAACAGCGGCTTCCTGAAACATCACACAAACAGAAGTTACATTTAGGACATTCTTGCCTACAAACTAGTCTGTTGTTTGCCGCTTTACTATTCAATCTGCCAGTGAATTGAGCACTTATTACTCATTTCTGAATCTAGCTTGTTCCTCGATCAGCAAGCAATTTGTTACATTGTCTTTCATGCAATAAACCGCTGAATTATACACAAAATGCAAGACCTTATCATTATTTCTTTATCATATTTTTCACATATGTATGCTATCAACCTAGCAAATTTTCAATTTACAAAACGTGTTCATATATAGTTTACTAAAGCCAATCAGCCAATGGACAAAGAAGATATGATGCTAGAAAACCACAATTATTCTGGCTATATGAATCATCAAGTTGATATAGAATAGCTAGCAACCTACACCAACATATCAGGCTGAATCTCATTAGTTATCCAATTTCAATAATCAGTGGTCTAAAAACCCAAGCAGTTACTGTTTCCCCCATTGCTGGTGGCTACCTAATCCAGTCCATTCCCTAATCGCCTCCACTAAATAATTCCAATCCATAACCCAAATCAATTCACCCCTGACGATCTGAAAACATCACAGAGACTAAGGAGAGAGAGCGCTAACTAACCGTTGGCGACGGCACCGCGTCCGAATTGACCTCACGGGAGGAGGAAGCGAGCCTCCTTGGATGGTACGAAACTCTCAACCTGCAGGACGAGAGACGAGCTTAGAAACCCGCGTCCCGCGAGCCGAGCCGAGAAGTAGATGGAACGGAGCGCACCGCGGTGCCGGTGCCCTGAACTTCGAGGAGGAGGCCACAAGGGACACGTGAGGAGGAGGAGGCTCCCGGCGGGACGAAAGGATCCCCGGAAACAACGCGGAGGGCGGCAGCCCCGCCGCGCAGCAGCTGTACCCTGCGGCCGTCGTCGCCATAGCCGCCTACTCCTACTTGGATTCGCTTGCCGCAGGGGAGGTCAGGGCGGAGGGCGGTCGCCGGAGCCGGGCGGGCGAGCAGGTTCCGCCGTTTTGCCGCTGAAGGCCTGAACGGCTCTAACAAGCAGCCCCACCAGATGTCCATATTGACTGGGCCGGCCCGTTAACCAGTTTAGACAGCCCATTGTCTGTATTTACCCGTGTCAGCCTTCGAGTTGTGGGCTGTGGCCTTTTTATCACTGTCCCAAAACAGGGCTAAGTCAAATCCCAAAATTGCTTCTACTCAAAAAAAAAAATCTCAAAATTGCTGTGCTCGAAACAACAATGGCATGGTGTCATACTGAAGAATCACATGGATTCAGACATCCAGTTCCATCACTGTGAAACCCACCGACGGCCACGAATGGAGTGTGTTTGCGTGCAGACACATCCGACTTCCTATCCCTGGTAAAGCACACAAGAAAGCTTTGTGTTATCAGAAGATTCACAAGCTTCTTTCATTTATTGCTCTCTCCATTCCAAATTATAAGTCTTAGTTTTTACTATGTATCTAGACATAGCATACATCTAGATGCATAGCAAAAACTAAGTATCTAAAAGAGCAAAAACAACTTGAAATAGATAGATGGTGTGAAGAAACAGTACCTTAGGCATTTATAAATTTGAAACTGGAAACGGAGTTGTGGGATGAAGCACTTGTGCTTTTAGTGTATTCTCGTGATTGCTTTCTGACCTCTGGAACAAGACTAGCAGCTTGCAGAATGGTAATCACCAAAAATCATTGCAAGAACATGCTCTATCTCGGAAATGGTGGAACCTACTCCGATCTCTAACAATGATTTCCCGGTTCCAAAGCTGAGAGATTAACTTGATTGCAGAGTGGCAGTCCTCACAGACTCTCAGGTTCTTCATGATATGAATCGGTAAGTTCGGTGGAAGGCTAATGAGACCAAAAGCAATGGCTATCTTCTCACTGTGTGCTAAAAGTGCCTGTTCTTTCTCTTCCTCGTCAACGTCCACTGCTATCATTGACGTAGCTGGAGAATAACCCGCAGACTTCAGCCTGCGTGCAATTTCCTCCATCATCGTGATGATCTCTAATGTCCGAGGATGTGATTGGTCATTGACAACAAACTTGTGTACCTGCCCAGCCACAGTAATCGAGCTGTAACCTGCCGTTTTCTTAACTCCCTGTTCTTCCATCAACATCCTTATTCTTTTTGCATCTACCCATTGTCTAGAGTCTATGTATATGTTATACAACTGGACATAGACAGCATCCTCCTCAGGCGCTAACTTCAGAAGATACTCCGCAGCATGTCGGGCTAGGTCAATGTTTTTGTGGACTCTGCAAGCACTCAAGATGGAGCCCCATATGACGGCATTTGGTTGCATTGGCATGGTCTGAACAAGATGCATAGCTTCATCCAAGAGCCCACTGCGAGCAAGCAAATCTATCATGCAGCCATAATGCTCAACTTGAGGGTGTAATTTGTGCAACGATCTCATCTCGTTGAAGTGCAGACGACCTTCATTAAGCAGACTCGAGTGGCTGCATGCAGTCAGAACAGCAATGTAGGTAACTGAGGTGGGCAGAAAACCATCACGCTTCATCTGGCAGAAAGACTCCAGAGCATCCTTACCCATCCCATTGAATGCAAGACCTGCGATCATGGCACTCCAAGTGTGAATGTCTCTTTCACCCATGCGATGGAACACAGCGGTTGCCTCATCCACCCTCCCACATTTCATGTACATGTCCACAAGTGCAGTTCCAAGGTAGACATCTTCCTCTACTATCCTCTGTTCGATGGAAGCATGCAAAGCCCTGCCCAGTGGCAGTGCACCTAAGCTCGCACAAGCAGTGAGAAGGGTCACCACGGTAAAATTATCAGCACGCATGCCGTGTCTCCTCATCTGCATGAACAACTGTAATGCGTCTCTAAGCCGGCCACTGTGGATGTATCCAGTGATCATAGAGTTGAATGTGATGACATCACGGGCGCCCATTTGATCAAACAGAGACCTTGCAATATCAACATGGCCAAGCTTGCAGTACCCGTCAATGATAGCATTCCATGGCTCAGGCTTTTGGCCCCTTCCCACAGCGTCAAAGACCGCCTGTGCTTGGGCAATGTCACCACATTTGGCATACATGTCAATGAGTGCAACAACAAGATTGTCAGTCATCCGGATCCTCTTCTTCCCAACCAGCAAGTGCAGCAAGCGCCCAAGCTCCAAATTCTTGAGCTTCGAACATGCCGAGAGAGCGCCAATCACCGCGACTTCATCCGGCTCGACACCATCTGAAAGCATGCAGTTGAAGCAATACACGGCATCAGCAGGCCGGCCAGCACGCGAGTACCCAGCAATCAAACTAGTCCATGAGACCACGTTCCTCTCCGGTGCCTGCATGAGGAGCCTCCGCGCTTCATCGAGCAGCCCCCACCTGACCAGCCCGCCGATCACCGTGGCCCACACGACCGCGTCCTTGACAGGCATCTCATCGAACGCCCGGCGGGCGTCGTCCGTGAGCCCAAGCGAGGCGTACATGTGGATGAGGGGGTTCGCCACGATCCGCGCGGCGGAGGGGAGCATGGTCCGGAGGCACGCGGCGTGCAGCATCCGGCAGAGCCCGGCGCCGGCGCCGGCGGCGCAGCACCGGAAGACGAAGTGGAACGTGAAGGCGCTCGTGCGGACGCCCCCGCGGCGCATGCGGCGGAGGAGGAGGACGGGATAGTCTGCGCCGGCGGAAGCCTGGAGGCAGGCGCGGAGGGCGGTGTCGTGGAGGAAAGTGGTGGGGTGCGGCAATCGGTCGAACAGGCTTAGCACGTAGCGCAGGTGGCGCGGGGCCGAGAGGCAGTTGGTGAGCGAGTTGAGGAGGTGCTCGGCGGAGGGACGGTGGGCAATGCGGCCGGACGTGGTGACGACGGCGTGGAGCTGGGACGCTTGTCGCACGGAGCGAGGGGTCGGCCATGGCGACGCCGGCATGGCACGGCCCGCTTGCAGCCGCAGCGGAGGAACAGCGCGCGCAGCCGTGTGACGGCGCGGCCAACCTGGATCTCGATGGCTCGAGCTCTTTTGGGCTGTTTTGGTTGAGAAATTGTAAAAGGCCATGATCAAGCCCAAGTGTGTGTATTTGATGGCCATAGTTCCAGGTGAAGCTCTACGGGCAGATCGAGCCCATGAAAGCTTTTTTTCAGAACAAATCCAAAAATAGCATAATTTTTACTATATAATATGTGGACATATTGTATATCTAGATACGTACAAAAACTATATATCTAGAAAAAGCCAGAACGACTTACAATTTTGAAATGGAGTAGCATTTATGACAATTTTTTATAAAAACAGGGTTTACTCCGTCAAAAAAATGTATTTATGACAGTTTAACACTTTTCCTATCTCTTATATGCCTAAATTTTTATTATTATGAAAATTGTTTGTGAGTTGTATTTTTAATTGTACTATTTAATTTGCGTAGAATTGTTGTCTGGAAATTTCTAAAGTTTATGACACCTAAATTATAGCAACTCCCAAAGTTTAAAGTCGCTTATAACCAACAATACTCCTAAAAGTATGTTTATATTTGCGGTAAGAGAAAGTACTAGTAAATTTGTGTTGCTTCACCTCCAGTGGAGCAATTTCAAACACTGAGAGGTTGTTTGCTTTAAGCCCTGACAAATTTACTTGGGCATACATCCATCACAATTTTGGACGCTGGAATTGGATCGATCAGCCTAACCTGCACCCACATAGGACAGGTCTCAAACCAAACGGCGCCTCATTTTAAAGCAGAGAGATCCACGAAGCAACAAGTCAGTTTTCATCTTGGTGGAACAATAATCGAACTGCAACGGCTTCACCCAAGTTTTTTTTTTTTTGAAACAGAGTAGAAAATCTGAAGTGGAGTGTTAATCCTTGGGAGAGAGCAGCCATAGAGTGTCACGGCTAGCTAGCAGCTTTAAATTGCGAGACACGCATCTTCCCTTGCCTTCCCTGCCAACCACCATGCGCCGTCGGTGCATGCATGTGTGAGAGTTCAAGGAATGGCTGGCCATGCACGCCCACGACGCAGAGCGTGGCTGCCCATGCACTGCACCACGGCGATCTCGATCCAGAGCCTTCCTCTCCTGGTTCCTCCCCTCCCTCCATGAAATTTTGCTTCCTCGGCTCGATCGCTTCATTCTTCGCGAGCCGCGCGCAGGTCTCTCTATAAGTACGCACCTCGCGCGCACCAGCCTACTCACTCAGTCACTTGGCAATTTGGCATACAGCGCAGTCCATCCCCATCCTTCTCCGGCCACTCCATCCGAAGCAACTGAGCGGAGACCGAGGCCGGCCATGGGCAAGCAGGCGCTGGCGCTGGCGCTGCTGTGCGTCGTCCTGCTCGCGGCGACGGTGGACGACGCGGCGGCGGCGTCGTGCAACCCGTCGGCGCTGAGCGCGTGCGCGGGCGCGCTGTTCGGCGGGGCGGTGACGCCGCGGTGCTGCGCGTCGCTGCGGGCGCAGCAGCCGTGCCTCTGCCAGTACAAGCGCGACCCGACGTACCGCGGCTACGTCAACGGCCCCGTCGCGCAGAGCGTCACCCGCGCCTGCGGCCTCCCCATGATGAAGTGCTGATGCCTGATCGAGAGCCTGCTCCGTCCGTCGCCGCCGGCGACGTATACTACTGCGAGTCCACGGCAGATCCATGGACGGACAGACTGAGACAGACAGACACACGTGCGTCTAAATAAACGCGAGCTCTAGCTCGGCTGGTTGTTGCAGCTCGCCATGCTCCGGCAATTCGTAGTCAGCTACCTCGGGAGTGAGGCTATGCATGAGGTCGGTGGTTTTGGCTGTTTTCATTATGTTTCTGAGTTGTTTTCGTATAAGTAAAAAATCGCGCTGCCGTGCTGTGTCCAGCGTTTATAAATTTATAAGTTTTATTTATACTAGGCCGGCCTTAGTACTTCTGATTCTACATACACAGAAGCCTCATCCTCCAGATGAAACTACAGGATACTTGTTGCTTGTGGAAATGGCACTAGCGAACTCAACTCAATCGACTGACGATCAAGCACAAAGTAAAACGACTGGGAGGTGGCATGATCTGATGATATAAGCTACTGGTTATATATGACTGGGTAATCTGGAAACAGCAGCACAGCACCACAAGCAGTATGGATCTAACACTCCCAGAACATCACACATAACGGGCAGTCACGGCATAAATTGCATTGTTTAAACTAACTGGGTACCAAACCCAAAGCAGCTAACCAAGACATGTAAAATCAGGATGACCACCAGATACTACTCGGTCTTTAAGAGCCGGGGTGTAAAACTCATGATAACCACCAGAAATACCTAACTACTCAGCCCAAAGAACCTGAACAAGCGATTTGAAACTAAGGATAACCACCAGAAACAGTTAACTAGTCCTGCGAACGGGAATGGAACAGTAGCTTCCACTGCTTTGTCCTCCAAGCCACACTTCTGGATGCAACTAGTATGTACACGATAAACCCATAACTCGGATCAAACAGAGCGCCTTGATATTTAAGATCACTTTGCAACAGAAGTCCCCGCTGACTTCTCATCATCAGGCAGGCCCTGCGATAAATAAGCCAGTCAGGAAAGGTTGTCCAACAGGTGTCATGATTCATGAATGTATCTCCAGCAAGGCAGCAACAATACATGTATCCAGAAGTACAGTATATTGAGGGAATCGCACATACCAGGTCGTTGTGAAGCAAATTGATCTCTGAGAACTTTGGCAGCACAGATTTCACATCAGAAGTTGCTGACTTCTCATTCTGCAGATCTTGACTCATCTTGCTGCTACTCTCAGACACCTCAGCATTGTGGTAATCAGCACCAGGTACACCCTGGCGATGAATAGGTCAATCAATGAGCAGAACTGTATGTTGCACAAAAAACCTTGTCCAAAGGCTCACAGCACATCTTTGCTTACAAAGAACTGGAATGGATGGATAGATAGAGGGGTGCTGGCAAGGTTGGGCAGCGAAAGAGAGTTTAAAATACCTGGCCGTTATGAAGGTCATTGGTAGCCTTAGCATCATCATGAAGCATATCTTGTGAGTTCAGCTCATGAAGCATATCAACAGATTTATGTCAAAATCATTTGCCTTGAGTAACTCATCAATGAAATCTGTAGACACATTTGGGAACACTGAAAAGACCATGTTGGCTAGAGCAAGTTCATCAATGTCATTTTCCTCATGCTGCGAAGGATCAAAACTGCTACCAGAAGCCTCTCCCTTTGATGATGACCCTGCAGAAATGATAAGACCTGCTGAGCTCTCAGTGTATTCATATGAATAAAGCAAATCTGAGAGTTCAAAACCTACAGAACCACTAGAAAAATCTTTAGTCTCACCTCCTTGTTTTTCTGGGGCTTTGTGTGCAAATGAACCCAGCGATCCAGGTATGAAAGGGCTGGCGTTTGGATTCAACTGGAACGATCCTTCCATGGTTCTTTGATCAACAAATCTGTAAATGTACAAAGACAAAATTCAGCGCAAATATATATGTGCAATTTACAACAGCAAACAAGAGAATTCACAGAGTAGCCATGCATAACTTATATCAAGAGAGTGATATGGTCCGAAGTGCCAATTCAAAGCAATAAAGTTTGAAACTGAGCAGAAGGGATAAAATTAAAATTCGAAGTAGATCAAGTGTGTTAGTACATATTCTGATCTCATGTGCATCACAAAATTAATCTTCTTGCGCTAGAGTAATCCAGAATACAATACTTCTGGAAGAGTAAATTTCCAAATGTAGGAGAATTTTTAAAACAACAATTAGTTTGCTAAATTTAGAATGTTGCTGACAACAATACTGACTACAGAATGCAAATGACAAAACCGGCAATATGCTCGAATGATAACTAGCAAATGGATGCAAGTAGTTGCTATCAATCAGAATATTATTGATGGGTGCTTCAGCTATATGGAAAAATATAAAACGCTGACTTTGTTTCAATATCATCATACAGGATTACATGATAAACATGTGGATAGATTTTTCTTCTTCAAACATAGAGAAGGATATTCCAAAGAAGGCAGTGAAATAAAAGCATAACTATTTCACTTTTTTTATTGAGACTAGAATGCTCCAATCAGGCGCACTCCCATTAATCAGAAACAGTAATATTCGATTACATGCAGATAACATCCTAATTTTCATAAAGAACAATTAAGGAACTGTTATGCCCGTCATTCCCTTCTAGAGAATTGAAAAGTGATCACAGATGAAGTAATGGAACATTTGACTAGTGGCCCAAGATATCAAAATGAGTTCATTAAAAAATAGAATAAAGGAGGACCCAGGCTCCTAGACAGAAACAGTGGTTAGCTTATCGCATTCGAGTTCTAGAACTAAATCCCAGAAGTAATGGACCAATTCTCTAAAATTAGGAATAGTAACTATCCAAAAGATACAGTCACTGGCTTAATTGCTGGTAAAGATCTAACAACTTACATCAAATGGGGTAATTTTAAAAAACAGCAAATATTTGTGTAGTCCTAAAAGATTTATAACCGAAACAACGCGGAATAATTAAATTAATCAGATTCAAGACAAGATGCCATACTAGAGTAGAGCCAAAATGACAACCTACCAATAAATCAAATGGGGTGATTTAATACGATTTAGAAGAACAGAAGCAAGTAATAGTATAATCCCACAAGCTTTATAACCAAATAACGAAGAATAATCGAAGTAGTTAGATTCAATAAGCCGTACTGGACCAGAACCAAAATTACAACCTAGCAATACATCAATGTGCGACATCAGGCCCGTAGTAATGCAAATAACAGGCAAAAATCATTGTATCCCTTGCTACTACAAATCATCGGCTACTGCTTCTATACACGAATTCTGACTGCAATCGGAAGCTGGCTGCAGCAGCGCTGTGGCTGAAGCGGCAGCAATACTACTGTGTAAAACCTGTAGAAATCAAGCAGCATCAGCTGCTGCAGCTGTGGTAGAAGTGCAGTCTAATAATCTATTTGATCTTCACAAGCTACCAGCTCTTCCATCCCGTGTACAAGACAAAGCAGCTCCTCAATACTAACACAGAATCCGGATCAGACCCATGAATAACAAACGAACATCATCACAGTAAATAAACAGAGAACACGCATCAGCATTCCACTCTTCCCAGCACCCACGCGACCAACCGAACTAGCTCTACAGACCCCTACCCCGATCCCAGCCGCAAAGCGCACCAGAACACAGCAGGGAGAGCAAGCGGCTGTATCCCAAGTTCGCAGCAGACCCCTACCCGATCCACGCCACAAAGCGCACCAGAACACAGATGGGCGAGCAAGCGGCCGATCAAAACCCCCCACGACGAGTCAGTGGACTAGATCACGATCGCGACAACTCGACGCGACTGGCGGCGAACAGATCGACCTACACCTAGACCTAGCCCTCACACTCCCTTGAACAGATCGAACGGACAGATACATGCAGCCCGGAGCGCAATCGAGTTGAGAAGGTTTACCTCAGGACGATCGGTGGGGGCGATGCGGTGCGGAGGTCGCCGGCGCCGGAGCGGTGGTGGTGTGAAGTGGGAAGGCCGTGGGGGTGGGCTGGGGGAAGAAAGCCAAAGGTGTGACGGGGAAGGGAAACGGCACGGCAGTGGCGTGAATGCGTGATCATAAGGGCAACTGGGGAATCATTCCAAGTTGGCAACCGAAGGCTTAGGCCGTAGGCCCATGGGCCTATTACGTGGTAGAGAGCTTTATTGAGCTAGGCCCATTCCTTCTAGTAGGATTTCCGGCCTTTAAGTCTGGGCTCCACATAATTTTTCTTTCTCACGTTGAATCAAAACAGAAAAAGATTTTTTTTAAAAAAAAGAAAAAGATTCCCTAAAAAAAAAACAGAAAAAGATCTACCGAGCATGTCCTTGATTCACCTCTTTCATTGGCACGTACTTACGGCACACGTCGGATTCAGTTGAGATTGGAGCCCGCCAATTCATCTCGCTCCTCGTTCCACAGCACGTCCGGTTTTTCATGAAAACGCAAAAGCCCGTGTGCCGAACGAACAAGACAAAGCATCTTTCTTCCGTCTAAAATGCAAAAGTCCGGGTCAAATAAACGTGCTCCATGAAAACCAACGGACCTTTTCAGAATCAAATCAAATTGAAATCAAATCCAAACAAAATAAACCACTACGCAAGGAACACATAGCATGGATCGATCGGATCCGACTTGAAAACAGAAAATCAGTCACGTCTTGTATATTTCAATGGAGCAGGGTACGTATAAAAATATATTATATGTGTTGAATGACAACCAACTCATGTAACAGCTACGAGATGCGCTCATTTGTACATCTTCATCGTTTAAAACAATAGACATCTCTTCATTGTGAGTACAGTCTAGTACTTTAGCCAGTCACCTTTAGTCGCAAAATGGTTTATGTAAATCACAACCCCGTGTGCTGCCGCAACTGTTTTTCTTCCTTTTCCTTTACCTTTTGTCGTTCCAGGGAAGCTACGGTATCTCACCGTGTGCTCTTTGGGCTTTGTATTCTCCAAACTTCTTAGACATTTTCATCTCACATTCATTTATCTTTGTATCAAAAGGTGTGTTTGGCAGGGTTCTAAATTTTTATAGAAACGTTTTTTTTATCCAAATTGTCTATAGAAACAATATTTCTCTATCAGAATCAATTCATCTAACAATCTGGTAAAAAACAAAAATCAGTTTCAAATGATTCTCCCTAAAACGTTTCTCTCTATGTCATTTTAGCAGTGATTCCACAGACAGAACCTAAAACGAGTTTCTCGCGGCCAAACATCACCCCTAAATGACATGTCTATGAAAAAACAAAAACTGAACTACCTTGTGTCTGTTGGCCCCGAGATCTCCCGCACGGGTGAGCCGACCGTCAACCGGCATTACCGACCACACACTATGGCTAGAGATAAAAGAAGGGAGGGAGAACAGAGTACACACAGCACAAGCACCAGAGTTGGCCGGAGCTCTGCAGAGAAGATGGCAAAACTGAACTCGCTCACTTTACTGAATTGCAGTGGGAAGCTATATATACAACTATACACATCTAATCATAATGCACAGACATGCCAGGCTGCCATGCTGCTACAATGACTAGATGAGACAGCAGGGCTGATTTTGGCGCCTGCCCCTGCTGTGGCTACAGTGCGGCAGTGGAGCCTTTCGGCGCCTGCCCTGCTGCGCGTACAGGGGAGCAGCAGATTACTTTACAATTCTTTCCCTAATCCTGCTGCTAACCCTAGAACCTTCGCCATGCCGATCATCTTCTTTAGCTCCGTGAATCGAAGACGGCCGAGCGGCTTGGTGAGGACGTCCGCGAGCTACCGACCAGTTTCGATGAACTCGATAACGATCTGCCCTCCATCGACATAGTCCCTAAGGAAGTGGAACTTGACGACGATGTGCTTGCTCCGGTCGTGAAGAACCGGATTCTTCGCGAGGACGATGACGGGCTGGTTGTCCACCGTTAGTGTTGGTGGGTGAGCTTCCACACCGGTCAGCTCGCCCAACAGCCGGCTCAGCCACACAGCTTGACACGCCACTGTGGCCACCACCACGTACTCTGCCTCGCACGTGGACAGCTCCACCACCTTCTGTTTCAGCGATAGCCATGAGATTGGAGCCGACCCGAGTAAGACGAGCACGCCAGAGGTGCTCCGCCATCTGTCGATGTCCCCCGCCATGTCTACATCGTTGAACACAGTAAGTCGCAGTCCACTTCCTCCGGTATTGGGGAAGACGATCCCCTGATCCACCGTCTCCTTGACGTAGCGCAGCAGTCGCTTCACCGCGGTCCAATGATCCTCTCGGGGATCCTCCATGAAGCGGCTGACGTAGCCCACGGCGAACACAATGTCCGGCCTCGTGTGGACTAGGTAGCGCAGACCGTCGAAGATGCTCCGGTAGAGTGTTGCATCTACCTTCACCGCGGTACTGGCCTTCATCAGCTTTAGCTGTTCCTCTATTGGAGTCACGCACGGCTTGCACTGGGCCACGCCGCTCTGCTCCAACAGCTTTGAGACGTACGCGCTCTGACCGAGCATGAACGCCTCCTTCCTCTGTCTCACCTCGATGCCGAGGTAGTAGAAGAGCGCGTCGAGATCGCTCATTCGAAAATAAGCCGCCATCTCGCGCTTGAAGCTGTCGATGTCCTCCGCACGCATGCCGGTGATGATCAAGTCTTCCACATACACGCCGACGACGTGCTCCGCCGTCCATCGATGACCCCCGCCATGTCTGCATTGCTGGACACAGTGAGCTGCAGCCCACTTCTGCCGATATTGGGGAAGATGATTCCCTGATCCACCATCCTCTTGACATAGCGCGGTAGCCGCTTCACCGCGGCCTAGTGATCCTCTCGGGGATCCTCCATGAAGTGGCTGACGTAGCCCATAGCGAACGCAATGCCTGGCCTCGTGTGGACTAGGTAGCGCAGACCACCGATGATGCTCCGATAGAGTGTTGCATCTACCTTCGCCGCGGTACTAGCCTTCGTCAGCTTCAGTCGCTCCTCCATCGGAGTTACGCACGGCTTGCACTGAGCCATGCCGCTCCGCTCCAATAGCTTTGAGGCATACGCGCTCTGATCGAGCGTGAGTGCCTCCTTCCCCTGTCTCAACTCGATGCCGAGGTAGTAGGAGAGCGCGCCGAAATCGCTCATTCGAAAACGAGCCGCCATCTCGTGTTTGAAGCTGTTGATGTCCTCCGCACGCGCGCCAGTGACGATCAAGTCGTCCATATACATGCCGACGATGAGCTCCTCCTTCCCCCGTTGAAAGGTCGAGATGGCGGACTAGAGGGGGGGTGAATAGTCCTTTCTAAATTTAATCGCGCCGGCTAACCAAAACAAATGCGGAATTAAAACAATTGGTCTAGCCAAAACTACACCCCTCTATCGAAGTTCACAAGCACCTTATAAAGATCCTAATTAGCCAACAAAGTTGCCAGTATAGCTAGAGCTCACCTATCCAATTCTAGGAGCAAGGTCACACAAACATATGCCACTACTATTTTGCACACCGGGGTGCTCCTACACAATTGTAGTAAGCAAAAGCACAAAGCTCCTAAGCTTACTAGTAATGCTCAATAACAAGGCAACCAATGCTAAATTAGAAAGCACAAATACTTAGCTACACAAACTAAGCAATGTGACTAACAAGATTACATAAACTAAATTAGCCACGCAAGGGAGCTACTTCTATGCTACACAAAGCAAGAAGGTACCTAGTGAGCTACACAAGCTAACTAATTATAAGAGCAACTACTCAAGCACAATGTATATGAAAGTAATTATAAGCTTATTCAAGGGGATTACAAACCAACGGAAGAACAATGTTGACACGGTGATTTTTCTCTCGAGGTTCACGTGCTTGCCAATACGCTACGTCCCCGTTGAGACAAGCTCCAAGGTTACCGTCGGTCCTCTTGCTAGTGGTGACCCGCAAGTCACACTCTCCCATGTGGAGTGCTTATCATAAGCTCTAGCACTTGACTCGGCCGGACCACTTGTCGCCTCTTTCGTCTCGCTCTACAAGAGTTGCTCTTCGCGGCTCCCGCGGGACGAGCACAATGCCACTCACAAAGCTCTTCTTTGGAGCAGAGCACAAGCTTCTTGTGGGCTTCGATGAAGACCACCACCAAGCCATCTAGGAGGTGGCTGTAAGGAAAATGGACCCTTGGCCCATTTACTTTGGATTTTAGTGTTTGATGACCAACACAACCAAATTGGACTAATGAATTTGCAAGTGTTTGTTTTGTAGTCCAATAGGGTGCAAGACGTGACTTGGACGAAGGCGACATGATGATCTGATGATCAACACCTCAAGCAAGACCTTAGAAGCACAAGAAAAGACCCAAGATGTCAAGCAAAGTCCAAGCATGAAGATAGGAACCAAGCCGTGCGCAAGATCGCGAAGAAACGAGCTCGCAGAGGCGACCGAACGCTGGACCGGTGGCTCGGCAGACAGGCGACCAGACGCAAGGACCGGACGCTGGCAACAACCGACCGGACGCAGGAACGCAGCGTCCGATCGAGTACAGAGAGGTTCCAGGCGCGCGAAACTGCGACCAGACGCGTCCGGTGGCAGGCGACCGGACGCTGGCAGCGTCCGATCGGTAGTTCGCGGCTACAACGGTCGGGACGACCGGACGCGTCCGGTCAGGACGATTCAGCGTCCGGTCAGTAGCAGATTTGCGGGAGTTCGACCCCAACGGCTACTTTCTCAGTGGGGCTTATAAATACAACCCCCAACCGGCCATTTGAGAAGTGTGGAGCTAAGGAAACATATCAAGAGTGTTGATACACCATTTGCTTAGTGTTTTATTAGGTGATTAGCATAAGTGCTTTACGAAGTGCTTAGGTTGATTAGACCACCGCTTATGCGCTTGCTCTAGGTGTTTGCCTAGTGTTTAAGTGAGGTTTGCATACCTCTTGCCACCCCGTGCTTGCGAGCACAAGAGTTGTACATCGGAGGGGCTTGAAGTCTTGCGAGATTGCACCAACCGCGTTTGTGGTGCGGCCGCCACCGTGTACCGAAGGGAACAAGGCCCGCGGCGTTTCGGCCGAAAGCTTGATAGTGAAGACGGCGGGGAGCATCCAGGAGAGGCTTGCCGGAAGGCACATCGGAGACCCACTTGCGCGTGGGGAAGGCCCGAGGCTACCCACGGAGTTACCCGATCAGGAGCTTGGCCCTTGCGAGGGATTCCTTGTGAGGGGCTCCAACGAGGACTAGAGGGAAGCTTGCGCGCTTCTCGATACCTCGGTAAAAATACCGGAGTCGTCGACGGGAGTTTGCATATCTCTACCTCGCTCTTTAAGCTTCCGCATTTACATTGATCATATTATTATCATTTGCGGTAGAGATAGCAACGCACTAGCAAAACCGTAGTTGATCATCTAGATAGATTATCTTTTGCATAGGTTTTGCTAGAGGTAGAAAAAGAGGCCATAGTTTAGAGTTAGTTTTTTAAGTTGCCTAATTCACCCCCCCCCTCTTAGGCGTCCACGTGTCCTTCAATTGGTATCAGAGCCGGTTGGCTCATATTTGGACTTTTGGCTTAACCGCCGTTGAGCCGACGCTTTGTAGAGTGGTTGGGATGGATACCGCTAGGCCTCCACAATTTGACGGCACTAACTTCCCATACTATAAAGCTAGAATGGCTTGCCACCTTGAGGCGGTTGATTTGGGTGTATGGAGAGTCACTCGTGACGGGATGAAACCCATCAAGAATCCCGAAAAACCCACAAAGAGTGATGAAAAAGAAATGCATTTTAATGCTAGAGCTAAGAATTGCTTGTTTGAATCATTTAGCATGGATGTGTTTAACCAAGTGTTCACCTTAAATACGGCACATGAAATTTGGTTAAAACTTCAAGAGCTCCATGACGGTACAAGTAATGTCCGTGAGCAAAAACATTGTCTAGCTAAGCAAAATTATGATTCCTTTGCTATGAATGATGATGAGCTTGTTCGTGATATGTATTCTCGATTGAATCTAATTATCAATGAGCTCCATTCAATAGGATTATTAAAGCTAGATGATGCGGACATCGTGAGGAAGATCATCTCCGTTCTACCACAAAAGAAATATGCAAGCATCATCACCATCCTTCACAACATGAAGAACTTGAGCACCATGACCCCGGGCATTGTCATTGGCAAGCTAGTGGCATTTGAAATGTCACGTAAGATGGGTCAAGGAGAAGCATCTTCATCAAGCAAAGGCAAAGCTCTCGCTTGTAGCGAAAAGAAAAAGATGAAGGGCAAGAAAGTTGAGTCAAGCTCAAGCTCAAGCTCCTCAAGTGAAGAAGAAGAAGATGAGGATGATGATGATGAACAAGAATCAAGTGATGATGATCAATCTTCCTCCTCCACCTCCGACCTTGATGAAGAATCAATCAAATTAATCAACAAGGTGGAGAAGATGATCCAAAGGCTCAATGTCAAGGGTGTGCCCATCCAAATTCAAGATCTCATTTTCACCAATCAAAGAAATGAGCAAAGAAAGAGAGGATGCTATGGATGCGGCGAGATGGGGCACTTTGTGGAAGTTTGTCCAAACAAGCCCACACCCAAGATAAAGAAGAAGGCGTGCAAAAACAAAGCCCTCACAACAATAAGGTCATGGGATGATTCTTCAAGTGAAGAAGAAAACCATCACAAGAGGCGAGGTCATAAGCACTCATCATCAAGCTCTTCTCGTGTGTGCCTTATGGCATGAGGTAACAAAAGCTCATCCTCTAGTGAGAGTGATAGTGATGATGATTTGCCTTCTTACAATACAATTGTGCAACAAAATCTTAAATATGCTAAAGTTTGCACTAGTCAACAAAAAAAGCTCAAAACTTTAAAAGAAGAGCTAGGTAGTTCACAAGAAACATACAAGAATTTGCTTGAATAATATGAAAACTTTGCAAATCTCAATGTTGAACTATCTACTAAAATTGAGCAACTTGAGGCTAGTGCAACAACAAGTGCATGCACAATTAATGATAAGCAACTTGAAAAGAAAAATGAAAAATTAAAAGAAAAGTTAGCTAGCTCACAAAATGATTATCAAAGTTTGCTTGCTAAAATGGAAATCATGTGCAAACATTGTGATGAGCTAACAAATCAAGTTGCTAATCTTGAGGCCGTAAAAATACCCCCACCAAGGCATCTAAAAGAAATGACATAATTAAAAGGATGTATCTAGCTCTTGCAATGATTTATGTTTAGACTCACCTTTGTGCAACCAAGCTTGTGTTAAGAAAGTGATTGTAGATACATGCACACAAGAGGTTGCAAAAGAGAATGGGCAACTCAAGCAAGAAGTAGCTCGCCTCACCAAGGACTTGACTCAAATGAAAGGCAAGGCGAAGCAAACCCAACTTCATCAAGATAACACCGTCAAGGGAGTGAAGAAGCTTGATGAAGGACAAACCGTGGTTTGCTACATGTGCCACAAAGAAGGCCACAAGTCCTATGAGTGCAAGGTGAAGAATAGGGGAGGAGCAAAGAAGAAGAAGAAAAAGCAAACAAGCAATCTCTCCAACACCTACACCAACAAGGTGAACAAGAAGGCCTCCACACCTTATCTCTTGAAGAAGAAGAAAAATGACAAGGTGGTGGCCATCAAGGTGAACAAGCAAGCAAACAATGGGGTCAAACGCTTTTGGGTGCCAAAGAAAATCATTTCCAACATGAAGAGCACCAAGAAGGTTTGGATCCCGAAAGGGAAGTAAGAAGTCCGTCGGTCTACGGGGAATTTGGAGACTTGGCAAAGTATGGGTGCATTTCATGGGGTGCATCATGTTGGACAAAGTTATTGCCAAGTGGGTTAGTGAATTCTATGGACCCAAATTCCCCTTCCCATGTTAGGTAACTAGATGTTATTACTTTTTAATTGGTACATCTTGAAATTAGTCTTTCCTACAATTGGTATCCTTAAGCATCTAGTTACTCTTCATGTATATGTTTGCATTTACATGTTTAAATCATTTACCATGCATACAATAGGTATATCTTATGATAGGATTGCTCGGTTTCATTTTTAACTATTGGAGCAAACCTACATGGCACATAGCTTGTCTTACTATTGTTTATCTAATATGTGCCAAAGTCCAAATTATAGATAATTTTCTCCCAAATATCATCTTTCAAGTGGTATTTTGACTCCAAAATCAATTGTGCATGAGTACTACAAGTATTCCATGTCTCCATGCACAAATTTAGGGGGAGGATCATCTACAAGATGGACGCTTTGAGACTAACACCTTTTTCAAGTTTATCATGTGTGTAGTAGTCTCATTGCAAGGAAAATGGAGTCCCCGAAGAGAAGCATCGTTCTTCAATTGGCATCATCATGTTGATTTCATTTCATATTTATATGCTTTCTCCATGCATTATATAGATTAAACTCTCTTGTACAACAAATTGCTAATTATGCATATGCTTTGCTTTCTACCATATGTATGCATATATTTAGGGGGAGCTTAGTCTATATAATGCGAGAGTCAAATTTTGTGATCCATTTCACTCTATACACAAAGGATCATGAAATTTGACCCTCCCTTGTGCTACTAATGTCTTCCTTTTTAGTGTTTGATGCCAAAGGGGGAGAATTTGAAGGACCAAAGGCAAGCATCAAGTTGATGTCTACAAGTGGTAATGGTCCGAGAAAGGGAGGAAAGTGAATTATGGATTAGTCTATGTAATGGGAGAATTTTTTTTAGAAAGATAGGCTTTAATCCATAATATCACATGGGGACATTTGCAAGGGCAAGACATGCTTTTTGAGTAAAGTTTTAATTGGTATCTATCAATTAGTATCATATAACCTTGCCCTTTGCATTGCATCCTAGCAAGTAGATAATTTTTAAATTTAAAGTTTTTATCATTTGCTTGCTATGGTTGTGTTGTCATCAATCACCAAAAAGGGGGAGATTGTAAGGAAAATGGACCCTTGGCCCATTTACTTTGGATTTTGGTGTTTGATGACCAACACAACCAAATTGGACTAATGAATTTGCAAGTGTTTGTTTTGTAGTCCAATAGGGTGCAAGACGTGACTTGGACGAAGGCGACATGATGATCTGATGATCAACACCTCAAGCAAGACCTTAGAAGCACAAGAAAAGACCCAAGATGTCAAGCAAAGTCCAAGCATGAAGATAGGAACCAAGCCGTGCGCAAGATCGCAAAGAAACGAGCTCGCAGAGGCGACCGGACGCTGGATCGGACGCTGGACCGGTGGCTCGGCAGACAGGCGACCAGACGCAAGGACCGGACGGCTGGCGGCAACCGGCCGGGACGTAAAACGCAGCGCGTCGATCGAGTCTGAAGGTTCCAGCGCGAAACTACGACGGACGACGCGTCCGGTGGCGAAGCGACGAACGACGGCGGGCGGCGTCCGATCGGTGGTTCGCGTTACAATGGTCGGGACGACCGGACGCGTCCGGTCAGGACGATTCAGCGTCCGGTCAGTAGCAGATTTGCGGGAGTTCGACCCCAACGGCTACTTTCTCAGTGGGGTTTATAAATACAACCCCCAACCGGCCATTTGAGAAGTGTGGAGCTGAGGAAACATATCAAGAGTGTTGATACACCATTTGAGTAATCTCCACATGCATAGTGCTTAGTGTTTTATTAGGTGATTAGCATAAGTGCTTTGCGAAGTGCTTAGGTTGATTAGACCACCGCTTATGCGCTTGCTCTAGGTGTTTGCCTAGTGTTTAAGTGAGGTTTGCATACCTCTTGCCACCCCGTGCTTGCGAGCACAAGAGTTGTACATCGGAGGGGCTTGAAGTCTTGCGAGATCGCACCAACCGCGTTTGTGGTGCGGCCCGCCACCGCAAAATCGAAGGGAACAAGGCCCGCGGCGTTTCGACCAAAAGCTTGATAGTGAAGACGGCGGGGAGCATCCGGGAGAGGCTTGCCGGAAGGCACATCGGAGACCCACTTGCGCGTGGGGAAGGCCCGAGGCTATCCACGGAGTTACCCGACCGGAGCTTGGCCCTTGCGAGGGATTCCTTGCGAGGGGCTCCAACGAGGACTAGGGGGAAGCTTGCGCGCTTCTCGATACCTCGGTAAAAATACCGGAGTCGTCGACGGAGTTTGCATATCTCTACCTCGCTCTTTAAGCTTCCGCATTTACATTGATCATATTATTATCATTTGTCAGAGATATAGCAACACACTAGCAAAACCGTAGTTGATCATCTAGATAGATTATCTTTTGCATAGGTTTTGCTAGAGGTAGAAAAAGAGGCCATAGTTTAGAGTTAGTTTTTTAAGTTGCCTAATTCACCCCCCCCCCCTCTTAGGCGTCCACGTGTCCTTCAGTGGCAACCTCCAAGAGTAACAAGCACCACCGGCTTGCAACTCGACCACCTAGTGCCACTCGATGCAACCTCACGATGCAATCGCACTAGAATCGCTCTCTCACACAATCGGATGATCACTATCAAGCATATGTGAGATGGAGGGCTCCTAAGCACTCTCAAGCATGGACACAAAGTCTCCCAAGGTGCTCTTGCTCTGCCATGGCCGAGACCCCCTTCTATTTATAGCCTCCACGAAAATAGAGCCGTTGTACCCCTTCACTGGGCACTGCTCGGGGCGACCGGACGCGCCGGTCAGATCGACCGAACGCACCCGGCCAGCGTCCGGTCAACAGATCCACGCCACGCGTTGCCTCCGTTCAATCTCAGTCGCTTAGTCTCAATGGTCGGCTGCCACGCGCCAACAGTCAAGTGATGACCGGACGCACCTCTGCGCCAAGACCGAACGCGCCACTGCCTGAGTCCAATCATTTCCAGAGAGCTCCCCGAGCCTCTGTTTTGCGACCGGACGTAGACCAGCCAGAGTCTGGTCATTTCTAGAGAGCTCCCTGAGCCTCTATTTTGCGACCGGACGCGTCAGGTTGGTCATGATCGGACGTAGCACCTGAGTCCGGTCCTTCACTGCCATGTGTCACTGCTACTCCTCGTGCCAAGACGTCAGTGTACGTTACAACTGATCAAACACAGCCTCAGCATGTCAGGTCACCTCTTCGCACCAGCCTTCGGTCACATGATCGAGACCGCGCGCAACTGCTGCCACTGACCGGACATGCTGGTCCTACCGAGGCCAGCGTCTGGTCACTCATAGTGACCTCTTCTCGCCTCCGTTTCTTCACCGAGTTGATCCACATGAACTCCAACTTTTTCTCCTTTGTAAATGTGCCAACACCACCAAGTGTACACCACCATATGTATGTGTGTTAGCATTTTCACAACCATTTTCCAAAGGATTAGCCACTCAACTTGCCATGCCACTCGATCCTAGCGATGATACAAAGTTAGATCACTCGAGTGGCACTAGATGACCGATATGCAAACAAGTTTACCCCTCTTGATAGTACGGCCATCTGTCCTAAACCCGGTCATCAACTTCTCTACACACCTATGCCCGATGAAATGAAATTCCCTAGGTTATACCTTTACCTTGCGCATTCCATTCCATCTCCTCCAATATCGATGCAACACATGCACCAACACGATCAACAATGATATGATCCACTTCATATCATCAGGTGATCATATTGGTTCATCGATCTTGATTTCACTTGCTTTTCACCATTGCCTTCGTCCATCGGCACTAAGTCTTGCTCAAGCTTCACCGCCATGCGGTCCATCGCTCCAAAGCCTCCAACTTGCCCTTCACGCTTGTAACTGGTTTATCAAGCCAAGTCATGTCTTGATCTTCTCCACCTTGATCACATGACTCAATGTCATGTCTCATGTGTAATGAGCTCCTTCATCATATGTGTGAGCTTTGCAACATCTCTATGCCATTTCCACCTTCACGACATATGTTGCTCACACACATGTACCTGTGGACTAATCACCTGTGTATCTCACATAAACATAATTAGTCCACCTAGGTTGTCACTCAATTACCAAAACCACACAAGGACCTTTCACCCATCGTCGCGTGTAGAGCGCGTGCTCGGTTGCGCACCACGTGAACCCAGGCTCGCCCAGCATGGCGTCCAGCTTGGTGTTCCACGCTCGCGGGGCCTGCCATAGCCCGTGAGCGCCATGCGCGGTCGGAGTAGTGCTCCGCTCCCTTGATGGCGAAACCCGAAGGTTGCCTAACGAAGACCGTCTCTGTCGGCTCACCATTGAGGAAGGCCAATTTTACGTCTAGGTGATGGACGTGTCAGTCCTTCGCTGCTGCCAAAACCAGCAGCAGTCGGATAGACTCCATGCGCGCTACCAGCGCAAAAGACCTCCTCAAAGTCGATGCCCTCGTGCTGGACAAAGCCTCGGGCGATAAGACACGCCTTATGCTTAACAATGGCACCGCGCTCGTCCTGCTTGACCTTGTACACCCACTTCAGGCCGATCGGACGGCATCACGAGGTGGATCGACGAGCTCCCAAGTCTCATTTTCCTCGATCGCCTTCATCTCCTCTAGCATCGCCGTCGCGCCAATTTGCATCAAGCTCCGCCCGGTCACGAACATGGGTGGTTCCTCTACATCGACAAGAAGCGGCTCTAGGTCATTGAGCGGCCAACCCACCAGGCCCGAGGACCTGTGCACCGGACGATGTCGTCCGACCTCTGAACCGCACCTTCTCACCCGTCGTGGAAAGCATCCACGAACTCTGTGATGTCGCTTGAAGGTGAGGCAAACTTGATCGGCGTCGATGGAGTCCCTGTTCCACCGGAGGGGTCGGCACTGCACCTGGAGTGCTCGGCACTACTCCTGAACTGCTCGTCACCACTCTTGGAGTGGTTGGCACCATGCAGGAGTGCTCGGCACCAGTCTTGGACTGGTCGGCACCACTGCAAGACCTCTTGGCTCTGCTATGGGAGCGTTCGACACCCATCTTGGAGTGGTCGGCACCACCGCAGGACTGCTCGGCACCACTCTCAGAGTGTTCGGCACCCCTCTCGGGAGTGCTCAGCACTGACCCAGGAGTGCTCGGCTCTGTTGCTAGAGTGGTTGGCACCACCTCTCCAGCGTCTCCACCACCGTGGATGACCAAGTGCTCGACGATGAAGATCTTTGGTGAAGCCGCCCGACTTCCCCATGCTCGGACTGTCCCCTAGTCCCAGCCGCCTTCTCGTCAAACACGACGTCACATGAGACAGCCACCTTACCTCCAGCGTGGGTCATAGAACTGGTATGCCTTGGTACCTTCTTCGTAGCCCAGGAGCACCATCGATGTGCTCCACATCCTCCACTTAGTGAGGATCCCGTCTTCTTCCGACATGGCCGATGCAGCCAAATGTCCGAAGGAAGAACACGCTTGGCTTACGCCCATACCAAGCTTTGAATGATGTCATGCCCTTCAGGGCCTTTGTGGGCGTGTGGTTGAGGATGAACACCGCTGTGGTCACCGCCTCACACCAGAACCTTGCTGGCATACTCTTGGCCTTCATCATGGATTGAGCCATATCGACCCCCGTCTGGTTCCATCGCTCCACCATGCCATTCTGCTGTGGCGAGTATGGCACGGTGTGGTGTCGCACCACACCCTGATCCGCGCAGTATGCGCGAACTCCACTGAAATGAATTCGCCGCCGCGATCAGTCCACAGCACGCGCAACTTCTTGTCGCTCTTCGCCTCCGCGCATGCCTTGAACTTCTTGATCGCCTTCGCCGCCTCGTCCTTGCTCGTCAGGAGTTGCAGCCACATATAGCGACTGCAATCATCCACGAGCAGGAGGAAGTACCGCCGACCACCATTTGTGGCTAGCGTGATTGGCCCATAGAGATCATCGTGGACGAGCTCGAGAGTGTCTGCCGTATGATACTTGGCCGCCTTTGGGAACGGTAGCCCCCTCTCTTCCCGGCCAGTAGGTATCCACATAGCTTCGCCTCACGTGCTTGATGTGGGGCAGCCCTCGGACCATCTTCTCCGACCAATCGAAGCGCGTCGGCCGAGATGGCTGAACCGGCATGCCATGCTCTGCACCACAACTCCTCGGTGTGCCATCTTTGCCGAGCAGCACACCGGCTGCTCCACCTTCAAGTCGGCGGATACAATCGATTACATGAGCATTTTACCTTCACGAGAAGACGCCGCTCCCAATCCCGAATCATCAGGATCCCGCTCTCGATCAGTACATCACATCCACGCTCATCCAGCTGGCCAATGCTGATGATGCTTGAACATAGCTGTGGGATGTAATATACATCCATTAGCGCATGATGCTCACCTCTAGCACCTAAAGATGATGGTGCCACGTCCTCGGATGGCCACCCTTGAGCCGTCACCGAACTTCACCGTGCCAGTCACGTTACCGTCGAGCTTGGAGAAGGCTTCCTTAGAGCCCGTCGTGTGGTTGCTGGCGTCGGAGTCCAGGTACCAACGCTGCTCCTGTTCACCGCCCACACGTCTGAGGTGGACTTTGAAAGGTCCTAATATGGCTAGAGGGGGGGTGAATAGCCTATTTAAAAATCTACAAATCAACTAGAACAATTTGATTAGTATGACAAATAGTGTAATGCAAACTTGCTCTAGCTCTACAAGGGTTGCAAGCCACCTATCCAACAATTCTAGTTGCAATGAATACTTAGGCACACAAACTAGCTATGTAATTACTCACTAAGAGCTCTCAACCTTGCTACTCTAAAGAGCTCAACTAGATGAATGTAAATAATAAAGCAAGCTCTCAATTCTAATTACACTAAAGAGCTTGTATCAACTAGTTTGCAAGAAAGTAAATGAGTGAGTAGAGTGATTATACCGACGTGTAGGGGATGAACCAATCACAAGATGAATATATAGCCAATCACCGGGAGAATGACAAAGAAGAGAGACAATCGATTTTCTCCCGAGGTTCACGTGCTTGCCAACACGCTACGTCCCCGTTGTGTCGACCAACACTTGGTGGTTCGGCGGCTAAGAGGTGTTTCACAAACCTCGTCCACACGATTGGACACCGCAAGAACCGACCCACAAGTGAGGTAACTCAATGACATGAGCAATTTACTAGAGTTACCTTTCGGCGCTCCACCGGGGAAGGTACAACTCCCCTCACAATCACCGAAGGCGGCCACGAACAATCACCAACTCGTGCCAATCCTTCACCGCTGCTCCAACCGTCTAGGTGGTGGCAACCACCAAGAGAAACAAGCGAAATCCGCAGCGCAACACGAATACCAAGTGCCACTAGATGCAATCACTCAAGCAATGCACTTGGATTCTCTCCCAATCTCACAATGATGATGGATCAATGATGGAGATGAGTGGGAGGGCTTTGGCTAAGCTCACAAGGTTGCTATGTCAATGAAAATGTGCAAGAGTTTTCCCTTGAGCCAGCCATGGGGCTATAAATAGAGCCCCCATCAAATAGAGCCATTGTACCTCTTCACTGGGCAAAACACGCTCTGACCGGATGCTCCGGTCATACCGACCGGACGCTGGCCCTCAGCGTCCGGTCGCCTGATGGACGCCACGCGTCACCGGCTTCAACCATTGTTCGTCCGATTTCAACGGCTCTGGTGACCGGACGCTTCCGGCAAAAATTGACCGGACGCTGAAGCCCCAGCGTCCGTCGTTTCGATAAGCTCCCGAGGCATGTTTTTTCGACGGACGCGTCCGTCCACCTAACCGGACGCAGAGACCGGCGTCCGGTGCTCAACCCTACCCATGTGCCGTCGGCGACACCGACCGGACGTAGCCTTTCAGGCGTCCGGTCATTGAGTGACCAATATCCGGTCGATGAACCGACGCCAAAGATCATCATTCGATCAACTCCATTTCAACTCTAACTTCTTCACCCTTGCTCAAATGTGCCAACCACCAAGAATTTTGCATCCGGCGCAATAGAAAAAGACATTTCATTTTTCCAAAGCTTAATCCCGCCGAAACTCACTTTCGGCGGGAGGGAAGAGAGGGACCCAAACCCATCTCAACCCCGCAAACACCTTGTGCACATGTGTTAGTATATTTTTACAAGTATTTTCAAGGGTGTTAGCACTCCACTATATCCTAAATGCATATGCAATGAGTTAGAGCATCTAGTGGCACTTTGATAACCGCATTTCGATACGAGTTACACTCCTCTTAATAGTACGGCTATCTATCCTAAATGTGATCACACTCACTAAGTATCTTGATCACTAAAACAAAATGGCTCCTACATTTTATACCTTTGCCTTGAGCCTTTTGTTTTTCTCTTTCTTCTTTTCCAAGTTCAAGCATTTGATCATCACCATGCTATCACCATTGTCATGATCTTCGTCATTGCTTCATCACTTGGAGTAGTGCTACCTATCTCATAATCATCTTGATAAACTAGGTTAGCACTTAGGGTTTCATCAATTAACCAAAACCAAACTAGAGCTTTCAGACTTGGACATGTGGTTCGTCGAGGTTGACAGCCTTCAGAGCGTTGTCGTGCCCTTTCACCGCCATCACCTCTCCTTTCTCCTTGGCCTCAACGTCGTAAATGCGATTACACGTAACGTCACCATCGGAGAGAGTGGCCTCATCATCCTCATCGACCCTCACGCTAAATGAGCCTCGGCCTTCTTCTCTTGCTTGCGATTTGGGCACTCCTTTGCCCAATGACCCGTCTTCCTTGGCCGCCACGTGGCGCGTTAGGGTCAACCTTCTTCTTCTTCTTCTCTAAAGAAGTCTTACCGCGGCGCTTGCCATCGCCACCGCGGCTGAAGGAGGCTTTCCTGAACTTCTTCATCCGGGCAGCCCACTCCTCCTCTATCAGCAGCAGCTTGCTGCTGTCCGTCGTTGCTGTGGCCTGCTCCATGCGCTTGTCCACCACCCGCAGACGGCCTGTTAGATCCTCAATGGTGAGGTGGACAAGTCCAGCATCGTCTCTATGGAGAGAGCGATCTGGATGTACATCACCGGCACCGAGTGGAGATACTTAGAGACCGCCTCTTCTTCGTCGATGGTGACGCCGTGGCTCCTCAGCTTGCTGATGAGCGACTACAGGCGGAGGGAGAAGTCCTCTACCGACTCACCATCCTTGAACTTGAGAGTGGCGTACTCCTGCTTCAGCAGCTAAGCCGTCGCCTTCTTTGCGAGGTCCGAGCCGACGCGCATCGCTGTAATGGCCTCCCACGCCTTCTTAGTAGAGTTCTTCGCCCCCAACGGCTCCGTGTACTCCAATCGGCATAGCAAATGAGGATATCCTCTAACGCCGACATGTCGTCTTATTCGCTTGTCGGTGCCCTTGTCAATAGCATTCCGAGCCGTCGGACTCGAGCTTGACCTTCATGGTCACCACTCACTCGCTCGCCATAGTTGGTGCGAGTCGGCGTCGGCCAAGCTGGTGTCGCCGACCTCTCCTGCCTTTGTGCGCCGCATGACGACCTCCTGTCGTGGCTAGGCAGCCACAACAGCGTCGCTGCTGTCGCCCATCTCCGAACCGTCCGTCATCGCCAATGGTTAGTCCGGTGATGACGCTTTTATGGCTCGATACCACTTGTTGGCATCGGGATCTTCTGCGCGGGTGAGCCGACCGCTCACCGGCATTACCGACCACACACTATGGCGGCGAGGAAAGAAGGAAGGAGAACAGAGCACACACACAAAGACAAGCACACCGGCGTTGGCCGGAGCTCTGCAGAGGAGATGACAAAACTGAATTCGCTCACTTTACTGAGTTGCTGTGGAAAACTATATATACAACTCTACCCATATAATCCTAGTGCACAGACATATGCAAGATCATCTATCTTTCTCTGATGACTAGATGTGATAGCGCGGCGACTTTGATGCTGCCCTGCTAACTTGTGGCAACATGATGCGGCATGGGAGCCTTTTCGACGTCTGCCCCTACCACGGCTGCAGCAGGAGAGCCCTTTCAACGTCTGCCACTGCTGCACGTACATGTGAGCAGCTGATTACTTTACAGTGTCGACAGAGCGTATGAGCGAGACAAAGAACGGACGTATTTCACGTTCCATACAGGAGATGATCTGGATCACTGCTTTGAAACAAGCGACTAAATAAATAATAAATTAAGTTGAAACGACGACGGGGTAGATTCATAGATAGTCACTCTGTTCACTTGATCAAGGCTGCAACGCTGCATGCGGTCAGCGTAGCAACTTTTACATTATTTAGAAGCTATGAACGGCACTGACGGTCCATGCACGATCACACACTGTCAACCAGCAGCAGCGGATTTCGAAGCGTCGTTCGCTGGCTCTACTTGTTGCCTCCTCCCTGGTTGAGGCCCTGGAAGTAGCCCTGCGGGCTGGACTCGAAGCCGGAGCGGGAGATGTAGGCGTCGTTGCCGCCGGGTGCCTTCGTCATGCCGTCCCCGCCTGATCCACTGCCCGACTTCCCTGCACCACCATGCCCGGCGTACCCACCGCCGCTCTTGCCACCACCACCGGGGTAAGAGCCGCCTCCCATTCCTCCGCCACTGCCGCCGCCGCTCTTGCCACCACCGCCACCTCCTCCTCCACCACCCTTGCCGCCGCCGCCTCCCTTACCGCCCATCTCTCTCTGACGCGATCTGCTAGTGTAGGTAGCCTGCTGATCGATCAGTCTTTTTGGTAGAAGTCTAGAAGATATTCTTCGTTAATGTTCTGCGGTATCTGGCGTAGAGTGGAGGCCCTTTTTATAGCGGAGGATGGCGTTCCAGTGTTCAATGCAGCTAAGCTAGCACACGAAGCTGGAACGGTCGAGTAGCATGCAATGCATGGCGACGTCTCGTATCGGGTCTGCATGCATTCCCCTGTGTCTGTGTCCCCTCGTTTTCTCCACATAATAAGAAGAGAGAGTAACGTCGGCTAAATTCATTCACTGTTCATTCCAAAGATTTTAACTCGACTAGTAGCAATATAATCCGTGACCGTGAATGCGTGTCTATCCGTGCAATTTTAACTCGACTTTGTCTGATCTGTTCATTTTTAGTATTTTATTTTTTCAAATTTTCCTAAGCTTTGCGTCCTTTTTTTTGTATAGGAGTAATAACTGGTCCCTGCACGATGGTTTCGAGCCCACAACGCTCCCACTATCTAGCTTGGCGGGCCGTTCGTCCATTTACAGCCCAGTTAATCTCTTCCCCACCGACGGCCGCCGGCCCAACCCGAGCTTCGTTCGTCGGTGCACCGAACCTCTGTTTGGCAAGCGCACGGGCTACTTGCATCGTGCATCACATGATTTTGTTCTCTTTGTTGGCAACCACCACAATCACAGGGGGGCGCACGCTTGCTTGTATAGTACAGGAGTTCCTCTTTTTTTTGTGTAAAGTATAGTACAGGAGTTCCATTCATACAAAAAAACGTCGTTGCTTTGAGCAACAACGACAGCTAATTCATCGATCGATTGTGAAATTTTACATGTCGCCGTGTGAGAAAAAAAAAGATAAAATATACTTACTGTATATTATCGAAGAGAAAGTAAAAGAAAAGGAAAGGAGGAAAACATGGCGTGAATTGGATCACTGTATGTATGTGGGAGTATCATGTTTCTGTAGTCACATGTCATCTACCTCAATTGCATTTTGGAGTGGAGATTGTACATTGGTCATGGCAGGAGGAAGAGCCAGCCGGCGGTGGCGAGGCAATGAATGTCAGTTAATAGGACGGGGACTGCGGCGGCTGCGGCGTGGGTCACCGTCACCGTCACCGTCACGGCGTCACCGGAGCAGCTGGATGGCCTTGAGGAGGACGGGCCTGAACCGGCGGACGTCGAGCCTGACGTCCTGCTTCCCGAGGTAGACGTCCTTGACGAGCGACCAGCTCTGCTCGTGGATGGGCATGGGGTCCAGCAGCACGGGGTGCGCCCTCGGGTACACCTCCGACAGCGTGCTCTCCTCCGCCGTGATGTTGTACTGCAGGTACCGCATGTTCATGTCCCGCGGCGGCACCCCGTACTCGTCCATGGCCAGCCCCTCCATCCGCCCCAGTGGCACCACCTGCACGACCACCGCATTCATCGGCAGGAACACCAGGTTGGTCAGCCCGGACCCGTGCACCGCCACCATCGCGTCGAACGAGTTCATCAGCTTCGACGCGTCCGCCATGCGCGAGTGCCCTTCGCCCCCGACCCCGCCGGCGGCCTTGTTCTTGGCCGACGCCGTCGCCGACGACGCCGACATCAGGTCCGACGCCGTCACGTCGAACCCGACCTCCTCCGCCAGCGCCATGATCTCCGGGAGGTTGACGAACCGCCGCCGCGACCGGCGGGTGACGACGAGCAGCCGTGGCCTCCGCCGTCCGGCCCCGGCGGCCTCCTCCTCGTCCGTCCGTATGGCGTGCTCCCGCGGCAGCGCGTACCGCCACATCAGGAAGCGCTTGAAGTCGACCATGGACAGGTTCCGCGGCGCGCGGCGCGGGTCGATGCTCAGGTCCTTGTGGCTGCGCAGCCCGAGCGTGGCTCTGCGGAAGCACCGCACCTCCTCCCCATCGCCGTCCCCTCCGCCGAGGTCCACGGCCTCGTAGTTGGTGAGCCCGTCCACGATCTCCCGGTACTTGTGGAACCACCACGCCTGCTTCTGCGCCACCAGCAGCTGCACCTCGCCGCCCAGGTGGCGCGCCGTGACGAACAGCGGGATGATGTTGTCGTTGAAGTCGTGGTAGTAGTTGCCGCAGTAGCCGCCGTTGGAGTACACCACGGCCGGGACGTCGTGCCGCACCGTGCACGGCGGCGCGTCGCCAGGGGACACCACGCGCACCGTCAGCGTCGCGATGCTCCGCATCACGCGCGCCTCGCCCTTGCGCGTGTACGGCTGGATCGTCCAGCTCGTCGCGTTCATCCCGGGAGCAAGGCCCGTCACGTTCGCCTCCAGCAGACCATCGGCGCCGGCGGGGGCCACCACGAACACCTCCGACGTGCTGCCGCGGATGCGGATGGCGCCCTCCAGCTCGCACACGTCCGACCTCGGGTCCGCGAAGTCGCACCGCACACGGGGCTCCGGGATGGACTCCTCCTCCACCAGCTTGAAGCCTCTCCTGCCGTCCAGCAGCAGCGACGGGAACCCGGGCTTGCCTGGAAAACACCAAATTCGCCATCAAATCAGTGAATGCGACGCAATGCGTGATGATCGATCAAATGAAATGTCCCAAATAAACAGGCATACCTTTGGTGACCATGACCATGTAGCGATCGATGGCGGGGGAGTAGATGACGAGGAACTGGATGGCGCCGATGAGGAGGAGCAGCGGGAGGTTGCAGAAGGCGGCGGCCCTGCCCTTCTTACTCCAGCTCCTCGGCAGCGGCGCCGGCGGCTTCATCTCCGAATCTTCTTCTTCTTCAGCTGCTGCTGCTGCTCCACCGCCACCACCGGCAGCTTTACAACCATAAAAACCGCAGAGCCGCTACGCTGTGCTTGACCCTGAGTCCCTGACGACGGCGACGGCACTCATGAACGAAGGAACGCTTTTGAAGCAGAGGGGAGGCCGGCCGGGCGGAGAAGTACGGTGCGATTAATTATGAGTAGACGAGCAGGGCGGAATTAAACAAATGCATTGTTAATCACCGGGAACAGCGAGGCAGGGCGGTAGTAGTGGCCGCGGAGAAGACTCCACGGCAGCTCGTTCGCGACGCCATAAACGATCGAGGATTAGATTTGTGCGAGAAAAAATACTGTTGTAGCTGGAAATTTACGATTGTTTACGACGAATCGAACAGCCTGTTGAAAGGCAGGCAGGTAGAGGTTTCATAAATTATTCGAAACAAATCCGCTCGCTCTCGCTCGTCGGTTGAAAGAAAGAAACCAACCAGACCAGCTGGGATACGCGAGTTCATGGATACCACGTTTCGTCGCCGCTTTCCCTTCCCTTTTCTTTCGTTTCGTTTTTTTTTCTTTATAAACTTTTTCTTTCTGCCTTGATTGATGATCAGGATGATCAAGGGAACGAACTGATACGGACTGACGTCGCATCGTCTTTTCCGGCTCGTCGCCTTCCTTGTCTCCGGAGAATCGACCCCGCGAGAAGCCGCTGGAACGAGCCGGCGAACCTGTCGAGGATCTCCATCTCCACCTCCTTCAGATTTTTGCTGCCATCTCACCGCCGCCGTGATTGCGCTGAATGCATGCATTCGAATGCGGCCGGCAAATCTGCCACATTTGCAGGTAGGATCGTGAGGTCAAACGCGCGCCATGTGGGACGACGATCGCATGGCATCTTGGAAACCGTGTGAATTCAGAATTCAGAGGCCAGGCAGATCGGAGTTTGCAAGCCACGACAGCAGGTGATGATGCCACTGATACCGTGAATCCGTGAGAGATACGTGCTCTCCGTTTCTTATTTGTTCTCAGATCTATCGGTTTGGCATTTCCTGGAGGCTGCTCCGGCCTCCGGCACGAGGAATTGTCCGGTAGCAAAGGAAATGGGAAGGAATCACATGACCAAAGGCAGGCAGCAACAGAATGACTAGATTAACCACACTGCGCTTGTGCTTGTGCTACCCTGCGTCCAAAAAAGAGTGAAAATCTAGCTTGCAGGGGATTTCAACAATTTCAAATGTAGCTTAATTTATAGAAAATAGTATCACATTTCCAAATAGTTTTATTATCAAAAGATATTTCATAATTAATCTACTGCTTCTTATTACTCCGGAAGCTGAGAGTAATACATCTTGTGTCTTTGCCAATTATTTCTTTTCCTCCTCCCCTCTTCTCCCAAATAGGACTGTACACTTTATGCCAAACATCATGTTCGCTCGTTGGTTTCGGCCAGGACTTATCAACCATGACACAGTGTTTTCCTCTCACAACAAACCGCACCAGCTAGGCTTATCAGTCCAGAAACCAACCATCGAACAAGCTGAAAAGTGTTAAAGTGGCAGCTTATCATTCAGGAGTGAGCACCTGTCAGTTACTACTAGTATTAGTTAGGCCTAATGGCCTATTACTTAAGTAGCGAGTAAGTGTGATTTGCGTCATCATAGTGGTTGTACATGGCTTCTTCATTCATCCCTTTCGCCGCATACATATATTACGACTCGAAACTGTGTCTTTTGCTGCCTGTCCGGCCATGACAGCACAACAATTCTAAACAACAGTGAGCTATCTCGAGAGATTACAAAACCGATGAGCAAAGCTCGCGAAAGCCGAAAAGCACAGTCGAACCGACAGGCTATGACGTGCACAAGAACACAAATGGGATTAGGAATTTAGGATTAAGAGATGATAAAGCTCTAAATTCTTGGATGAACATGATTCACAAAAAAAAAAAACTCTTGGATGAACATGGAGACACATCCAGCTAGCGGCCTGCGCGTGTACCTGCTGCTGGCTGGCTCTAGAGAGTAGAGCCCCTCAGCCATCGGCAATGCAGTGGAGTTTTATTTTAAAACATAAACTAAAACAGGTGTGATAGGAGTAGTCTTTTATTTGTGTCAAATTTGCAGTATCATATTGTATGGTTGACGACGATTAGAATAGGAAGTTTGACTAGCATCTGGGGTGTCAGAGTAGTAGCTGAAGTATGTATCACCATTTGCCAAGTGGCCACGATTATGAATTTGCGTCGATCGATGCAGCGTTCTGACCTTCTGCAAACAATGCAAGTAGGGATCAGGAGAGGAGTGCTGGCCATGTCCGCAAGCAGGACTGTTTGTTTTCTATTCTGATCTGGATAGAAGTGCAATGATCTGAGCCATCAGAGGAAGCACTCTTTCAGTTGCCGAAAACAATTTGGGAAGAGGTGCTCCCGATCAACTGAACATACGACTGTATCTAACTTCACCCACGTTAGGTCCCAAATCTTCCCATCATAGCTCTGTTCAGATCGCCATTATTTCTGAACATACAGTTTGGATTTTATTTTAGTGTCTAACTCATGCATATATCTGAACTAAAATGACAACCTACATTGTCATTCTGTAATTCTGCACATGGAATAAAAAAGAAAATGACACTGACCATGCATATACAACCTGTTCGGCTGGTGCTGTCCAGCCCCCTTACGCGGACACTGTTCACATAAACAGTGTTTTTCAGCCAGAACAGTATTTCTCTCTCGTACAAACCAGCCAGCAAATCTTTTCTTCACGAACCAAAGAACGATCTGAACCAGCCAACCAAACATGCTGATAGTTCTGCATTGTCATTTTTTAGTACTGCATAGTTTAGGATGGTTTATAAGTGTCAGGCTTTTTTTTTGGAAGGTCAAGTGTCAGGCTTATCACTCGCATGGATGCACCGGGGGATCCTCTAACCATTGTTTGGTTTGCCTTCGAGAACCAAGTCTGTTGCTTTAGATGATACACTGTGAATACATCTATATCTAGTAAACAAAATTGAATACATCTAGCAAGCAAAATTGAACTTATGTTTTACCATAACCAAGTATGTTGCTTTAGATGATACACCGTGTATTTTATAACTCTATATTTTGTAGGTTATTACCTGCAATGTGTCAAAGACTCAAGACCTTGCAAAACTGAAACTGAAGCATTTATTGGCCGAGGAGTATGAAGTGGCACACTACCGTTTGCTGATAACAGTTACTTGAACCATTGATGATGAACTATTTACAAACATTACTTGTGTTCTTGTACTCGAGCAGGAGAACAATCTGAGCATGTGAATTTTTCTTTTTGGCTCCTATTCAAAGAAACCATCAGCCTGTTAAGCTTATTGGTTACAGCCAGAACTTATCACCCAATACAAATAGTGTTTTCCTCTCACAAAGAAACCAAGCACCAGCCAGGCTTATCACCCCGAAAACCAACCAACGAACATGTCAAAACAGAATAATCTGACATGCAAAACTTTTCTCTGGCTCCTACCAAGATTGGATATGAAATTTGTTCAGCTTTGAGAAGTTCCATTGTGCCAATTTCGTGTTCTGATTTGAAGTTTCAGTGCTCCACGGGATGGTTGTGCTTACTGGCTCAGTGCGACTATGTCTAGTAGTCACTGTAGTCTTCATGGACCATTTGGGAGAGCAGTGTAAGGCGCTGCGTATTCAACAGCGTTGTTATGTTCATTCTCTGACATTCTAGATAACAATAGCACTTGTTCTTTTTCTGTTACCCAAACAGCTAATTATTCCAAATGAGAAAAGAAACAACCGAGTCCTTTGTGCAAACGAATTTGCACATGTAAACCAATTACATTTCAATAAAAAAAATCATTTTGCCAAAAAAAATTCCACAATGTACAAACCAAATTTCATTACTAAAAAACAACAAAATTACAATAGTTTCAGGTACTTATCAAGTTTGAAAACAAAATCCATCCCTTGCATTCACACTGAGCGCACAGGGTCTAGGAAGGTGACCAAAAAATGATACCACAAAACCTCCCTCCGTGCGAACAGCCAAGATCTAGGTTTAAGAATCTGAGCTACAACTACGCCAACTTCGACTTATTGTAGCCATAACTAGCTGAATTGGCACGTAGGCCAGCGACGATTGGCCTTCATAGCTCAAAGATTCTGCCAAACATGCCCATACTTCTTTCTTAAGAAGTCATCACAGACACAAAGCAAGACGCCGATGCAGACGCTGAAGACGAATAAGGTAAGTTTCACTTTCACATCCCTCGTTAGTTCTTGTAGTAGCTTGACACTCCGATCCTTCCAGAACTCGGCATTGTATGCTAGCAATAGGTCTTCTCCAACAGTACCAGACCAATCAACAGAAGACAATACTCAATCAAACGTCACTAATCTGATGCAACAATTTATGCATCAAGAGGAGGAACAAAATATATATTGATTTTTTTACTGAGACCATACCCAATTGGTTCCTCCATTGAGCCAGTAGTAAAAGTGCCAGCATTACCAGTAGTTCCGCGAGCAAAATCATTTGCAACACGTAGCCGATTCGCATAAACACGATGCAAACTAATCATGTTCACAGTATCGCATTGGCGTGGACCAAATGAGTCAAGAAGGAAGTTAGACGCCAGTGTGAGATTCTTGAACACATCATGTTTGCAATTGGTTACAAGAAGCGTGTCAGCATCAAATAAAAAGGGATAATAATACCAGAAATTGAGCAAGTATATACTCCCTCTCTCCCGGTTCATTCAAAAAATGTAATTCTAGCTATGTAACTGGACAACATTTGTCCATATACATAGCTAGAAATGTATTTATTTTGGTATAGAGGGAGTGTTAGCTTTATTATTGTTAAGACAGAGACAGGAATATGCGCATACCACAACGGAGACGACAGATTGATAACTTCCTCTGTAGAGCATAACACCGAAGGCAGACAGCCGAATCAGACGGCCTGATAAAAAAAGTGGTGTTGCATATCTTTCAACACCATGACTTAACATCTCACACAACAGCTTAGCCTCTGCCGTGATGGCCTGATAAAAAGTACATTGGAACCATCATTGGCATGCAGTTGTGTACACACACAAAAAAGGGTTAACATCAAACAAACAATTACTATCAGGATTAGATTAGATAGTCCATGCACATACAGTTTGGTAAGATATATGAGTAGTACAGTTTGTAACATACCAGCAAGGCTGCAGCTGCAGCAGGATATTCACCGTTTGATTCTATCAGAACCCTTGCGCAGTTCTTTATTTCTTGGCCCAGCCAACAATCTAGAGAAGGGAGAACGTCACTATAGCGCCTGATAAGCTCCCTCTTGGTCTGGATACACTAGGTAAACACAACAATAGCATAGGTTAAGTTTGTCAACCGGAAAGAAAGAGGATAATCGAAAAAGGAAAAAAACCAACTGGAGGGAAGAAAGCCTTACCAGGTGGGCTGCTGCATACAGGTCGTTATATCTACCTGCAGGAACCGTTGTCAGCATTGAACTCAACCTTTATATTAACCCCATGCTGTACAAAAAAGATGTTGAAAACCAAATCGACAATGTAATGCGATCGAGCATCCATGCATACGTGACCATGAAAAACAAATTGATATGCCTAATGTAGACAGCTAACTCTTGAGAAGAAAAGAAAAGTGCACAATAGAGGGAAGGACCTTCAATGATCCAAGTTGCAGTGAGCTGTGAGCCCATGAGCACAACGATCTTGCAATTGTGGCGGTGTTCGAGCACAGCCACAGCATAGAGGTCTGCATTACGGTGTCAAGCGAGTGAGCTACCTACGTATTTAAAAAAAAAGAATGGAGAAGGGATTGGCACATTTTAGCAGGAAACTGGAATACTTGATCATTACGTGTCAACTCATCACGCGAAATTTATTATTACTGCAACGCAACATCATCAGATCGTTTCACATTGTCGCCATAGTTACGTTTGCTCTTGGTGACGAATTGTAAGAGATTTGGTACAGAATATTTGAGAGGAGTCAAGCATCATTTGAGACTTGGTACAACATATTGGAGAGATTAACTTTGAAGCTTGTACCAACAAATTTCAGATGTTGTCTCTATAGTGTCATAGTAACTTATGAATGCACATAAGGCTCCTCATCCCAATACTAGTTACATACTTACATGTGGCTCTTTATTTTTTTATTGGTAAGGGAATTAAGAAATTCAACAATCTGCACCAAACACCCTCTCACTAATAAATTGTTCAATGTTGAGCATCTGCCTAGGCTATGATTGAATAAACTAACACACCTCTCAATCTAATAAATTTTTCGGTGTTGATCATCTGCCTTGACACGATCTAATCATGGTTGGTGTGAACGCCTCAATGAAAGCCATGCATGCAACCCTTTGGAAAGAGCGAAACTGAAGGATATTTGAGAACGTCATTTCCACGACCCTCCAAATTGCGGGAAAGATGAAAGAGATAGTAGATCTCCATAAAAGGGCACACTATTTTCAAACTCTTTAGTGGCTAGAATTTTTGGTCTTTGCTCATGTTAGGCCTTGTGCAGTGACTAACAGTCTCTATGGTTGATTTGGGTGTGCCCTGGGCCCTTTGCTCCTCTTGTAAATATAAATTATTTCCTTCTTAATTGAACGACAGAGCTGCCGCTTGCGTTAAAAAAAACCATGCATGCGGTGAAGGAAGGACTAGTGCATTATATGTACAAAGGTGTCGACCGGGTTGGCTTCATATGCTGGGGGAGTGTTCGGTTGGACTTAAATTTTTAGTGTTTATACGGAAAACACTGTTCATGCTAGAATTTTGTGAGAGAAAAACACTGCTTCGGCTGGAAAAAAAAAATCAACCAGCCATCCTATTCTAGCTAGCCGAACACGCTCTAGGTGTTTGGTGGTGCTGCACTACATTTCATCGTGTTGTTCTCTACGCTTAAATAGCAGCGTAAAAAGATGGATGGATGGACAATTCGGCATGCTTGTGTAGTTGTGTCTGGCAGAGCAGTAAAAAAGATGAAAACCACTAGTACCACACTGAGGAGATACGGCCATCGTCGTCTCGTACCAGCTGCTGAATTTTCAGAGCTCACACGCAACTTGTGATGACAACTGACAATCCCATACCAATTTACAAGGGGCCTTAAAACTGAAGTTATCAAAACTCTCACAAAGAAAATTAGCAGAAAAATGCAGCCTTACTAAAGGCATGGTGTGTTTACCCCTCTCATATGTTTGGATATGAGCATTAAGGCCCCGTTCATTTTGCTGAAAAGCCATGGCTAAAAGTACTGTTTGCTGAATTGTTGTGAGAAAAAAACACTCGCTGAAATAGTATGGCTCATAAGACAAACGAACATGGCCTAAATCTTGCTGCTAAATCAGATTTTTGAATACATTAAATGAAACTGAGGACCAAACTTATTCCTTCAAATCAGAGAGCAGTCAAGAATGGCAGCGAGCGAGAGAGCCAAGCAAGTGAAAGAAGAAACAAAGGAAGCGGTGACGCTTAGGCGTTGTCGGTGCTCCGACTGATTCAGCTGCTCCATGGGTTGGAGCCACGCGCGGTCGTGGGGGTGGGGCCCGGCAGTGGCTCGCTCTCCATTGCCACTCCGCAACGACCGCCGGCCTGCTGTTGCAGATGTATGTAGATGAGGGTCCCGATGGGACGCATCAGGAATAGAGCTCAGACTTGGGCCGGGCTGGGCCGGCATGGCATGGCCCGTTCGTGCTTCGGGCCATGTTGGGCCTAGCATCTTAGGCACGCTCGGCATGTTGGGCCGTGCCGAATGGCACGGGGAGATTTTTTCTAGGCCCAAGCACGGCCATGGCCCGGCGGCCCGCCTTCGTGCCGTACCAGCACCAGCACGGCCCTCATTATATTTTTACTTATTTTCTTCGACCATTGGTAATATTAAACATTATATATTTTTTCTTCTCTTTCTACTACTATTAGGCAACATATTTTCTGTCATTTTGATGGTGAATTGGTGATGATCCAGACTCGAGACACGAGAGCAAGATAAATCAGCTCCTGATCCTTGTTCAGCTCCTGATCCTTTCTACTACTATTAGGCAACATATTTCCATGTTTGAACATGGAAATCTTTCTATGCACAGGTTCAGCACCGCATCAACCAGCTCCTGTTGGCACGTGCCGCTATGACAGTTCACTAGGTGATATCATAACAGTCTACATCTTTATATTTTCTGAAACTGGTTATATTACTCTTTCCTTAGTAATGCTTGCTGTTGCTTATATCCATCCTTCTGATCCTTGTTCAGGACTTCTGACAAAAAAATTTCATTAACTTGCTCAAGCAAGCTCCAGATGGCATTATTCTAGATTTAAATAATGTTGCAGCCAAGCAAGCTCCAGATGGCATTATTCTAGATTTAAATAATGTTGCAGAAACACTAGAGGTAATAGCTTGTTTTCATTTTCATCTGTCATCTCTTTTTATTCACTTGGTAGTTGGTACACACTAACAGACTCTTCCTACAATTCGGGTTCAAAAGCGGCGCATATATGACGTTACCGATGTCTTTGAAGGCATGGTTTGTACTTGTACCTCATTGAGAGGCCTGTGGCCATCCTTCGTGACAACCCATACCCACAACATCTGAGGAGTGGGGGCCAGACTGAATACCTCGAGGACCTCGAGTTAGTATAGAAGAAGTCATCACATGCCGACTGTGCCGGCTGTTGAGAATGACATGAACAAGGGAAAAGGAAAAGAGAAGGGGAAGAAAAAACTGACAAAGTATATATCCACAAATAATATCGTATATAAAGAGATTCTATCCATGAAAAAGGTAATGCATCACACATCGATACATATTTTTTCAACATATCAACATTACTTTAACTTTAAATATTAACAAACAACTTATATGTAAGATACTTCTAACTACATTTGATGAGGACATCGCCACGCTGGACACACCGACGCCATGGTCTTCCCCAAGTTGCAATTCGTTCCCAACTCAGCTGCCACGTCACCCTCGGATTCAGCAGACACGTCGTCACTGTTTCGGTCATAACTTCCTCATACGACGTCGAAACGGGCCGTTCTTGGATGCGTTGGAAAGGGGACGACGACGCCGTCGTTTTGGATCTGGTCCCAGCTCCAGAAGGTCTGTGGATCATTCTGTGTGACCACGGCAAGGTGCTACGTCACCTATTTGGGCCAACTTGGCCATGTATCGTGTCGGGCCTTAAGCCCAAGTTGTGGGCGCCCAACCCCTGGCCGTCCCCAACCCTAGGTCGAGTCTTAGACTATAAACACAGCCGTCGCCGCTGCTACACAATTGGGTTTTGTTTAGAGTTTAGTTTTCCATCGAGAAACCAATCGTTCATTGTAACTGTGGTGACAAATCCTTTTCAAATGATCCGGGGCCCCGTTCTTGATCTCCTCCATTGTGTCGATTAGTCCTTTGGAACCGAGTTCTTGAACCTTCTATTGATATTCGCGTCATTCATATTTGCAATATCGATTATGTGTTTTACCTTCTTGCTTGTGCTCTTCGATTCGCTTGCAGGAAAAGCCTTCTTGGCGAGGTCAATCAAGTTGTGCTTGGTTGATAACCAACGGAGCAGTGGTGTAACGGTTGCAGGGTTCGAATCGTGTCTGATTTGAAGCCGGATCGCCAACGTCGAGATCTCCACATATCGAACTTACCGGCTACCTCTCGGAAGATCGGGCCTGTACTCATCAATTGGTATCAGATATTTCAGGTTTACCGCGAGGTATAATCTCGTTTGCCTTAGATTCATATTTGTTCATTACCTAGAGTCCACAAAAAGCCTAAAAATATTTCAATTTCCGCTGTCCTATCGCCCTTTGTGCCTTTGCAATTTCGGATGATGAGGACATCGCCACGCTGGACACACCGACGCCATGGTCTTCCCCAAGTTGCAATTTCGTTTCAGATTCGTGTTGTTGAGTTTGTGTCCGTGGTCGAGTCTTGTTGCTGGTTTAGGATTGTGTTCGTGGTCGTAGTTCAATCGCCCGTTGCTGTGATTTTTGTTTTCCGCCGCTATCCCATCCACCGTTCCCAAACAACAAGTCGAAGCCACCACATTACTCGACTTGCCCCGCTAGCGCCTTGTGTAACTTCTCGCCGCCACATGAAGCCCTAGATAGGTTGCCACCGCTCTTATTTTGCTCATCATCGCAGACCTCCTTACATCATCAGGTGAATACCTACTGCTGTGATCGGTGTTAGAGTTAGGGACGTTTTGCCCTAATCCGCCCGCCCGTGTTGTGCCTCCCGGAAAACATACCTTGAGATACCTTCGAAAAAAGCAGGCATAACTTTTAAGCTCGTTTATCGGAAAAATCTGAAATTTTTTCAGCAGCTTCTTGACACCATTTGGACCCGACCCAAACTAGGCTTCGCCCTGTTTGGTTTCGTCAAAATTGCCAAAAAATTCAGGAAAATAAAGAAAAAAAATTGTCAAAGTTTTTGCACGCTTTTCAGAGCACGTCTTTGAATTTCAGAGACCACATCCCACCTCAGTTGTAGGTGCCAATTTTTGTGGTTGCATCTTTTGTGATCCTTGTTCAGAGAAAAGTATAAAAAAATTAGTGAAAAAAAAAAGTTTGTGCCTTTTGGAAAAATCTGGGAAAAAATTCAGGAAAAAGGAGAAATCCGGGCTATTTGCTTGTTCTTTGTGAGTTCTTTCGATCGTCCTTTGTTTTCACCTTGTTGCGCTACGTCTCGACATGTCTTAGCCAGCACCTGTGACTTGTACTTTGGATCCAGATTGAACAATCGCTACTCTGCACTCGTTAATTGCTAATCCTTGCTGTCATATTGTGTGCCTACCCATAGCTCCACATATTCTTCTGTCAGCACAGGTTCATCTTGCAACTGTTACCCACGCTCCACAACAGATTGCTTCACCACTTTGGTTTTGCTCCTGTTTGGCGTTGGTAAGAATACAGGCAAGACGGTGGTAAGCCGCTTGTGATTTTGCATTCCACTTTCACCACCACCACCACTTGTTTCCTTTTAGTTGATAGGGATAATACTTTGGTGTTGTCTTTTTCTATCTTCTAACCATGGCAGGAACTCCGACGGACTTCAATGAGTGCGTGTCCAAGGGCGAGCTTGCAACGTTCATGACTGAACAACGCAATCTTATGACCGAGCTGACGCGCAACGTGAACAATCTGGTCAACCGCATTGAACAGATTGAGCAACGCCCTCCGCCTTATCATGCTGATGATGAAGATGCGGATGCTTTTGGTGATGAAGATGCGTATGCTGACGGTGGTGCCCGTCGCCGCCTCAACTTCAATCGTCGCGGCATGGGAGGTAATAATCATGGTAATAATGATCCTTTTGCTAAAATTAAATTTAGTCTACCTCCTTTTGCTGGTAATGTTGATCCAGAGGCATATTTAGATTGGGAGCTTGCTGTTCAACAAAAATTTGATTCTCATAATGTTCCTCCTGAGCATAGAGTTAGACTTGCTACTAGTGAGTTTACTAATTTTGCTTTGTTCTGGTGGAGTGATCTTTGCAATGCTAATAATGCTGCTGCTGTGCCTCAAACTTGGAATGTTTTAAAGCAACGTATGAAATCTCGTTTTGTTCCTCCTTATTACCAACGTGATTTACGTTTGAAACTACAAACTTTAAAACAAGGTGATAAAGGAGTAGAAGCATACTATCAAGAATTGCTTATTGGTTTAGCACGTTGTGGTATAAATGAAGATGATGCTGATGCTAGTGCTAGATTTTTTGGTGGTTTAAACCATGATATACAGAACATACTTGATTACAAAGAATGGCGCAATTTTTCCCAATTGTATCATCTTGCTATTAAGGCAGAACGAGAAGTACAGGGACGCAAACAACACCAGCCTTTCAGGTCTCACAATGGGAGGAATTTTCAGCAGCGTTCCGAGCCGGAGACGACCAAGCTTCCTGTTGCACCACATCCATCTACACCTCCATTTTCTTCTGGGGTAAGTAAATTGTCTAATGTGCAGTTTCCACAGCTGAAGAAAGGTGCCACTCCGGGTGCTTCTACTAGCTCCTCCTCGTCCAGCTCTAAAATCATTTGCCACCGATGCAAAGGCATGGGACATGTCATGAAGGATTGCCCCAGTCGTCGCGCTTTCATTGCTACCGAGGATGGATATGTAAGTGCTAGTGATGTTGAAGATGATTTAGCCCTTGCTGCTAACATTGATGCAGATCCCACCGAGGGCGATCAAGACAAGGAGGCCATCATCATTGACTCTGTGGCTGCTGCCGCGGACTATCCTAGCCTTCTCGTGCAGCGTGTGTTGAGTACACGTGTGGGACATGAAGAAGAGATGAAGATCCAACGCCACAATTTGTTCCACATGTATCTCATTGTGCAGGGTTGTCGTGTTCTCACTATCATTGATGGCGGGAGTTGCAACAACTTGGTGAGTTCAGATTTGGTTGACAAGCTTGGCTTGACCACACGACAACATTCGTATCCATATAAACTTCAATGGTTCAATAATAGTGGTAAGACTAAGGTAACTAAATCAGCACGCATTAGTTTTTTCACAGGCTCTTATCATGATACTGCTGATTTTGATGTTGTCCCTATGCAAGCTTGTTCCATTTTGTTAGGTCGACCATGGGAATTTGATAATGATGCTTTACACCATGGTAGAACTAATACATACACTATCATACATAAGGACAAGAAAATTACATTGCTACCTTTGTCTCCCTACGGATATTATTAAACATGCTAATGAGATCAAAAATAAACCTCCAAATGTACATTGCTAAAAATAATGGGATTAAGTTAAAAGGAGGTGCTTTTCTTGCTACAACTCCTGCTACTCGCTGAGTTATGTCATAATCTGATGCACCATGTTATACTATGTTTTGTCAACCTTTTATGTCCGGTGCATTGCCTGCTGTCACTAATCTTTTTGCGGGAGTTCACGATGATGGGATGGAGTCGAGGACGACTCCAATTCTACAAGGAGGGGATGATGAGGACATCGCCAAGATGGAGTCGAGGGACGACTCCAATTCGAGAAGGGAGGATGATGAGGACATCGCCACGCTGGACACACCGGCACGCCATGGTCTTCCCCAAGTTGCAATTCGTTCCCAACTCAGCTGCCACGTCACCCTCGGATTCAGCAGACACGTCGTCACCGCTTTCGGTCATAACTTCCTCATACGACGTCCGAAGCGGGCCGTTCTTGGATGCGTTGGAAAGGGGACGACGACGCCGTCGTTTTGGATCTGGTCCCAGCTCCAGAAGGTCCGTGGATCATTCTGTGTGACCACGGCAAGGTGCTGCGTCACCTATTTGGGCCAACTTGGCCATGTATCGTGTCGGGCCTTAAGCCCAAGTTGTGGGCGCCCAACCCCTGGCCGTCCCCAACCCTAGGTCGAGTCTTAGACTATAAACACAGCCGTCACCGCTGCTACACAATTGGGTTTTGTTTAGAGTTTAGTTTTCCATCGAGAAACTGAATCGTTCATTGTAACTGTGGTGACAAATCCTTTTCAAAGGATCCGGGGCCCCGTTCTTGATCTCCTCCATCGTGTCGATTAGTCCTTTGGAACCGAGTTCTTGAACCTTCTATTGATATTCGCGTCATTCATATTTGCAATATCGATTATGTGTTTTACCTTCTTGCTTGTGCTCTTCGATTCGCTTGCAGGAAAAGCCTTCTTGGCGAGGTCAATCAAGTTGTGCTTGGTTGATAACCAACGGAGCAGTGGTGTAACGGTTGCAGGGTTCGAATCGCGTCTGATTTGAAGCCGGATCGCCAACGTCGAGATCTCCACATATCGAACTTACCGGCTACCTCTCGGAAGATCGGGCCTGTACTCATCATCAACTCAATTTAGATGTGAGTTCGTTCTTAAACGATCCTTTTCATACTTTTGAGAATAGACTACTACCTAATGATGTTATCTTGCTTAGGAACATTAGAGAGGGTCATGAGGAACTTAGAGGAAGAGGTGGAGGCATTGATGACTAGCAAGGACGTCCAACAGAAACTGGAGGCCCGGTCCAACATGATTTCGAGTCTGCCTCGGCCTCTAGGACTAGTCTGCCTTAAACTGGTCACCCAGGACGCATCCGGACTCCATTTTCCACGATCCACAGATGGTTGGAAAGCTAATTTGATAAGAAAGCCAATCCAAGTGGTCTCACATAAAAATCTCTTCAGAATCAACAGGAATCATCAAAACAAGTTAGCATCCAGAATCTGTCAGGGTGCTGCGACACTGTCTTTTGGTCCGTTGGACCGTGTATCGTGTTTGGACCCATTAGGGGGTGCATCTAGGGTAGGCGACCACCCTAAGACCTTTATAATCATACGCCATCACCGTCATTAGGTTTTGGGTTTTGCTTAGATTAATCTGTCAAGAACAGTTTCACCGTTCAATGGTTTGTGAGACCCCAACTTCGTGAGATTAGTCATTCATCTGTAATTTGGTTGCTTTCTTTCTTGTTCTTGCTTGTGTTCTTCATTGCATAGGCAGGGATTAGCCTTCTTGGTGAGGTCAACTGGATCCATGTCTCGGTTGATAACTAGAGGAGTTGTGGTGCTAAGATTGCAGGGTTCGATCTTTCGATCTGAAGTCGGATCGGTGTGTCATTCTCCGCCACAATGATAGTTACCACTACCTGATGGAAGATCGGGATCCCCATTCCCATTAGACCTCCTCAAGCGCCTTCCATCCAACCGAGGAAACTAAGGCGGTGGGGATCATTCCCACTGACTCGACCAGGACGGTGCGGATCGGGACCAAGCTCTCGGCCAAATAGGAAAGCGAGCTCACTCACTTCCTACGTGCCAATCGCAATGTCTTCATGTGGAAACCTCCTTACATGCCAAGCATACCAAGGGAGGTCACCAAGCACACACTACGCATCATCCCAGGCTCAAAGCCCACCAAGCAATGCCAACATCGCTTTGACGACGAGAGGCGTAGGGCCATAGGCGAGGAGATCGCCAAACTCCTGGCAGTCAGATTCATCAAAGAGGTATACCACTCTGACTAGCTAGCTAATCCTATTCTTGTGAAAAAGAAGAATGGGAAATGGAGAATGTGTGTTGATTATACTGGCCTCAATAAGGCATGTCTAAAGGACCATTTTCCTTTACCACGCATAGATGAGATAGTCGACTCTAGTTCAGGATGTGAAATCCTCTCCTTTCTAGATGCCTACTCAGGCTACCACCAGATCATGATGAAAGAGTCCGACCAGGTCGCGACTTCATTCATCACCCCATATGGTTCATACTGTTACGTAACCATGTCTTTCGGTCTAAAGAATGCTCGTGCCACCTATTAACTGTGCATGCAGCGATGCTTCACCGACCAAATCGACCTGCCCGACCAACCTGACCAAGTCAAGCGACCGAAACCAACAATCGCCATCTATGTAGATGATGTAGTGGTGAAAATGGCTCAAGCTAGTGACCTGATCACAAACTTGGCCACAACATTCGTGAACCTCCGAAGGTTCAGCAATAAATTGAATCCCGAAAAATATGTTTTCAGAGTTCCAAAGGGAAAGCTGCTCGGATACATAATATCCGAGCGCGGCATCGAAGCCAACCCTAAAAAAATCATGGCCATCTCCAACATGGGCCTGATACACAACGTCAAGGGCGTGCAGAGGCTCACCGGCTGTTTGGCTGCCCTGAGCCGGTTCATCTTCAGACTAGGCGAATGAGGGATGCCTCTCTATAAACTTCTCAAGAAGACAGATGCATTCGTCTAGACAAAGGAGGCACAGCAGGCTTTGGAAAGCCTCAAAGCATCGCTGACATCAGCACCAATCCTCGCCGCTCCCGAACAGGGAGAATCCCTCCTCCTCTACGTCATGGCAAGCAACCACGTTGTAAGCGCCGCCCTCGTCGTCGGGAGGGAGGAACCGGAACACCCCCTGAAGGTCCAATGACCTGTGTACTTCGTCGGTGAGGTACTCACCGACGCCAAAGTCTACTACCCCTAGGTTTAGAAGCTTTTGTACGCTATGCTGATGGTGACCCAGAAGCTCCTACACTACTTCACCAACCACGAGGTCATGGTCGTCACCTCATACCCACTCGGGGAGATCATCTATAACCGTGATGTCGCTAGCCGAATCTCTAAGTGGGCTCTCAAGCTCATGGGCCACAACATCAGGTATGTCCCCCACACCACTATTAAGTCTTAGGCTCTTGCCGACTTCATCACCGAATGGACGGAAGTCCAGCTCCTAACCACGAACATCACCCACTAGTACTGGACAATGTACTTTGATGGGTCGATCATGGCGCCTGGCTCAGGGGCTGGAGTGGTTCTGATCTCTTCAGATGGGAGCAGGCTCCTCTACGCGATTTGTCTCCATTTTTTAGCCTCGAACAATGCTGCGGAGTATGAGGCCCTCATCAATGGACTGCGCATCACTGTCGAGCTCAGCGCCACGTGGTTGTATGTCCGCGATGACTCAGAGTTGGTCATCGACCAAGTCATGAAGGAGTCCTCCTACAAGAGCCCTCTCATGGTGGCATACTGCCAAGAGGTGCGTAAGCTCGAGGGCAAGTTCCGAGGGATCAAACTGCATCATGTCCTCCGAAAGGACAACGATGTCATCGACTTCCTCGTGAAATTGGCTGTCAAGCGGGTTCTGTCTCCAAATGGGGTCTTCATCAATGATCTCCACGAGCCATCTACCCGCATTCTGCAGGATCTGACTCTGTTGTGGCTCAACCCCAACCAAGTGCTCAGGGGCTCTAGCGTTCCGCATGGCTCAACCCCGACCAGGCGTTCGGGTACTCATGCCCTAACATTCCTATTACAATGTCAACAGGTGACACCACCGTGATGACACTCGATCTAGTCGACAAGAGAGCACCGCTGCTCGCCTACCTCCTCGAGGAGGTTCTCCCACCGAAAAGGACTAAAGTGCGACGAATCGCTCAACGCGCCAAGATGTTCGTCGCCATCGGCGATGAACTTTACAAACGGAGTCCGTCGGGAGTACTTATGAAATGCATCCTGCGGCCCCAAGGGCGCTGGTCGGGAAAGCCTTTCGCCAAAGTTTTTACTGGCCCACTACGCTACAAGATACAGTGGATGTGGTCCATAGGTGTGAAGGATGGCAGTTCTATGCTCGGCAGACTCATCTACCGGCACAAGAACTTTAGACCATCCCCATCACCTGGCCATTCGTGGTCTGGGGCTTTGACATGGTCGGACCCCTCAAAAAGGACCCAGGCGACTTCACTCACCTACTCGTAGTGGTGGACAAGTTCACCAAGTGGATAGAGGTGAAGCCCATCACCAATATCCGCTCAGAAGAGGTGGTCAAGTTCTTCCTCGACATCATCTATCGGTTTGGTGTTCCTAATTGTATCATCACCGACCACGGAACAAACTTCACCGGGAAGAAGTTCCTGGACTTCTGTGACGGATACGACATTTTTATCGATTGAGCCTCGGTCGAACACCCATGTACTAACTGTCAGGTCGAGTGGGCCAATGGCATGGTCCTCCAAGGACTCAAGCCCCACATCTTCGACCGACTCAAAAAGTATGCCGGGTGATGGGTTGCAGAGGTCCCAGCGATCTTTTGGAGCCTAAGAACGACCCCAAACTGGTCCACAGGGTTCACCCCTTTCTTCCTCGCATACGGAGCCGAAGCAGTGTTGCCCTTCGACCTTGATCACGGCGCCCCAAGAGTAAAGGCCATCAACCAAGACCGAGCCACGGAGGCTCAACAGGACGCAGTCGACCTGCTTGAGGAGGCTCGTGAGATGACCATCATCTGCTCCGCTCATTACCAGCAAACTCTCCATAGGTACCATGAAAGAAAAATCAGGGAAAAGATCCTTGAGGTACTCCAGAGAACCCAGTCAACCAAGGACCCTACATGGTGACCGAGGTGATCCGACCGGGCGCCTACCGGCTGAAGGACGATAATGGCAACGATCTCACCAACACATGAAACATCGAACAGTTACGTTGTTTCTTTCCCTAAAGCTCGGTCTTACCATTTATTTCCATTCAATGTTTGCTCCTATACTGCCCCTACCCAAGCACTCTTGGCCTGGGTCGCTTGGGGGCTCCACGAGTGTGATACCACCCTCCTTTTTTACTGTCATGTAGTAAAGTGCATTGCCCAAACAAAAGGGCATTCCGTTCATTTGATTACCCTACGTAACTTGCGTTTTAACCTCTTGACCGATCACACCCCACCATGACCTATGGTTATGAGCAGTTGAGCCTCGTGGGCCATGCCCGGGTTCTTAAGGTTGCAGCCTATGCGTCAATGGGTAGGTGCAAAAAAGAAAGGGCAAAAACAAAGCTATGCAAGGATAAAAACAAGGGCGGACGAGACAAGCTTCCCCTCACAAGTGATTTCATCACAAGAACGAACTTAAAATATTCATGAATGTAAAACTATTCATACGGTTGCTCTCCCATGAATTCATCTTTTACATAAATTGATTATTTCTACTCTAACTCTATTATGACCCCCAGCGGCATTGGCTGACGGTATGGTTGACGAGGAGAAAGGCAGCTCAGTTGTGGTTAGGACGATGTTCAGCTTGGTTGGGGGCGAGACAATGCTCGCCTCCGACCCGGCCTCTGCTCCCTCCACAGGCTAGATGACATCTTCCCGACACATGTCTTCGTCCATGGTCGAACGGCGAGCCTCCATCACCCACTGCGCGGTGACCTACTCAGCGACCACTTGTGCATGCGACACTAAGCTCTCCCCCAGCGCATGGATTTTGTCTGCGCTCCACCCATCGGCATATCCTCTGTAGATGGTCGTGAAGTCCACATCAGGGCAGTGGGTCACCACCGAGGTTAGCACCCCCAACGTCCCATAGAACATGTCATCAGAGATGAGAGCCTGAACTTCATTTGGGACCTCCGCCAGCTGGACGGCGGGCGTACTGGCGCTCGGTCCTGATCCGAACACCTTGGAGATGACCACCTGTGCAATATTGCGAAGCTGGTCAAGCTCTCCCTCGAGAATGCATCACTCCTAAAGGGACTAAGCTAGAGTCCCCGCGCTTCGACCGACCGCCGCTTTGATCGTCTCTAGCTCTTGCTCCAGAGACCCGATCTTTCCACCTAGTTCTAGAAACAGACGACAAATTCAGAAGCAAAGAAAAGAAAAATTCAAGGCATCAACTGAGGGTAGAACAAGTACATACCGAGGCGAGCACTTTTGAGAATGGAGAGCCCTTCCTCTTGCTGGGTCACCCTCTCGAGCAGTCGAGCGTTTGACTCCTCTATCCTGAGCATCTTGCCTCAGAGCGCAATCACTTCTTGCTCGGTGTCTGACCGGGCCTTCCACTCCGCCTCTAGAGCCTCCAAGGACTTTTGGAGTGCCGCCTCGGTCTCTGCCAAGTGGGCCTTCACCGCTTCAAGTTCCCGCTCGGCAGTAGTCACTCGCTCGACCGCACGCAGCTCCACCGCCCATGCTTCTGTCGCCTTGGCCACCCAGTCTTGGGACTCACGGCGGGCGGACTCTAGCTGGTGCCTGAGCTTGTCGACCTACCATGACGCCATCGCTTCTTACTCCATCCGACCGTGCTCCTCCCAAAGAAATCAGGACTTACAGATTGACATCATATCTAGGTCCTGCGAGACAAGAAGCAGGTGTGCTGAGACAACCATTTAAAAGCCCAGCAATCAAAGACAACACCAAGAACGCAGAAAGCTTATATCTGCAATGCATGGTAGGTCGATAGTCATGGCCTAATGGATGAGCTCAACCCTCTACAAGGCCTCCTTGAGCCTCCCCTTGGTAAGGGCGAGATCGAATTCCATCGACAGTCCTCTCTCCCTGAGCAGGTGCCGAAACTTCATGTCCTCCTCATCACGAAGGATGAATTGGGCCTCTCCCGCCTCACTGAGGCAAGGCCACACTAGCTCATGGGTCACCCCTGACCTACTGAAAGATCTAGCCATCGCAGTATCATACGACGATCAGATCATCACCAACTCATGGGACGGCGGGATGGCTGGTGGCTCCACCCCGATGTCTTCCTCGCCATCGAAGGGGATGTCCACCTCTAGGACTCCATGGCTCACTGGCAGCTACTCTCCCTCTAGCCTGGCCACGGTTCCTTCAGACCCCTCCAGTCTAACCAGGTGGGCGAACCGTGCGCTCCTCCGCTGGGTGAGACAGGTAGCCTAGTTTCCCTCCTTTCCTCCTCCACAACCATTGGGGGAGGGACCATGAGAGTCACCTCTAACCCGACCTCCACCGTCACCACATGGATCACCGCCATCACCACCGCAGCCACTGCTGCCATGCTGACGACCGGCTGGGAAGATGCAACCCCACTAAGGAAGATCACACCACCACCAACCTACTTCCCCCGCCGCTCATCACGACTCACTGTAGGCTGGGTCTCCACTCTTCTCGCATGGGAGGTGGAGAGATTCTCAGTCCTACCAGCCCCTAGCCACTCTCAAACAAGCATAGGTTAGTCACACTAAAAAACTCAACTATGAGAACAAATGGGAGCATGAATGCATACCCAGACGAAAATGGCAGAACCCTAAAGCCCCGACCGGCTGACGATGAGCCGACAGGACGAGGATCGCTCACCGGTCACAACCCATGCCCCATCCCATTGGCCGAGGGAGGAGGCGACCTAGCCAGTCCCTAATCGGCCCACGAACCGCCGCAACCGCCAGCTCATGGCGAAACCACCAGAGCAACTGGCAGGGCATCGCCCCATTGGGGTTCGTGCACACGCGTCGACCCCAAAGACGTAGGGGAACGATCATGTCCCCCTGACCCGCTTTGCCTCTCGTTTGAGGGCGGTGTCTTCGCTTGCGGCGCGCTTCCACGACTTAAGAACATCATCGCACATCTCTGTACCACGCTCACCATTGACGGATGTAGCTGCGGGCTCATAGTACTCCACCTCGGTCATGACAGTGCCCCTGTCTCCTTCGTCCTCTGAGGCACTCGCGTCGTCACCCATCTCCGTGGGCTCCTCTGACTTAAGTTCTGCCTCCACGTTGCTCTGGCTCTTGCCCCCCTAGACCCATCGGTTGATCTCCTCCTCCTTATCTAACCTCCTCCGGACCTTCTTGGTTTTTTTCTTCTTCTTGGCAAGCGCGGCCTCCATCTGGGCAGCTTGCCAAACCATGCCTTCTGGCCCTCTCGGAAGATGCGGTTGGGATTTATAGCCCATGAGTCCCTTCGAAACGGGCAAATCGAAATCAATCAAAACATCAAAACAAGAAGGAAAAGGTCACGGAAAAAAAGCATACCAAATTGGATAGCTTCATGGCATGAAGGGGTCTGGGCATCCCTTCGAGGGAGTCTTCATCCCTCAACTACAGCACCCGATCGAGATGACTCCAAACTTCATCCTTTGGCAACTCCTCTAGCGATGCGCGGTCAGGATCCATTGGGCCGGAGTATTCCCACATCAGTCGCATTCTCTCCGCTAATGGGGTGACCCGACGACAGAAGAAGGTATGGAAGACCCACAACCCAACGAGGCCATGCCGCACGAGCCTCCGAAGCTCTATCTTGATAATCTTCAGCTTGTTCTGCCGATGGGCGGGACCCCACAACCAGCTTTTCCTCCTTTCCAGCCTCTCTCCAGTGAACATCGGGAATGGCGCCTCTACCAGGTTCCTAATATAGAACCACTCATCATGCCACCATGGTTGGAGTCATAGGGGGAGTACGTGGGGTAGGGGACCGACGGCTTCAGCCTCTTCTGCAGGGCAAACCCCCCAACTAGTGTGATTCTGGGTGGCTTCCCCTCGGACAAGGCTCGCCCGCTGAAAATCCACCGGAAGAGGTCCACGTGCGGCTCCATCCCGAGGAAGGCCTCGTAAATGGTGACAAAGCCGGTGATGTGCAGTACTCCAGTTGGGTTGAGGTGCTGCAACTCCAGGCCCCACTCATTGAGGAGCCCACGCAGGAACCAGTGCACGGGATACCCGAGCCCGCGCTCATGGAAGGCAAGGAAGGAGATGACCTCATCGGCTCAGGGTTGCGGAATGACCACCCTCGGCGCAAGAGCCCTCCAATGCGCAACCTCCTTCGACGGGAGTAGCCCCTTCTCGGTGAAGGTGGCCAGCACCTCCTCATCCACGTTGGAAGGCCTCCAGTTTGACATCGCACCTTGGATTTACGATCGAATCTATGAGTTTTTTCTCTCCCTCGCTCTACCCTCCTTTCTCCTAGAAACCACCATGGCACATGAGCAGACTTGGAGAAAAGGAGGAAGGAGAAACGGTAGCGGTTGAAGAAAGGCGAAAGAACAGGAGAAAAATCATCTCCCTTCCCCATATTTAATGCAAAAAGGCGTGCGGCGGGATGTGGCCCTAGCTGACGAGACGCGACCTGCCCGACGAAACGTCGCCTAGCTAATGGGACGTGGCCTAGGCGGGGCCCACCACTACCACAACCCCGGCATGACAAATAAGGAGCAACCGCACGTAAACGACCCTCCACCTTCCTAGGCAGGGTCTGGAGGGGCCCACTAACGGAATCTCTATCGAGGACAGGCCAATGGGTCACCCGAGTCGATCGGACAGCTCGAGCTGCTGCCGAGAGATGGGTAAGGAGCAGTGAGATGCCCCATGTGGGTTATGCCAACCCCATCATGAACGACGGACATGGATCCCACTCGAACATATCCGATAGGAGCTCCCCAGACCCATCACTCGAGCCATCAAGGTAACTTTACCAACCCCTGTTCTATTTTCCCAGTGTATGAGCATTCATTCATCCATTCTCATGCATACATTCATACATTCATCCCATACATTCAAGCATTGTATATGCAACTGTTGCATCACAATGCTTCATGTCGCATCACGAAGCAGTAGTCGTCTCATTCGATATGAGCGATGACCGGCCGGGGTTCGAAGGTCAGCCCGCAAAGGGCTCGAGGCCACCTCACGTAAAATAGAGCCAGGGGAGAAAACACAGATGAGCCCCAGCGGTCCTCGTTCGATCTGCTCAGAAGCAGACAGGGTCATCTCGACCTTCTTGTTTGATCCTGACCTCGAGCCATGCCCATAGAATCTCTATCGAGGGGAGGCCAACGGGCCACATGAGTCGGTCTCTGAAATGGCTCGAGCATCTGCCGAGAGGTGGGTTAAGGAGCAGTGGAATGCCGCATGAGGGCTATGTCGACCCTATTATAAACAATGGACCTGGATTCCACTCGAACATGCTCGGTATTAAGCTTGCCGAGCACGTCACTCGAGCCATCAAGGCAAGCGACATTAGCTCAACCCCTCTGGTTTCAAAAACCATGGACGGGGTGATGCACGAAACTCGACCGACACCTACCAAGCCCAACGGGGCTCAGGCGACCCGACCCCAACTTAGGAATCTAGCTGACTGCACAGGTTGTGGTCGAAACGAACACAGGCGAACACCCCGACTAGAAGGAATACAAGAGTCTGTAGCCCTAGAAAAGAGTACCAAAGTGCTCAGCCTTCGACCGACTCTCCAGCCGGCTATAAGCTCGGGGGCTATGCCCATCTCCATCTTGCCCGACCCTTGGGTTCACGCTCCATCTCGACCGACCCTTGGGTTCGCGCTCCGTCTCGCCCGACCCTTAGGTTCGCGCTTCGTCTCGCCCGACCCCAAGGCCGCGGGCTCCGTCTCGCCCGACCCCTTGGGCTCCGTGTGTGAACAGCCCCTTCACGGCTTCACAGAAGTCCCAAAGGGGCTCAGGGGCTCCTATCGGGTTCATAAACCCAGGGTCCCTAGTGGACCCGTTTCCCTACAAAACCCGACCCAGCAGGCGGTGTAGTGACAACACGTGCCTGGGCTGGCCCAGATACATAATGACAGGCTGGGACAATGATCCGGTCCCTGACCAAAAGGCCTAGCCAAGGTGGGACCGTAGTCCGACTCCGACCTCTTTCTCCAACTAAGGATACGCCGGACCTCTGCTCACTGCTCTTTCCCAACCGACACGGTCGAGTGAAAGCTCTAGTTTGGTTTTGGTAAATTGATGAAACCCTAAGTGCTAACCTAGTTCATCAAGTGATCATGAGATAGGTAGCACACTTCAAGTAGAGAAGCAAATGAAGATCATAACATGACAATGGTGATAGCATGGAGATGATCAAGGGCTTAAACTTGAAGAGAAGAAAGAAAAAAACAAAAAGCTCAAGGCAAAGGTATAACTTGTAGGAGCTATTTTATTTTGGTGATCAAGACACTTAGAGAGTGTGATCACATTTAGGTTTGATAGCCGTACTATTAAGAGGGGTGAAACTCGTATCGGAATGCGGTTATCAAAGTGCCACTAGATGCTCTAACTCATTGCACATGCATTTAGGATCTAGTGGAGTGCTAACACCCTTGATAACATTTGTGTAAATATGCTACCACATGTGCACAAGGTGTTTGTAGGGTTCGGCGCTTTCGGGAAAATAAAATGTCTATTTTCTATTACGCCGGATGCAAAATTCTTGGTGGTTGGCACACTTGAGCAAGGGTGAAGAAGTAAGAGTTGAAATGGAGTTGATCGAAATGATGTTTGGCGTCGGTCTCTTGGCCGACGCTTTGTCATCACTCAATGACCGGACGCCGAAGGTCATGCGTCCGGTCGAAATCGATCAACCTGATGGCTAGGGTTGAGCACCGACGCTTGGTTGCGTCCGGTCAAGGTGGGCCGGACGCGTCCGTCGAAAAAAAAACATGCCTCGTGGAGCTTACCGAAATGACCGAGACGGCTGGGGCTTCGTGTCCGGTCGGTTTCTCGGAAGCGTCTGATTCGCTTCGCAACCGTTGAAATCGACGAAAACAGCGTTTGAAGCCGGTGACGCGTGTGGCGTCCATCGAGGCGACCGACGACGAGGGCCGAGGCCAGTGTCCGGTCAAGATGACCGGAAGCGTCCGGTCAGAGCACGCGTTTTGCCCAGTGAAGGGGTATAACGGCTCTATTTGATTGGGGCTCTATTTATAGCCCCATGGCCGGCTCAAGGGAGTACTCTTGGCCATTTCTATTGACATAGCATACTTGTGAGCTTAGCCAAAGCCCTCCCACTCATCTAGATCATTGATTCATCATCATAGTGAGATTGGGAGTGAATCCAAGTGCATTGCTTGAGTGATTGCATCTAGAGGCACTTGGTGATTGTGTTTTGCTGCGGATTTCGCTTGTTACTCTTGGTGGTTGCCGCCACCTAGACGGCTTGGAGCAGCAAGGATCGTTGAGTGGAGGAGGTGATTGTCTCCGACTCCGATCGTGGTGATTGTGAGGGGTTCTTGACCTTTCCTCGGCGGAGCGCCAAAAGGTACTCTAGTAAATTGCTTGTGGCTTGTGTGATCCTCATCTTGTGTTGGTTGTGCGGCACCCTATTGAGGGTTTGGCGAGTGATGCCAATCAGCGCGTGAACCTCCAAGTGAGTGAATCGCCACAACGAGGACTAGCTTGCCGGCAAGCAAGTGAACCTCGGTAAAAATCATTGTGTTCATCATTTGATCCCGAGGTGATTGGTCTACATTGGTATTCATTATTGTGATTGATTGGTTCCTACCACTACACGGCGGTATAACTCTCTTGCTCACTCTTACATTACCGCGAACTAGTTATCAAGCTCTTTAGTGTAGCTAGTTGTGAGAGCTTGTTTGTTTGATTAGTGTTGCTCTTTAGTTAGTCTTTGAGAGCACACTAATTTAGCTAAGTGTCATAGCTATTGTGTGGACATACACTATTTGAAATAGAATTGTGGTAGGTGGCTTGCATTTTAGTAGGCTAGCGCAACACTCGCTTCGCCGCAAAATTGTCTAACACATTTTGTTAAGTGTTGTTGTAGAATTTTATTAGGCTATTCACCCCCCCCTCTAGCCATTAGGACCTTTCATCGAGGCTGACTGGGAACGACCGACCGGGGACGCCCACTCGGTGAGGTCCCGGGGATCAGGCGAAGCAGATAAGGTAAGGCACTCAAGTCAACCGTAACACTGATGACCGTACTCTAGCATGCCCAGCGCACCTGTAGGATAGTGCCACCAGACCATGCCAGACGGGCACTATACAACCTTCCAGACGTGTCAGAGCGCAAATAGTATTGTAGGCGCCGACGTTTGCCATACCAGGCGAACACGGTAGAGCCTACCAGATGTGTCCAAACATAAACAGTATGTGGGCGCCGATGACCGTCTTGTACCCAACAGTGTGGGTAACAAGACTATGTAGCACACGTATACACTCTCTCTCTTTCTCTCTGACTTGTAAGGCCATCCCTTTCAACTATAAAAGGGGATGCAATGCTACATAATGTTAATTTGAATATTGTTAATTTGAATATGCTAACCCTTTGTATATCAATTTATAACAGGATGGCCCCTCCCACACAGCACCCGTTGTATCCCCTTCTTGAGGTGGAATACAACAACTAGCACCAAGCACACATCTTGAGTGACACCGATGCAGAGGTGGCCTTGCCTCCTTTGAGGCCCCGCATGCACACCAGGGCGCACCAGTAGGACGAGCATTACGCGTCGTACATACGGCGTGCCAGCTTCCTCGAGCTTGTCTGTGTTGTCAACTACAGTCTTCTGCCCCTTGACCCAGCACTACTTACTATAGCTGTAGACAGGTGCGAGTGCCTTCTTTGTACGTAAACATTCTTATAACAAATTTGAGGCAACTAATAGTCATTCTATTCTTATAACAGGTGGAGGCCTGAGACCCACACGTTCCACCTACCTTGCAGCGAGATGACCTTGACCATGCAGGACATGAAGGCTATCTTTGGCCTTCGGTTGGGGGGACTTCCAGTGATAGGTATAGTTGACAACGATCACTAGAGGGAGCTGGTGGCTCAGTTCACTGGCTTTCTTCCACCGGACGATGAGGTTTCCAAGAAAAATAAGTGAGCAATTCAAGCCTATTTAATACTTGTATTGCTTTCCTGCAGCCATCGGGTCTCATTTTCTTTGGTGAATTTCAGGAAAAGTTCTGGTGTTTCATCATCCTAGATCACAGAGCACTTTGATTACTTAGACCCACATGCTGATGAGGCTTAGATCGATAGGTTCGCTAGAGTGTGGCTCTGGCACTTCCTTGGTGCTTTCCTCTTCCCAGACGCCTCGGGCAACACCATCAGCTGGATCTTTCTTGACATACTACGCCAGCCATGGGAGAACATAGCAGCGTACAGCTAGGGCAGCGCAGTCCTGACACGGACGTATCGACAGCTATGCGTTGCCTGCCGTCGCACCTCAGGGTATGCGAACCTTGGGGGTTGCTACTACCTAATCTAGGTTTGGTGTTGGGAACGATGGCCCGTTGGGAGGCCCCTTAATACTGGTTTACCGGTAAGTACTTCGGTTCACTATATTCTTCGAGGCAGTTACATATGATTAAATTATTAATGGCTAATTCATTATCGTGTTCAATGCAGCATTGGAACGGGCAGGATACACTCACTACAGCTCTATATATCTGAACGAAAGCAGAGTTAGTTAGAGGGAATGCGAGGCGCAAGTATAGGGAGCACACGGACGGTCTCGATGTCCTGACACAGCACCAGGTTATGCTCTCTTTACTATCATATATGTGTCTTATTCGATGTACACTATATCACAACCTAACTCAATTATGAAATGTTCAGGTGCATTGGTGTCCTTGGGATGCTCTGGAGCTCGAGTACTATCTCAGTCCTGTCACTAGGGATGAGTCAGATGAGTATCGCTGCAACATCCCTCTTATTTTCTTCCACGTGGTCGAGATTCACTTGCCCATTAGGGTTTGCAGGCAGTTTGGAAGAATGACAGGCTACCCACCATCGCTTTACTCCACCAACCAAAAATTGCACGGGTGCGTTATCGATTAATAACAAAGCTACAAATCAGAGGTGTGTGTGGTACAACTAACATCATTTTGTTGTAGGTATGACCGTAGGAAGAGGTACAAGACCAAGGATTAGCGCGTGACACACAACGCGTATATCCACTTGTGGTAGAACAGGGAACGGCAACCGGTCCATGCGGGTCCCCCACACGACCAGCACACCTTTGACGAGTACCTGTGGTGGCTTCACAGGTCTATGAGGACACATACCAAGCCCCCATACACTGAGGAGGCGATTGACGAGGACTCAGAGGAAGATATGATCGAAGATGTGTACGACGCTGCCACTAGGGATGACACACAACTATAGAGAGCCCCGCTTCAAAGATACGTGGTAAGATACTCGAATGATACAATTTGTTATCCATTTGGTATTAAGTATGTGCACTAAAATTGTCCAACCACGTTTCTATACCCAGGCGACACAATTGTCAAGGATGTCCAATGAAGCAGTGTTCTGGCTTCATGAGTCTAGAGGGCAGGGGCTAGGCATTCTCGAGGCTTTTGTGGAGGGAAACATAAACTTGTCCGTTCCGAAAATGTTTCTATAGTGTATATGTGTTTGGGAAATGCACTAACTTTAACATCTATTTATGAAGAAGGTGAAGCGGAGCTGTAGGAAGCTAGCTCAGAAGCTGAGCTGCATGGACACTCCTTGGGTGGAACCGGCAGTCCCGACGCGGTTGGGTGGCACGTTTTTGGGCTCTTTGAGGACACCAGCCGGCTCTTCTCAGCAGGTGATAGGTGCCACTTTCGCAGTGCGTACACCTCCACATCATAGCGCTAGGAAGGACCCTGCAAACGAGGACGACGATGACGATGATGATGACCCCCGGGCTTCCGCATACAGCACCACCAGTGGGACAATTGGCCGCAGGACGAGATCGGCATGTCTCAGCTAGGTGGTGCCCCACTTGGTACCCAAGGAGCCTCACATGTAGTAACAAAGGTAGTTTCTTTAAATACGTAGGCTCCATGAACCAATGATCATAAAGATTATAAGTAATCATGCATATCATATACTTGCAGGGTATGAGCCGTACGCACCGGCAACATGACCACACCGACGTTGGCTACACTCCCAATGTGTTGCCAACAAATCTGAAGAGACAGAGGCGTCCGAGGAATCCTTACACTCCTGGGTCTTAGTTTGTTAGGTCGAACGAATATTATCGTCCGAAACTTGCAGGCTTAGTTGGTTATATTATGTCGAACTTATGTCGAACCAATGAAAATGTTACGTGGGAGCTTGTCAACTTGCGCACGGACTTCATTTATTTGCTTCATATTTGTTTCAATGCGTCGCAGTAGCACTGTTGGTGAGATTAACTAGCAACTAGTTCGGGAACCGGCAGTCCCAGCGTATCTCACCGTCGGTGGCCGGCGTCTTGACCCCGATCCTCCCGAGCTTGGTCATCGCTGCCATGAAATCACCGAAGAAGGCACCCTGGTTGGATACGCAGTAGTCGACCGTGTTGCGCAACCTCATGTCGGACTAGAGCATCTGCTTGGAGCCCACCGGCGAGGGGTCGAGGAAGGCGAAGGCATTGGGGTCGGAGCTACAAGTGTCGTTCAGCTGCGACGCGAAGCCGGGGTCCATGGTCACGTCGCTGCCGATCCTCACCGATAGCAGCCAATCTTCTATCTGCGTCCAGGTCCTGCCATGCCGTGGGACTTGGCGCGGCACTACCACGCCAAGATCGGTGGCGCGGCAGACCCTGCCACGTCACTGGTCAGCAGCCACGGTCGTCACCACGTCATCGTCCTGCCGCACTGCCATGCATGGCGCGGCACAGGCATTTTGCCGTGCCATGGCAATAGACACGGCCAAAAGTGTTAGTTTTGAAAAAACAGTGTTAAATTTAAAATTAGTTTACAAAAAGTGTTAAAAATAAAAAAAACTATATTTTCATGTTTGATTGAAACTCCAAGGCTGCACGGGAAAGGAAACACTAGCAACGGGTGAAAAGCCCATCTAAGGGGGTGTTTGGTTGCGCCTCCTAAATTTTAGTCGATGTCCCATCAGATGTTTGGACACATGCATGGAGTATTAAATATAAACTAATTATAAAACTAATTGCATAGTTTATGACTAATTTGCGAGACGAATCTTTTAAGCCTAATTAGTCCATGATTTGATAATGTGGTGCTACAGTAAACATGTGCTAATGATGGATAATTAGGCTTAATAAATTTGTCTCGTGGAGTACTGACGGATTCTATAATTTATATTTTATTAGTATCCGAACACCCCATGCGACACCCTCACGTGACGCCTCCTAAATTTTAGTCACTGGATCCAAACGCCCCCTAAATCATCCCGATAGACTCTTCCCGTAGTAGACTAGAAGCGCATTATGGGCCTCGATTCCTTGAAGCCTCCCACGGTCCCACCTTTTGACGTAGGCCGCGGCCCACGGCGTGTAGGCCCTACAACCACATCACAACCGGTCTTCAGCTTCTTCACCGCCACGCGTCGGGCATGTGACAAGGAAAGGAACGGATATTTAATTTTTAAGCATTATTACCAATGGCGACTCCTGAGATAGCATTTTTAGGTTTGGCGCTATGTTTTTAGCATCGGAGAGAGAAAAACGATACACATTTACCACTTTTGCTCGCATGGCACGCCAGGTCCGCTGTCTAGCTCGGATTCAAGTCAGCAGGCCGATGTAAAATGATCGCCCTGCCCCTAGCGTCTGTATTACCCTACAGCCCACTCCACTCTCTCCCATCTGCTCCCCTTTCTCCTTTCTCTGGTCCACGCGCGATGATCGCCAGCCGCCGCCGCCACCGCGCATAACGCCGTGTAAGGAAATGGACCCTAGGCCCATTTACTTTGGATTTTGGACGAAGGCGACGTGATGATCCAATGATCAACACCGTAAGCAAGACCTTAGAAGCATAAGAGAAGATCCAAGATATCAAGCAAAGTCCAAGCATGAAGATAGGAACCAAGCCGGACGCAAGATCGAAAAGAAACGAGCTCACAGAAGTGACCGGATGCTAGACTGGATGCTGGTAGCACAGTGACTGGACGCTCCGATCAAGAAGCTCGGCAGCAGCAGCGACTGGATGCTGAATGAGCAAATCAATCGGACACAGGACAACAGAGTTCGATCGAGCACAAAGAGGTTCCAGAGCGGCGAAACTACGATCGAACGTGTCCGGTCAGGACGTCATCAGTGTCCGGTCAGTAGCAGAAAAGCGAGATTTCATCCTCAATGGCTACTTTCTCAGTGGAGCTTATAAATACACCCCTCAACCGGCCAAATGAAGATAGTGGAGCTAAGGAAACATATCTAGGGTGTTGATACACCATTTTAGTGATCTCCACTTGCATAATGCTTAGTGTTTCATTAGGTGATTAGCGTAGGTGCTTTGCGAAGTGCTTAGGTTGATTAGACCACCGCTTATGCGCTTGCTCTAGGTTTAGGCCTAGTGTTTAGTGAGGTTTTCATACCTCTTACCACTCGGTGCTTGCGCGCACCATTGTTGTACATCAGAGGAGCTTGTAGTCTTGCGAGATCACACCAACCGCGTTTGTGGTGTGGCTGCCACCGTGTACCGGAGGGAACAAGGCCCGCAACATTTTGGCCGGAAGTTTGATAGTGAAGACGACAGGGAGCATCCGGGAGAGGCTTGCCGGAAGGCATGTCGAAGACCCACTTGCGTGTGGGGAAGGCCCGAGGCTATCCACGGAGTTACCCGACCGGGAGTTGGGCCCTTGCGAGGGATTCCTTGCGAGGGGCTCTAACGAGGACTAGGGGGAATCTTGCTTGCTTCTCGATACCTCGATAAAAATACTAGAGTCATCAACTGGAGTTTGCATATCTCTAACTTGCTCTTTAGCTTCCATATTTACATTGATTGCATTACTCCTTTTGCGGTAGAGATAGCAACATATTAGTAAAACCGTAGTTGCACATTTAGATAGTTTATCTTTTGCATAGGTTTTCCTAAGGTTAGAAAAAGAGGCCATAGTTTAGAGTTAGATTTTTAAGTTGCCTAATTCACCCCCCTCTCTTAGGCGTCATGGTTCCCTACAAGTGGTATCAGAGCCGGTTGACTCAATTTGGACCTTTGGCTTAACCGCCGTTGAGCCGACGCTTTTTAGAGTGGTTGGGATGGATACCTCTAGGCCTCCACACTTTGACGGCACTAACTTCCCCTATTATAAAGCTAGAATGGCTTGCTAACTTAAGGCGGTTGATTTGGGTGTTTGGAGAGTCACTCATGACGGGATGAAAACCATTAAGAATCCCAATAAATCCACGAAGAGTGAAGAAAAGGAAATTCATTTCAATGCTAGAGCTAAAAATTGCTTGTTTGAATCTTTTAGTATGGATGTGTTTAACCAAGTGTTCACTTTAAATACGGCACATGAAATTTGGTTAAAACTCCAAGAGCTCCATGACGGCACATCTAATGTCTGTGAGCAAAAATATTGTCTAGCTAAACAAAATTATGATTCCTTTACAATGAATGATGATGAGCTTGTTCGTGATATGTATTCTCGTTTGAATCTAATTATCAATGAGCTCCATTCAATAGAACTAACAAAGCTAGATGATGCGGACATCGTGAGGAAAATCATCTCCGTGCTACCACAAAAGAAATATGCAAGCATCATCACCATCCTTCACAATATGGAGAACTTGAGCACCATGACCTTAGCCATAGTCATTGGCAAGATAGTGGCATTTAAAATGTCATGCAAGATGGGTCAAGAAGAAGCCTCTTCATCAAGCAAAGGCAAAGCTCTCGCATGTAGCGAGAAAAATAAGATGAAGGGGAAGCAAGTTGAGACAAGCTCAAGCTCAAGCTCCTCAAGTGAAGATGAAGAAGAAGATGAGGACAATGATGATGATGATGATTCAAGTGAAGATGATCAATCTTCCTCCTCCACCTCCGACCTTGATGAAGAATCAATCAAACTAATCAATAACATGGAGAAGATGATTCAAAGGCTCAATGTCAAGGGTGTGCCCATTCAAATTCAAGATACCATCTTCACCAATCAAAGAAATGAGCAAAGAAAGAGAGAATATGCTATGGATGCGACGAGTTGGGGTACTTTGTGTAAGTTTGTCCAAACAAGCCCACACCCAAGACAAAGAAGAAGGCGTGCAAAAACCAAGCCCTCATATCAATAAGGTCATGGGATGATTCTGCAAGTGAAGAAGAACACCATCACAAGAGGCGAGGCCGCAATCACTCATCATCATGCTCTTCTCGTGTGTGCCTTATGGCACGAGGAAACAAATGCTCATCCTCTAGTGAGAGTGACAGTGATGATGAAATACCTTCTTATGATGAAATTGTGCAACAAAATCTTAATGCTAAAGTTTGCACTAGTCAACAAAAGAAGATAGAAAAATTAAAAGAAAAGCTAGATAGTTCACAAAAAGCATACAAAACTTTGCTTGAACAATATGAGAACTTTGCTAATCTCAATGTTGAACTATCTACTAAAATTGAGCAACTTGAGGCTAGTGCAACAACAAATGCATGCACAATCAATGATGAGCAATTTGTAAAGAAAAATAAAAAATTAAAAGAAAAGTTAGTTAGATCACAAGATGCTTACAAAAGTTTGTTTGCTAAAATGGAAACCATGTGCAAACATTGTGATGATCTAACTAATAAAGTTGTTAATCTTGAAGCCATCGGTACAACCCCCACCAAGGCATCTAAAAAGAAAAGCTCTATCTTTAACATGCCTAAAAAGGATGCTTCTACTTCTTGTAACGACTTATGTTTAGACTCATCTTTGTGCAACCAAGTTTGTGTCGAGAAAGTTGTTGTAGATACATGCACATAAGAGGTTGCAAAGGAGAATGAGCAACTCAAGCAAGAAGTAGCTCGCCTCACCAAGGACTTGACTCAAGTGAAAGGTAAAACAAAGCAAGCCCAACTTCATCAAGATAACACCATCAAGCGAGTGAAGAAGCTTGATAAAGGACAAACCGTAGTTTACTACGTGTGCCACAAGGAAGGTCACAAGTCCTATGAGTGCAAGGTGAAGAATGGGGGAGGAGCAAAGAAGAAAGAGAAGAAGCAAACAAGCAAGCTCTCCAACACCTACACCAACAAGGTGGATAAGAAGGCCTCCACACCATACTTGTTAAAGAAGAAGAAAAATGACAAGGTGGTGGCCACCAAGATGAACAAGCAAGTCAACAATGGGGTCAAACGCTTTTGGGTGCCAAAGGAAATCATTTCCAATATGAAGAGCACCAAGAAGGTTTGGATCCCGAAAGGGAAGTGAGAAGTCTAATGGACTTCGGGGAATTTGGAGACTTGGCAAAGTATGAGTGCATTTTATGGGGTGCATCATGATGGACAAAATCATTGCCAAGTGGGTTAGTGAATACTATGGACCCAAATTCCTCTTCCCATGTTAGGTACCTAGATTCAATTTCCTTCAAGTAGTATCAATTTGCATTTCCTACAAGTGGCATTTCTTACAAATTGGTATCTTTAAGCATCTAGTTACTTTTTATGCCTATGTTTGTATTTGCATGCTTATATCTTTTGTCATGCATACACTAGGTATATCTTATGGTAGGCTTGCTCGGTTTCATTCTTAACACTTGGAGCAAACCTACATGGTTTAAAATTGTTTAGGAGCACGGCACATACCTTGTCTTATAATTGTTCATCTAATATGTGCCAAAGTTCAAATTGTAGATAATTTCTCCCGAATATCACCTTCGAAAATGACTCACATATTCATGTGATGTCATATTTTAAGTGGTATTATTGATTCTAAAATCAATGTGCATGTCTTCAACAAGTATTCCACACTTGTGTGCACAAATTTAGGGGGAGGTTACTCTACAAGTTGGATGCTTCGAGACTAACACCTTTTTCAAGCTTATCATGTGTGTAGTAGTCTCATTGCAAGGAAAATGGAGTCCCCGGAGTTAAGCATCATACTTCAAATATCCATCACCGATTGCAAGTGGTACAAATTAAATTGGTTTCCACATGTGGTATTTCTAAACCAATATCATAATGTTGATTTTATTTTGATATTTATATACTTTCTCCATGCATTATATAGATTAAATTTCCTTGAGCAATAATTTACCAATTATGCATATGCATGGCCTTCTACCATATGTATGTATATTTTTAGAGGGAGCTTAGTCTGTATAATGTGAGAGTCAAATTTTGTGACCTATTCCACTCTACACCAAAAGATCACAAAGTTTGACCCTCCCTTGTGCTACTAATGTCTTTCTTTTTGGTGTTTGATTCCAAAGAGGGAGAATTTAGAGAACCAAAAGCAAGCATTAATTTGTAGGACCAAAAGCTAGATCATAATAATTTACAAGTGCCAATGGTCTACAAGTGGTGTCTACAAGTGGTAATAGTCCAAGAAAGGGAGGATAGTGGATTATGGATTAGCCTATGTAATGGAGAGATTTTGTAGGAAGCAAGGCTTAAATCCATAATGCCACATGGGGACATTTGCAAGGGGAGATAAGTGTTCAAATGGTATCTTCTAGTCTTACAAGTAGTATCTTTTAGCATCATATAACCTTGTCCCTTGCATTGCATCCTAGCAAGTAGATAGTTTTCAAATTTGCAAATTTTATTATTTGCTTGCTTTGGTCGTGTTGTCATCAATCACCAAAAAGGAGGAGATTATAAGGAAAATGGACCCTAGGCCCATTTACTTTGGATTTTGGTGCTTGATGACCAACACAACCAAATTGGACTAATGAATTTACAATTGTTTGTTTTGTAGTTCAATAGGGTGCAAGACGTGACTTGGACGAAGGCGACGTGATGATTCGATGATCAACACTATAAGCAAGACCTTAAAAGCATAAGAGAAGATCCAATATATCAAGCAAAGTCCAAGCATGAAGATAGGAACCAAGCCAGACGCAAGATCGCAAAGAAATGAGCTCACAGAAGTGACCGGACGCTGGACTAGACGCTGGTAGCATAGTGACCGGATGCTCCGATCAAGAGGCTCGACAGTAGCAGCGACCGGATGTTGAACGAGCAAATCAACCAGATGCAAGGCAGCAGAGTCCGGTCGAGTACAGAGAGGTTCTAGAGCAGCGAAATTGCGACCGAACGCGTTCGGTGGCAGGTGATCGGACGTTGGCAGTGTCCGATCAGTTGATCGTGGCTCCAACGGTTGGGACGTGATCAGCGTCCGGTCAGTAGCAGAAAAGCGGGATTTCATCCCCAACGGCTACTTTCTCAGTGGGGCTTATAAATACACCCCTCAACCGGCCAAATGAAGATAGTGGAGCTGAGGAAACATATCTAGGGTGTTGATACACCATTTTAGTGATCTCCACTTGCATAGTGCTTAGTGTTTCATTAGGTGATTAGCGTAGGTGCTTTGCGAAGTGCTTAGGTTGATTAGACCACCGCTTATGCGCTTGCTCTAGGTTTATGCCTAGTGTTTAGTGAGGTTTGCATACCTCTTACCACTCGGTGCTTGCGCACACCATTGTTGTACATCGGAGGAGCTTGTAGTCTTGTGAGATCACACCAACCGCGTTTGTGGTGTGGCCGCCACCGCGTACCGGAGGGAACAAGGCCCACGGCGTTTTGACCGGAAGCTTGATAGTGAAGACGGCGGGGAGCATCCGGGAGAGGCTTGCCGAAAGACACGTCGGAGACCCACTTGCGCGTGGGGAAGGCCCGAGGCTATCCACAGAGTTACCCGACCGGGAGCTTGACCCTTGTGAGGGATTCCTTGCGAGGGGCTCCAATGAGGACTAGGGGGAATCTTGCTTGCTTCTCGATACCTCGATAAAAATACCGGAGTCATCGACGGGAGTTTGCATATCTCTAACTTGCTCTTTAGCTTCCGCATTTACATTGATTGCATTACTCCTTTTGCGGTAAAGATAACACATTAGCAAAACCGTAGTTGCACATTTATATAGTTTATTTTTTGCATAGGTTTTGCTAAGGTTAGAAAAAGAGGCCATAGTTTAGAGTTAGATTTTTAAGTTGCCTAATTCACCTCCCATCTTAGGCGTCACGGTCCCCTACAGCCATCCCCCACCGTGAGACATGTCCCTATCCCATTACGCCGAGTCATCTGCAAGGGCAAGGAGTCGGGTCCAAGGTGCCCGGAGCTCCTGCATCACCTCCATCTGTGTGGATCCAGTAGGTGAGTTGAGCGGCTTCCCATTGATCCCTTGCCCGGACTATGGGCTTGCTCGGGTGGTGGAGAGGCGAACCAAGAAGGATGGTGATAACCATGGGTGTCTGTACTTCAAGTGTACGAGGAATGAGGTGAGTTCTGTGTACTACCCATCCCCCATTGTCACAGTTAGGGTTCTAACTTTGGGTTTTTTTGAAGTTTCCCAAGCTGTGTGGGTACTATAGATTTGAGAAGCAGTACTTCGAGCAGCTGAAGGAGAAGGGCATCATCTAGGTTCGCCCCTCCAATTGGGCAAAGTTGGTGGATCATGAAGATGTTTCAGTTGACAGTCTAAATGGTCCTAACAACAATAGGAAAGACCTGGAGCACAAGATGGAGACATTGATTTGGAAGATGAACATGTTCATTGTGTGTCTTATATCTATTGTTTTTGGATCTGTTTTGATGTATGTTGCAATGAAGTGACAATGTATGGAAAATGAAAGTTGTGTTTCAATGTTACAATGTATGGAAATAAAAATTGTGTTTTAATGTGATAATGTGTAAATTGTGTTTCAATGTGTCTTTTGGCAGTGCCTAACTCGGTCATTTACATGTTTTTCATCAATGAGATTGAACTTAGATGTTCCAAGGATTCTATGCCAGGTTCAGTGAGTTCATTTGGCTGGCAGGCTAGAGTATCAAAGAAAGTGCAATTGGAGAGTTCAGTCGTTGGAGTCTCTCCAAACCTAGCAAAAAGAGGTTCAACCTTCATTCAAATTAGCGAAGGAAGGATTATTGAGTACTGCTCAAGTTTAAATCTGTCGAAAATGTGTCCACCAGCACAATTCAGTGGCATTTACACAAGACAGATAGACTGAAATAGTTTTACATGTTAACAACAAACACAAGACAGATTAGGCGCATTCAATAGTTCAGTACAGTCATTTACATAGTTCAGGCCACTTATATAGTTCTGGCCACATACAATAGTTCAGGCCACTGACAAGTTCAGGCCACTTACATAGTTCAGGCCATTTACAAGTTTTGGCCACATACAATAGTTGAGGGCCTTTTACAACCAAAATGAATGTCCTCCTTGCTGTTTTTCCACTCCATTCACTCACTTCTTCCCCTTCTTGGCTAAACTCTTCTTGGTCTTGGTTGCTAGCTGCTTCTTCCTTGGAGTGAACTTCTTATGAGGTGGGTCAACAGTTACTACTGTAGTTCATCTAGCTCAATCACAACTTAGAGTTCATGGCATAGGTTCCTATTTGTGAAGAAATTACATCAGAATGGCCTCAATTACACAAGTTATAGTGTTTTTTAAGTATGGCATACCTCCTAGTGCTTGTAGAGGGTGGTGATGGCGGTGGAGGCTCAACCTCAAGTGGTGGCACATCTAGGACATCCCTCTCAGCAGCAGTTGTAGCTTCTGCTGCTGTAGATGCCTTGGCTGTAGCTTCTTAGGCCTCCTTTACTGCCCTAGCTGCTGCTTCTCTAGCCACTGCTGTCCTTGTCCTAGGTGTGTTTGCTCCACTTGGTGTATGGTCTATCTTATTCTTCTTCCTCCCAGGTCTAGGTGCTGACTTCTTGGTTCTTTTCCTATAATGCTATTGTTAGGTATCATGGTTTGAAGGCAACAATAATAGAAATCAGTTAGTTTGCAAATTACCTTTTCTTTGTGCCAATCAGATGACACCTCCAGCTTCCACTCCTGTGGCCATACTCACCACAGTTAGGGCATTTCACTTGTCTTGTTGCTTTGCCACTTCTCTCACCTGGAGCAAGATGCCTTTTCTTCTTCTACCTTCCTGGTGGTCTAGTCTTCTTCGTAACTGGTGGGAACAACTTGAAGCCCTTGTCCACCTTTGGCCATTGTCCTCTATCTATTATGCTAGGAATGATCCCATGGTATGCAGCCCGGAACTTCTCAACTGAGTAGTACTTGTCCACATACTGATCCATATTGGGTTGCCTCATGGTCGTGATGACAACCAATGCATGTGAGCAAGGCTTTCTAGTCAGCTGCCACTCTCTACATGTGCAGACATGTTGTGGCAGGTAGACAACATGCCTTCTAACCTCTTCATCCATGTATATCTCAGTCACTTCTGCTTCCTCTAGATGCCCTTTAGTCACCTTGAGATGGCCTAAACCCCTAGAGCCTGCATTGAGCTGATGTATAACTGCAGGCAGTATCCCAGGAGACAGTGCATTTGTTATCTTCCTCCTCTTAGCAAAAAGAGTGAGGGTCTTCTCTCTAATAGCATCAGCCAAGCAGTGAATAGGCAGGTCCTTGTGCTCCTTGATCCAGGCATTCCAACTCTTAGCCAGATTATTATTGATGTAGTCACACTTGATCTCTGTGGTAAACTTGCTCCTTGCCCACAGTAGGTTGTGATGTTCTTTGAGCCAATTAAACACATCTGGACTAGCATCTACTACCTTGTCAAAGAAGTACTTAAATTTGTAGGGTGTATATGCCCTTGCTGCAGGTCGTATGTTCTTGGCATAAATATCTCCTAAGTAGTACTTCTTCATGTTGTCCATCAAATGCCTGAAGCACTCCCTCTGTTTACTGTTAGGAAAAACCTTGGCCACTGCAGCTTCAAGGCCCTTGCAAGCATCAGTGCAGACAGCTAGGTTCTCCATAGGGCCTATGGACTTGCTAAGTTGCTCCATGAACCAGGTCTAGTTCTCCTTGGTCTCTGAGTCAAAAAAAACAAATGCCAAGGGGTACATCCAGTTATGGCCATCCAAAGCTTGAGCTACAGGTAGGTGGCCATTCCAAAGCTCATTCAGGGTTGTAAAGTCTATACTGATGTATGGCCTGTAGCCATTCCTGAAACCATCAATAACAGCTTTAAAACAGCAAAAAAAATCTCTTGAAGTGAACCTTATCATCCACAGTCTCTATGTCTATCTCCAATATACTACCTGGTGATCTCATCTCTACCTCTGCCTTGAATCTGTACAACCAATCAAATGAATCATCCCATTTTCCAAACAACTTGTTGGCTGCCCTTTGTCTGCCATAGACAACAGTCTGATATGGGATCTCTATTTTGTACTTGTCTTGAAGCTCTTCCTTCATTGCCTTTGGACCCATACTTGGCTTCTTCTTCAATAAGGGTATGGCCCTCTCTGCCACCCAAGCTTGTGATGCCATTTTCCTAAGAACTCTAGCTCTAGAAGCATAATTGTGTATTCCTTCATTTATTTGAACCTGCAAATTCACACCACATAGCATCATAAGTAATTAATTGATAAAATAGTGAACAATTAGAGAATCAAACAATGAATAACATAGCAAAAAATGTACCATGACACTCCCATCATGTTGTGTCCTAGCTCTAATAATCTATGGGCAGCCAAGAGACCCACAGTGACCCCTAAACCTCTGAGTGTCTGAATGAGCAGTAGCAAATTCAAACTCCTTTACTATGACATGATGCCTCACTGCTAGCCTGAAATCATCCATACTAGGGTAACAAACACCAACAGACATGTCAGGATTTTCCCTGTCCCACTAAAACATTGGCTCCTCAGGTACATTGTCATCAACTGGAACAACATATTCAACCATATCCTTTTGCATCTCAGCTGTCATGGTAGGGATAGGCACTGCTTCCCTAGCTGCTTCATCTGCTCTCTCATCTACAGCCTTAAATCCCATTGCCTCATACACTTTGTCCTCATCATCAGTTGCATTGGCACAACTATCATCATTGTCATATGGTAGTATGGTCAGATTGGCTCAATCAATTGGCTCAGCTACATCAGTAGCCACAGAGGGAGGAGGAGGAGTACTGTAGGTATCACCAGTGCCCTCTACATTCTTAGGGGCAGCATTAGAAGCTCTGCCACCTCCATTACTATGAACTCCACTGCCTTCACCCGTTGTCACACCAGTGCCCTCTATATTCTCAGGGGCAGCATTAGAAGCTCTACCACCTCTATTACCATGAATTCCACTGCCTTCACCAGTTGTCACACCAGAAACACACCTTCTACCAGAACTAGCATTAACAGACTCTCCATGTTTGCTGGCCACATCAACTACAAGAAAAGCAACCTTGTCAGCCCATCTGTCCTTTATCAGCTGCTGAAAATGCTCATCCCTTCTGACTTTCCATTCAGAACCACTGTCAGTGTCAAGAACCCAGACTGCTAGAGTTTCTGATGGACCCCAAATGATCTTTGTGGCCATCTCCTCATGAAATTTCTCCAGACTATACTGCAAGTTTCTATCCAGCCACAGTTCATGCTCTTGATCAGCCATTTCTACTAGCCCATACTCCCCATCGACGACAAACTTAGGAACCTTAACAACTAATCTAAACGCGTTGCCAGGGTCAATCCTGACAGAATGCAGCCACAAAAAATAAATCAACGAGTTAGACAACATCCTACACGCCACGGTTCGTACACAACATCTACCATTTCGAATGCAATGAGATGGAGTGATTGATCTTACCAAACGGGACAGTCGTTCCTATCCATTGTTTGAGGAACTGGGGAATAAATTACCGGCCTAAGCAGAGATGGACAAAAACCGAAACAAATTGACGAACCCTAACCCTAATCCCCAAATCAAGGCAACAATGCAGACCGCGGACAGGGTTCCAAGTAGGCACATACCTTTACACCATCGCCAAAGTGCTCGGGGAGGACATGTGTCGCGGTGGGGGGGTGCGTTGTGCGCGACGGCGGCTGGCGGGCGTCGCGCGCGGACCAGAGAAAGGAGAAAGGGGAACGTATGGGGGAGAGTGGAGTGGGCCGCGGGGTAATACAGACGCTAGGGGCAGGGCAATCATTTTATATCGGCCTGCTGACTCGGATCCAAGCTGGACAGCGGATCTGACGTGCCACGCGAGCAAAAGTGACAAATATGTATCATTTTTTTTTCTCCAATACTAAAAATATAGCGTCAAACCTGACGCATAAGTAGTAATAATAGTAAAAAGTTAAATATCCCGAAAAGGAACGGACGCCGCCTCCGCTCCCCTCGCTCTGCCAGCACACATCCGCGCCGCACTCTCACCCTAGCTCACTCACTCTCCCCACCTCTCCCCCCTCTCCCAATCCCCACCGCCCGGCCTACATGGCGTACTACTCGGGCGGCGGCAAGCTGTCGGCGGTGGACGCCATCCTTGCGGAGGCGGCAGACCTGGTGGCGCTTGAGCAGATCGCCAAGCTCAACACGGCCCACCTCGCCGACGACTCCGCGCTCCCGTCCAGCCTCGAGACCCGCTTCCGCAAGCTCAAGTCCCTCCCCTCGCCCGCCGCACCGCCACCCGTCAGGACCCTGACCCGCAGCGTCACCGCGCCGGGCCCCGCCGCCGCTCTGCGCGGCCCCAACCCTCCCGCTCCCGCTCCTGCTCCGCCTGAGCATCACCGGGCCCCCGCGGTCCACGAAGACCCGCCGCCGCCGCTGCCGGGAGACGCGGAGACGAACGGCGGCGAATCCTCGCCGCGGCAGGCTCGTGCCCCGGTCCCCGCACCCGCAGTCCACGACGCCGACGCCGAAGACGACGCCGAGGACCTGGAGCGGCTGTTCGGGTCAGGGCCGCGGGGGCGGCCGACACTGCGGGGGCGGAACAGGGGGAGGGAGTCCTCCTCCGCCTCCCCCTCGCCGCCACCGCCGCGCCAGGCGTGCTGCTTCGGCTTCTCCCCGAAGAAGCCCTTACAGAGGACGTCGGCCAAGGCCAAGAAGAAGGTCCACCACGGGTCCGGCGACGTCCTCGGCGTCGACGCCGGCGAGTGGGGCGACGAGAACAGGAGGATGGCCACCGAGTTCAGGGAGCAGCAGCGCCGGCTCAGGAAGGCGCTGGAGGACCAGGTGCAGGTCAGCAGGGAGACCGCCAAGATGGCGCGCTGGGTCAAGCAGGCCTCCGCGCGCATGACGCATGTCGAGGCCATTGACGACCTGCTCAGTGATTGCGAAGACGATGAGGAGCTCAAATGAGCTCAAGCATACGCCGTTGCTTTTGCCTGTCTTCCTCGCCGGTTGTTCCACTGTCAAAATCTGTCAATAATTTACAGTTCTATATAGAAGAAGCAGAGTCATGAAACAACAAACAATGCTGATTTTTATGTCATATTATTAGGATCAAGCAAAATGTATGTAGTGATCGAGTATGTAAGGATTACATGAGTGGTGGTATAGGAATGGAGAACCTACTATTGTGAAAAAGGTTTGATCGTGTGTTTTGTTTGTTATTCTGTATGAATTATGCACAATGGAGCCCAAAATAACACTGAAATTGAGCGCAATAGTTAATTCAGTAACCATGAGAGAACCAACTATTGGATGGCAATTGTCTGATGCTCGTCATTCGAAGTGGCGCATTGTTTTTGCTGATATTCTGTAGGCAGTTTAAGAGAAGTCTGAATTTGCCATGAGGGGCATGTAATAAGTTTCAGTGTCCTGAATTGTTGGTTGGCGAACGCTGAGGCGAACAGCTATGTGTTGCTCTCTAGCGGTGTTTTGGCGGCGTAGGTCACATTTGTCCATTGGTTGAACCCTCTGTGTTCATTCCAAGGGGGCCGTTTCGCTAAGACGTTTTTCTTTCTGTTTTTTATGGTTTACAAACTCATGTAATTTCGTTGCTTTCGAGTAATGAAATTTGGCTCTGCCGTTGTGGAAAATGAGAGAACCAACTATTTACACCTGGCTATTCTAATTTTAGTATTGCATCAAGTATTTACAAGCTGTCAGTATTGAATCATAATTGCTTGATCCTACTTTGAATATACAGCCTTTTAGCACAAATACAGAATTTAAGCAGCATAATGTGATATATGAAGCAGAGTAAATTAAACAATTGGTATTATAAATAGTGATGATGCAGTTATCTACACTCTACCACTTGAATTGATAGATAGCTGATTCCATAAGCTACATACAGTTGGATCCAGTTACACAAAAGTCAATAACCAGAACACCTAATGTTTTCAGCAATAACCAGATATGTTCATGACTCAGAACGAAAGCAACGTGAGGAAATTCCACAATGTCTATACCCATCTCACTGTTCATGACTCAAATTTTCATATCTTTATCCCTGATAGATAGTCTTGCCTTAACCATAACCCTGACTATGTACAAAGACAAAAAGAATACCGGTTTATCCTGTGCTGCAACAGTAAAATGGATGTAAGTAATGCTTCATTGTTTGCTTTAGTGCAAACCGGCATTGGTAAACCCCATACCTTTTTCACACTTTTGTCCATCATAAACATTCAAGAGTCTTGGAAATATAGAGTTATTATTGGCTTGTTGCTGTGACCATCCCAAACTCTGCAGGCAATACAATGATGAACAGATGCATGAAACTGAGCAGAACTTCCAGTTGGATCAACACTTTTCACGCCTCAGATAAAGAAATCAATGGTGATGACTGTCCCTAAAGATTCAGCAGGACCATTCAAGACAGGAAGTAGCTTGACCAAGAAAGAAAATAATTCTTGGTAAATTACTGGCACCCTTTCAGGCTCTGGTAAACCTACAAAGAATGCGAAATACACAGCAAGAGATTCTTCTCAGGTGTCTGGCAGCTCAACTGCTCCAGGAAGGCAGCAAGAATAGGGTGGACAACATGGTAGAGGGGAGCTTGGAAGGGGACAGATAGAAGCTGCAACCATATTCTGTGGCTGGGCCCAAAGAACTCCTGCAATGTAAGCCCATTCTACAAAGCCCACAGCGGGCAAACCCTCAGGCTCCCAACTCTATAAAGCACCAAACCCTAGCAACCTGTCCTAAAAAAAAAACCAAACCCTAGCAACCCCACCATTCAGCCTCGCAGTCATCCCCGAGAAGGAGCCGCCGTCGCCGCCTCGCAAAGCCGCTTCGACGCCGTCACTCCTCCTCGGGGCGCAACCATGGTGGCCGCAAAGAAGACGGTACCCATCCCCCGCTCTCTCACATCTATCCCCCGTATCTCTGCCACAAGCCCACGTTTCTCCCACCTTTCCCGTCGATCTGCTGCCGTCTTCCGGACGGCAGTATGGCATGCTGCTGCATTCCGCCTGTTCGCGTTTCTAGTCTTGCAATTTCTGTTCTAATTTTTCGTTGTTGGTGGTTTTGTGCAGAAGAAGTCCACGGACAACATCAACAACAAGCTGCAGCTTGTGATGAAGAGCGGCAAGTACACGCTCGGCTAGAAGACTGTCCTCAGGACCCTCAGGAACTCCAAGTGTAAGGAAGCTCTCCTTTGTTATTCTGTTTCATGCGTAAGGCTAGTTGTATCTTAGATTAACTCTTTAGGAAGGTGAATCGGTGCCTGTGGATGTATGCCTATGTTTCTAGATCATAGGTAGTAGATTAATCCTGTGGGATAGTCTAGTTGTTCTTTACTGCTCACCGTAGATTAGAATTGGCCATGTCCACTCTATGAATAGATGTGATAACCATTAGTTTTACTAGCTTGTTCATGTGGGCTTAATGTTATTGATTTCTAGCTGGTAGGGGCATCTATGATTATGCAGAGTTACTTGTACCTCTTGTTATTCTAACTGAAGTGAACATTTTTTACATGTCAAAATGGGAATACAGCCTTGAGAGAAGGAGAATAGGGCCTTGGGTTCATGACCTCAGCCACTATAATGATGTGGCTACATGGATGCCCACCAAAATATTCTCTGGACAACATATTTTCTGGACATGTTATCTGAATCTGAATGTTTTTCACCTCTATGCCTTAATGTTATTAGTGGAGGATATGATGACCCTTTCCCCGGATGATCGACAGTGAACATACTGAGCGCTATAATTTCTCATTTGAGAAAACCAAGCCAGAATTCTGATCCTCCATTAATGCAGAAAAAATGATTCTGAATTTCGTGTAGTGCTTGTTTTGTTGCCTCTTTTCGAAATTGTTCCTCTTTTTGTATTTTTTTCTGATCTCTTAACTGAATTGCATACTCTAGAGGATATGATGACCCTTTCCCCAGATGATCGACAGTGAACATACTGAGCGCTATAATTTCTCATTTGAGAAAACCAAGCCAGAATTCTGATCCCTGCAGAAAAAATGACTCTGAATTTCATGTTGCGCTTGTTTTGTTGCCTCTTATCATGCCACTTTTTGTGTTTTTTTGTCCTCTTAACTGTGTCGCCCACTTCAGAGGACATGATGACCCTTTCCCCAGATGATCGACAATGAACATACTGAGCGCTACAATTTCTCATTAGAGAGAACCAAGCCAGAAATCTGATCCTCTGATTGTTTTTTGAAACTCTGATTGTTTTGTTGTTTCACTTCACATGTCGATGTATTGATATTCTTAGTGTTCTGCATTCATCTGTTAGGTTACAGTCTGTTGTCACCGCTTGCACTTTTGAAGTAACTATGTATTCTAAATAGTTATTTTTAATATGTGACTGGCATTTGAGTTTTGCGTTGAAAACTGATTACCAATGGATGAATTTAGATGGCCATTGTGTATGAGTCAACGCCATAATAATCCCCTCCCCATGTCCATATATGTTACCAGTGCATGATATCACTGGTTGAGCACAAGTGGAGATATCTTCTTACTAATTTATAATTATAATTTTGCTTTATAGTGTTTTTGTGGAATATGTTGTGTACAATTGTTTTGAATATCTCCTGTCTAGTCTTTTATTAGATGATGTAATGTAAACTCCTTTGCTTTGCCTAACTGTTCCTTCCACACGACAATATATCTTTAAATTTAGATGTGAGTACATACAAAATTATACTGTCTGCCTTTTACAATAGAATTTGTGCAGTATCATTTGTTATATAACGTGCAATATTCCAAAATCAATCTATTGATTTACAGCAAAGCTAGTGATCATTGCTAACAACTGTCCTCCGCTCCGGAAGTCTGAAATTGAGTACTATGCTATGCTGGCTAAGGTCACAGTCCACCACTTCCATGGAAGTAAGTTAGCATCCCTTACTTTTGGTTCTTTTAATCGATGTTGCATATGATCTAATGAAATGTTGAATTGTGAACTGTCAGTAGGCATGGTACCTTTTCATTTAGCCCCTGACTTACATGTATTGTTTTGTAATGTCTAGCCAGTCGCAGAAAAGCACAAGAATCAGTGGAGCTAGGGACCATGTCACCCCATGCATCTTAATGCTAGATATTAACAAAATCAACTGAAAAGATCAATTTGGCTTCCATAAACCCATAATTATTACTAATTGGCTCCCCTGAAAATATATTTCTGGCTATGTCCATGACAAGAATTTACATTGTAAGGTAGTGACTACCATTCTTTGCTTGGAGGAATAACTAAATGATGTGCATAGTTATTTTGACAGGGTTGTGTTTGTCAATGCAATACGACAGTACTGAAATTAACTGCAATTTGTTGTTTTCCAGACAATGTTGACCTGGGAACAGCCTGTGGAAAATACTTCCGTGTCTGCTGCCTCAGTATTATTGATCCTGGTAAATGGCAACTCCATATCACAGGTCAATTTGATGTTTTGATCAAAATATGGATATGAAGAGTGATTGTTCTGTTTTCAGGTGATTATGATATCATCAAGACTACACCGGGTGAGCAGTAAGGAAGCCACACCAGTAGTACTCGGCACCTGGCTTCCTGTGTTGTAGTGGATCTTCTTGCTGGACTTGTCCTTTATTGTGTTACGACAGAATTTACCTGACAGTAAACAGATCGTGGGAATATTTTCTTGGATTCAAAATTTTGTTCCTGGCAATTGACATTGTTGAATGGATCTTATGCTGAATGTGCTCCTCGGGTTAGAGCTGTTAGTTTTCATTTTGTTCCTGGCAATTGACATTGTTGAATAGATCTTATGCTGAATGTGTTCCTGGCAATTGACAGAACTTTCCAACATTCAGTTGGGGCATCAGTTTTAGAGGACTGGTAACCTCAAGTTCTTCAACGCCTTCCGTGCCCTTCTTACCCTCAACACCACATCTTTCCTCCAGCTCGGTGCATCAATGCCTCTCCTGCTACCACTCCCCCAGCTTAACTCCCCCGAGTTGCTTGTCCACGGAAGCCACTTCGTGTTTTCCTGGCCCTCGCCTAGATCCAGAGTAACCCTCCTCATCAAGCCGATAGCCACCTCCATGACCTCCCCAATCATCTCACCAATCAGTTCCCCATCCGTCTTGTTCATCAACCCCAAGGGCATTTTCAGCACTCACCCAGATCAGAATTGAGTTGAACTCAATCTCATCTATGGTTTTGGCGCCATCAAACTCCGCCATCACCACCAAGTCCTTCCCGAACATCCACAGACCGTCCTCCAGAGCCTCCTTTTCACCGGCCCTTGCAGGAAAGTGAAGAGGGATCAGTTTCCCCCAGATCTTTGCACTCCACGCCCCTGAGAGGACACCAGATCTTGCCACAGGAAAGTTCCAAGGATTCCACTCAGCACGTTTTTTCAACCATGACCTTCCCCACCACTTGCGGATCACCCCGCTGCGATCCTATAACCGCACTGCCCAGCCTGATGCTCTTCTTCTCCGTTGCCGATAGATTCATCTTCTCCAGGAGGCCGATCACATTCCCAGCCTTGGCCTCCCAAAAAAGCAACCGGCTAGCAGATTGGTCTGGACTCCTGATGGAGAATCTGATGTGGACACGAATGGAGTATGGGATTGTGGACACAGGGACAGTCTCCAGGAAGAAGATCTGACCAAAGGAACAAGAGGAGAACAGAAAACCCTAGTCGACTTGGGTACCCCTCTCGAGTCGCCTAACCTAGGTGCCGAGACCGGGTGTCCACTTGTCTTTGATCTCCAACTGCATCGATTATGCAGTTGGGATAAAAGAAATATGAGGTTACCAAATTCTGGTTGGATGCACAAAATCCCACCGCGACAAATTCTAATGTTGCAGGCAACATAGAGCATTTTGAATCAAGACATAAGGAGCTCACACCATTGACTGTCTTGATGGCGACAAATCTATCAAAATGCTTATCTTGCTACTCGTTCTATCAGAGTCACAAAAGAATGCTGTTTTTCTCTCTCTTAATTTTATGTTATTGTTAGCATCAAGCAAAATTTACGATCTGATCAAGCATGTAAGGAGTCCATCAGTGGTAATATACGAATGGAGGAACTACAATTCTGATGAAAAAGGTTTGATCATGCGTTTTTTTTTCATTCTGTGTAAATTATAAGTGATGAAGCCCATAATAAATAAACTCAATAATAACAGCGTGGAATTAGGTGCAGTTAATTCAGTAACCAGGACAGAATCAAATATTTACACTTGGCTATTCTAATTTCAATAGTGCATCAAGCCATCAAGTATTTACAGTCTGTTTATTAGGACTGAATCATAATTGGTCTGTGCTACTTTGAATTTAAAGTATTTACAATTGGCATTATAAATAGTGAATATACAGTTGTATACACTCTACCACTTGGTAGTTGATTACATAAGCTACCATGTAGCTGCTTGGATACAGTTACATAAGAATCAATAATCAAAACACCTAATGTTTTCAGCAATTCCTCGTCACACTCACACCAAATTCCTAATATATGATTCAGAAAGAAAGCAACTTGTAAGGAACTTTGACAACGTTGATGTAATTCACTTTCAGAGTGTCTTCTCGCTGTTCATGGCTAAGTGTATTTTCTGATTCATACTTATGTTTATGCCTGATAGTCTTGCTGTGAATATAACCCTGACTAAGTATAAGGGTGAAAACTATACTCGGTTATCCTGCACTACAACAGTAAAAAGTAATGTAAGTAATGCTTCCTAGTTTGTTTAAGCGAAAACAAGCACTGGTAAGCCTCATACCTTTTTCACTCTTCTGTTCAACGTAAACATTCAGGAGCCTTGGAAATACAGAGTTATTGGTTTGATGCCATAACCATCCCAACATTGGAGAAAATACCAGTACAGGATCATCTGCATGTACCGGAACATTCAATCTGTATGATGAAACACAGTTAGACTCGTACTCTGCCTTTAAAGTAGAGATGAAGTATTAATTGATATATTGAAAAAAAGTATGCCTTCAAAGTTGAAATGGAAATAGTGATGGGCATGGGCACATGGCAAAGCAACATTTACATATTGCATGGTTAACCACAGAAGTTGATGGCCAGACTTCCATGGTCTAATCAAAATGTTATCTCAGCTACTTTTTGTATCAAATCCAGCAGTAGAAAAATAAGTAAAAGAAACTGAAATACCTACTTGGAGCTTGGAACAACTTAATGCAAAAATGATAATCCATATTGTAGTGTTATCAGAATAGGAAAACTAGAGAAGGGACAATGTATAAATCAAGGTGTAAAACTAATCGCCTACCCTGTGTTTGCTCTGCATCATGCATGTGTAAGCAAAAAGGGAGGTGGGGTCCCTGAAGTTACAAGCATTGACAATGGACCGATTACAATAGCAAGGATTCCAAATTCAATAGATACCTGTCAAAGCATTTTGCATACATCATCACTCATCCATTGTATTCACCCTTAAAGCACAGGTCATCTGAAATGAAATACTTACATCCTCTTTGTTCCAGAATTACATTTGCATCATGTAACATTTCTCTGGCTTTTCTATCTGGAGTGCATCCAGCATGTTCCATTTCTCTGTATACTTCAGATACCTACACAAGCCAAGAGCAGAATTATTTCAATGTTTTCAGATTAATCTGGCACATACAATAAGATCAGCTAATTTTATATTCTACCATCCTAATCAAAAAGAACAAAATTTTGAAGCCTATATTCAAGAGCTGAAAACAAGACCTTTCATAATCATTACCAACAGTTAAGGTTCTGTGCATGTTACCATGCGTGGCTATTCTAATTTCACAAAAAAAGGAGAGAAAGTGGCAGACCTTTTCAAATTTCTTTGCTCTCATGAATGTTTTCATAAGCGTAGTGTATGTCACAACATCTGGGCTCATACCCTAAGAAAAAAGAACAGGTAATCATAAGACTGCAAAGAAAGCAAAACCTCTTAAACTTGAAACAAGATTTGAAAAAAAAAAACATTTTCATCTCATTTCTAGATGAGGTACATACACTATCCTTGATATGCTGGAATACAGCTAGTGCCTCCAAATGCCTTCCAGCAGTGCCAAAAGCGTTGATTAACAAATTCAGCATAACAAGGTTTGGCTCAAATCCTTCTTCCTCCATTAACTGAAGTACATTTACAGTTTGTTCACACAACCCCTGAAAGAGAAAGGGAACACCTTGACTCCTTGAGTAAGCAGCCAACATGATTCACGTGGGTCGAAACATGTGCACAAGGACAGGCAGATATCGATGTTCTACTGACAAATTAACCCTCTCTCCCCTTAGGAAAAGGGCGTACCCAGTGCAGAGAGCTCCCGCTCTGTGCGGGGTCTGGGGAAGGGTGTCAGTGGCAAGCCTTACCCTCGCCTGTGCAATGCGAGGAGACCGCGACTCGAACCCGGGACCTTCCGGTCACAGGCGGTAAGACTCTACCGCTTGCACCAGGCCCGCCCTTCTCCCCTTAGGAAAAGGCAAATGCAGAAAATGGTTGAAGGCTGTATGGCATTGACCTACTGCAATGGGCCAAGCTTATTAATTGTACTTAACAAAAAACTGAATGTCGGTTCTCAAATGCACTATATCCTAAAGAATCCTGGTCCAGCTACAGTGCTGAAACAGAAGGGGGAAAGTACATCAGCTCAGTCATAATGTCATATAACTTCTGTCTAGATAAATGCAGCACTGCTTGTCATGACTCATCATACTGCTATTTTATTTCTCAGAGCAATGCCTATCAACTTCGTCAGGATTTATTAATATCAGGTGTTGTACTGAGTACTGACCAGATAAACAAAGATGTCCGAGATCCAGTTAATTATTTACAGATGTCGTGGATACAGTGTCCAGAATATCATGTTTGCAAACCTAGAAATGGTATATCTTATATTCTAAAAAGAACAGAAGAAAATATTTCCAAAGCCAGAAATGGTGCATCTTATTCTCTCAAATAACAAACTGTGAATCCTTATTCAAGGTTTACAGCATTACTGCAACATGCTTTCATACAATGTTAGGATGTAATCAAAGGCATTTGCAACTATATTCAGTTTAAATATGGTGGAAAAAACTATCATGCCATGAGGCAAAATTGATTTAAACCAAGTTTAGTAGTTAGGCTGACCTGTTGAGCATAAGCATTGGCAAGGACACAAAACACACGAGGTGAAAGCTGCGTATTCTCAGCTCTAAGAGCAGCTATACACTCCCGTGCATCACGAAAATGGCCATATTGCCCATAAATGTCAACCAATACTGCATACACTGCACCGCTCTCCTTGAAACCTCGATTCTTCATGCCATCAAACAGCTTCTTGATCTCATCCCACTTCCCCTGCTCCCCCAACCGGCTGATGATCATAACAAATATCTTTGGGTCCGGGTACATCCCTTCCTCCTGCATGGAGGTGAAGAACCGCAGAGCGCGTTTCATGTTCCCCACCCGACAATGCCATCGAATCAAGGCATTCCAAGTCGATATATCCGGCTTGACGCCTTCGGTGCGCATTTTATCAAACACCCTGCGTGCGTCCGCTAGCTGTCCATACTTGCCGAAAGTATCGATCAGGCCGCTGTAGATCTTAACATCCAGCTCCACCCCAACCTCCTGCATCTCCATGACGAGGTCGGTGGCCTTCTTCCACATGCCATTGTCCCGGTACAGCCGCACGAGCATGCTATACCCGGCGGTGTCGAGGCGGATGCCCCGGCGCCCCATCTCGCCGAGCACCCACCACGAGTCCTCGAGCCGGCCGGCGCGCGCGTACGCGCCCAGCAGGAGCGTGTAGGTGCGCCGGTTCCTGGCGACGCCGTCGTCCGCCATCTGGAGGAGGAGGCGGTCGGCGAGGCGGAGCCTAGCGGCGGCGAGCAGGCCCTCGAGGAGCGCGTTGTAGTGCGCGGCGTCCGGGCGCGGGCCGAGGCGGCGCATCTCGAGTAGGAGCGCCTCGGCCTCCAGCGCGCGCCCCGCGCGGGACAGCGCGCGGATGAGGCGCGCGTAAGCGCCGGCGCTCGGGCGCGCCCCCGACGCCTGCATGTCGGCGAGGAGGCCGAGGGAGCGCGCCAGGTCGGACCCTGCGTAGGACTGGATGGCGCGGTCGTACCACTCCCAGGGCCGCTCCTGGTGGTGGTCTGCCGCGGCGGCGGAGCAGCAGCAGCGGACCACGGCGGTGGCGACGCGGCGGTGGCGCCGGCGGCTGGGAATTGAAGGCGCGAGGAGCGGGAGCTGTAGTGGCCGTGGTAGATGGCGGCGGACGAGAGAGCAGGCGTCCATGGAGATGGAGCGCGCGGCTCACTCGCGGTGGCTGGGCTTCGACGGAACTGGAACTGGAGGATTGATTGTTGAGAGCTGCTGCAAACCAGCTCTGAGGTCAGGTGTTGCCTGATAGTTTTGAGCCCAACCACGGTTTTTTAAGGGAAATATACGTTTGTTTCAAAAAAAAATCTATCCATACATACAAAGAAACTTATCATGAGTATTTAGTTTTAATTTTGCTTTTCATGAGTATCGTATTTACTGATAGTAGTTTATTGTAATTTGTAACAAATATGACACTTTTGACAGTTTTGAGTATAAAAGATGTATATACTATCGACCATGCAAACATCTCTTTCGCCTGATCATTTATTAATATTTTGTATACATTTTTATTTTATTTTATTACAACTTCTCTATATACAGAAGGTATAGTTGGGGTTCTCTTCCAGCTTTGTCTCTTCAGTTTTTTTCCCATGAGAGAGAATTTGCACAGTAAAGATTAAAATAGCTATCACTGGATTTATCAAGGATTGACAATTAGAGCGCTATGTTAATCATTTGTTGCAAATATTATTTCACTTGGTACGGTAATAGCCCTTTTAGGAACGAGGTTGGGGTACAATCCTCTGCCCCCCCCTATGTGTAAAGGATAGTGGACATACGAAAGAAGGGTACAGATTTATAGAACCCTTGTAGAATTATAAGAATGCTAAAGCTTAGCATCGATTGATCAACGAGCAAGAGGCCAACAAAAAGCTTCGGAAAATAAATTAGCTAAGAACCCATCTGCTGACATGTACAACCTTAGCTCATTCAGTCATTATCACTCTTTTTATGTTGTTTAAAGCAGCACAAATAGAAGAACAAAATGAGAGGGACCAAATCTGTATAAGGCGAAGAAGAGCAAGGATTGCACAATTGTAAAGAAACTATATATCTGTACCTAAAATCGCAAATATGCCCCAAGCTACAAATATCCTATGCACAAAAAATGGTGTCAACTACAAGTCTAACCAGGTTATAAAAGCCCATTTTCAAAGTTGCTCCATTCTAAATTATGAGATGTTTTAGCTTTTTCTAGATACATTAGATATTTGTAGATACAGTACATATCTAAGTGCACAACAACTATGTACCTAGAAAAACCAAAACATCATATAATTTAGAATAGAGGGAGTATTGTTTTTTTTAGAATCGTATTGCTTAGACATCCACTATGGTATGAACTTAGACAATTCATTTCATGTAAGTTGTTAGGAAAGTACATGCGGGGCTCACATGTATATCAAGGTCCACAAGATTTTGATATGATCTTAATATTATGGAGGAAATTGCATGACTATTAACGATGGATTATGCACAAAATAAAATCCCTCTTGGTCATTCTTTCCATTCTAACAACTTAAATGGCTACATGTATGTATATATAAATAATGTATATATTATTTTTCACATAGGAATATATATTACCTTTCACTAGGGGTATATTCACAACATGATGGGCTGTCTTGCAGTTTCTTTTCTACCAGAAAAAACAGAAATATTTTTTTTGGAGGGAAAGAGATAAGTTTTTGGTTCTTTTGAACGTAGAGGGAGCTTGGAAGGAGGGGACAGAGAGAAGTTGCAACCATATTCTGCGACAGGGCCCAAAGAACTCCTGTAATATAAGCCCATTCTACAAAGCCCACAGCGGGCAAACCCTCAGGCGCCCTACTCTATAAAGAACCAAACCCTAGCACCCTCCCTTCCGCCTCGCAGTCACCCCCGAGAAGGAGCCGCCGCCGCCGCGCAAAGCCGCTTCGACGCCGTCAGTCCTCCTCGGGGCGCAACCATGGTGGCCGCAAAGAAGACGGTAACGATCCCATGCCCCACGCTCTCACATCTCTCCTCCGTATCTCTCCCAGGAAGCTCCCGTTTCTCCCACCTGTTTGTCGATCTGCCGCCGTCTTCCGGGAGGCAGAATGGCATCGGAACGTGCTGCATTCTGCCTGGTTGCGTTTCTAGTCTTGCAATTTCTGTTCTAAGCTCTGGTTTTTCGTTGTCTGCTGTTGGTTTTGTGCAGAAGAAGTCCACGGACAACATCAACAACAAGCTGCAGCTTGTGATGAAGAGCGGCAAGTACACGCTCGGCTACAAGACTGTCCTCAGGACCCTCAGGAACTCCAAGTGTAAGGAAGCTCTCCCTTGTTATATGTTTCATGGATCTTAGATTAACTCTTTAGGAAGGTGAATCGGTGCCCATGGATGTATGCTTATGTTACTAGATCGTAGATTAATCATGTGGGATGGTCAATCCGTTCCTATGGACGTGTCCATGTAGTTGTTTTTTACTGCTCACCTTAGAAGTGAGAAGTGCCCACTGTATGGGCATATGTGATAACCATTAGTTTCGCTATCCTGTTCATATGGGCTTATGTTGTTGCTCTCTAGCTGGTGTTGCATTATGATTATGCAGATGTACTGTACCTTTTTTAGTCCAACCTAAGAGAACAGTCTTACATGTCACAATGGGAATACGACTTTGAGAGAAGGAGAATAGGGCATTGGGTTCATGACCTCAGCTACTATAACTTTGTGGCTACATGGACGCCCACCAAAATATTCTCTGGACAATGTATTTTTCTGGACATGTTATCTGAATGTTTTGCCCCTCTATACCTTAATGTTATCATTGGAGGATATGACGACCCTTTCCCCAGATGATTGACAGTGAACATACTGAGCGCTATATTTTCTCATTTGAGAAAACCAAGCCAGAATTCTGATCCTCTATTTTTCCAGAAAAATGGATTCTGAATTTCGTGTGAAGTTCTTGTTTTGTTGCCTCTTGACAAAATTGATGTTTCTTTTTGTGCTTTTTTGTTCTCTGGACTGAGTTGCATACTCCAGAGGATATGATGACCCTTTCCCCAGATGATCGACAATGAACATACTGAGCGCTATAATTTCTCATTTGAGAAAACCAAGCCAGAATTCTGATCCTCCGATTGTTCCTTGGAAAAACAATTTCTCTGGCTGTTTTGTTGATTTACTTTTTTTCTGTTACTTTTGTACACAAAGTCTGTTGTCACTGCTTGCTCTTTTGAAGTAACTATGTATTCTTAGTAGCCATTTTTAAATGTGACTGTCGTTTGAGTTTTGCGTTGAAAACTGATTACCAATGGATGAATTAAAATGGCCATTGTGTATGAGTCAACGCCACAATGATCCTCCCCATGTCGTGCATATATGGTACCAGTGCCTGATATCACTGGTTGAGCATGAGTGTGGATATCTTCTGACTGATTTATGTTTTAAGTTAATAGTGTTTTTGTGGATTTTGTTGTGTATTGAATATCTTCTGTCCAGTATTTTAGATGCTGTAATTTAACTCCTTTTCTTTGCGTAACTGTTCCTTCCACATGACAATACTTTCTTTAATTTTTTATGTGGGTACATACAAAAGAATACTGACATGTTGTCTGAATATTTTTCCCCTTTATACCTTAATGTTATCTGTGGAGGATATGATGACCCTTTCCCCAGATGATCGACAGTGAACATACTGAGCGCTATAATTTCTCATTTGAGAAAACCAAGCCAGAATGCTGATCCTCCATTTATACAGAAAAAATGTTTCTGAATTTCATGTAGTGCTTGTTTTGTTGCCTCTTATCAAAATTGATGCCTCTTTTTGTGCATTTTTGTTCTCTTAACTGTGGTGCACACTTCAGAGGATATGATGACCCTTTCCCCAGATGATCGACGATGAACATACTGAGCGCTATAATTTCTCATCTGAGAAAACCAAGCCTGAATTCTGATCCTCTGATTGTTTCTTGAAAAACAATTCTTTTGTTGATTTACTTTTTCAATATACTTCGGGGTATCAATATTCTTAGTGTTCTGATGGATTCCTTAGCTTTTTAATCTGTTAGCTTGTACACAATGCCTGTTGTTACTGCTTGCTCTTTTTTGAAGTAACTGTATTCTTATAGCTATTTCTAAATATGTGGCCGTCATTTGAGTTTTGCATTGTAAAGTGATTACCAATGGATGAATTTTGATGGCCATTGTGTATGAGTCAACGCCATTATGATCCTCCCCGCGTGGTGCATATATGGTACCTGTGCATCATATTACCGGTTGAGCATGAGTGGGGATATCTTCTGACTGATTTATATTTTTGGTTTATAGTGTTTTTGTGGTTTATGTTGTGTACAATTGTTTTGAACATCTCCAGTCTTTTAGATGGTGTAACTTGACTCCTTTGCTTTGCCTAACTGTTCCTTCCACATGACAATGCTTGCTTTAAAATTTTACTGTATGTCGTTTACAATAGAATTCACACACTCTCATTTGTTATATAGCATGCCTGTAATATGCCTAAATCAATCTATTGATTTACAGCAAAGCTAGTGATCATTGCTAACAACTGCCCTCCGCTCCGGAAGTCTGAAATTGAGTACTATGCTATGCTGGCTAAGGTCACAGTCCACCACTTCCATGGAAGTAAGTTAGCATCTCTAACTTTTGGTTCTTTAATCGATGTTGCATATGATCTAGTGAAATGTCGAATTTTCAACTGTAAGTAGGCATGGTACCTTTTCATTTAGACCCTGATTTAAATATATTTTGGAATGTCTAGCCAGTTGCAGAAAAGCACAAGAATCAGTGATAGACCTAGGGGCCATTGCAACCTCATATATGCATGTAAAAGCTCAAGTTAATAAACAAAAATCAACTGGTAAAGATCATTTTGGCTTCTTTGAACGCATAATTGTTACTAATTGGCTCCTAAAAATATATTTATGGCTCTGCCTCTAACAAGAATTTACATTTTAAGGTAAGTCAAGTAATTGCTAAGAGGAATAACTAAATGATGTGCATAGCTGGTTCCTATTGTTGTATTTTGAGATAGGGTTGTGTTTATTTAAGCAATTAACTATTTTTGCTACAGTTCTGAAATTAACTCCATTTTCTCGTTTTCCAGACAATGTTGACCTGGGAACAGCCTGTGGAAAATACTTCCGTGTCTGCTGCCTCAGTATTATTGATCCTGGTAAATGGCTCCTCCATATTACAGGTCAATTTGATGTTTTGATCAAAATATGGATATGATGAGTGATTGTATTCTGTTTTCAGGTGATTCTGATATCATCAAGACTACGCCGGGTGAGCAGTAAGGAAGCCACACCAGTTCCTCTTCTCCACCTGGCTTCTGAACGGATCTAGTGTTGTGGTTGATCTTGCTGGACTTGTTCTTTTATTGTGTTCGACAGCAATATGCCAGTAAACAGAGTTCGTGGGAAACATTGTCTTGGATTGGATATTTTGTTCCTGGCATTTGGCACTGTTGAATGGATCTTTCGGCTGAATGTGCTCGGATCAGAGCTGTTATTATAGTTTTCTTTTTTTTTACTGTTATGCCATTATTATCTATTAATATATTCTGGTAAATCTGTATCATCTCTTCTGTTATTCCACATTGCTGCTGCAACACAAGGTACCTAGACACCTAGTCGATGGTTTTGTGTTGTGCCTTTGCTATCCTCGTTTATGTTGCGATGGTTTCAGTACTAAGAAGGCCTTCATTCTACCGGTGATTGTCCAAGCGATGAGTATTGGTAGCAAAGGTCCCGTAGGTAAGTGGTGATACGTCTAAGCGATCAGTATTGATAGAAAAGGTCCCGTACTTAACCGGTGATTGTGATACTACTGAATTTATAAGAATATTCCTCTAAGAGAAGTTACAGGAATAAGAGCAGAATATTTGAGGGTCCGAATGCCTCGTGTTCTGTAGACTGTAGGTACATGAGAAGTACTCCCTCGATTCCAAAATCCAAATCACATTTCAGACCTGGAAGGAAACACAGGGACTGCCAGCGGACCCCTTCGGCGAAACGAAAAGTGGAGCAAGCAAGCCACCGTGTCAGGCTTCCTAAAGCTCAATTGCTGACGCGTCGTTTATGCCCAACTCAGTGTCGGGTACCTGGGGCTTCTTGATCTAGGACTCTGATGGCGATGTGGTCGTATCAGGAAGGGGAAAGATAGATCATGGGCGAGTGCGTCCGGATGCCCCGCGAATGGTGCTGCCCCAGCCCATCTCCCCGCGCCTGCCACTGCTGCACGAGCATGTCCGTCCCTCCGTCTGCCTCGTCCCGCCCCACACGCGTACCCACTCCCATCTACCTCGCCCCGCACGCACACCCTGACTGTGCCCACCACTTCTTCCCCCTGACCTCCTCCTCTCTTGGCACAGGCGGGAGCCCGAATGAGGATGAGCATGCCCCGTCCCCAGGACCCCAGGCATGTTGTGCGCCTCGTCTACCGGCCCCCGGCTTGCTGTGCCCTTCCCCCAGCTCCCGGGACGTGCCTTCGCGACTCTAAACATATCTCTGAAACACGAAACACTTGCAACATGAACACACGTACAACATAACTATGAAGCAGATGAAACATTGGGAACATACAATTGCAACATATGTGTGAAACATATGCAACATTCAAATAAAACACTTACAACAAGAATACTTACTGCAACATAAGAATGAAACCGCGAAAACATTTGGAACATACTCTTCCAACATATGTGTGAAAAATATTCAACGTCCAGATCAAAACGCATGCAACATACGTCTGAAAACAGATGAAACACCTTGAACAAACGCTTGCAACATGCCTCTGAAACACTTGCAGCATATGCAACATCCCAATCTACTTTTAGAACATCCATATGAAAACACTTGCAACATACCTCTGAAACATCTGAAATACTTGAAACATACGTTTGCAACATGCGCTTTCAGCGCAACATCTCCTTGATGCTTGGGAATGAAGGCTCGTCGGCGCGTGAAGTTCACTGGTGTAGAGCTCGTTGTTTCGGTGGAGAAGGTCATGGTAGGTCCCGTGGAGAAGGCTGCGGTGGGTCCGCGCGCTGGAGAAGCCCGAGGCGAGCGGGAGGCGCGGTGGAGAGGGAGGAAGACGGGCCGCCGTGCTCTAGCGCGGAGGAGATGCCGGTCGGCGGAGTGGAGGTGCGATGGAGAGGTAGATGCGGTGGAGAGCGCTTTGCGGAGGCGGCGCAGTGGAGCATGGTCGCAGCGCTGAGGCGAGGTGAGTTTTTTCTTTTTTTAGAATAGTTGGGGGCAAGTGGATGAGTAGATAAGATATAGTTGTTGGGCTACGTTGCGGCCCACCATTGGCACCGTCCGGACGGGACGGATGCCCCATACCCAACATTATCTGCTGAATGCTTTTCCAGGCCGAACTCAATGGCCCTGTTCGCTTCTCTTATAATCCGTACTTTTTAGCTTCTTTTTTCAGCCGGAACAGTGTTTTTCTCTCACAACAAATCAGCCAGAACAGTGTTTTTTACTTGTTTTTTCAGCGAAGCGAACGGGGCCAATGCCTATCTCCAGGGTATACAAATGGCAATTGATTTGGGCATTGGGGCGGCTAATTGTCAAGATAGATGCGAAGATGATGCTATTGTGGGAGTGTTGATAGCTAAGATTAAGACACTAGTGTCTTCTTGTTTTTATTAGTTTTGAGTGCTCGTCTAAAGGGCTAGATTGTAATAGAAACGCTCATGAGTTGGTTGTGTTGGGTGATCTGTGTACTTAGGGAGAGAGCAAATTATAAGCTCTATTCCTGAAAACGTTCGTGTAATTGTTGCTAACGATCTGTTAGCAGTTGAGTAATGAAATTAAAAAAAAATCCAAATCATAACAAGTTTTAGCTTTTTTAGATATATAAATTTTGCTATGTACATGGGTTGAGTTTGTTTGTGATCTAGATTCTCGTACAAACATTTTTCAGATCTAGATTCTCTCATTTTGATGATGAATTAGAATGACTTTGAGACATCATCTGGCTCGTATTTCGTATCCTGATTCAAAAAAGAATATTTTTCATAAAAAACATATAAGTGTAATATGCTTCAAAAAATAGAATTTTTTTGGGTGAAGAATATATTAAATATAACCCATTTTAACTTGTTGCACTTGAAAAGGTTTAAGTAAAAAAAATATGATAGCCAGTGCACAAGAGAAGCAAGAAACAGAAACACTCGAAACATCTTATAATTTGGAATAAAGGAAGTACCTTATTCAAATTGTCGATAATCACAAAAAAATACTTCCTTTGTTTTCAAATAGTTTTAGTTTTGTTATAAGTCAAATATACATCTATAATGTATATATTATATTATACAAATTCATTATCAGAACATACATCTAAATATATAATGTAATTGTATTTTCAAAAATATATATATCATGGTGTATTTAATAAATCTTGTCCGATCTGGATGTTTTTTATATTTTTAGATATAGTCAAAACTAGAGAAGCTTGATTTATGACACAGCTAAAAAGACTTACAATCTATGATATGATGATTGGAGTACTTCAACACAGTTTCGCAAAAAGTGAACACATAATCCGTTTTGGTGGGCTGGCAAATAAATTGAGATAACAAATTGAGATTGAGAAGCTTGATTAGCGAACCGGGATGGCGGCAAAAAGTGAACACATAATCCCACTTGGGCCTAGGCTGGGAATGTCCCATGGGCCGCCACGCTCCGCCGGCCTGCTCCAGCGGCAACGCGTCGGACATCCCGGCTTCACGGTCGGCGCGGCCGCCGGCCTTTCCTCTCAAACCCTAGTAGACCTTGTTGTATATATTTGCCGTGTGAGGTGAGGGTATGGGAACGGAAGCACCAAACGCCGCCGCCGACCTCCCTCCGCCGCAGTCGCTCATTATCGCTAGCCATCCTCGTCCTCTAGCTTTCGGTCTCCAGATATAGAAGTGTTATATGGTCTCTGGCTTTCTCGTCGATTCCGCTTGTTCAAGTTCTTCGAAATCCTATTTTACCATCATCCCTGGTTTGCGTTGGTATCGCTGCTTGGTGGGGGTGGCGCTGTTGGATGGATTGGTGGTGGTGCAGATGAGGAGTCACAAGTTTTAATGGGTAATTTGCATCTGAGGCATCTCTGTGATGTCACACCCTTTTTCACCTTGGAGATCTGATGCGCCCACCACTCCGCCCAAATCTCTCCCTCGAGCAGTCGACATTTTTTTTAATTTCTTTGTTGCCGTTTGCCCGTTTCAGATTGTTTTGCTTTTTTCTAGTTTTTTTTTTGTCTTTCTAGCCTTCGATGCATATGTCTCGATTTGGATTGATATTTCTAAGAGGGAGGGAAATCAAATCTGTTCAGTGATGCTACCGGCGCGTTGTGTGTGTGTGGAGATGAAATGATGACGAAATTGTTTCCCTATTGGTTTGATTGGCCGCCATGATGGCTCAAAACTGTATTAGCTCTATCTGATCATCTCCCGCGTCTATCTCAAGCCTAATGTGTTACTTTTTCTTTTTAAAAATTAAAAAAATGATTTGTATGTGTACACCAAAGTGATTTAAATGCGTATTTGACAAAGATTAACCGAGAGCAGCAGGCGATGAAACGAAGCTTTGACCTGAAATTTGCTAGAGGCACTCAGGTTATAGATGATTTTTGATAATTTCTTTTGGGATGTAGTAAGGGCCTGTTTAGCTTAAAAAAAAATTTGCGCATTATCCATCACATTGAATCTTGCGGCACATGCATGGAATACTAAATGTAGACAAAAAAAAAAAAACTAACTGTACAGTTGGGTGAGGAATCGTGATACGAAACTTTCGAACCTAATTAGTCCATAATTAGACACTAATTATTAAATACAAACGAAAGTATTACGATAGCCAAAACCCTAAATTTTTACATCTAAACGCTCCCTAAAAAGGAGGATGGAAGCAGGTGAGGAGTCACAAGTTTTAATGGGTAATTTGCATCTGAGTCATCTCTGTGATGTCACACCCTTTTTCACCTTGGAGATCTGATGTAACCTTTCCCCCTTGACCAAGTGATAAGTTTCTTTTTCTTTTACATTTAATTTCTTAAGGTTTTTACTTCGCCATTCCCACCATCCTCCTATTTAGTCAGATTATTTATTTTTACGTTGATGCTTCTTTTTGTGCTTTTTTGTTCTCTTAACAGTGTTGTACACTTGAGGATATGATGACCCTTTCCCCAGATGATAGACAATGAACATACTGAGCGCTATAATTTCTCATTTGAGAACCAAGCCAGAATTCTGATCCTCCATTTATGCAGAAAAAAATGATTCTGAATGTCTAGTAGTGCTTGTTTTTGTTGCCTCTTATCAAAATTGGGTTTTTTGTTCTTTTTTGTTCTCTTAACTGTGTTGCACACTTCCAGAGGATATGATGACCCTTTCCCCAGATGATCGACAATGAACATACTGAGCGCTATAATTTCTCATTTGAGAACCAAGCCAGAATTCTGATCCTCCATTTATGCAGAAAAAAATGATTCTGAATGTCTAGTAGTGCTTGTTTTTGTTGCCTCTTATCAAAATTGGTTTTTTTTGTGCTTTTTTGTTCTCTTAACTGTGTTGCACACTTCTAGAGGATATGATGACCCTTTCCCCAGATGATCGACAATGAACATACTGAGCGCTATAATTTCTCATATGAGAACCAAGCCAGAATTCTGATCCTCCATTTATGCAGAAAAAAATGATTCCGAATGTCTAGTAGTGCTTGTTTTTGTTGCCTCTTATCAAAATTGGTTCTTTTTGTGCTTTTTTGTTATCTTAACTGTGTTGCACATTTCCAGAGGATATGATGACCCTTTCCCCAGATGATCGACAATGAACATACTGAGCGCTATAATTTCTCATTTGAGAAACCAAGCCAGAATTCTGATCCTCTGATTGTTTCTTGAAAAAACAATTTTTCTGATTGTTTTGTTGATTTACCTTTTCCTGTATACTCCAGTGTATCATTGCTCCAATTTGAGATACTCTAGTTGATACGAGTATTGGCTAGCACTGCACACAGAACAAGAGCCATTGTGTGGGCATTGATGCTACTATTGCTACGGTACACAGAACCAGTCGAACACAAATGGAAAGGAAATCGTAGCAAGCATATGGAATGAAATCAAATTTCAAGTCACAGTGTTTCAAAAAAAAAACTCACAATATTCGGTCCCAAAAGACTAACACTGAAACAACAACAACGTATGTATTTCAGAACCAAGCAAGGCAGGTTAGACTTAATCCACCGAGAGTCCTATGTCACGATTCAGGTATTTCAATAGCGGCTCTTTAAGTACTTCTATTCAAACATAGTTCTCTAGATATATCCTAAATTTTTAAATATCTTTTTATTGTCTCTTCATATTAATTTTGGTCCTTCTCTATCTCTTTTTATATTATTAGCTTGACTTAGGACTCCACAATGCACTGGTGTCTTTGGAAGTTTTTTTTGGACATAGCCAAACCACCTCAACCGATGTTTGACAAGCTTTTCTTCAATTGGTGCTACTTTTAGACGATAACGTATATCATCGTTTCGAACTCGGTCCATTCTTATGTGACCGCAAATTCATCGCAACATACGCATTTCTGCAACACTCAGTTGTTGAACATGTCGAATCATTGTAGGCCAACATTCTACTTCATACAATACAATATAGCCGGTCTAATCGTCGTTCTATAGAACGTGCCTTTTAGCTTTTGTGGTACCCTCTTGTCACAGAGAATGCTAGAAGCTTGTCGCCACTTTATCCACCCTGCTTTGATTCTGTGGCTCACGTCCGCATCAATATCTCCATCCCTCTATAGCATCGATCCCAGAACATTCCAAACTCACATCTCCCTCCTCCTGTACAACTCCGTCAAAATCGCATCTCATGTATTCGGTTTTAGTTCTGCTCAATCTAAAACCTTTAGACTAAAGGGTCTGCCGTCATAACTCTAGTTTCCTATTTACTCTCGCCTGACTTTCGTCCACTAACATTTTTTTTGGGTTTTATTTTCATTAAAGTGGCTAAGTTTTTACATTGGTTCGCCGCGTCTGACACAACCCTTCTCCTTTACCAGGGTCTAGGACCTGCTATGCTGGGACACCAAAGACGCTTCACCATAGGCGTAGTTAAAAGATTAACACTGAAAATAAATGATAAATAAATTGGGCAATTCAAAGTTCACATTAATTCCACCATAGAAAATCTATGTGTTATATGTAAGTGATTAATGAAAAAACATAGATCTACAAGCGTTTACTGACAGCCATTAGATTTGTACTGAGCTCAAGGTGTGGATCACTCTACGGTGGGATGATCCCACCGTGGGAGGAAGGATGCAGATGAGGACTCTGAAAGTTGGGAGTGATCGAGGGGGATTAAATCCCCTATAAGTTAAAATCACTCTCAACCCCCTCCAATCCTATAACACTCTCAGTTTTACACTGTTCTGTTTTTGCTAAAACACTGCATGAGCATTTACTTGTGTAAATGTGTGTACTATAGGGTATACATCGATATTCGGAACTTGAAACGTTCAGTTGAAACAAGAAACAAATGTTACATTTCATGTCTCTTTGTATCGTTTAGGGTTCTTGGTAATTTTTATCGAACGGAAATGCTACGGAACGTATCGTCGGAACATAGTAAGCTGGTAGCCCAAACCTCTGGAGCATAGAACAACTGGTTTGGCATTTGGAGCATTGGGTTTGAGTTTTTGAGCCACTTTAAAAAGCGTGCACGACACATTGTCCATCTCCCAAGTAGCGGTCACCACCTCTGCTTTCGGCTTGGCCGCCTTTGGCCTACCGGTAGTATTTACCGCCCTACCGCCACGCGCCCCAGCGACGCATGTGTGAAAGCATGCCCACGCCGCATGGCGGGGTCCCCGCTTGCTGCGCTTTGCAATGCCTTCGACGCTGCCGCCTGCGCTGGCCCAGACGCCATTGTCACCCGACGTTATGGCTCGGCGCCGTCTGGCCATTATCGCCGCCCGGTCGCTTCCGCTATCGCGCGCGCTTTATGACTCACATGAGCACACGCGTGCACTAGGGTCCAGCGGGCCTGATTGCTGCCTCCTCCATCGCATCCGCCTACGCCACTGCCCGACGTCGCGCCTGCTTGCGTGTTCGGCTCGTCCGAACCAATGTCGCCACTCTCCCGAGCACGCTCACGCGCATGGCCTGCACGGCCTTCACTGCTCTCGTTGACGCAGCGCAGCTGCACGGGCATGGGACGACTGCCTCACTACGCCTTCACGTCCGTGTCCGCTACCACGCTCAGCGCCGAGCCAAGCCGTCCTAACTTCCTTGTTTCGCAGTCGCCGTGTCGCCGGAACCGCCCCCTCCGATTTCGCCATAGTGAAGCTACCACAGTGCAATTAACCCCACCCTCGGCTCCGCGGTGTATCCAGACGCACAACGTACCCCACCTCGCTGTTTGTACCGCTGCACAGTGCCCCAATTTGGGATTGCCGCGCCACCGGGTCCTTAAGACCGGACGGGTATGCGCCGTCGGCAAGCCACGTATCCTATGCATCTCTTGACAATTCCTTGCACCGCTAGCCTTTACTCTAGCTGCTAATCACTCTGCTCACCTCGGTCGAAGCTCTACCATCGTCTAGCATTCCCTGACGTGGCCGTGCCATCGCCGTGCGCCGTCGCACCGCTTGCGCGCACGCGGCCAGCTCGGCTCGGGCCGTCTCCGACCGAATCGACGCCTCGACTGTTTCCGTGGGTAGACCCTTGAGCTCACTAGCTAACTCGTTTGCTCTGTTTTCACTGTTACTCACCGGAACGCCCCGCCGTGGTTGCAGGGTACCCGCCGATGGGGTCCGACCTCGCTGCAGCGTCCCGGTTCATGTTTCCTTCGCTCGGCGCGTTCGCTCCTAGGTAAGAGTCGGCTCAGTAGTTAGGGAGGGGAAGGTCTGCTGTGGCTGGCGTATGCCACCGGTGCCAGCGCCGGAGCGCACGCGTGGGTGTCAGGGGTATCACTGTCGTGAAGATAGGAAAGTCAGAGGGCGTAGCTGTAAAATAGTAGACACGCGGAGCAGTGCGCTTATCGCTCGAGTGATTACGGAGTAGTCCGAGGGTGTTTCTGCATATCGACTGGCGCGCGTGGGTCCTTTCCGCCGCGGGCCGTCGTTCGGCTAGGCCGCGCCCCCACGTGGGCCGCGCTGCGCGCGCGCGTCGCGCCATTATGGGCCGAGCCGCGCGAGTTGGGCCGCAAGTTAGAAATCGGTTTCTTCAATTTCTTTTGAAGTAGAAATGCTTATTTAATTTAGTTATGAGCCGAACTTTGATAAATTATAGTAAAATCTGTAGATGTCCAAAAATAGTGAAACCAAGTTTGTTAAGTTCGCAAAATTACCATCTACCTGTTAGTGTAATTAGATTACAGTTAGTTGTGTCAATGGTAGGTTCATAAAATTCAAACTAGATGGCTTAGTATTATGTAGATTAATATTTGTAGGAATTTTTGTGGTAAATTGGTGTTAGTTATAGCTATGAAAATTTTAAAGTAGGCTCACTAGATTATTATGTACTTGCTGTAATTTTTGTAGCCCTAGAATAAGTTGATAAATGGAGTAGCTATTATCCTTCCTTTATCGTCTATAGCGTAAATCAACATTAGGAGTAAGAATACCTTTAGTTGCTATTATAATGTAGGCCATACTTCATACTTGTTGTTGGTAACAATAGATAACTTAGTACCATGGTCGGTAGCACTAGCTTAGTAGTTAGATAGATGTACTTTTGTTTTAAGAGCTGCTGTTGCTATATTACTAAGTATTGCATCATCATGTCATGAATGTAGATCACGAGTTGGTTGAGTTCTTGCCCGTCGATGAACCAGAGTACGAGAAGGTCATCGAGGAGTACGAGGAGGAGATCCTCGTGCAGGAGGGAGCCCTGGAGCCTGCTGGTGCTGACCTTGCTGACCTGTTGCCTGCTCAAGGCAAGCCCCGGTGCATAACCCTTATTTTAAATGATCACTGAATATATATATGATGTGCATTTACGTTATAGGCATTTTATGAAAACCACATACATAAATATATCTACCTATGAGTCCTACTAGTACAGGGCGAGTAGCCGCTATGCTCAAGATATCGGGAGCGTGAGTAACCTGCCGTTACTCATAAGTAGGTGATAAATATGATCACTCCTGGTAAAATGTGGTAAAGGTAAATGTTGACCGGGTAGGGATATGGTTTGGGTATTGGTGGGTGTAAGGGGTTGTGTCCTGTGGCCAACAGGGCATAGCTCGGTTACACTTTTTTCCCTGTCTGTGTCGATTAAGGATCGATCGTTGCATATGGCTCTAGGCAAGTCACAGATCTATTGTCCCGAGCACATACTTGGGTTTGGGCACAGGGAAGACTTGTTGCTCTCTTGTCGTGGATCCAGCTCTTTCTGGACCGACTGATTGGAGGCGGAGATGGTGGAGGTCCTTGCACCGCACTGAGTCCGGGACTCAGGAGTGGGGGCTTGGAATCCAAGTTTGGATGGGGACCTAGACACCCAGGACAGGAGAGTGATGGGTTGGTCCTGCTTGTGCCTGGGGTACAAGCGGGGCATGTGTCTTCGGGGCACCCAGCTGGGGGCATTGATTCGCGAATCGCTGGCGTTCCGGTACGGCTTGTCTACGGTTTAGCATCGTAGTAAGAACTGAAAGTTGAAAGGAGAAAAAATAGAACTGATTGCTCAACTCTTGCTTGAAAGTAGAACATGTGCTTATATAGACTGGCTAGATGATAACTTAATACGATTGATAATAATATAGAAATAAGGACACACGATTAGTATTGCTTTCTGCCAAAAGAAACCAGCAAGCCATAAAGCTTATCATGTTCCTTGGAGTTGGGAAATTTATTCCCACTAGTCGGATAAGTCTTGCGAGTACATTATGTACTCAGGGTTTATTTACCCCTATTGCAGGTAATGCATGAGAAGTACCGTTGTGTTGGATTCTTCTGGTGGGCTCAGACGGATTCCTCGTTTCCTATCGCTAGATGTTTATTTCTAAATTCCGCTGTTTATTAATCCGCACTGTGACACTTGGTAATGTAATAATGTGATTTTTAAGAACTTCGGATGTATGAAATGAACATGTATTGTAACTCGTTCTCATTATTGGATCATTGGGAAAAATGTGGATCTTTCGGGTTCTCCCTTGGGGTGTGCCCGATGGATATCGCTGCTGTAGCTGGCTTTCAGGGTGCTTAGTGTCTGGTGGAAGACGAGCGCCTCCGTAAGTGTGCTATTTTAGGCGGTTCTGCCACAGTTGGTACCAGAGCCAATAATGGTTACGAGTTTCATCACTCTTTTTCAAAAACTTAAAAATTTGACCAACAAAAGTTTTGCGAAAAGTATGATGCGATTATATTAGGTAAATAAGTATAAGCCCTAGCAATATGGTGTATCTAGGATAGCGGCACTGGTTTTATCTAATCAGTTTTCTGCAGGTACACTGACTTACGTTGCATAAGAAATCGCTTGGTATACGGAAAAGGAGTGTGCGATGTGTCGAAAATTTTACGAATGCCGCTATATTCTGGCTTGAGTGAACGTATAGGCCGAAGCATGCATCATTATAATAGCATCTTACTTAAACTAAAATCCCTCTTCACGTATAATTGAGTTAGTAAATTGATAGGACTAACTAAAGGAATGCTTTAATAAATGTGCTGTCAATTCTCTAATCCCTTGCTTCTGATCGGGAAGGTGTTCTAATGGATGGTTCATATCTCGTATAGATGAATCTAAGTTCCGGACACGGGAGCACCAGTTCTAGGGTGGCTCACGGTCTTGGCGAAGGCCAAGGCGAGAGTGGTCGGGCCATTGAGCACGGCAGCGGGGGGGGGGGGGTCAGGAGGTTCCACCTCTGGCTCCTCATCCTTTCCCGCCACCGCCACTGCCACCGCCAATGACTCACGCAGAGATGATGGTGGAGCTGTTAGCTGCTCACTGAGAGTTAGCCCGTGCCATGGAAATCATGGCACAAACTGTCGTTGGCTTCACCCGTGGTGGCCACGGGGGCAACGGGGGTGGTGCCCACCGTCCTGAGGGACCCTCATCTTACCAGGACTTCCTCAAGGCTCACCCACCCACTTTCACATCGTCAGATGAGCCCCTGGATTCGGAGCACTGGCTTCGTATCCTAGAGCAAAAGTTTCTGTTGCTCGATGTGGCCGACGAGCAGAAAGTGTGCTTTGTAGAGCAGCAGCTATTGGGGTCCGCAAGTGCATGGTGGGATACTTTCCATGCCATGCAGCAGCCAGATCATCCAGCAACCTGGTAGAAGTTCACCACTGCATTCAGAGAGTTCTATATTCCTGCTGTTGTCATCAACCAGAAACTGACTGAGTTCTTGGAGCTGCGACAGGGGAGTATGACAGTGATGGACTATGTGAATAAGTTCAATCACTTGGCCCAGTATGCTGGCATTCATGTGGACACTGATGACAAGAAGAAGGACCACTTCTTTCGTGGTCTCTCTTCCATCCTTCAGGAGAAGCTGTACACGGTGAACTATCAGACCTTTGGGGCACTGATGAACGCCGCCATTGCCATGGAGGGTTTTCAGCGGGAGTCCCAGGCAGAGTGGAAGAGGAAATGGGTGGCTGCGGGGTCTTCCAGCCATGCTCACACTCAGAAGGTACATGTTGTCCGGTGGGGGCCCTATCAATCATCAGACGGGCCTTCATTTCGGTAGCCCCAGCAGACTTTTCAAACTTCCTCCACACAGTATCGTGCACCCCCACAGCAGGTGCAGCCCCAGCAGTCTCAGGGACAGCAGGTCCCACCTCATCAAGGATTTGGGAACAAGCCCGGTGCTTGCTTCAAGTGTGGCAAAGATGGCCACTATGCCTAGGAGTGTCCCCAGAACCAGCTAGCTCAGTCCACTCAACCATCGGTGAACTCTAGGCTTGTCAGGAGGACCATAATCAAGAAGAAGGTGCCCAGTAGATCCGGCCAGGTGCATTTCACAGATGCTAAGTAGATTTTGCAGCAGGAGCCGGTGATGGCTGGTATGTTTACCATCGATTCCCATCCAGCCTATGTGTTGTTCGATTCTGGTGCATCGCATTCCTTTATGAGCATGGGATTTGTAGAGTGGCACAACTTACCACTTATGGCTATACCGTATGCCTATAAGATCCATACTACGGGTTCATAAATGTTCATCAATACCCAAACGGATACAGTAAGCTTGGTATTAGCCACCCACACTTACCGCCTATAGTTCATGGTAATGCCTGGGCAAGGCATTGATGCTATTCTTGGAGTGAACTGGTTGCGGGTGTATGGGGTAGTATTGTATATGAAGCGGAGAAGTGTGAAGTTACGACTTCCTTCTTCTGAGGATAGGATGTCTCTTACTGTACCCTCAGATCCAGTCTTACCTGTTGCTGCCCATGCTGAAGCCTCTGCTGATCTTAACTCCATCCCTGTGGTATGTGAGTTCCCAGATGTTTTCCCTGAAGATCCTCCTGGGTTGCCACCGGACCGAGAGGTGGAGTTCTCCATTGAGCAAGAGCCTGGTACCGCTCCTATCTCCAGACGCCCGTACCGCATGGCTCCAAGGGAATTGGCTGAGATGAAGAAGCAGCTAGAAGAGTTGATGGACGAAGGTTTCATCCGTCCTAGTTCTTCACCATGGGGTTGCCTAGCCATTTTTGTGAAGAAGGATGGTACTCTGCGGATGTGTGTGGATTACCGCCCCCTTAATGCGATAATAGTTAAGAACAAGTATCCTTTGCCTCGCATAGATACTTTGATCGACCAGCTGGCCGGTGCCAAGGTGTTCTCGAAGATTGATCTCCGATCAGGCTATTATCAGATCAAGATTATGCCACATGATATACCAAAGATAGCTTTCTCTACAAGGTATGGGCTGTATGAGTACCTAGTGATGTCTTTTGGTCTTATCAATGCTCCTGCCTTCTTCATGTACCTGATGAATTCAGTTTTCATACCGGAACTGGACAAGTTTGTAGTAGTGTTCATTGATGATATACTAATTTATTCCAAGAATGATGAAGAGCATGCCTGACACCTTTGGATAGTACTGTCTCGACTAAGGGAACACAAGCTGTATGCTAAATTCAGCAAGTGTGAATTTTGGTTAGATTGAGTGTAGTTTTTGGGGCATGTGTTGACACCTGAAGGCATTTCTGTAGATCCCAGTAAGGTGCAAGATGTGTTAGATTGGAAATCTCCTAAGTCTGTGCACCAGATTCGTCAGTTCCTGGGTCTAGCTAGGTACTATCAGCGTTTCATTCCAGATTTCTCCAAGATAGCACAGCCAATGACCAAGCTGCTCCAAAAAGAAGCCAAGTTTGACTAGAGCCTAGCCTGTGAAGAAGCTTTCCAAGCTCTGAAGACTTTTCTAACCACTGCTCCTATGTTGGCCCAACCAGAAATTGATAGGCCCTTTGATGTATGCTGTGATGCCTCGAAGATGGGGTTAGGTGTGTGCTTTTGCAAGATGGGTGTGTGATAGCTTATGCTTCGCGCCAACTGAAGAAGCACGAGGTGAATTACCCCACTCATGACTTAGAGCTGGTTGTTGTGGTCCATGCTCTAAAGATTTGGAGGCACTATCTGTTGGGCAACAAAGTGCATATCTTTATAGATCACAAGAGCCTCAAGTATATTTTCACTCAGTCTGAGCTAAATATGAGGCAAAGGAGATGGTTAGAATTGATAAACGATTATAACTTGGAAGTCCATTATCACCTAGGAAAGACCAATGTTGTAGCTGATGCTTTGAGCCGAAAGTCACATCAGGATGAGGAAACACCTTTGTCTCTCAAACCATGCAGAGGTATTGGCTCACATTGCATTGACCTCAGAATTGCTGGAGCATATTATTCGGGAGTAAAAGGATGACCCCAAAGAAATTCCCCACATCAGAAAATTGATGGCCGAAGGGCGTGACCCTCACTTTATTGTTGATGATCATGGAATAGTGAGATATAATGATAGACTGGTGGTCCCATCCAATGAGGAGTTGAAAAGGAAGATTTTGAATGAAGCCCATCATTCAAAGCTGTCTATCCATCCTAGCAGCAACAAGATGTATCATAATCTGCGCCACTTGTACTGGTGGTCCAACATGAAGCAGGACATCACCCGGCACATCGCGGAGTGTGACACTTGTGGTAGAGTTAAGGCAGATCATATGCGTACTCCAGGATATTTGCAGCCCTTGCCTATTCATGTTTGGAAATGGGAAGATATTTCCATGGACTTTGTGGTGGGTTTGCCCCGCACATCCAAGGGTTATGATTCTATTTGGGTCATTGTGGACCGTCTAACTAAGTCTGCTCATTTTATCCCGGTGGACACCAGATATGCAGCCAGAAAGTACACTCAGAAATACTTTGACCAGATTGTGACTCTGCACGGGGTTCCCCTTACTATCATCACTGATAGAGGGTCAGTCTTTGTCTCTCGTTTTTGGGACCAGCTGCAGCAATGTCTTGGTACTCATCTCCTCAGAAGCTCCGCATACCATCCACAAACTGATGGCCAAATTGAGAGAGTGAACCAGGTGCTCGAGGACATGTTGAGAGCTTGTGCCATCTCTCTCCCTGAGAAGTGGGATGCCTGCTTGAAGCTAGCGGAATTTTCTTACAATAATAGCTACCAAGAAAGCATCCGCATGGCACCATTCGAAGCTCTATACGAAAGAAAGTGCAGGACACCACTCAACTGGGTTGAAGTGGGAGACTGTGGGTACTTTGGGCTTGAGTTCATCAAAGAGGCTCGAGAGAAAGTAAGCATCATTCGGAGTCACTTAAAGGCAGCTCAAAGCCGACAGAAAGCTTATGCCGATAAGCGAAGAAGGCCCTTAGAGTTTGCAGCTGGAGATTATGTGTATCTCAAGGTGTCTCCTATTAGAGGGGTGCATTGGTTTGGCATCCATGGCAAGCTAGCACCTCGATATGTGGGTCCGTATCAGGTGTTGGAGCAATGTGGCCCAGTTGCTTATCGTCTACGGCTTCTCGATATTTTATCTGTGGTACATGATGTGTTTCATGCATCGCAACTGAAGAAATGTTTGTGGGTTCCTGGTGAAGCCATGGAAATTGAAGGGCTTCCCCTCTAGCCAGATTTGACTTATGTTGAGCACCCTATCAAAATCCTGAATGAAAAAGAAAGAGTAACCAGGAACAGAGTGGTAAAGTTCTACAAAGTGCAATGGCAAAACCACTCCGAGGATGAGGCCATGTGGGAACAAGAGAGTTACCTATTAAGGCATTACCCCCACCTTCTCTCTGGTCCTAATAGTTAGTTGTTGTGTCGAAATGTATTCCCTACCTCCTCACACTAGGCACATGAAATCTCGGGTCGAGATTTTGTTTTAGGGGGGTAGATTTGTAACACTCTCGGTGTTACACTGTTCTGTTTTTGCTAAAACACTGCATGAGCATTTACTTGTGTGTAAATGTGTGTACTATAGGGTATACATCGATATTCAAAACTTGAAACGTTCAGTTGAAACAAGAAACAAATGTTACATTTCATGTCTCTTTGTATCGTTTAGGGTTCTAAGTAATTTTAATCGAATGGAAATGCTACGGAACGTATCATCAAAATGTAGTAAGCTGGTAGCCCGAACTTCGTAGGTGATGATGAAATACGTGCGATCGAGAACAAGTTTCGCTAGCTAGTATATCAAATAGCTCAGAAATGGAATTCGATGCGAAACTGTTTCGAAGTTCAGTCATTTCGCGCCAGTCCAAAAAGGGGTCGACAAAGCCATGTTCGGCGATTTTTGGAGAGCGATCGGGTTAAGTCATGGCAAGGTGTTTTAGCTCAGTTTGATAGCCCTATATACCCTCTACAGCATAGAACAACTGGTTTGGCGTTTGGAGCATCGGGTTCGAGTTTTTGAGCCACTTTAAAAAGCGTGCACGACACATTGTCCATCTCCGGGCGCGGTCACCACCTCTGCTCGGCCTGGCCCGCTGCTGGCCTGCCCAGCGCGTGCTGTCACACCGGCCACGTCCCCCACTGTCACGCCTATATGAGCACGCCCGTGCTAGTGGCCACGGTCCCTGCTGCTAATCCTTGGTACGCGCTCGCGCACGCCGCACGCGTCCAGACGCGCTGTCCGCTTGATGTTGCGGCTCGCTGGCTGTCCGGCCATTACTGTCGCCTGGTCCGCTCCGCTGTGCACGCCTGGCTTGCGACTCGCATGCGCACACGCGTGCACTGGGGTCCAGCGGGCCTGATTGCTGCCTCCGCCATCGCATCCGCATGCGCCACTGCCCGACGTCGCGCCTCCTTACGTGTTCGGCTCGTCCGAACTAATGTCGCCACTCTCCCGAGCACGCTCACGTGCACCGCCTGCATGGCCTTCACCGCTCTTGTTGATGCAGCACAGCTGCACGTGCGTGGGATGGCTACCTAACTGATCGCGCCCGTGTCCGCTACCACGCTTAGCGCCGAGCCAAGCCGTCCTAACTTCCCTATTTTACAGTCGTCATGTCGCCGGAACCGCCCCCTCCGATTTCGCCGTAGTGAATCCACCGTAGTGCAATTAACCTCGCCCTCGGCTCCGCGGTGTATCCAGACGCACAACCGACCCCACCTCGCTGTTTGTACCACTACACAGTGCCCCAATTTGGGATTGCCGCGCCACCGGGTCCTTAAGACTGGATGGGTCTGCGCCGTCGGCAAGCCACGTATCCTGTGCATGTCTTGGCAATTCCTTGCACCGCTAGCCTTTACTCCAACTGCTAATCGTTCTGCTCACCTCGGTCGAAGCTCTACCACCACCTAGCATTCCCTGACATGGCCGTGCCATCGCCGTGCGCCGCCGCATCGCTCACGCGCACGCGGCCAGCTCGGCTCGGGCCATCTCTGACCGAACCGATGCCTCGACTGTTTATGTGGGTAGACCCTTGAGCTCACTAGCTAACTTGTTTGCTCCGTTTTTGCTGTTACTCACCGGAACGCCCCGCCGTGGCTGCAGGGTACCCGCCGATGGGGTCTGACCTCACTGCAGCGTCCCGGTTCACGTTTCCTTCGCACGGCGCGGTGCGTTCGCTCCTAGGTAAGAGTTGGCTCGGTAGTTAGGGAGGGGAAGGTCTGCTGTGGCCGGCGTATGCCGCCGGTGCCAGCGCCGTCGTGCCGGAGCGCGCGCGCGGGTGTCGGGGTTATCACCGTTGTGAAGACAGGTAAGTCCGAGGGCGTAGCTGTAAAATAGTAGACACACGGAGTAGTGCGCTTATCGCTCGAGTGATTACGGAGTAGTCCGAGGGTGTTTCTGCATATCAACCGACGCGCAGGTCCTTTGCCGCGGGCTGTCGTTCGGCTGGGCCGCGCCCCCGCATGGGCCGCGGTGCGCACGCATCACGCCATTGTGGGCCACGCCGCGCGAGTTGGGCCACAAGTTAGAAATCGGTTTCTTCAATTTCCAGTGAAGTATATATGCTTATTTAATTTAGTTATGAGCTGAACTTTGATAAATTTTAGTAAAAGCTATAGATGTCCAAAAATAGTGAAACCAAGTTTGTTAGGTTCGCAAAATTACCATCTACCTGTTAGTGTAATTAGATTACAGTTAGTTGTGTCAATGGTAAGTTTAGAAAATTCAAACTAGATGGCTTAGTATTATGTAGATTAATATTTGTAGGAATTTTGTGGTAAATTGGTGTTAGCTATAGCTATGAAAATTTTACAGTAGGCTCACTAGATTATTATGTACTTGCTGTAAATTTTGTAGCCCTAGAATAAGTTGATAAATAGAGTAGCTATTATCCTTGCTTTATCGTCTATAGCGGAATTCAGCATTATGAGTAAGAATACCTGTAGTTGCTATTATAATGTAGGCCATACTTTATACTTGTTGTTGGTAACAATAGATAACTTAGTACAATGGTCGGTAGCACTAGCTTAGTAGTTAGACAGATGTACTTTTGTTTTAAGAGCTGCCGTTGCTATATGTCGACAGAATATCGTCGGCAGTCCTTCGAGGGGTATCCCACGAAGGTAGATTGATCGGTAGAGGAGCGTGAGATCAAGAACAAGAAGGCAATAGAGACACACGAGTTAGACAGGTTCAGGCCGTCAATATAACGTAATACCCTACTCCTGTGATATGTTGGTTTGTCCGGGGAGCAGGGTTATAAGTCGGTTAGATCTGAGAGATAACTAGAAAGTAATAACTGATTACAGGAATCTTCGGATCATACATATCCTAATAGATCTCGTAGTATCTTTAGGATATCTTCTATATGTCTTGCGGGAGGCACCGAGCAGAGTCATGCCCCGCAAGGCTTCATCTTGTGGGCTGGGCCGCCCCTGAGGGCACAACCCATGTGGTCTATCATGGGTATCTGGGGTCATACCCCCCACAGCTAGTCCCTGAGCACCTTGTACCCGTAGTGCAACGCCGTCTTGAGCTTGTCTGAGCAGGTGCAAACGAAGCTGAGCAGTCAAACTCATGGTCCAACCACCATGATGAGTTGCCGAGCAGTTGTGAGCAGTTGCCGAGCAGCGTGTACTATCACCGAGCAGCACGAACCGTAGCCGAGAAGCATAACCCAAGCATGGCTTGCCATAAGGGTGTAAGGAGCTCAAGTTCAGAATTGAAAATTTCTTCGCAGTGGAACAAGTGTGCCCACTTAGAGTCTGACCACGAGAAAAGGAGATAGTATTCTTCAGTTTCAAGAGGCATGGAGTCTTCCGGAATAAAGCAAGCACATTCACCACGAGGTGAAGTGTGCCCACTTAGTCCCTGAGCCTGACAGTAGATGACGTAGTCATATGGTGCCAGGGTCCAAAGTAGAAGAATAGTTAAAGACCAGCCGAGCTGGAAGCCAGTCCTCGAGCATAGCCCTAAAATGAGAGAGAGCACATTCACTACAAGGTGAAGTGTGCCCACTTAGTCCCCGAGCCTGACAGTAGGTGATGCAGTCACGTAGTGCCAGGGTTAGAAACAGAAAAATAGTAAAAAGACCAGCCGAGCAGGCAGCCAGTCCCCGAGCCGTTTATGGAGATATATGAAAAACCCAACCGTGGAGAAAAAAATCAGAGTAATGGCTGTACAGTAACTGTTACTGAGCCTCAATAAATGGTGGAGAAGTCGGCGATTATTCAGCGAGTGATAACCAACAACAGCGATAAATGAGCGACCTGGGCTGCGGTTGCTTGAAAGCCCAGGTTACGGCCCATTAAGTCGCGTTGGAGAATTTGAAGGGGCACAAATCATGGGAACGGTTTCCCAAAAACCCTCGAATGCGAAAGGGTGGGGAAAGTGCTTTATAACTGTGCCGCCGCATCCCGCCTTCATACCTTTGCCACTTTGCCATTCTGTCTGCATCCTTATCCCTCACATTTTCAGATTCACATCCACGCACGCTCCCAACGCCAGTCCCCATCCAGATCTGAGAGATGGCGCCGAAGAGGAGAGCTGTGAACCCAAAGAAGGTGAGCCCAAAGAAGATAGGAGCGGGAGCCAGTCGTGACGAAGAGTGGGTGCAGTCGCGCATGGGGGAAGCGGAGCTCGAAAGATTGGTGGAGGCGGGCGTGCTTCCTGACCGCATCACCGCCGGATGGCGGCCAACCAGTGGTGAGCCCTTCCCGATGCCTAACACTAATGAAGCTGTAGTCTTTGAGGATTATTTCTGGCGTGGGTTGGGGTTCCCTGTTCATCCTTTCTTGCGGGATCTGCTGGAGTTCTGGATGATTAGTCTATGCAATCTCCAACCCAACACTATATTACACATCTCGATCTTTATTCATCTCTGTGAGACATTTCTGGGGGTTCTGCCGTACTTCAACCTCTTCAGACACCTGTTCTGGTTGAAGAAGGGTGGCGGTGGTTCCAAGGTGGTCAGCGGCGTATATCTATAGCTCTAGGATGGAATGGCTAGCGAGTACATTAATGTTCCACTGAACACTTCTCTGAAAGGGTGGAACTCCAAGTGATTCTACATGAAACAGAGTCACCCTATAATCCGCTGCGACGTCCACCATATCCCAGAGAACCAGAAAAGCTGGTCGGAGAAACCGAACAGTGCTGACATGGAACAAGTAAGGGAGCTGCTCCACCTGATTAAAGGCATGGAGATTAGCGGTGAACTAGTGGCGGCAAGCTTCATAGTGCACCAAATCTAGCCCTGCAAGGAGAGGGCCCACCCGGGCTTTGACTACAGAGGTGATGACGACGGGACCCGGGAGAGGACGGAACGGCTGACAAAAAAAATTGTCCTAGAGCGGGCCACAGAGCTATTCGCTCCCAACACCTCGTTCAGCTGGCCAAGGCAAATGAGGGCCTTCAATTGTACAAATCCACCTCCTCAGGTAACCATCTTGATTGTTTTTTCCCGATACTTTTAATCCTAAAGCATTGTTAAGCAGTGAATTGATTCACTTATGCAAAGATCCATTCGTAGGAAAGAGCGGTGTACTTCTCCGGTGTGCCGAGGGGTGATTGGCCGAGGGGAGTAGACGCTCGGCCACTGGCTCAGCCTGAGGAAGATGCGGCCAGCGCTTCGTCAGAGTTTGGGGGCACCGACGCTGGTCGGACGGAGAGTTTGCCCCCGATATCGGAGAAAGTCCAAGGAAAAAGGGTAGCGACCGACGAGCCGGCCCAGAAGAAGAGGAAGATAGCGGCCGCCGGTCCCCTCAAACCGGGTGGCATCTCGCTTGGTGGCGACCAGACCACTCGAACGCGAAGGACCACGGTGCTCGAGTGGTCTGATGACGACGAAACTTCGGTGGCTCCTCCACCAAACACTGCATCGCCTCTACGCAGCACGCGCGTAGAGGAACAAGCGAAGAAAGGCAACGAAGTCCCCGAGTAGCAGGCTAGGGGAGTCCCTGCGCAGCAGGTGACGGAAGCCCCCGAGCAGCAGGCGAAGGAAGTCCCAGAGTGGTAGGCGGAGCAGAGGCTGACGGTGGAGGAGACGGGACCTCCACCCTAGAGCACGGAAATTGACCCCATGGCCACGCCTGGGTGCTCGGGGAGGCATCACTGGTTGAAGAAATTATACCGGCATACCAAACCATAAGTATCCTTGCCTTGGAGTTACTTTGTTGTCATTTCTTAGCTTTTTTGGCGCTTGACGAACTAACATGATGTAGTGCAAAACATGCAGAGGGTCTGACCCCACCAGTCCAGACTGTCGAACCACCAAGGGCTGATCCCATGATGGAGGCAACGTCGGCGGCTCCTGTCCTAGAGTCCCCGAGAGCTCGGCAGCCGGAGGAGTCAACCGCCACTGCTGGCGAACTTGGTGACGATGAACGAGCGGATTTGACAATGGACGGATCGGCGACAGTGCCCGAGGCAATGGCGAGAACCGCCCATTCTTTGGGAGCAGAGGCTGGAGTTGCCGGCGATGCGCCTGAGTCTAGGGCGGTGAAGCCGGTGGGGCCTAAGGGGCAAACAGCGCTTCCTGAGGCGTCGCAGGGCATGGTCGGACCCGCTGTCCGGCCACGGAGCCCCCCGATGGTGCCTCGAGCTACAGCGGAAGAGGACGAGGTGGAAGAGATCGAGCGTGCTAAACCTCGACCCCAATCTGTCTGAATCCTCCGCAAGGACGAGGTGGTGGTTATCGAGGAGGAAGACACCACCAGGGAGATTAGGAGATTGAAGACCGCCCTTGCCGAAGTGATGAAACAAATCGAGGTTAGTACTGCATCTGGAGTGCTCATCTTTGACGTTGAAGATCGGAGTTCATCATTATAATTGTGCATTTGCAGGGGATAACTCGGACTGCCGAACAGCGGCACCAGCTGATAAAGAGGATGGAACCCCTCGCCGAAGAGAACAAAAAACTCAGAGAGGCGATAAAGCTGATGGAGAGAAACATCTAGAGGGCCCGGTGCGAGCGAGACCTTGCTGAGTCCAACGCGCGGGACCTAGAACACCAAAAGGGGGTCCTGTCCGAGCAGCTAGCGGCTGCGTCCGAGTAGCTACGGTGAAAAAATGAAGAGCTGGCGAGTGCCTCCACGCAAGTGGAGCAGACGTTCAAGCAGCTCAGAAGTGTATCCGAGCAGAAAGCAGGTACGGTATATCGGCGAATGTGCTTTGTATTGCTGAACAACCATATTTTTTACGATGACTGTTGTGCTTCTAGAGCAAATCATGGAGCTTGGCCAGCTGCGCCAAGCCCTCGAACAACTCCGAGAGGAGAAGGCGAAGGAGATAGGGCGAGCAGACATACTGGCCAAGGAGTTGAACGGTGAGTACTCCCTGGTCGGAGTTAATGCTGAAGTAGTTTCCTTTCTTGACGAAACTTTGTAATGCTTGCAGACTACCGTCGAAGGGTCAAGGCACAGTTCGATGTGCTGGAGCAAGACGCCCGAACACAGAAGGACAAGTTTGACAACGTAGTTGCTGAAGTCAAACCAGTGCTCGATTGCGTCGACCTAGATGTGGCTCCTCAACCCGACGGTAGGCCACTGCGCCCGGACATTATCATCAAAAGGTGCTAGACAGCGTGGGAGAGCTTCAAGAACTTCAACCGTGACGTCGTTGTTACCGGCATTACTCATGCCCTTGCGGTGGTTTGGTCCCACTATCAATCCGTTGACCTCCAAGCGATAGGTGCCGTATTCTCCGAAGGGCAGAGCGAGGCGGAGACCCAGCAGCTAGAGGATGAGGTAGATGATGCGGCGAAAAAGCTGGCCGGCGACATCGACCTGTTTGGTGAGACGAGTGACGATGGCGAAGCTCGGTGATCTGCTCGGAGATTATCATCTGCAATTTCTAGACAGTGTAGTTAGAATGCGCAAAAGCGCAAAAATCACTTATGTATGCGATAAATGTTATAAGGTGCATGTGTATGCAGTTTGCTTGTATTTCGGCAAAAAAATCTTCGTAATTTTAACCATAACGCAATTATGCATAGTATAAGTAGCGTTCGAGCAGTTGGTTCACTACTGACCCCATGGCCTCTGCTAGCCCATAGTCCATAACGTCGAGCATGGAGCCCATGCACGTGTAGGACAAACAGGCGTGACCAAGGAACCACAGCCGACCACCCATAACGTAGAGCGTGGAGCCCATGACACATGTAGGGAGAGATCAGAGACTGGGTCTTCTCCATAGAGAATAGAGCGGAACGTGTGCTGCTCGACAGCTGTCGAAATAACTTGGAGATATACGTAGTATAAGTGGTGTCCGAGCAATTAGTTCTGTGCTGCGCTCTCGGCCTTGGCTAGCCCATAGTCCATAACATCGAGCGCGGAGCCCGTGGACGTGTAGGAGGAATAGGCATGACCAAGGAACCGCAGTCGACCACCCATAACGCAGAGCATGGAGCCCATAGCACGTGTAGGAAGAGATCGGAGACTGGGTCTTCTCCATAGAGAACAGAACAGAACGTATGCTGCTCGCTGATCGGCGAAATATCTTGGAGATTTGGAGAAATATCTTCGTTGATTTGGAGAAACGCGTGGCGAAATACGTTGGCGATTTGGAGAAAACATGTTTGGTGATTTGGAAAAAAACGTGTTCGGCGATTTGGAGAAAATGTGTTCGGTGACTTGGAGAAACTCGTTCGGCGAAAATGTTGGAGATTTGGAGAAATGTGGTTGGCGCAGTTATGGCGATTTTGTTTTGGAGTTCGCCATGGAGTGGCGTAGAGCTCGGCGACCGTAACTGGAGATTCAAACCGAAATGGAGAAAAAATGGAGACAAATTATGGAGACCAAAACTTTATTCAACATAAAGTGGAGAGTACATATATGGGGCGTTTCAAGGATAGAAACATATGAGGTGCTCGATGTGCCATGAGTTGGGGACATCGATTCCATCTAAGTCACATAGGTGATAAGACCCTGGTCAGGTAACCTCTTTGACAACATAAGGCCCTTCCTAGGGGGAGGAGAGCTTGTGCATCCCTTCGATTTTTTGTTTTCTACGGAGAACGAGGTCGTCGATAGCAAATGAACGACCTTTGATGTTGCGGTTGTAGTACCTCCACAAGCCTTCTAGATATTTGGCTGTGCGGACGCAAGTGATTAGGCGTTCTTCCTCGGCCCTATCGACATCCTCTGTCCGAACCGCTGCGGCTTGCTCTTCATCATAATTTTCCACCCTAGGTGCTCGGAAGGCAATATCCGCTGGTAGTATGGCTTCTGAGCCGTAGACCAAGAAATATGGAGACACACCGGTGCTGTGACTAGCTTGAGTGCATAGTCCCCAGACTACAGCTGGTAGCTCCTTGAGGCATCTGCCCGGATGCTTTTCTTCTTTCTGATATTGCCTCTTTTTGAGAGCATCAAGGATCATGCCGTTCGCTCGTTTGACCTGGCCATTGGATCTAGGATGGGCAACAAAGACGTACTTGACGGAGATGCATCGGTCTCCGTAGAAGTCCCAAAAGTGATGGGTCAGTGATGATGCTGTTCGGGAGACCAAATCTATGGATGATATCTTCGAAGAGCTCGACTGCTTTCTTTGCAGTAGCTGAGACGAGCGGTTTATACTCGATCCACTTGGACAACTTGTCAATGGCGGCATATACGTACTAGAAACCACCTAGCACTGGCTTGAAAGGCTCAATCATATCCAGTCCCCAGCATGCGAAGGGCTAGGAAGCTGGGATGGTCTGTAGCTCTTGTGCCGGCACGTGTATTTGCTTGGCGAAAAATTGGCATCCTTCACAACGTCGGACGAGGTCTTCTGCATCGGAGATGGCTGTGGGCCAATAGAAACCAGCTCAAAAAGCCTTGCCGACTAGTGTTCTCGATGCCGCGTGGTTGCCGCAGGAACCAGAGTGAATTTCGAGAAGTAGCTTCACTCCGTTTTCTTGGGTGATGCATTTTTACAATATCCCTTCCTTGGCACTTTTCCTCATCAAGTTGCCGTCCACCAGCACGTAATGCTTGCTTTGACAAAATAGGCGTTCGGTTTTAGTCTTATCGGTGGGTACTTCGGCGCTGGTAAGGTACTTGATGAATTGTTCCCTCCAATCGGCGGCCGACGATGGTACCGCCAGTACCAGCTACTCAGCGGGGGGAACTTCCTGAAGTTCCTTATCTTCTTTAATGGATGGCACTAGGAGATCTTGAATGAAGACCCCCAGCGGGATCGCGGTGTAAGAAGAGCCCAACTTGGATAAATGGTCGGCGAGCTGATTCTGGTGGCATACCACATGGTGGTACTCGATGTCGTAGAATTTTCCTTCAAGCTTCCTGATTTCGGCGCGATATGCATCCATCTTCTCGCTGGAGCAAGACCAGTCTTTGTTAAGCTAGTTGATGACCAGCGTAGAGTCCCCGTATACCATGAGGCATTTGACGCCGAGCTCAACGGCTATACGGAGTCCGTGGAGACATGCTTCATATTCGGCGGCATTGTTGGAGGCCGGAAAGTGTATCCAGAGAACGTATCAGAGTTTATCCTTGGTCGGCGTAATGAACAGGATGCTCGCACCAGCACCGTTGATGTTAAGGGCACCGTCGAAGTACATCACCTAGTGCTCGGGGCAAGTGGCGGTGATAGGCTCTTGGATCTCGGTCCATTCTACGACAAAAACAGCGAGCGCCTGAGACTTGATGGTAGGCCTGCTTCTGAATTTAATAGAGTAAGTGCCGAGCTCGACATCCCACTTGATGATATGGTTGTTGGCCTCTTTGTTGCGGAGGATGTCCCCCAGAGGGAACTCGGTGACCACGGCGATCTTGTAATACTCGAAGTAGTGACGGAGCTTGCGCGACATGATTAGGACGGCATACAGCAGCTTCTAGACCTGAGGATAACGGGTCTTAGGCTCGTTAAGAACCTCGCTGATGAAATATACCGGATGTTGCACCTTATAGGCGTGCCTGACCTCCTCGCGTTCGACCACAATGGCTGTGCTGACGGCACGAGAAGTAGTGGCGATGTAGATCAGGAGGGTTTCGTCTGGCCATGGCGTCGTCATGATCAAAGGCTTTGTTAGGAACAACTTGAGTTGCTCAAAAGTTATGTCTGCCTCCTCCGACCAGGAAAAGCGCTCGGAGGCCTTGAGGAGTTTGAAGAAAGGTAGCCCTTTTTCGCTGAGGCGCGATATGAAGCGACTTAAGGCAGCCATGCAGCCTGTAAGCTTTTGTATATCCTTGACTCGTGTTGGCCGTTTCATGTTGGTGATGGCGGAGACCTTGTCAGGATTGGGCTCGATGCCTCGTGCGCTGACAATGTAGCCCAGGAGTATACCGGATGGAACTCTAAAGATGCACTTTGAAGGGTTCGGCTTCCATCGATATCTTTTTAGGTTGGGGAGCGTTTCTTTGAGGTCGGCGATAAGATCATCGGCAGTCTTGGACTTGACGACCACATTATCGATGTAAGCTTCGACGTTGCGGCCAATCTGTTGATCGAGGCACATTTAGATAGCCCTATGATAAGTTGCCCCGGCGTTCTTGAGTCCGAAGGACATGGTGGTGTAGCAATACGCCCCGAAGGGCGTGATGAACGACGTCTCGATCTGGTCTTCTTCCTTGAGGGAGATCTGGTGATAGCCGGAGTAACAGTCAAGGAAGGAGAGCAGTTCGTAGCCGGCGGTGGAGTCTACAACCTCGTCTATCCGAGGTAAACCGAAGGGGTCTTTAGGGCAGTGTTTGTTAAGATCAGTATAATAAACACACATTCTCCATTCTTTATTCTTTTTTTGAACGAGAATAGGGTTTGCTAACCACTCAGGATGATACACTTTTTTATAAATCCGGTAGCTAAGAGCCATTTTATTTCTACCCTAATAGCCTCCTTCTTGTCTGGCACGAATCGGTGGAGTTTCTGCTTGATCGGTTTGGCGGTCGGCGAAACATTCAAGGAGTGCTCGATCTTCTCCCGTGGTACCCCCGGCATGTCTGCAGGTTTTCAAGCAAACACGTCGGCTTTGGCATGTAGGAAGGAGACGAGCGCGCTTTCCTATTTGGGGTCAAGGTGAGCCCCAATCCTCACGGTCTTGGAGGGGTCATCGAGGCCGAGGCCGACCTCCTTTATTTCCTTAGACTTGGTGGAGGCGCGGGGAGGCTCTAACTCTAGGATCTCCATGTCATTGGTGGGCAACGTCTTGGCTTCGATGACCACGCTGGCCATCTGGATGGAGAGGTCGGTGGCTTCGGTGAGGGCGAGACTCTCTGTCTCGCAGGCGTAGGCGATGGAGAGGTTGGCTCGTAGGGCTAGAACTCCTACATGCGAAGGCATCTTCAACACCAGATACACGTAGTGCGGTACATCCATGAACTTGGCCAGAGCTGGCCGACCAAGTATGGCGTGGTAGGCGGTGTTGAAATCGGCGATGAAGAAGTTGACGTGCTCGACGCGGTAGTTGCTTGTCGTGCCAAACTATACTGGTAGGGTGATCTCTCCAAGCGGTTTGGAGGCCCTACCAGGTACCACATCCCAAAAGGAGGAGTCGGAGGGTGTGAGATATGCTAATCCAAGGCCCAGCTCCTTTAGGGCTCCGGCGAAGAGGAGATTCAGAGCGCTCCCACTGTCAACGAGCACTTTTCTAAAAAGCACCTTCTGGGCGATTGCATCGAGGACGAGGGAAAACACCCTGTGTAGGGAATGTCCACCCATTGGTCGGCCCTGCTGAAGGTGATGGGGACCTCGGACCATGGGCGATAGCTGGGGTTGGCGGCGACATCCTCTGTAGTGACGGTGAGCACCTGACGTGCCGTGAGCTTCCATTCTCTTCTGCTCTCGGTGGAGGTAAGGCCCCCGAAGATGGTGGCGACCACCTTGTCGTGGTCCTAGAAAGCAATGTCATTGCCCCCAGGTGGTCAGCGACCTCTGGCTCCGTCGTTGGCGTCATCAACCAGCTTTTTGTCCTGGAACTCCTTAGCCAAACCGAGGCAATTCTTCATCTTGTGCTTGATGTTCTTGTGGAGGGGGCACGGGCTGTCGAGGATCTTCTTGTACTGTTCATCGTAGTTGCGCTTGGCGTGAGGTTCGTTGACGGCAGTGACGATGTGGTCCGGCTGGTGGCGGTGATTTTGACCGGGCTTGGATCCTTCTAGTCGATCACGGTTGCTGTCCCGATGATAACTGTGGTCGTCGTAGCGGTGGTCGTTGTGGCGTTGGTCGTCGAGGCAGTCGTCGTAGCGGCAAGGCGGGCGATGAGTGCCCGTATCTTCGTTGAAGCGCACCTCGGCTTCCTCGGCATCGGCGTACTGGTTGGCAGTAGTGATCATCTCACCAATGCATGTGAGTAGCTTGCTGTTGAACTTGGAGCGAAGCTCGCGATGGTGGAGTCCTCGGATGAAGGCGGTGATGACCTCAGCTTCCGTGATGTTGGGAATAGAATTTCTCATCTCGAAAAAGCATCGTATGTAGCTGCGGAGGAGCTCGAACGACTTCTGGTTCATGCGGTTCAAATCATGTTTGGTGCCCGGCCGAACGCATATAGCCATGTAGTTGTCAGAGAAAACTTTTTTCAACTCTTCCCAGGATCCGATTGAATCCAGGGCAAGGCTAGTAAACCAGCTCATGATGGCTGGCGTGAGCATGACGGGGAGATAGTTTGCCATGACATTGGTGTCTCCTTCGACAGAGCGAACAACAGTGGCGTAAGCCTCTAGCCACTGAGTATGGTTCATCCTTCCGTCGTAAGGCTCGACCCTAGTGATTTTAAAACCACGGGGCCACTGAAGCATTCGGAGTGCCCTCGTGAATGCTGGGGGCCCTTTGGGGTTGTCGGCGCCATCGTCTGCACCGTCGGCGGCGGCGAGCGGTTCAATAGCTGAGTCCGGGTTACCGTACTCTTGCTCATACTCCTGGCAGCGGCGTATTTCTTCTTCATGGAGACCGAAGCAGCGTTCATTGATACATCGTCATGCATCTCAGAGATTGTTGAGGCGCACTCGAATGTCCTGTTCGACCTCCTAGTCGTGCTGGCGATGGTGTTCGGCGCGGTGGCCCCCGGCTCCCCCTGGAGAGGCAATGACTGGTCGACGAAATGACTTTGACTGGGGCGACGATTGTATCTCGGCGCAGCCGATCGGTGAATCGTGCTCATAGAGCACTAAGGTCTCTAATCCTTGCGGATCTCATTAACCTGATAGTGTGCTGCTTTAAGCATGGCGGCGACCTAGGTGAGCTCGGGCGTCTGCGGGAGGTGGGCGAGCTCATTGGCGGCCACTGCCAGATTGGCGCTTGGAGTCTTGAAGACGTCGTGGCCGTCAATGTCGAGAAACTCTTCGTTGAGGTCGCGGTGGAGCGGGAGTGGCCTTCCTTCCGAGTCGAGCCAATTATTGCGAGCAGCCTCGGCCCTCGCAATGGCAGCCTTGTTTTCTCGGCGCTGAGCACAGTTGACGTTTCAGTTCTCACGAGCAAAGCGTTCCTCCTCGATTTCGCCGTTCCAAGGAGGGCTGTCGACGCTGACGTTGAAGATCGTGCCACCCCGGAAGGGTGGGAGAAGGAGTTGCTCGGTGAGGGTTTCGGCGAGGGTCTCCGTAGAGCCCTGAGACTCAGAGCCCGAATTTTCCTCCGGGATGGTCTGGAGGGACGCTTTGGGGCACCGCCCGTTGTGTAGCATGTTGACGGTTGGCGTAGGCTGGACAACGATCTGGTCGGCGAGTGGATGGGCGTCTCCCACCTAGTCGGCGAATTTGCCCCTCAGGGCGTCTTGGTAGGTGGCGGCGACGTTGGTGAGCCCGAAGGGCAGAGCCACAACTCCTGGAGTTTTCTGAGCAGCCTCCGATAGATTTGGATCAGAGGGTGGTCGGCGCTGAACCAAAGTGTCCAGAGCCGATTCAGCGATGGAGAGGCAATCGACGAGCTTCAGACCGACCTGATCGATGGACTCGATCAAATCATCGTTGTTGATCTGCCTCCTATGGTAGCGAGGAAGCGGGTGGCGAGTTGCTGATGAAGGCGACCTCGGAGGTGATTTTGAGATCGGATCTGCAGTCGTAGGTGCGGGGATGATCGGCACAGAATCGATCTGCGCCAGCTCGAGGAGCTCTCCGACTCCATCAGCATTGATGATCTAGGAGATCGATCCGACCATAAAGATCTGGCTGGGCTACGGGAGGGATGAAGAGCCTGTGGAAAAAGCCATCTTGTTCGACAAGGAAACAGCATGCAAACCCCTACCTAGCGCGCCAACTGTCGACAGAATATCGTCGGCAGTTCTTCGAGGGGTATCCCATGAAGGTAGATTGATCGGTAGAGGAACGTGAGATCAAGAACAAGAAGGCAACAAAGACACACGAGTTAGACAGGTTCAGGCCGTCAGTATGATGTAATACCCTACTCTTGTGGTCTGTTGGTTTGTATTAACTATCGTATGATATTGCGTGAGTTTGGAGGGGTCCCTGCCCGCCTTATATAGTCCGGGGAGCAGGGTTACAAGTCGGTTAGATCTGAGAGATAACCGGAAAGTAATAACTAATTGTAGGAATCTTGGGATCATACATATCCTAACAGATCTCGTAGTATCTTCAGGATATCTTCCAGATGTCTTGTGGGAGGCGCTGAGCAGAGTCGTGCCCCGAAAGGCTTCGTCTTGTGGGCTGGGCCGCCCCTGAGGGCATAGCCCATGTGGTCTACCGTAGGTATCCGGGGTCATACCCCCCCACTATATTACTAAGTATTGCATCGTCATGTCATGCATGTAGATCACGAGTTGGTTGAGTTTATGCCCGTCGACGAACCAGAGTACGAGGAGGTCATCGAGGAGTACGAGGAGGAGATCCTCGTGCAGGAGGGAGCCCCGGAGCCTGCTGGTGCTGACCTTGCTGACCTATCGCCTGCCCAAGGCAAGCCTCGGTGCATAACCCTTATTTTAAATTATCATTGAATATATATATATGATGTGTATTTACGTTACATGCATTTTATAAAAACCACATGCATAAATATATCTACCTATGAGTCCTACTAGTACAGGGCGAGTAGCCGCTATGCTCAGGATATTGGTAGTGTGAGTAACCTGCCATTACTCACAAGTAGGTGATAAATATGATCACTCCTGGTAAAATGTGGTAAAGGTAAATGGTGACGGGGTAGGGATATGGTTTAGGTATTGGTGGGTATAAGGGGTTATGTCCTGCGGCCAACAGGGCATAGCTCGGTTACACTTTTTTCCCTATCTGTGTCGATTAAGGACCGGTCGTTGCATATGGCTCTAGGGAAGTCACAGATCTATTGTCCTGAGCACATACTTGGGTATGGGCGTAGGGAAGACTTGTTGCTCTCTTGTCGTGGATCCGGCCTGATTGGAGGCGGAGATGGTGGAGGTTCTTGCACCGCACTGAGTCCGGGACTCAGGAGTGGGGGCTTGGAGTCTAAGTTTGGACGGGGACCTGGACACCCAGGACAGGAGAGTGATGGGTTGGTCCTGCTTGTACCTAGGGTACAAGCGGGGCGTGTGTCTTCGGGGCACCCAGCTGGGGGCATTGATTCACGAATCGCCGGCGTTCCGGTACGGTTTGTCTGCGGTTTAGCATCGTAGTAAGAACTGAAAGTTGAAAGGAGAAGAAATGGAACTGATTGCTCAACTCTTGCTTGAATGTAGAACATGTGCTTATATAGACTGGCTAGATGATAACTTAATACGACTGATAATAATACATAAATAAGGACTCACGATTAGTATTGCTTTCTATCAAAAGAAAACCAGCAAGCCATAAATCTTATCATGTTCCTTGGAGTTGGGAAATTTATTCCCACTAGTCGGATAAGTCTTGCGAGTACATTGTGTACTCAGAGTTTATTTACCCCTGTTGCAGGTAATGCATGAGAAGTACCCTTGTGTGGAGGATTCTTCTGGTGGGCTCAGACGGATTTCTCGTTTCCTATCGCTAGATGTTTATTTCTAAATTCCGCTGTTTATTAATCCGCACTGTGACACTTGGTAATGTAATAATGTGATTTTTAAGAACTTCGGATGTATGAAATGGACATGTATTGTAACTCGTTCTCATTATTGGATCCTTGGGAAAAATGTGGATCTTTCGGGTTCTCCCTTGGGGTGTGCCCGACGGATATCGCTGCTGTAGCTGGCTTTCGGGGTGCTTAATGTCTGGTGGAAGACGAGCGTCTCCGTAAATGTGCTATTTCAGACGATTCTGCCACAAATCCCCTTCAACCCCTTTGATTTTGATAACAACCGAACAAGGCCTAATGGTTACACCTGGGAGATCTGACTCATCCTTTCCTTCATGATCTAATGAAGCGACAAGTATCTTTTTCTTTTTACATTTAACATTTTTTAATAATAGATGATTTCTGTTTTTTTTTCTCCTTTGCCATGATGCCCATTATTAAATCTTAAGAAAAAAAGAGGCTGATTAATAATCAAGCTTCATGACTACTTTGATTAGAAGATTTGGTGAGATGATATTTGGTTACGTCCATTTTTTCCTTTGTTGATGATTTGGAGCGCGATATGGATATCAGATGGAGCGCGGACTCTCACTGTCAATCCGTGTGGAATAGCTGAATGAGCTGAAATTGTGAACCAAAGCAACTCTGAGCTGTGAAGGCGTATTTGGTTGGATCCGCCATCAGACCGGGGAAGCGTACTCCCTCAGTTCATTAAGGTGCGGAATTGAAAAAAAAAAGCATTCCCAAACTCGCTGGTTTGAAGTTTGAACTATAGTCCAACAGTTGCAGGCGCGCCGAAAATCGAAATGAGAATCGAGCAGGCAAAGTATACTTTGCAGCTGTAGCTGTCTCTCGTGGTTTGAACAACTGCTTGGATTCAGATTACGTGGCATTTGTTCAAACCACGTAATCTGAGGATCTGCGTAATCTTCCTAGTAGCTGCCAACTGCCTCCGCATGCTCTGAGGATCTGCGTCAGCATTCGTCTGCCACGACGTGCACGGTGACGTGGAGTCGACGCCATGCTTACATCATGTTCGCTCGGTCGTATTTGGCTTATAAACCATGGCTTATCAGCCAACGAACAGTATTTTTCTCTCACACCAAATCAGTCAACAGTACTTTCAGTCATGACTTATAAACTAAACCAGCCCAAACGAACATGGCATTAATTGGCAGCTGGCGCTAGTGATTTGTATTGTTAGGCCCTGTTCGGCTTGCTGAAACTTGACTGAAAGTGGTTGAAAAATATTGTTCTGGCTGAAATGTTGTGAGAGAAAAACACTGTTTCGGCTGAAAAAAGAAACTGAACAAACCGGATTTAAGGTAAGCCACTAGGGTCGTCCACTGCAAATGGTAAAAAATTATCTGCTAATGGTCAAAAAATGAAAGACAACCGTACATATTGCCACCAACCAAGACACGTCATTATTGTTTCTGATTATTATCATTATTCATTTTGGTTGTAGCTATCCAATCCAACAGACGTAATATTCCATACTGAAAGCGATGCTTAACCAAGAACTGCTGGCCTGCTGCCTGCACAAAGATACGCACATGCTACATCAGTATTTTCCGGCATATAATTATAATTATCATGCACGCTAAAAACAGTGCTTAGTATCAAATGCAACATTTTCTTTAGTTACCACGATGGTTTCTAAATAAATTGATTTGTTATAAAAAAATTGACTTCTAAAGTTATACAAAATTAAACTTAATTATGTAAGTTTGACCAAATTTATTACATAAAGAATAGAAATTTTTATGATACAAAAAATAGTATCATGGGATGTATCGCGAAATATATTTTTATAATAATGTATTTATTTGGTGTTATAAAGTTGATGTTTTTCATATAAAAGTCGATCAACCTTATAAAAATTCAACTTAGAACAATTTTTAGAAGTTTCGATTTATTTGAGATGGAGGAAGTAACTAACAAGATCAATTCGTCCGCGGTGATGTGTAGCCGACGTCATCCCGGCGTATAGCGAGCATCAGCGGAGCCTAGGTGCTTATCATTAGCCAGCTAGTAGGCAACAAAGATTTGTCAATTGTATATGATCGGTAGGTTAGATGCTACAACTACAAGACCAAATGGTCAAATCACACGACAAATTTCCACCAACCAAGAGACTTGGGGGGATTCCTTTTCTTTTACTACTCTATAAACTAAACCATCACAAGCGTTAAGCACAAGTACGTGCATTCCCTGCTAAGTCGTCGTACTAGTTAGACCAGGCCCTATGCTTATAAGTCGTACTTTTTCAGTCAACGAATAATATTTTTCTCTCACAACAAATCAGCTAAAAATACTTTCAGCCATGGCTTATCAGCCAAACAAATATGACACTAGTCTCCTATATATCCTTTTTTTTAACGTGCAGTCATATACTAGTGTAATTGTACGGATCAGCAGTTAGTCTGCCCCAAGCGAACAGGGCACTAGTCTCCGATATATCTTTTTTTTTTGTAAACGTGCGTCATATACTAGTGTAATTGTACAGATCAGCAGTCAGTCTGTCCGTCATGCATAGGCATAGCGGATAATATTACGATGGATGACTGAAGTGGTTGTACCTTCCCAACGGTTTCTCGGCCGAGGCCAAACTGCTCCATCCATTGTACATACACCACCTTCAAGCATTGCCATGGATTAGGATAATTCCTATATCAGTAAAAATATTATGTTTGGCTCGCTCAACTGACCCCGCTGGCACTTGGCTCGTAATTTTACATAGAATTTACTCCATCCATTCTGAATCGTACGTCGTTTTATTTTTCTAGATCTAGATTTATAATGTTTGTTACTACCCTTATGTATGTTGACATAGCCATATATCCGGTGTAGAAAATGTGGGAAGGGGTATAAAGATTTGCATACACTCCACTAACCTGATTTGATTGCTGCGCCAAACCTGTCTCCTCTGGAGTGCTTAGATAGATCACCTGGGACAATGGTCAACATCGCACCCAAATTAGACATGAAAATATATATGAGAAGGGGTAGGTTAGCACAGTTTAAATGAAGAGATGGATGGAAATAGTTTCATAGGATGAAATGAGTCTCATAGGGATGAACTTGTTTGCACTGTTTCCAACATCAAGGAGTCTTGGAAACAGAGTGTCGATGTTTTCGGACCACCGACGAATAAATTTATATTTGCGCGTCTGGCTCGGATGGTGTGTTCAGAGGACACAAGGGTTTATACTAGTTCGGACAAAACATCCCTACGTCCAGTTTGCTGCTGCTCGTGTTACCGGTACTTGGTTTGCAGTAGAGATTACAAACAAGCGAGAGAGGGAAAGGATCCCAAGTCTCTGGTGGAAGGAGTGAACGGACGCTGAGAGCTCGCTTGCCGCTCAGCCGTGTGCTCGTGTCATGCTCTTGTGTTTCGATCTCCCAGCGTGGGGCGCCCTGCTTTCCTTTTTATAGGCGAAGGGAAAGCGCGGGTTACAGAGGAAGAAAATGAGAAGAACGAGAGAGAAGAAAGCTTTCAGGGTTGCCGGGTCTTTCTTCTCCTTCATGCGGGTCCCGCTGATCCTGTAGATGTCAACAGGGACGGCTCCATGTCGTGGCCCTGTTCGTCACTGGCGCCATGCGTAGGCGTTATCTGCCGGTCATGGCGTTCCACTCTGTCCCGGCGGACGTCGTGGTGAACTGACGCGCTTCTCAAAGATCCGTCGAGGATTATTAGCAAAATAGCACCGCACGTCTCGACATCGTCTTGATGTGAATCCCCGGGTATGGCACGTCATGGCCACGGGTTATATCGAGGCGTGCCACCTCTTCTCAAGCGCCGAAGTTTTGACCTAGGCCCATAGCTTGGACCTGGAGTGGTTGGCGGTGGTATGGGTCCCCGCCGGACGAGACGGAACCCACGTCCTCGAGATCGGGCGAGACGGAGCCTGGACCCAAGGGGTCGGGCGAGACGGAGCTCGCTTCCTCGAGGTTGGGCGAGACAGAGCCCGTGGTCGGGCGAGACGGAAACCACATCCTTGGGGTCGGGCGAGACGGAGCCCACGGCCTTGGGGTCGGGCGAGACCTTTAATGCGTCTCGAAGCCATCCAGAAAGTCAGCGTGGGCGCTAACTTTCTAGATTTGATATCCCTAATACCGATACCCGACACAGTGCTACAAAATTTCTATTGAGACTGGCCTTATACCGTGCTTGACCACGTAGAGGGTCTATTATATTGTTGAGCAGTTTCATCATGTTCCATAGAACCGTGAGTTTGTCTTCCATCTTCTTTTTTATTTAATCTTGAAAAAGGTAGAAGATGAGTGGATTGAAAAAAAATTCAGCGGCCAAAAGAACAAAATAATTAAGCTTACTGGACAGAAGTGGATAAAAAAATCTCTCTATACCACAGGCGTGACATTCCTGAGGTGGAAAGGTTGGAGGCAGACACACCTCATCAGGCAAATGACACAGCTCCAAAAAAGTTAAGCCAGTTCATCGGGCAAATGACACACACACACACACGCTCACAGTGACGCAGAGCCGACGTCATCCGCCCGCCTATACATGGCGAACAGCACGGCGGAGATACTTGCTTTCTATAGGGGGTTTGTCATTAGCCAGCTACTGTACTAGCTAGGTAGCTAGCAAAAGTTTGAGAGATGATGATTAGGTTAGACGATGGCAGAAGAGAAGACTAGAGCTCAAATGCTCAAATTAGTCCACCACCAGCCAATAGACTATTTGGGGTGATCGATGGATATTTGTTTTCTTTTCTCCTCCCTGCTTAAACTGAGCCATCACATCACAATGCAAGCGTACGTGTACTCGAAAATTCCCTGCCAAGTCGTCGATTGAAAATTCTACGAGTTTGCGTTGCGTCGTACACATACTAGTCTTCTACTACTATCCTTTTGTTAAGGGACAACGTGCGTTATATACTGTACACGAATCAGTCAGTCAGTCAGTCGTCACGCACAGCGGATGGAGGTGCATGCATGCAACTTGAGCCTTTTCCACGTGTGCAGTTAGGAAAGATGCTCTATTCCTACGTGCTATAAAAAAGTTCACACGGATTCTGGTACCATGACGCTAAATTTTTTTGTCCAACACGCTATTCCGTCTCCATTCTGTTTGGTTTTGACCGTTTGGCAGCTCTTACATGTGGGACCGGGTAGGAGAAATGTCCATGTTGCCCTTTCAGTCACGGGCATATGTGGAGGCTGTGTTGACCGATATTGACCGACATCTCCCTTAGTCTCTCACTCTCTCTTCTCGCTCGACTCCCTCAGTTCCCTAACCCTAGCGGCAGAGAAACCCTAGCGGCGGCGGATCCGGCAGCAGAGGCTGTAGCGGCGGCTGGGAGAGAAGACGACGAATCCTCCGTGCTTGTGGCGGCGCATGGGGTAGTGGAGCATAGATTCGATTGTGGATCTAGAGGATAGGTCGTGGGCGAGCGACCGGATTGGCTTCCGGACGAGTGAGTTCATTGCTTCCCCTTGGTTTCGTGGTGCCCCGTGTTTGTAGTGTTGATTGGTATTTAGTGCCCTGCGTTTGTGTCCCGTGTTTGTAGTATTGATTGCGTGCTCCTTGTTCATCTGTAGGATGGATGCAGAAAGTAGCTACAACATAGAAATCCGGATTGTTGCTCCCAGTTCTCGTGCGCGGTGGTTTTCGTTGAACAAAGTCGTGGATGCTGACCGCACTAACTTCACAGACCTAGTTGCTAAAGTTGTCGACAAGTATCCTCATAACTATGGTGATATAGTGAGATTGTTTTATTTCTGCATGATAGTAAAGTGAACATCTAAGTCTGCACTGACCAAGATTTGGTTGAAATGTTTACAAAACATAAGGCTTCCAAATGGTGCTTGTTGACTGTTGCATATCATAGCCCAAGTAGTGAGCCCCCTATGATTTCTTATTGGGATTCTTGTAGAACTGTGAACTCTGTTGAACCCCATTCACCCCTTCAATTGTTTGTCCAAGCTTAGCAGAACCAAGCCATGCCACACACACTCAATCTGCTGAACCTGAATACCTGGCTAACCCAAACTCAATGAATGAGCATGTGGGTGTTGATGAGGAAGGGTTGTATATTGACCTTGGTCCCCAATACCCCCCACCTCCTCCCAATCCTCAGAGCCAAGGGCTGCAGGTGGAGACTTCATGCCTCAACTCTAAGGGATGGGCACACTATTAAGGTAATGTGTTAGTATATTATTTTCATTGATTGCTCTCTGTTTTTCTTGCATTGTGTGGCTTGTAATAAGTGCATTACTTGACTGTTTTGCAGGTGAAAAGGAACCCCTACCCTCATGAGTGTCAGAGCACTAGGAGGCAAGGAATCTATGTAGGGATAACACAGTTCTGGATGTGCAGTCAGGTGATTGATTGGCTGAAGGAAGATGGAACTCTAGGTGCAACAAAACAGCAAAGGTGGTTGAAGGATGCACACAAAATTATGGTGCCCTACAAGAGAGTGTATAAAGGTAAAAATCTTGCCATAGATAAGATTTATGGGTCTTAGGGCAAAAGTTTTGATAACCTATATAGGCTTAAGGCCTAGTTAGAAGAATCAAGTCCTGGATTATTTCTTGTCATTGATAATCACACAATCAACAATAAGATCAGGTTCAATCGGCTATTCTTTGCACTGAAACCATGTGTTGATGGATATCTTAGAGGCTGTAGACCATATCTTGCAGTAGATAGCACATTTTTAACAGAAAGGTTTAGGGGACATTTGTGCATTGCTTGTGCAGTAGATGGGCACAACTGGATGTATCTAGTAGCTATTGGTGTAATTGACTCAGAAACTAATGAGAATTAGGTGTGGTTCATGGAGAGGTAGAAGGAAGCAATAGGCACCCCAGAGGGCTTGACATTCTACACATATTGCGGCCAGGCAGTCATGAATGGGGTTAGTGAAGTTTTTCCAAATGCTGAACATAGAGAGTGGATGTATCACTTAGTACAGAATTTTAAGAAGAGGTACAATGGGAAGGTATTTGATGATCACTTGTGGGCTTCTTCATATTCATGGAGCCCTTACATGTTTGAGAAGCACTATCAAGTAATGGCTGCAGCCAAACCTGAGGCAATGAAGTATCTGCAAGAAACTCACAAGAAACTTTGGACCAGGAGCCAGTACAGGACATTGTCAAAGGTTGATTATGTGACTAATAATTTGGCTGAGTCATTCAATAATTGGATCAAACCTGAGAAGGTAAAACACCTAGATGACTTGCTAACTCTATAAGACAAAAGATTTTGATCAAATGGAACCATAGGAAGAAGGTAGCTAAGAAGTTGGAGGGAGAGATTCTGCCTCACATCCTGTAGAAGCTAAGGGAAGACAGTTACAACCTGGACATTGAAGTGATCACAGCCTCCCCTGATGGTGTGGCAGAACTGTGTGATAAGGGAGATAGTGGCTTCTGGTTTGTGGTCAGCCTACCTGACAGAACCTGTTCCTATAGAGTTTGGCAGGGGTCAGGAATCCCATGCAAGCATGTAATAGCCTACATTATTTCAATTTCTGGTGAAAAACTGAAAGACCATGTGGATGATTACTTCTCTGTCAACAAATTTAGAGCTACATATGAGGGTTCCATCCCTTGTATTCCTGACAAAAGCATGTGGCCCAAAGCTACTCATGGCTTAGGTCCACAGGAGGTAGAAGAAAGAATAGGATGAAATCATTACTTGAGGGAGGCAGCAGCAAGAAGAGGGCAAAGAAGCATGAGTGCCCCATCTGCCATGAGTTAGGGCATCACTAGTACACTTGTAAGAATGGGAATCCAGAAGATATAGCTGTAATGGAGGCTGAAAGATAAACTATGTAACTAAATTACTTTACAGATACATGGCTTCAATAACTTAGTTAACTAATACAACTTTTTCTATGTAGGGGTCTTCCAAAGAAAAAGCTCAAAAAACCAGCAAGCTATAACACAAAGACCAGCATTCATGCACAATGAGGCAGGCCGTACAAGTCAGCGAAGAGAATCACAAGAGTTTGCGTCGTTAGCCAGCAGGACGTTAGCAACCAGGAATGCAGGAATACACGATGACTTGTTACACAGATACACGACGGTGGTACAGCTTGCTAAGTCATGTATCTGTGTTTGCGTAATAAGTCATCGTACAAGTCAGCGAAGAGAATCACAAGAGTTTGCGTCGTACAAGTCACTAGCGGTCAGTAATAGCTGGTCTCCCATGTCATATATATATATATATATATATATATATATCCTTTTGCAAACGTGCGTCATACACTAGTGTAATTGTACAAATTAAATCAGCCAGTCAGTCTCACACATAGCGGATAATAATATTATGATGGATGATTAATTGAAGCGGATGCTCCTTCGCAACGGTTTCTCGGTCGAGGTTAAACTGCTCCATCCGTTGGTACATACACCACCTTCCAGCGTTGCCATGGATTAGGATAATTCATATATCAGTAACTAAAAAGATTATGGGCCTGTTCGCTCGGAGAAATTTGGATGGTTTGAAGGAATACTGGAGGAATTTGTGAGAGAAAAATACTGTTCCGGATGAAAAAAGAAACAGATCTAAGCCGGATTTAAGAGCACGCGGGGCCTATGCTTCACGCAATTGACCCGGCTGGCACTTGGCTCATAATTTACAAAGAAAATAATATACCATGCATGACCGCACAGTTGTTGGGCAATTCATCGTGTTCCACAGGATGGGTTTGTCTTCCATCTTCTTCCTTTTATTTATAATATTGAAAAGGTAGAAGATGAGCGTGGATTAAAAAAAAAATCAGCCGTAGAAGAACAAACTAAGCTTACTGAACATAGAAAAAGCTCTGAGCGCTTAGACATGTCTCTCTATATGTAGTGCCTTCTTCAGTTGGCTCTAATCTACTCGATAAACATGTAAGCTAATAAATCTCTCAATGGCATCACATAGGCTGACATTCCTGAGACCGAAAGGTTGAAGCCAAAATGCATGGCTTTCAGGTAATAAGGCGAGAGAGAGAGGAGGAAGATAACATGCATTGATCAATAAATTGTGAAACCGCACTGGAAGTTACGCAGGACTTCATCAGGCAGCTCACGGTGATGCAAAGCCGACGTCATCCTGCTTGTACAGGGGGGTTATCATTAGCCAGCTGTACTTACTACGAGTAGGGCATTGTGAGATTGTCTCAAAATTCTAAGTTTTTTCACTCTCTCTATCACATCAATTTTTGGACGCATGTATGAAGCATTAAATATAGATAAAAAAATAACTAATTATATAGTTTAGTTGTAAATCACGAGACGAATCTTTTAAGCCTAGTTAGTCTATGATCGGACAAAATTTGTCAAATACAAACAAAACGTACTAAACTGTCCAGATTGCAAAAATTTACAATCTAAATAAGGTCTAGGTAACAAAAGTTTGTGTGGACAGTTGCAGAAGCCTACTAGCACTGCTGAAATGGTCAAATGACACGACAGATTTCCACCACACCAGCGAATAGACCTGAGGCGATCGATCGACCGACGTTTTCTTTTAACTCCAGCGTGTGTAAAGTCCTGGGATGTCACGTGATGACGTTGCATGAGATATTCAATATTAATAAAAAAATAAATTACAGAATACGTCAGTAATCCGTGAGACGAATTTATTAAACCTAATTAATCTATTATTAGCACATGTGTTACTGCAGCACAACATTGTCAAATCATGGACTAATTAGGCTTAAAAGATTCATCGTATGAATTAGTCGCAAACTGTGCAATTAGTTATTTTTTAATCTATATTTAATACTCCATGCATGTGTCAAACATGATAGGAAGTAAACTTTAGGGAAGAAGCTAAACAAGGCCTCAGTTCACCCAACTGACTCGGTTGGTACTTTGCCTCGTAGGTCCCGTTCGGCTTGCTGAATTTTGGCTGAATTAGCTAAAAACACTGTTTTTGACTGAATTATTGTGAGAGAAAAGTATTGTTCCGACTAAAAAACAAGCTAAATAGTGCCGTTTTTAAGGTGAGCCGAAAAGGGTTTTCTTCTTATAACCTACTGCTCCCAACGCATTGGTGGCTGCCGGCCAGCCGGCCGGGCGGTCGGGCCGGGCCGGGTCCACCCAATTAATCATGCTCGCCGCCGGCCCGGGCTGGCCGTGTCTATCTGCTGCTTCTGCTACTGGATGGAACAGGTGGCGATATCTTGATCCGATCCACCAGCTATGCTCGTGCATACAGTGTTTAGGGTTTATAGCGTATAAATCCTCCGTCACAAAACACCTGTCGTTTTTAGCAACTAATTCGATTGCTGCGTGCGGCGGTCATTATCCTAGACTAAACAAATATCTGCCTTTTGAACGCGTACCACCCACCAATTTGTCTCTTCTCTTCTGTGTATATTTATATATTGTACATTGTACTAAATCTTTGAAAGGGTCATCATATTGTATGTTTGGAGCATGTAGCATGCATCAGGCTCTACTAGTTTATTGGCCGGCTAGCAGAGCAGGGAGCATAAAGAAATGGCCAGGCCGGCAGCTGGTGGACTGGTGGAGGGCACGGCAGCTGGTGGAATGGTGGAGGGCACACTTGAGCCTCGTTTAATTTGCGAAAAGTTTTTCTAAAAAATGCTACAGTGCCTATCATATCGAATCTTACGATATATACATGGAGCATTAAATGTAGACAAAAAAAAAAACTAATTGCACAGTTTGGTTGGAAATTGTGAGACGAACGTTTTGAGCATAATTAGTCCATGATTGAACACTAATTGTCAAATAAAAACGAAAGTGCTACTGTAGCTAAATTTCCAACTTTTCGCGAACTAAGCCCTTGTTTAGTTCCACCTCAAAATCTCAAAAAGTGTTACAGTACCTGTCACATCGAATGTTTGCGGCCTATGCATGAAGCATTAAATATAGACGAAAAAAAAAACTAATTGCACAGTTTGGTGGGAAATTGCGAGACGAACGTTTTAAGCCTAATTAGTCAATGTTTGAACACTAATTGCTAAAAAAAACGAACGTGCTATAATAGCCTCAAATTTCAAATTCCTGAAACTAAACACGCGCTAAACATGGGCTGAATATTTGTTGCCGTACAGTAGCCTATAAAGAAATGGCCAGGCCGGCGGCGCAGCATATGTACCACCATCAGTTCAGATCAGATCACATCTGCGCCGCCGCATTTCGACGACGTGACCGGAGCACCACCACCAATCGGAACAGGGTCTCGTAGGGTAGGGTTATTTATTTATTTACAGCGTGGGAGACCGCACAACACACTACGACGACTCCAGTGGAGGTGAAAGTCTCCGTTCCTCCACATTCTCTGCAACTGCAAGTCTGCACCCAAAATTACCCTTTCCACCGGCGCGCGCCGGTCAAAAAGACCTTCGCCCTCAGATTTTCCGTATCTGAACAACTGGACCTAGAGAGTCTCGTCCATCTCTGTTCTCACTCAACTCCACTCCATCCCATTCCATCGACATACGCCACCAAACACCACTGCTGGTGCTGGGTTATCTCTCATCAAGTACTCAAGGCTTCAAGTACTCAAGACTTCAAGTGTAGTAGTGCGCCGGTACGCAGTGAGCCATTATATTCGTTTCTCTCTCTTTTTCTTTGCTGGAACTGAAAAGCAACGTGTTGTTCTTACACTCAGGATTTTAGCATGTTCGCTCGTTGATTTCAGCCAGGGTTTATCAGCCAGTCAACAATGTTTTCTACTCACAATAAACCAGCACCAGCCTAATTTATCAGCCCAGAAATCAACCAGCGATCAAGTCAAATTATCACGAACTGCTGGCGATGGCATGCACGTGGAAACGACGAGCGAGGACGAACAAAATTAAGGAGCTAAGGGCACGAGCGAGGACGAACAAAATTAAGGTGCTAAGGGCCTCTTTTGTAGGGATTCCGATTCACCAGATTTAGAATCAGGAGGTTGGATCCACCAAAATTTTTCCGAACACTCTAGATCCACCAAATCTGGATTCAGCAAAATGATGGATCTAGAGAGGCTGGGTTCACCATTTTGGTGGATCTCCTCAGGAGGTGCTCCACCCAACTTAGTTTGATGGATTTGGGAAAAAAATTACCCACCACTACCACTGATGACACAAACATACCTCTTCGTTCTTTTCTTTCTCTTTTTCCTCCCGCACCTTTCTCTCTCCCGTGGAAAAAAAACTCCGCCGCTCTCTGGGAGCTTCGGCCGCGCCATGGCTGCGCCGGTGGGACGTCGAGCCTGCGCCCTAGGGAGCTCCGGCCGTCATTCCCTGGCCGCGCCGGCAGGCCACGCGCGCCATGGCCACCTCCGCGCGGCGGGGCTAGCAAGATCCAGCTGCGGGCGCCCTGGCAAGATCCGGCCGCTGACTCCTCCTGCTCTTCCTCCACGCCCTCATTGTCGTCTTCTCCACGGCCGGCTGTTCGAGCTCCTTCACGGCGCCCGCCACGCCCTCACCCACGACGAGCTCCTTCGTCCTCGAGTGGGCCGCGCTCGCACCGTCCCTCCCCAGGGCGGTCGTGCCCGCGCCACCCCCTCCCCAGGTCGGCCGTGCCGGCACCACCCCCTCCCCAGGCCGGCCGTGCCCGCGCCACCCCTCCCTAGGTCGGGCGTCCCTGTGCTGCCCAAACCTCCCCAGGCCGACGAGGCCGTCCACGGCCGCGAGCTCCGGCAAGGCGTGCGTGCGATGCACTCTGCTATGCTCGATGGGAAGAGGAGAAAAGAAGAGGTGACGTGTAGGCCTAGGTTAGCAATGAGATAGAGAGAACACTAGAGCCCAAGAATAATTCTGTCCATTCCAACGAAAATGCCCTTGCGTGGATCTAGAGCTGCTGCATTAGCCAAACTGTTTTATGGTGAATTTCAGATTCATAGTGGATCTAATCCACGGTGAATCCTAGATCTATATTCACTTTTTTCTTGGTGAATCCTTGCCAAACGGAACGCCATGCATCCGCTCAAAAAATAAAGAATTGCTATTGAATAACCGGTTGTTTTGTCGGCCATGAGCAACCAGTTTTCAGGCTATTGGATTTGGCATATGGTGCTGTTTGGTCCGTTGGATCTTGCTGTCTCTGGCTCCAGCTGTGTCTTCGTTTCCTTACCGCTCCTAGGCCTGGGTGCGAGCACCGCTCGTAGGACGGCCATTGCCACGCCGCCAAGCCTTCTCCTTTCGCCTCCGACTCCACCAGGCCGGCCGCTAGCGCTACCCCCAGGCTTGCTCCCTCTGCCACCGACGTCCCTATGCCGCCCCACATTTGCCACCGCCCCCAGGCCTGCTCCCTCCGCCGCCGCCCCGAGGCCTGCTTCCTCCGGCGCTGCTGCACCTAGGCCTGGCTGCGAGCGCCGCTCCTAGGGCAGCCGCTGCCGCACCGCCAGACCTTCTCCCTCCGCCTCTGACGCTCCTAGGCCGGCCGCTGGCGCTGCCCCCCGGCCTGCTCCCTCTGCCGCGGACACCCCAGGCCACCGCCCCCTAGGCCTGCTCCCTCCGCCGCCGTCGTCGCCCCGAGGCCTGCTTCCTCCGGCGTTGTCGCACCCAGGCTGGCCAGCCGCCACCCCTAGGCCGGACTGTCGCCCCCAGGGCGGACCGCCGCCAGTGCGCGGCCAAGACGGAGCTTCACGCTCATCCCTGTGCTCGGTTCTCCTCTTCCTCTGACATCTGCAATTTTTCTAAAATTTGTGAACAATTTTACATATATTTCTTTGATGTCTGGAATCCATAAAAATACTTTGTAATTTTTTTAAAAAATATATATATATTTGTGTTATTTTCAAATTACATCACTCTGTTCAATAAATTACACTTAAGAATTTGTTATAAATATAATAATAAGATGGTGTAAATATAACTATAAAACAGTGTAAATGTATGGGCAAAATCTGATGGTTGAAAGAGGCTAAAACAACCCGTAGATGGCTAGACGGATAAAAAAAAGGAACACCGTGCATGTGAACGCCAAATCTATCTCGACACCTCTCTCGACGACCGCTGTAGACGATGTGAACCGATGCATGCATGGCAAAAAAAAAATTTATGTATAAATTAAAAAAACCGATTTCCCATGCACCGTACCGTACACCTACTGCCGATCTGCCTCCTGCCAGCTGGACAGGAGTACTAAAAGAATATTTTTTTATTATTTTTAGACATCGTTCGTCTTATTTAAAAAGTTTATGTAAATTATAAAATAAATAAATTATTATTAAAATATCTTTAATGATAAAATAAGTCATAATAAAATAGACGATATTTATATAAAAATTTTAAATATAATAGATAATCAAATAAGATGTTTAAAAGTTAAAAACGATATTTTTTTTAGATGGAGGAGTGAGTAGCATGTGCGTGCGCAATGCTCCTTTGACTTTGCTGACCAAGCGACATGCCCCTTCCCCACCATCGCACGATTCGCACCACCAACCCCCACCTCGCGCTATAAAACCAACCAGCCAACGCAAAACTCTCATCAGGTTCGCAGCCCACTCCACTGAGCTGATCTAGGCACTCACCACCACTGCGCCGCACACAAACACACCTCGGCCGAGCCCTCTGATCATATCACGTACGCATGATGGCAATGGCATCGTCGCTGCCGCCGTTCACGGTGCGGCGCAGGGACCCGGTGCTGGTGGCGCCGTCGTCACCGACGCCGCAGGAGACGAAGCCACTCTCGGACATCGACGACTCCGAGGGCATGCGGTTCTACAGCTCCGGGATCCACCTGTACCGCGCCAACCCATCTAAGGCGGGGCAGGACCCGGCCAGGGTCATCCGCGAGGCGCTGGCCGAGGCGCTCGTCCCCTACTACCCGCTCGCCGGCCGCCTCCGCGAGTTGGAAGGAGGAAGCTCGTCGTCGACTGCGCCGCGCAGGGCGTCCTGTTCGCCGACGCCGACGCCGACCTCACCGCCGACGACTTCGGCGACGTGCAGAGCCCGCCGTTCCCGTGCTTCGAGCAGTTCATCCTCGAGAGCACCACCGTCGCCGGCGTCGAGCCCGTCATCGACCGCCCCTTGTTGTACGTCCAGGTCACGCGCCTCAAGTGCGGCGGGTTTATCTTCGGCCAGCGCTTCTGCCACTGCGTCGTGGACGCGCCTGGCGGGATGCAGTTCGAGAAGGCCGTGTGCGAGATCGCGCGCGGCGCCGCCGCGCGTCCGTGGCGCCGGCCTGGGGCAGGGAGATGTTCATGGCGCGCGACCCCCGCGCCCGGCGTACCCGCACCTCGAGTACCACGAGCCCGCGGGCGGCGTTGGCGTCGACCGGATGCTGACCACTCCGGCCGCCGACATGGCGCGCGTCCCCTTCTTCTTCGGGCCACGGGAGATCGCGGGGCTGCGCCAGCACGCGCCGCCTGGGATGCGCTGCTCCCGGTTCGAGCTCGTCGCCGCGTGCATCTGGCGCAGCCGCACCGCCGCGCTCGGGTACGCGGCCGACGAGGAGGTGCGGCTGTCGTTCATCGTGAACGCGCGCGGGCGGCCCGACATCCAGCTCCCCGAGGGATTCTATGGCAACGCCTTCGCCTACTCCGTCGCGGCGACCACCGCCGGGGAGCTCTGCGGCGGGGACCTCGGGTACGCGCTGGACCTGGTGAAGAATGCCAAGTCGGCGGTGACCTACGACTACCTGCTGTCGGTGGCCGACCTGATGGTGCTCACGGGCCGGCCACTGTTCGAAGTGTCGAGGACGTATATCGTGTCGGACGTCAGCCACGCTGGGTTTAAGAGCGTCGACTTCGGCTGGGGCGAGGCCGTCTACGGCGGGCCGGCCAAAGGGCGGCGAAGGGCCCCCCCCGGCGTCACCAACTACTTCTCGCGGGCCAGGAACGGCAAGGGGGAGGAGGGCACCGTCGTGCCCATCTGCCTACCGAATGACGCCATGGAGAAGTTCCTGCTCGAGGTGGAAGGCCTCACCGCCGAGCTGTAGCCGATCGAGCGCCGTGCACCGGCCGGCCGGGGTGCAACGGTGCATGCATATACGTGCCAGGGTGGACGCATGCACGGCACCCCTGCGAAGGCATGAGCACAACTATATACTGTAGATAGTGGAACGTCATCAAGTACGTACGTACACCATAAATGCGTCCAGTTCGTCTCGTCGATATGACGGTATATATACATGTGTTGTTTTTCTTACTATACACAGCTGTAGGCACGCAGCGAAATACGGTGGTGCTGTGCACTCGTTAAAAAAAAGTTGGAAACAATTCATATACTACTTGCAGATTTGCAATATCAATCCCGCCTCAAGATGCAATTGCTAGACCTGTCTTTCTTCTTGACGTGGTTGTGCTAGCTCAATAATGCAACTCTGTTTCAAATTATAGTTTATATTTTCAATGCGTTTATCAACAACAACAGCAACAACATAATCTTTCAATCCTAAGCAAATTGGGTTAGGCTAGAGTTAAAACCCATCAAGAGCCCCAAGTCACGATTCAGGCACTTCAATAGCTGCTTTCCAAGTACTCATATTTAAACATATATCTCTAGGTATATCCTAAGCTTTCAAATCTCTTTTTATTACTTCTCCCATATCAATTTCGGTGTTCCTCTACCTCTCCTCATATTATTAGCTTGGCTTAGGACTTCACAATGCACCGGTGCCTCTGGAGGTCTCCTTTAGACATGGCCAATCCACCTCAATCGATGTTGAACAAGCTTTTTCTTCAATTGGTGCTACATCTAGGCGATCACGTATATCATTGTTCCGAACTCTTTTCTTCAATTGTGCTACCTCGGGGGTGCCTGCCATGAAGCATTCTCGCGAGGGGTGATGGCTTCCCCTGCTGGAGTCAGAGTCAGAGATCATCTCTGAATCTCCCACTAGAAGGTCGTGGAAAGATTCCACGACGTAGTCCGTCATACTCACGAATTCGTCATCCGTGGGGGATGGGTGCATGCACTGTGCCGCCAGGTGACCAATGGTCCTTGTGGCATTGCGCAGACCGAATAGGAACGCCGTCGGGGTGCTCCGAGTGAGGTATTCCGGGGAGAGCGGTTCCCATCCAGCAAGCTACATCATGATATTGGCAAACGAAAAGGTGAGGCAGCGCAGGTCCTCCCGGGACGGTCGGGGTCCTAGGAGGGTGTCGAGCTGGCGCCCTAGCCTCCTATAATCAAAGCCGAGGAGCTGGTCGCTCCTAGGGGCATGGGCCTCCGGGGCGTGCAGCTGCAGCTCTTCGAGGGCCTCGGCGGTTGCGTCAAGGCCGGTGGAGTGAAGAAGTTGGACGGGGGTAGGAGCCTGTGCCAGCTCTCCCTCCGTGGTGACGAAGAAATCCAGGCTACCGAAGCACACGTGCACGCCCGGGACCCAGCTGACGCCATGGCTAGCCTTCCATGGCCTGTTGTGGATGACGAGATGTGTAAAAGGCCCCTACCTAGCGTGCTAACTGTCGGTGTCTCGAATCACCGACTAGTAAATTTGTGATTTCTGTGTCTGGCCCGGATGGTGTGCTCGAAGGACACAAGAATTTATACTGGTTCGGGCAGAATGTTGCTACGTCCAGTCTGTTGCTGCTCGTGTTACCAGCACTAGTTTGTAGTATGGGTTACAAACGAGCGAGAGAGAGAGTAGGTCCTGTCGAAAGTCGTACAGGGATTAGGTAGCATAGCGCCGACACGCCCGACATTGTTGGCGATGTGAGTCCTCAGGTATGGCCTGTCGTGGCCACGGGTCATGTCAAGACGCGCCTACTCCCTTTCTGGTGTCAGAAGTTTGACCCTGGGTTCATACTCTTAGACCCGTAGTGGTTGGAGGCGGTATAGGCCCCTTTCGGGCGAGGCGGAATCCCCCTTTGAGGGGTCTGTCGAGGCGAAGTCCATACCCGAGGGGTCTGGCGAGATGGAGCCCACGCCCTTGGGATCGGGCGAGATGGAGCCCGCGCCCTCGGAGTCAGACGTGATGGAGCCCACGCCCGAGGGGTCTAGCGAGACGGAGCCCATGCCCTCGGGGTCAGACGTGACGGAGCCCATGCCCTCGGGGTCGGGCGACATGGAGCGTGCACCCTTGGGGTCGGGTGAGATGGAGCCCGTACCTTCAGGGTTGGGCGAGACGGAGCCCCGTACCTTTGGGGTCGGGCGAGACCAAAATACGCTCTTGACCATTCGGGCAAGTTAGCGTTCGTGGCCATCAGCTTCTTTCTTCCAGGTATCCCTAATACTGATACCCGACACCTGGCCTGACTCCCATTGTATAGCCATCTCTAGCTACCTGACTGGCTCTGCTCCTCCGACCAAGAGAAATTGTTTAATAGGGAAGCAACTCCTCTTCACTCTTCGGTCTGCCTGACTACCCGTCGACTACTATGATTCCTCTTCATAACCGCACTGGGATTTCAAGTCTCAAGCGTGTGATGGTGGTCAAAGGCTCTTCTTATAACACTTCTTGTGTCCAGCTTTTCTATGCATTCACTTCACTCTTGGCAACCGTGTAAGGTCTATATGGGAGGAGCGTCCCCATTCCCTCAAAGATTCTAAATTTTGACCAAATATATATAGAGAAGTATTGATGATTATGATGCGTAATAAGTATCATTACATTGATCTTAAATTATACTATTTTCATAATAAGCCTAATAGGAGATCTAAAGATTTTGTGTCAAACTTTGTTCAACTTACAAGAATCTTGCAGTGAGGAGGCCTGATTGGTTGGCTTCCAAAATTTGCCAAACCAAAGAATTGGCATGCCATGATTTTGGCTATTGATTGGTTTGCTACCAAAACTTGCCAACCTCTCACATTCGGCTTGCCAAATCCATAGCATTTTTTACCTAATTTTGGATTGTCAAATCCTTGTCATGGCAAATTTTGGCCGCAAACCAGTTAGGCCCATAGAGGGACATTGTCACGTGTATGGTGTACCTTCTTCTGTTTGTCTTTTACTTAAATTCCTCAAAAAAGGTAAAGTTTTGTCTCCTATAACTTGGGTCCGGGATCTCGGCTCCCCCATCTCTTTTATAAATTGGCAGGAGTAGCTGTTGTGTTTCAAACTGGTCGCCACCCCTCCCTCTCTCTCTCGCTGGCGCCTTCCCTCGATGTAGCTCTATCAGCACCATGTCCCACTGGATCCAATCCTCTCACGGTAGCACCATGTCAAACATGATGCATGGACAGAGTAGCTCCCGGACAACATATCGGTTGTCAGATCTTGTTGGTGAAGAGACCGGCCTTCCATTAGTGATTTCCCTCGCTGCAAGCTTGCTAGAGTGATTGAGCGATGGTCTATGAAAGAATACCTTAACCTTGGTCGTGTCTAGTTCAAGTGCTAGAGGAATGGGGTGAGCTTCTTATTTGTCACTTCTTCGACGATAACTATTGCAATGCTCGGTTTAATTTTTTTAATCAAATTTGTGTAGTATCCAAAACTTTGTGGTTACTACGTATGGCAGCAACAATATCTTGAGGATTTGAAAAAGTTAGGCACGATCCAAGTTAGGCTAATAGACTTAGAGGACGAAGGGGATGAAGGAAGTGAAGGCCACTCGAATGGCGGAGGTGACAGGAAAGCATTGGAACTCAGCATGCAGAACCTGCAGCGGAAGTTGAACATGTTTTTTCTTTGTTGTGTTCTGGTTGTTGGATTTGGAATCATGTATTATGTTGTATTGAAGTAGGTCATCAACGTGTTAGATTTGGAATGCTTTGTTTCATACTAGCTAGGAGGATGTATGAAGAATAGGAACTAATGTCTTTGATTTGTGAAGGGTGTTTGGTTGTCTGCAGCTGTGGATGTAAGCTTAGCTGAGATTATGTTTGGTATGCTAAATCTTAGGTTGCATGAGCAGATCCAACTTGTTGAGAAGATGTTTGGTTGTCTGTGTTCTATGAGGAGAGTTACCTTGCATCTAAAGAAGGCCAGCTTACCCCCTTTATGCTGAGATTGGTAGTGAGTGAATTTTATAAATTCACAACTCGTACCAAAATGCAACTTTAACAACCATTTAAAAATATTCATGGTGCACACTGCACAGACCTTAGCTTACATTACAAACAAGTTAAAGCTGTTGCAAAATAATGAAAACATCCATCCAAGATAATCAAACAACATTGATCCATTTAAACATGTCATGACAGAGAGATACATCATGGAACTTTATTTACTCCTTTGCTAATGACTCCAACTTCGAGAACAAGGGAACATAGGGAAGATAGTAAGGTCTGCCGTTGATTTGTGGCAGGATGCCATGTTTCAAAAACTGACTGTAACGTGTAGGGATGACATGAACTTTTCTATTGTCCATGTTATATGCGACGGTGTCATTTTTCACCCTAACCCTAACAAAGAGAAGCAAATTCCATTCTGGGTGAACCGTTGAGTAGTACTTATTAACATCGTAGTATGAGTAATAACTAAATTCAATGTTAGTATGTGCAAACACCTTCAGAATGCTAACAGTATGCTTCAATGTCCATTTATTAGTACCATAGTCTTTCAGGATCCAGATTGAAAGTTTTGACATATTGTGACCATGAATAGTACATACACACAAGTGACTCTGAGCTTGATGGATGGAGGGTGAAGAACAACGTGGGCAAGGAATTTTCCTCCATGTCTCTCCCACCATATCCACAGCAAGTATATGAGGGTAAACCCCCGAGTAACCCATAATGCGCAGACAACCGTTAAGATACACAGTTTCTGATGATCTTATTTCTTTTGATCTCTCAATTGTCACACAAGTATTTGGTCCCCATTTAGATTCCTTATAGATCCATACTACATTTTTAGATGAGTAGATGTCCACACCCTTGTACTGATCATCCTGCTCCTTTTCTATATATTCAATCACATGGAAGTGCGAGGAGGCTGTCGGATCGAAACCCAATCGAGCCTCACCAACAGAATGGATGCTAGGCGATAGTTCCTTGAACTCCTTGGTTGCCAGATTACAGACGACATAGAAGTATGATCCATCAGCCCCTTGGCACCAGCATAGGATGAGGCTGTTGTAGATATCTGAAACAGCTACATTGGCCAAGGTGAAGGGTAAGAAGGACAAGAAGGGGTGTTCATCGGTGACTCTAGTGTAGCATCGATGGCCTTGGTCGATGTTGTAGAAGAACCAGCCAGAGTCTAGCGCATCACCTTATGGTTGTTGTAGTCTGAGATGAGGCAGTTCTAGGAGCGACAGACATAGTTACAGCAGAACAAGGAGCGGGCAGGGAGGCAACGGAGGATCTCGACAACGGCATCATCTGTGAGGCGGGCCAGTGCGTTCCTCTTGTTGGGGGCCTCCTCCATTTTGTCTGTGTGCAGTAGGATGAGAGCTTGGTCAGTAATGAGATCACTGAAGAGAAAAATAATCCAACAAAGATCCATCAGTGAAGTCCACAACTCATACCAAACTGCAACTTTAACAACCATTAACAATTTTCATGGTACGACCTCAAACAAATTTAGAGTAGCACCACATAGATATATATAACTCAAACTAGAGTAGTAGTTAATGGAGTTGTAACCATTACAATTCCATCTAAATCAAGTCTATCCATCACACTTACAATTAGTACACGAGCTCAGAGCTTCTTCCATAAGAGACAGACAAAGATTAAGAGGACGACAATTACAATAGTTTTGAAGGCAGAAGCAATAGACATGTTTATTTGCCTAGGTAGATAGGTATAATCAAGTAAGCACTTAACAATTAATAGGCCTAATTGCACACAGGCATTTACAGTAACAAAACTAAACATATGCATAGACAATCAAATAACATTAATCCATTTAAACATGTCATGACAAAGAGATACATCATGGAACTTTATTTACTCCTCTGCTAATGACTCCAACTTCGAGAACAAGGAAACATATGGAAGATAGTAAGGTCTACAGATATTTTGTGGCAGGACATCTCGTCTAAAAAATGCACTGTAACGTGTAGGGATGACATGAACTTTTCTGCTGTCCATGTTATATGCGACGATGTCATTTTCGTCCCCAACCCCAACAAAGAGAACCAAATTCCATTTTGGGTGAACCGTTGTGTAGTACTGATCAACATCCAAGTAACCAAATTCAATGTTAGTCTCCGAAAGAACGTCCAAAGTGTTAACAATATGCTTCAATGTCCTTTTATTAGTACCATAGTCTTCAAGCATCCAGATGTGAAGCTTGGGCATATCGCAACCACGAATAGTACATACACACAAGTGACCCTGAGCTTGATGGATGGAACCTTCAAAACCACATGGGCAAAGAATTTTATTTCATGTCTCTCCCTCCATATCCACAGCAAGTATCTGACAGCCCCACGAGTACCCCATAATGTGCAAAACAGGAAAAGACGAGAAAGGAGACCTGCGGATCGGATTTGTCGCCTCTGCCGTGGCACACAACGGACACGGACACCAATGCCGTTGTGCTCCACCGGCAAGCCCCGCTGCCTAGCCTCCAAAAGGATGCCGGAGCCACCACAGCACACCGGGGATCCTCCACAGCCACCGCTAGTCTAACGGGCACAGATTTGTTTCCACTTGAAGGGAAAATATCCAATATAGGTCAACATGTAGGGCATCCACACAGAGAATATAATACTATAACGACTCCAAAGACATGTCAATACAACCAGGCATCTAGCACAATGGTAAAGACCATGCATTCCTTCCTCCGGGTCCTGGGTTTGACTCCTAGGCATTGAGGTTTTTTTTAATTTATTAGACCCCGGCAGCACAAAAGGTACAAGTGACACGCAAGCCATCGGGTCCCACAGGTCGGATGGAGATGGAGAATGGTCCCATAGGTACACGTGACTTGTGAGCCATCGGGTCACACAGGTCGGATGGTCCTATAGGTACACGTGATACGCAAGCCGTTGGGTCCCACACGTTGGATGGGGATGGAGAACGGTCCCACAGGTACACCTGACTCGTAAGCCATTGGGTCCCATAGGTTGGATGCTGAAGGGTGAAAGGTCCTAATAGCTAGAGGGGGGGGTTAAATAGCCTATTAAAAATTTCTACAACAACACTTAACAAACCGGTTAAACAATTATGAGGCGAAGCAAGTGTTGCGCTAGCCTACTAAAAATGCAAGCCACCTACCACAATTCTAGTTTATATAGTTTCTATTCACACAATAGCTATGTCACCACACTAAGTTAATGTTCTCTCAAAGGCTAACTAAAGAGCCACACTAACCAAATTAATAAGCTCTCACAACTAGCTACACTAAAGAGCTTGACAACTAGTTTGCGGTAATATAAAGAGAGTGAGCAATTTATTTATACCGCTGTGTCGAGGAAGGAGCCAATCAATCACAAGAATGAAGACCAATCACCTCGGAATCAAATGATGAACACAATGATTTTTTACCGAGGTTCACTTGCTTGCCGGCAAGCTACTCTTCATTGTGGCGATTCACTCACTTGGAGGTTCACGCGCTAATTGGCATCACACGCCAAACCCTCAATAGGGTGCCGCACAACCAACATAAGATGAGGATCACACAAGCCACGAGCAATCCACTAGAGTACCTTTTGGCTCTCCACCGGGAAAAGGTCAAGAACCCCTCACAATCACCACAATCGGAGCCGGAGACAATCACCACCCTCCGCTCGACGATCCTCGCTGCTCCAAGCCATCTAGGTGGCGGCAACCACCAAGAGTAACAAGCGAATCCCGCAATGAAACACGAACACCAATTGCCTCTATATGTAAACACTCAAGCAATGCACTTGGATTCTCTCCCAATCTCACAAAGATGATGAATCAATGATGGAGATGAGTGGGAGGGCTTTGGCTAAGCTCACAAGGTTGCTATGTCAATGCAAATGGACAAGAGAGTGAGCTAGAGCCGGCCATGGGGCTTAAATAGAAGCCCCCATGAAATAGAGCCGTCGTACCCCTTCACTGGGCACAACACGGGGTGACTGGATGCTCCGGTCATATTGACCGAACGCTCCGGTCATATTGACCGGACACTGGACCTCAACGTCCGGTCACGCGATGCGTGCCATGTGTCCCCTCTCTTCAAATGTTGATCGCTCGATCTCAACGGTCAAGTGACGACCGGACGTAGCATCACAAAGTGACCGGACGCTGAACCCCAGCGTCCGATCGTTTCCAGTAAGCATCCAAAGACGACTTTTCACGACCGGACGTGTCCGGTCATGCTCGACCAGACACACCCAGCGTCCGGTCATACAGCGACTCCCCTATGCGCTGCCACGTCAGCTGGACCAGACGCACCCTATTAGCGTCCGGTCACCAAGTGACCCAGCGTCCAGTCAGAGACCGACGCCAGCGTCTTTGTAGCTTCTACTGACCGGATGCACCGGTCCAACCGAGGCCAGTGTCCGGTCACTTACAGTGACCTCCGTCTTTTCTGTCTAGGGCGCCGGTGAAGTTCCTAGCCCTTGCTCAAATGTGCCAACCACCAAGTGTATCACCTTGTGCACATGTGTGTTAACATATTTTCACAAACATTTTCAAGGGTGTTAGCACTCCACTAGATCCTAAATGCATATGCAATGAGTTAGAGCATCTAGTGGCACTTTGATAACCGCATTTCGATACGAGTTTCACCCCTCTTAATAGTACGGCTATCGATCCTAAATGTGATCACACTCACTAAGTGTCTCGATCACCAAAACAAAATGGCTCCTACCATTTATACCTTTGCCTTGAGCCTTTTGTTTTTCTCTTTCTTCTTTTCAAGTCCAAGCACTTGATCATCACCATGGCATCACCATCATCATGTCATGATCTTCATTTGCTTCACCACTTAGAATGTGCTACCTATCTCATGATCACTTGATAAACTAGGTTAGCACTTAGAGTTTCATCAATTCACCAAAACCAAACTAGAGCTTTCAAAGGGTCCCGCAGGTACACGTTGGACGGAGAAAGGACTGAGCGGAGACTTTTATGATGAATTGTGAGCATCATAGATGAGTAACTTCAGGTCCCATAGGTACACATTGGATGGAGAAGGGTCCCACAGGTACATGTCGCATGGAGAAAGGATCGAGCGGAGACTTCTATGATGAATTGCAAGCGTAATGAATGAGTAACTGCAGGTCCCATAGTTACACGTTGGATGGAGAAAGTACCTTGTGGAGATCTATGATGAAGCCATTCGTTACAGATCGAATATTGTTCGTCACAGATGTGTAATTAGTTCAATAACGAAGCGTTGTTTGTCGCAGTTTTAAAGGAGATCATCACAGATGAGTCGCGAGGGTGATCTGTGACGAAACCATGTGCTCTTCTATGATGTTTTCTATGACGATGCTTGATTTTGTCATAGAAATAGGGGGTTACAAGATCGTCACCAATGATCTATGACGAAACAGGAATATTCATCATAAAAAGCTCTTTTCTATGACTATTTCGGATTCATCATTAAGATTTTTGTCATAAAAGTGGATATTTCTAGTAGTGCAACCTCGGTTCTAATAGTTGGGCCATGTTCATTTGAGTTTGTCAGGTCTTAACATTTCATGACGGTGTAAGGAAAATGGACCCTAGTCCCATTTACTTTGGATTTTGGTGTTTGATGACCAACATGACCAAATTGGACTAATGAATTTACAAGTAATTGTTTTGTATTTCATTAAGGTGCAAGACGTGACTTGGACGAATGCGATATGATGATCCGATGATCAACACCATAAGCAAGACCCTAGAAGCACAAGAGAAGACCCAAGAAACCAAGCAAAGTCCAAGCACGAAGATAGGAACCAAGCCAGACACAAGATCACAAAGAAACGAGCTCGGTAGAGGTGACCGGACGCGGCCCTTATGAGGACCGGACGCATCCGATCAGTTGCTTGGCAACAGCAGGCGTCAGCTGCAGCGACCGGACGTTGAGCGAAGCAGTGACCGGACGCACGGACTTCATTATTCATCGTCGTGGCAACAACTCAGTGAGGACCAGATGCAGTAGCTGTGGACGACAAGACATGCCAGGCAGTGGCGTCCGATCGAGTCTAGAGAGGTTCCATAATGGCGAAACGTTGACCAGACGCGTCAGATGGTAAGCGACCAGACTCACCAGAGAGTCTTATCAATAGTGAGTGCCAACGGTCAGCTTCAACGGTCGAGACGACCGGACGCGTCCGATCAAGACGACCTACGCATCCGGTCAATGGCAGAAAGCTGGGCTTCGTCCCCAACGGCTACTTTCTCCTAAATAGACCCCCAACCGGCCAATTGAGGGGTGGAGAGCTGAGGAAACATACCAAGGGTGTTGATACACCATTTTAGTGATCTTCACTTACATAGTGCTTAGTGATTCATTAGGTGATTAGCGTACGTGCTTTGCGAAGTGCTTAGGTTGATTAGACCACCGCTTATGCGCTTGCTCTAGGTTTAGGCCTAGTGTTTAGTGAGGTTTGCACACCTCTTATCACTCGGTGCTTGCATGCACCATTGTTGTACATCAGAGCTTGTAGTCTTGCGAGATCACACCAACCGCATTTGTGGTATGGCCGCCATCGTGTATCGATGGGAACAAGGCCCGTGGTGGTTCGACTGGAAGCTTGATAGTGAAGACGACGGGGAGCGGTCCTAGAAAGGCTTGCTGGAAGGTACACTGGAGACCCACTTGCGTGTGGGGAAGGCCCGAGGCTATCCACGGAGTTACCCGGCTAGGAGCTTGGCCCTTGCGAGGGGCTCCAACGAGGACTAGGGGGAAGCTTTAGTGCTTCTCGATACCTCGGTAAAAATACCAGAGTCATGGACGAGAGTTTGCATCTCTACATCATATTTACCTTCCGCATTTACATTGCTACATTGGTTGACTGCTTTACTTTTCTAGTTTAGTTGATAGACTAGTTGATAGGATTGGAACCTAGGTTGCATAACTCTTTTGCGATAGAGATAGCAACACACCTAGCAAAACCGTAGTTGTACATCTAGATAGATTACTTTCTTGCATAGGTTTCGAATAGGTGGAATTAGAGGCCATAGTTAGAAGTAGATTTTAAGTTGCCTAATTCACCCCCCTCTTAGGCGTCATGGTCCATTAACATGGTTGTCTACCACTGTTTTATATAGCATTTTCTTTTCAAAAGCAACCCTACTAGTCAAGGCAAGGAACATGCCCAACTATTAAGCCACCGCCAACAAAATGCAACCGGTAATGCACTATGAACACCAATAATTTCAACCAAATTACAAATGCCTCAACAATCACTTATACATTTATCACTCTTCCTTGCACATTTGACAATCCCCATTCCCTTTATGTAAGTACAATGGAATTAACCTTCAAACAACAAGTTAGCTATTATAGGAACATGCCCAATCCATTTATGCCAGAGATAGCCTCAAACCTTGCATTCAATGAGATAGTCCAATCATTCATACACAAACTTAAACATATCGGAGAGCCAAGGACTATTTATCCAGAAATTCATTTTGCACACATACAAGCCTAAGGGTGAGAAACTTGGACCTACCTTCATGGTCCGGATGTGCACCGAGTCCAACATGCGGTAGCCTAGCTACGACAGGCAGTGCAACCTCCTGGGCAAGATGCAACTACGACAACACCCATTTTCTCCATTCCAAAGCCCCAAGGGAAAGGCGGTTGGGCCTAGGGCATGCCAGAATGGATGAGATGGACAGGGCTAGGGTCAGGCACTCAGGATTCTCATACCATATGGGGTTGTTTCCACGGGATCCTAGAGGAGCACGTCATGCATCTGCATGTACACATACAATTTGTTTCATTTTAGTCACATCCAAGGTCAAGGCATGCACATTGGAGGTGGCAAGGCCATATGCATGCATCTGCATGTACACATACAATTTGTTTCATTTTAGTCGCATCTAGAGATAGGACTTGGGTCGTGCCATTTGAGGACGAGTCATGACACGGTCTTTTTGGCATGACCCGAAGCACGGCACGGCATGAAATATTTTGGGTCATGCCTAGGATCTCGGCACGGCGGGCTACATGGCCTGGCCCGCATTATTTTGGGCCGTGCTTGGGCCGGCACGGCACAAAAATGACACGTAGACATTTCTACAACTATAGAATGCAATTTTCTAGCAATTACTATACTATCTCTCATCTAATTCTTGAATAGATTATAAAAATCATTAAAATTTTATTAAAATAGTACACACAAGATATATATATATATATATTTCGTATCATGAACGGAGAAAGAAAACTATTAGAGATATTTTGAGGGCCGTGCTTGGGCCAGCACGATCCGAAGGCGTGCCGTCATGCCACAGGCCGTGCTTGGGCCAATGAAAAGATTCACCGTGCCATGTCGGCACGGCACGACGTGCCTCCCGTGCCTAGAGGGCACGACCCGAAACAGCATGAAGCACGAGAGGACCATGTCGTGCCAGCACGGCACAGCCCAAGCCCCGCCTCTAGTCGTCGCATCCAAGGTCAAGGCATGCACATTGGAGGTGGCAAGGCCATATGAAGGTAATTCTGGAGTACAGTAGGCAAGGCTATCACAGTGATAAGCTATCTTGAGGTGGCAATTACATGGGGACCTGGCCTTCAATATCTTCTTGCATTAGGATGGGGTCCACCATCATTGGGAACTTTGTCACATATCAGGAATTTTATTTTATTTCATGCTTTTGTCAAGAATAATAAAATGCACCGAGACATAAAAGGCTTGCTTTTAGGTGATAGGTTTGGGTCACATCGAGTCATTGAGAGAGATGATTATGCTGCAGCTTGAGGATGAGCTGCTCGAAACGAGGCGTGAAGTGTTATAAGCAGCCAAATGGAGTCCTTAGGCTAGTTTGACTATGTAACAGACCCTTCTTTGTTGTGCCCTCCTTATGCTTAAGGGTTAGTTAGAGATAAGATTAGGTTTGTTAGTATTTAGTAGTAGGTTAGATATATTCATTAGGAGTAAATCAATCTCTCTATAAATGGAGGAGATATATCAATCAAAAGCAAGCAAGAAATAAATCTAGTTCCCTCTTGTTTTTGCTCTCATCTATGATCTAGACCATCTTCTCCCAAAAAGTTGACTCCACCCCCTTACCTTCCTGTTGGTGTTTATCTTGTGATAGGCACTAGCCATGATGTATGTGCTTGTGATTTTTTTATGTTGTGAATACTCAACCCGCAATGCTTATATTGTCCAATTCATTGGAGATGCAAACAAGCTGAAGATTATATAGAAAGCAAAGGTGGAGCTAAATGTCGTTTCTTTGTTTGGACCCTTTTCTACAAGAAGATTCCTATGGCTGAAAAACTCCAAAAGAAAGGTTGGTAGCATGATTTAATTTGCAAATTGTGTCACATGACTAATGAAATGGTGAATCACCTCTGCATGGATTGCCCATTTATAGAACAGGTCTAGAACATCCTCATCGGCTAGGGAAATCTCTCCTCAGTGAGCTACGTGAATTTTAGGGGTTCACCATACAATTGGTGGAGAAAGGCAAGGTTAAAGATTGACAAGATAAAAAAAATACAGACTTCAATGGCTTAATTGATTATTTCTAATGGAACACATTTGTAATAAACACAATAGAAGGACGATTCAGCAATTATCAAAGCAATCTTTGGACATCACCTTTTCTGATAAAGGAAGCAGTAGAAGTGTACAATCAAGTAATGTTTTCTAGTTGTTTTGGTCAGTTTTGTAAATATTTAGTAGTCTCTTTTCCTTTTTTTCCCTCATCTCTCCACAATGTATCTAGAGTAAGTGGTAAGACAGTTTTAAGTGTTGCTAGCCACTTGGCTAGTTTTTGTTGCGTTTTGTTTTCCTCTACTAATAAAAATGCGGTAAAGCTTTTGTGTCCATTCAAAAAGAATTATGTTGTGACACATTATAGAAACCGACTAAGTCTTAATGATGTTGACTAACATGTGGTATCTAGATTGAAGGTTTGGCACTTGGGGAAGGATCCTCCTAACATTGGTGGTCCGAATTATGAGTCGATTTGCGACCAGCTGAGCTGGTCATCTGATTACAAAGTAAGTTGTGTAACTAGCATCAATTGATCTCTTCAAAACATGAAAGCATGCTAGGAGAGGAGACTGTGTCTTCAGATGATACGATGGTTGTTCGTTGATGGATTCAAAGACGATGCCATTTTGTTGCTTAATCTGTTGTTAGACGATGAGTGGTTTTGTGCCAAAAATTCTTACATGTTTGAGTCACAATGTACAGGATGATAGATGAGGATACAATTCGTAACGTCATCGTCATGTCCGGTACATAACAGTTTTTTATGCCTCAACTCTTCAAGTACAAGTTGTAGTATCTGAACTCACGCACTAACTCACACCACACCACACGCATAGAAACTCACACACACCCTAGTACGCAAGTTAGACCTACACCTTAACGAAGAGGCTTGCACGTGGCTGAGAGGTATCCGAAGTCTTCCAGGCTTTGCACATGATGGGCACGTCATCCTAACCATTGTGGCGCATCCACGTGTGAGGCAATGAAATTTATATATAGGGAACCACTGTTCCCTGTGGGAAAATTAACTTGTTGAGGGTTGGGCCGTTATATGCTGCTCTAATGATCTTGGGGTTCATCTTCTATATCTCTACAACTAAAACATTCATAACTATTCCATCCACAGGTGAGACACCAAAGCCGCTCAATGCGATCAGATCAGGAAGGCAACGCGCACTCGCTCCATGCAATCAGCTCAATCCCCCATAACAGCCGCAGCAAATTAGGAAGGCAAAAATTAATTCCCGTAACAATCGTGATCAATTCCGCGATCACCCCACGCTGCCAATCACACGAGACCACGCCATCACCTACACCGCGACCTCCCTGGCACTCTACAGTCACACGGCACCGTGTCCTCACCTCCTCATGCCTGGCCCTCGCGCCACCTTCGCCATCGCACACGCTGTCCGCCGATCAACGCCATCGTTCAATCATGCCGTGTCCCCGTCCTGCCCCATACCGGCTCCATCCGACGCTCCATCTTGTCCCCGTTGCCTCGATGCCGCTGGAGCGCCCGTCGCCTCGCCACCCTGCCCACTGACGCTGGCGTACCCTGTCACAACACCAAGCTAGCGATGAGCACCCACCAGGTACGTCACTAGGACCCTATATCCCCATCTGTCTTCCCTTACAGCTATGTGAGATAGAACACCCAAACCCAAATCCTAACAGCAGCACGTGGGCGAAGACGACCATGGCTAATCCTAGCAGAAGCACACGGACGACGACAACCAGCGGAGCCATCGCCAAATCACCCCGCTCAAGTCTCCATGGCGCCGCGCCCTCCCCACTGACACTGCTGCTTTGCGCCACCGCGGACTCAGGTCTCCACCACCGCTGACACACGTCAGGCACGCGAAATCAGGACGCCACTCCGATGTCCGTTGCAATAGGTCGCTGATCTCGCCACCTGCAGTCCGCGGAGCCTGTAATAGATCTATGATCATGGCGAGCGGTCGAGCTCCTTAGCATGAACCACCAGCCCACCACTACCAGCTGGGCAGCACAAGCATCACGCCCGCGAACTCCTGCGTCGCACCGCCATTGCCAGGCGTGAGCTCGCTCCGGGGAACAGCCAGTCCTGGCCTTGCTCCTCCGCCCTTAGTAAGCCACAGGTGAGCTTCCCTGCACCCCTGCGCTCCTTCTCCATGCACGCGCGCACGCAAGGCACACTGCGCAACCGCAAGCTCGCGTTGCTGGGAAATGGCCGCCGAGCACCGGTAGTGCTCTGTTCCGTGCTATGCTTTGCATGAGCATTCCTAGCTTGTTAGCTTGATGACATCAGGATGACATGTCCACACTTTCTTGTCGTTTTCCTTTAGAAGAATAAAAGAGGAAACACATTGGAAATACAAGGACCCATACCCTTCAGCATGAACTCGGTCCATGGTGGACCGCTCACACACCACACCACCGATCCATGGTTCATGGACCTGTCAGTGTTTTGTTTTTTATGTGGACATTCTAATAAACATCCTATTAGTTGTTAACAATTTTCTAAGGATGTTTATGAAACTAGAATAGTCTCCCTTTGCATGATCGGTTATCGAGACCATAATGTTTATAATTACATTTTTCATTACACCATGGTCAACTACTCAACTGGAAGCTAAATGTGCTCCTTTTCTTTTTTTCTATCTCTTCAATATGGCAATGCTTTAGATTTAGTGCATTTTGGATAGTTCAGAGTGAGCTCATTTGTTTGAACAAGAACATATGTCGTGTTGTTTGGGTCATTTGCAGTGAGTTTGTTTGGTTTTAGTCCATCCATTTTGGTTGGAATTTTGAGCTTTTTGCACTGCCTGATGATCGCTAATTCAGTCCTCATCCTGCCATGCAAACCACATTTCATTTCTTTTGCCCACAAGATTTGCTCGTACATAGGTATTGGGCATGAAAAAACTAAGTGGAACAAAACTTTTTTCCCTAAACACATGTTGCTATTTACTTGCAAGTTCATAGAGTTGCCTTGATGATATGCAAATACGGATCGCTCGTGTCATCTTAATAGGTCCGTTGGGACAACGGCCACAAACATCACCTAATGATCGAAGCACGATAGAAAACTGGTTGTTGAGGCCTCCCCTTAGGGAAAGGCTCCGATGACTGCAATAAGTCTTCTCTGCTGAAATTGATTTTAATCCAAACTTATGATCACTGGCAAATTGGTAGTTGTTAACATAACTCATATGCCCCGGATGTTGCAACCACCTCAAAAACACAAAAGATTTAGCCATGCTTTTCTATGGTTGGGGATGGATAATTTTGAAATCTATGGTGTTGTTTAGATCCTCAATTTATTATCAACTTT